>CM038719.1:19857388-20457388 GCA_021613375.1 Megaleporinus macrocephalus
AAGATCTAATTTCCTATTATGAACCGCCACGTTCACTCAGATCACAGGATGCTGGTTTTCTAATAGTTTCCTAAATTCAGAAGACTACAATGGGGGGGAAGAGCCTTTTCCTACAAAGCCCCCAAATTGTGGAATAATCTCCCAGTTAATGTTCGGGACTCTGACACAGTCTCAATATTTAAGTCTAGACTAAAAACATACTTGTTTAGTGTAGCTTTTGGTAATTAAGCTTCTCTTTTAGATAAAGGCAGGAGATCTGGGGGTTCTTGGACACAGAGGTTTATGGTAAACTGAGATGTTGGTGCTGTTGTTCCACCACTTCACGCGATCACAAAGGTTTGTTGATGGTGGAGTGGGGGATCACAGTGTCTCAGGGTACTCTCAGTCCATGTTACCTTCTGGTTCTCTCCTTTTAGTTTAGGCTGTTATAGTTAGATCTGCCGGAGTCACCAACCACACTCTAAAATTCTGAAAATTCATATTCTCTACAGTCTTACTCCTGAGCCCAACTAACTCTTTCTCTTTACTCTTCCTGAGGAAATGACTGTCCTCCCTGTCTGTTGAAGGCTGTTGAAGGACTGATCATCGGGCCATCACCCCACCATCACCAGCCAGCTCACCTGTCCATTTACTGCTACAACCCTCAGTTACATCACTGTGCCATCCAGATGCACCAGCACTGAGATAGGATGGGACTGTTTCAGCTCACGCCCACTTTACATAAAGACTGTCATAGACTGCCTCAGCCAGAGACTGCCTCAGTCATACACTGCCTCTATCTGTGCAGCTTCTAAAGCTTTGCTATCCAGATTTCAAACAGAGACTCCTTTCTTTGGTATTTAGTTCAAACTGTAAATACTGTTTGACCAGAGGAGGATGGGTCTCCCCCTGTGAGTCTGGTTCCTCCCAAGATTTCTTCCTCCAGTTGAGGGAGTTTTTCCTTGCCACTGTTGCCTCTGGCTTGCTCACTGGGGGATATATGTTATAACTGTTTTCAAAACTCTGTAAAGCTGCTTTGAGACAACATCGTTGTAAAAAGCGCTATATAAATAAAATTGACTTGACTTGACTTGACACATATGCAAATCAGCCAAGCTGTAGGCACTTATGGCCCCAATACTATGACATATGTTGGGTTTAGGATTTTTTGCTGATAAAGGGGTGGATGGTCCATTTTTTGGCAAAGAGGACTGGACATCTGTTCCTGCATAGAAGTGGTGGCTTTCTGTTTGTGTAGTAGAGTTTCAAGTTGCATTTCTTGATGCAACAGCAGACTGTGCTGAGTGACAATTTAACACAGTAGTATGAAGGTTTCTCATGCAATGCTGCCTGAGGGCCTGAAGATCATGCACATCCAACAGTAGTTCCTGACTTTGCCCTACACCGACTGAGCTTTCTCTGGATTGCCAGAAAAGTTTCACAATATTTTGTGCGGTAGTCTGTGAAAAACCTAAATTCTATGCAGTCTTGTGCTGAGAAATATTTATTTTAAATATTTGACTATGAGGCATGACTAAGCCTCACGTCAACCTCACCTGTTACTTCTCACTCTTATTAAATTCTAAATGATATTCATTTATGAAATAGAATGATCATCCAAAACATTAAAGATCGTTTGCTTATAAAAATATGGGTGCTGTCCAAAGACAAACAGTAACTTCACAGCAAAGGATGAAAACCTTTTTTTTATTTTTAATGCAAGTTAATATAAAGAGGTTTCATTCTATGTGAGTTTAGAACTTTTCTGTTTGTATTTTGTATCTGTATTTTTACAGGGTATTAAAACATATAGATAGTTCCAATGATAGAAAAATAAGAAAACTGACAAAAATTGAGATATATATTTTGTTCAGAAGAATGATGATACATATATAATGTCATATTTTGTTGATTTTCCAAATTAAAATAATACCTTCTCTTTATCATGCGTACTTAAGTAAGAAGTAATACTAAGAATGTTCCAACACTATGGATAACAAGAATAAGATGCAGGGAAATGATTTTTTTTTTTTATTATTATCAATGTATTAATATTCTACATATATACTAAAACAGACAGAACAGACAGTAAGGATCACCAATATTACATCTCATTATGTATGCATTATATACAGTACATGTCCAAAAGTTTGTAGACACCTGCTGATTCAATAATGAGTATTTCTCTGTTTGCTGCAGTACATGTCTTGCCTCCTCTCTGGTATGGATTTACATGAGAAGTTACTATGTAATTTGATTGTTTGCAAATTAAATGACTGACATGCCTCTCAGCCAATCAGAACCATCTGTAAGTGCAACTTCAGTCTTCTTCACTCAAAAGCTCCAACAAAACTCCTCAGAATAAACCTGCAGTGGCAGTAAATTATTAGGAGATGTTGAAAAAGTCTTTGCTAACATTTCTGTTACAAGCTGTGGTAACTAGCCAGCTAATGCTAACAATAATTTAAATGACTGCTTGAGATCCAGAGGATGAAAATCACTACAGACGGAGAGACTGAGATGTGCTCCATGCTGAATGTGCTTCTAGGATTAGTGAGACTACAAATAAGCTGTAAACCAGGGGGTGGGGAGGTGGGGGCTAAGCCTGTACTGAGGGGGTCTGTGGACATGGTCTGTCAAAATGTCAAATCGGTCAAAATGTCTGCTCGTCAACTTTAAAAGTAACAACCTCCAGAAAATGTATAAAAAAAAGGTTAAGCAATGTTATTAATATATCATTCGTTCAAATCATCTAAGGCAATATTATTTTCTAAGTAATATTATTATTTAGGAAGGTGAGGCGGCTTAATTACATTGCAGGGTCTATAGGCCCCCTAAAATGGGCCTAGCAATGTCCATGCTGTAAAGTTAACAGCTATTTAACAATATTTCACTGTGTAATGCTGACTCAACAGACAGAAAAATAAATAGAGCCATAGAGAACTAGATAAATAAGTATGATATGTAGAAGTACTGCAGTGCCAGTTGAGTATATCTGTATGAAAATAATGCATTAAAAATTGCAGATCAAGGCTTAATATTGAGAATGACAATGTTTAATAAAAAATATGAGATCCTGATTTGTCTAAATAGAGGAGTTATTCAATGTAATGCATGCTCATTTAATTATTTCTAATTACTTTATGTAACAGTCACGTTGCACAGAATATTGTTGGGCCAGTCGTGGGCTAGAGGTTAGGGAACCAGCCTGGTGACCGGAAGGTCTTTGGTTCAATCCCGTGAACCGACAGGACATGACTGAAGTACCATTAAGCAGGGCACCTAACCCTTAACTGCTCCCCAAGCGCTGTGGTAGGACTGTGTGTGTATATGTGAGTGTTTCACTGCACGGATGGGTTAAATGTGGAGATCTTAAATTTCCCTCTGGGATCAATAAAGTATCTATCTAGTCAACTTTTCACCGTGTAAAGCCAGCCTTAGCTCTGCCTTTAGCCTTATCATTAACAGCTCTCTTAGCTGTGATCTCCTCCTTATAGGACATGAAAACCTGACACTTCAACATCTTGTTTGTAAATGGATCCCTGGTTGGAAAAATGCAGACTTTGTTGTATTTAATCTCACACATATCCACAAATATCGCCGCTGTCCAATGAAAAACAAGAATCTTCAAAATTGTAACTTTACAGGAGAGACCAAAAACCTACTTTACTTTCAAGTCAACGGAACCAGAATTTTTCCAAGCTATTTTGGAGCACTTCTATTGGTCCATTCATCGTGAAATTTTCACACAATGCAAACGACCATTGGCGTGTTTAAATGATGTAGAAAAATCTAAATTAACAAAAATGGAGATGCATTTTTCATTGAACAGCGACAATATATATTACTGAAGGGAACACATTGTAAAGCCAGTTTATTTTTAAATAAGTAATTTCTAATGTTTCCTTTGTGCTACTGCACTTACAGCTTACTAAACGTTTTATGGATGCTACCCTGAGCTGAAAGTTTGACAGCCATTAACAACAGCCGGTGATAGTAGATGGGAGGCGGTTTTAAAATTGTTCAAACAGTTAATTGACAAGATACTTCTGGATATATAGTGCACATATGCTATATAATACTCAATATATGAAATATAGGTAAAGAAAGTTTGAGAAAATGGAAACAATGCAGGAAAATAAAGAACATAAATAAATAGACAGCATTATGTTTGATGTTGAGCCCCCTTATCGTGTGACATACTCATGAAAAAACATTCCCAAAAAGAGCAACATCATACGTAGAACACATAACTAGCACAATCAGTCCTTTCCATTTGATTAATTTAGCTACCGATTACAGTTTTAAGAACATGCTTGCTAATCTGCACACAAACACAGCTGGAAGGTAAGCCTCCCAGATTTGTTCCGAAAGGCACCGAGCTGTGTGTTGTAGCGTGAAGTGGTGGAGTGTTAAAATCAGGGTCTAGGATTTTCTGACTGATCGACTGCAGGCTCTCAGTCACGTCTCACAGCTACGCATGCCTGGACAGAGCAGCCGGAGGCAAACAGAGCCAAAACGAGGAGAGCACTACCCACGTCAAATCTTCTACACATTTTATACATAATAAGTTATATTAATATATATTACTTTAGCTTTTTTTGATTGTGAAATTTTGTTGATTTCTTTGTTTGTGTGTGTGCGTGTGTGTGTTTTCTTTTTTTTTTTTTTTGGATGGTTAAAACATGTACTAGGCTGCTAGTTACAACAAAAGCAGGGTAGGGCTCAATGTAAGGGTGTGTCGCTGGTCTGGTAGAGCCAAGAAAATTCCAGAACCAAGGTGTCTCCTTTTGTTGTTAGTTTCGGGTGGCAGTCGCCAGAAGACTGAGTGGATTCATCAATGAGCAGAAATCTCTGTGAGAAAGAGAGAGAAAATGACAGCCTTCAGTATTGACAGACAGGACGCCAGACTTCAGATTACTGGAAGTGTGAAAATGAAAGAAAATGATGGAGTTCGTAAATGACAGACAGAATGACAGAACAGAGAACATGGGTTGAGTTTGTCAGTCACGTATTCTTCCAGCTCCAGGTAACCGGGTATTTTGTCATTATGGACAATGAATCGTAAACAAAGGATAAAAACCTTAAAGGTGCCGTGACTTTACAGTGACTAAATGGAGACCCTGCTGCTTAAGTGACTGAAAAAAGAGGAATTTTATCTCCTTCAGATTCAAACGCTGAGCGGTGTAGGATAGAGACCGCAGCCAGCACCTGATTATATGCTTTATGATTGTGATTATGTTGTTTTGACTTTCAGTGCGAGCCAGAATTTCACATCTTAAGTCATGTGGTCCATCTGCTCTGCAGTTTTATGGGTTTTCTGCTATCCGTCTGTCTTGCATGCTCAAACTTTCACACAGATTGAGATTTGCATAAAACATAGCTTGGACTGTTGGCTCTCTGTCCAGGTGGGCTACATTTTTAGACCGCTACGTCACTGAAGGCCATTTCAGTCCGAAGAATCTTGCAGCCTATATTCTGACAATTTGTGAAGACCCCACTGGAGTACCCTTCACAGTCTTCTGTCAGCCATAATGCTTTGCACACATGCCTGACCTGATGAAATGCAGGCAGATAAATCCAACTAGCATCCATTATTTAAAAAGTCTGGTATATATATATATATATATATATATATATATATATATATATATATATATATATATATAATATATATATATATATATATATATACCAGGACAGCATTTCATAACAGACTAGAAAAATGGCTGTGCAGCGTGAGCAGCTTGACAACGGCCGCTAAGTTGTGGTTACACTGTTGCTATAGTATCCCAGGTGCTTGCTAAGGCATTGCTAGGAGGTTGCCATGTGCCATGGTATAGGGCGGGTGAGGTTCTTTCAAGGGGTCACAAGGTGTTGTTAGATTTGGTTGAAAACGAATGGGACTCAATGGGAGGAGCAAGAGATGAATAAATAACAAATAGACAAGTGTGGGTCAGTATGTCTGAGGATTAGAGCTTGGGGACCTGCCCTAAGTGAACACATGCAGTCTGGAGGCTGTATGTTAAATGAAACCATGATGTTTGGCTGCGTAGGAAAATGAATAGGACTCTATGGGGGGAAAAGAGGGACGGGTCAAACCAACACTGCAGTCGTGGTCTGCGACTTATTTAGTCTACCAAATATTTGATTACTGTTTTTGTCTGCCAGGTTGTCATTCACATCAACGTTATTTTCTCCAGCAAATGTTCTGCACCAGATCTTTTCTCTAGACGTGACAAAGCAGCCTTGTTATGTAGTTTCGTTGTGAATTATAGTGCCGAGTGTTATAGCACTCAAGATGGTCTTCAGACTATAAACCAGCGGCCTTAGTCTCTACTTTATGGGGACTCGTTCTCCTCTCAATCTCGAAGTGTGGTGGACTTGGAATTTGTTACCAGCCAAGACCAGCCAAGTGTGACTCCTCAGTCTGAGTTAACTGGAGGCTGAATTATTACTGAATATCAACGAAACCAGAATAAACAGAATAAAACGATACTTGATCTAACACTTCTGTGGATCTGACCTAATGTTTTTTTTCCGACTCACCAAATAAGAAGGCTGATTCAGCAGCTACCGAGTGCTGAATGTCAGGCTGACGAGTGGAAACAAAGAAACAAGTCAGTTTCATATTTGCCAGCTTCATACTGGACTTTTCCCGTTCCCCCCTAAACAGTGAAGCTCTTTCATTCTGGTGTCTCCAACTCATCCACCATTTGAGATGCAACAGGATGATTGTGAAGAGATGAAGTATTCAAACATAGTTCTGACTCAGTTTGACAGGCTTTGATATCTTCTAGCTGTGTTTGCACTCCGAGTGATGGTATAAATTATTGGGTTTCAAAGCTTTATTTGTAAAGACCCCTGAGCAAACAACACAGAGCTAGTTTTCAGTTCTCACGCACGTGAATCCCAGAGCTTCATTTGAGCTGCTGCTTTTTCTTATTACGCTTGCACTGAGACTGCGCTCATAATGATCTGGCAATTTGACAGAAAAATAAATGAGCTTGGTTTAATGTTTTATTTTCTCAAATGATCAACAATATTTATCGTATTTAAAATTAGGTTTGGTTAAACGTGTATTGTAACAAATTTGTGCAGTCCCAGGCCCACTAGGGAGTCGTAGCCCACCATTGTTGTATGTGTTTATATCTAATATTTGGGTTAAGGACTTTAAATTATGAATTATTTTTATTATGCTTAACTGGATATTAGGTTACGTTCACACAGCAAGCCTCATTGATCGATTCCCACAGTCCAAAGACATGCATGTTAGGTTGATCGGTCACTCTAAATTGCCTGTAGGTGTAAGTGTGTGAGTGAGTGTGTGTTGGCTATGCGATGGACATGCGACAGTTCGCCCGATGATGCTGGGACTGGCTCCATCCCCCCTGTGACCCCGACTAGCGGCATAAAGCAGAAGATAATGGATGGGTAGATGGTTCACATTCATAAATGTAAGTGGCCTGTATGTGTCGGTACTGTGAACAAATCTGTCCCTGAAACAACATGCATGTGCGCAATGATGCGTTTATACATGCCGCCTCCATCACCAGCCACAAAAACCACCATGTGTGTAAAATGGCTTGTATTGAAAAAGCGAAACTGGCGTGTGATCAGCTCATATGTGCTCCACAGTTTGCTTAGGAGGACAGACGGCTGTGGACTATACATGCTCAGGTCGAGAAGGCGAAGAAAGCCAGATGGCTTGCTTTCGTTGTTTTCCCAAATATTCCCAAATTTCCCAAATAATAGCAACTTCTTCGTCCGTCCACTGACTTCCACTCATACGTGCACAGGTGAAGAGACATATGAAATCCAAACGTTCACATTCATGTCGCATGCCCATGAATCGGATGCGTATCCAATCTAGGACCACATATAAAAGTAATTCAAATCTGATTTGAATAGATTGTATGTGCCCACACAGACCTGAAAAAAATCACACCTGTGTTATATTAAGGCAAATCAGCAGAAAATCAGATTGGCAAATTAAGAAATCAGATTTGAGTCACTTCAGCCTGGCAATGTGAAGGTGGTCTAAATGGTCGATTTTTGTCGATTCCAAAATCTAAACATCCTCTGATTGAATGTATGTCAAAGGCTGCGTCATGGAGTAGCTATATTTCATTCCTCACGCAAACATCTGTCTGTGGAGCAATGACAAAGTTGACAGTCTGCCAGTCTTGAGAAAAGCAGGGAAAGTTCAAAGCTATGCAGTGCAGGTGGACAGCAGGACTGCAGACATCTAGTTTCTCTACAACGGCTTAGGCATCTAAACCAGGGTTGTTTATTCTCGCACCTGGAACGGTCTAGTTCAGATGTTCCTGCTCCAACAAAATGATTAAACTTAGTAGATAAACTTAGCAGTTGAAGTCAAAACCATCATTTTCCTTTCATTTTAAAGGTGGACAAAAATAATTATACTTCGATGGACAAGACAAAACACATACTGAATGCATCTGAACTTGTAGATGCTGGTTAATTAATTTGAGTCACTGCTTCTAAAAACCTCCTCAAAGGTTGTGTGGTCAATACTACTGTAAGGCATTGCAAGAATCCTAGAGCTTGCTAACCCTACCCCTGTACCACTCTACACATCCTTACTGGCATAACAACTTTTCAGAGCAAAACAAAACTAAACTTTTACTGTAAGTTATAGCAATGAGTGCAGGCGTTTTAATACACATTCTTATTATTTAGTTTTTCAATACAACAGGCTTGTAGAGTATGTGCTTTTTCAGAGTAACATTGATGCTAATATATTGCCATGAGTGATTTACAAAACTGGAAACAGAAGATAGATTTCTGAATTCAAAGGTGGGAAATCAAGTCATCAATTAGTGTTTACTGATATTAATTATTTAAATATTTCATTTTTAATTGGGGCAGTTGTATTTCTGATATTAAGTAGGGCTGCTATCTGTTTTTTCTCTGCATGGTCATCTTAGTGGAGCAGTGCGGATTGTTTTCACAGCATTATTTGCTTTTATAATATTTATAATATAAAGGTCAATTCTATTGGCCACTAACAGACCAACATAAAGAAGCTGTAATATTACTGGCAATCTCAGATATTCTGACATAAACTGGAAAGCTTTGGAACTATTTTATTAAAAATAATTCTCAAAGGCTCTAAATAAAGCACCTACAAATGTTAGAAGAAATTTTACACTTGATATTTCCTTATTTGCTAATTACCAAGAGCACCTGATGTCCCAAATAATGCTTGAAAATAATAAAAAACAAAAATGGAGTGATGATATTATATCACAGCAACAATATGCAAGCTACTTTAAAATCATGAAGTTAATAAATGTCCCACTGAACTTACATGTCCACATGCGGATGCACATGCCACACATAGCGACAACCTGGGCGATGCTGATCGCGCGACCACACTCTGGGCTCATCAGGCAGTTCTTGGTCTTCATGCAGCACTGCATGCAACCATTGGGCCTGGAATCTGAGCGCTTCTTATCAACAGACTCGCCCATGGGCTCGTTACTCTTGTGCTGCTGTCTAACGACATCGGGGTAGCCGTGCTTCATATAATCCTCCTCCATGGCCAGCGTCCCAGCTCCGGGCCTGCGGGAGAGTGTGAAGGAGACAGGGGAGTGACAGACGGACTCATGGGCAAAGAGAGCCAATCGATGCAAATTCTGTTCTGGTATCTCAGACCATCCTTTCATTGTCATTAACTGATATGGAAATAGGTCGATGCTGTATGGATCATCGAGCTCGCTATCTGCACACTGCTGACATACACCAGTCCTTGGCAAATGCCCAAAGGAAAGTTTGGATGTTGTTTCCAACCTTCAAGGGCAATTAGCCGTGTACTGACAGGTTATAGGCACTTCCATTTCCGCCTGGATTGGACACTATACATATTAAAGCTAAGAGCTCCTAAATAGTTCTTGTGTTGAGAATAAAATTTTTCTAACAGTCAATTTAGTAATTGCCAATTCCACCTGCTGGTTAGGTCCCTCCTTTCAAACAATGCTTCTAAACTGGGTGTGTGAAGACTAGCATGTTCTTCTTTCATGTTACATAAACACCAACTGACATTTCTTATATGTCAGTTGATAGATACCCATGTTGGATTAGCATCACATTGATTGTTAGGGGGAGCTGGAGGACCACCAAACCCATGTAACGAGGTAAAGACCAATTATACTATCTTGGATACCAAGCCATGGATGATGGTGGCATTGTTGGGAGATTGTTAGTTCAACTGGGGCCAACGCTAAGGCTGTTGCACCACCAAGAGCCCCAGTAAACGCTTAATTTTTTTTTTCAAAAATATCCATCAAAATATTATTTAGGGAACTAAAAGTGGATTGCACTACAAACAACCTTTTTTCTGTACACCTTATTGTATTTACACTCATTTTTTGATCAGCTCCACTTACCATATAGGAACACTGTAGTTCTACAATTACAGACTGGAGTCCATCTGTTTCTCAGTATAATTTTTAAGTCCCCTTTTACCCTGTTCTTCAAGGATCAGAGACCGCAAAGGACCACCACAGAGCAGATATTACTTGAGTAGTAGACCATTCTCAGCACTGCAGTGATACAGTCATGGTGGTATTGTGTTAGTGTGTGACACAAGACACTTCTACCTCGCTGGTCCATTGTGTACATTATAAAGACAATAGCTCAAAGACAATAGCTCATCTGTTGCTTTCCAGTTTGTTGGTCATCCTCTAGTTCAGAGGTCACTAATAGGCGGACTAATAGACGTTGTCCAATGTGGACCCAAAGTGATAAACTATTGAGAATGATTTTATTTAGACTGTGTTTATTTTAAGCGGCTGTGCTTTTCTCCTGTTTACTGTATACGGGCTTTACGGCGCAGTGAACTCAGAGACCAATCACGTGCGCTGTAATATCACAGAAGGTGTTTCTCAGCCAATCAGATCTGTGCACATTGGCTTAGCACACCTAACAGCCAGAGACTAAAGCGAGTCTAAAATGGACTCGCTCGTCTAGAACGGACTCGCTCGTCTAGTTTTGAAGAACACTGTCAAATAACTTCATGTCAATTTGTAAACAAGAAGACACACGTTTTATTTACTTTCTCAATAAATATACACTTTAAAATGTGCTTTTTTTTCTCATAAGCATTCTGTTTTTTTAAATGAAGCCCTTGTATCAGTTCAGCATTTAAAGAGTAAATTTACTGAGATATACTGAACGGTGTTTGTAATAAGTTTGTCTTTCAGTTGCTGATGGTACAAGATACTAACTTAACTTAAATAACTTAAATATGGATTTACAGGATATGGCACTGAATCATAACACAAGTACAGAGAGCAATGACCTGAAGTATTTAAAAACTCCAGCAGCACTGCTGTGTCTAATCCACTTGTACCAGCACAACACACACTAACACATTTAACCACCAGTGTTCTTGCAGTGCTGAGAATGACCCACTACCCAAATAATACTTGTGTGGTGGTCCTGTAGGGTTCCTGACCACTGAAGATTGGAGTAAAAGGGGCATAATTAAGTATACAGTAAAACAGATGGACTACAGTGTGTAATTGTAGAACTACAAAGTTAACTTATAAGATAAGTAGAGGCTGAACAATGGACAATGACTACAAAATGAAGTGACCAATGAGAGTATATGTATATATATAACCACATTACAAATATGCTATTGTGAAATGTGGGTGTCAACACATCCTTAATGTGGTGTGATGGTGTGTTTATTGGTGGGCTAGGGTAGAGCTGAAACTTAATTGGCCACCTACAGGTGCCCTCTAACTGAATCTGATAGTTTTGGTTGTTAGGATGTCTTAAATGAAGGGTAGTGTAGTTTTGTTGTTCACAAAAACACTTCTGGAGTGTTTTCTATCTGCTTCCTTCATGATGCTCATGACAGGTGGTGGAAAATAAGCTCACCACACTAAGCTCTGTGAGTTAACACTTTATCTTCAAGTGAAATTTCCTTGTTTAACTGAATCGATATCATGTCTAAGCAATATATGAATTAATAAAGTGTCTTCCCTATAGCCTTGTGTTGAAACTTCTTTCAGTGAAGACATCACTGAAATCTGTTATTTGTTTAATTAGTTAATTAGTACATTTTGTTATAAAATACAAAAACACCTCAGTTACCACAAACAGCCTACTGGGGTATCTACTCTGTATTGGCCACTATTCTCTATGTTTGTAAAGGAGCCTGAATACAATATTATTTTTTACTGTAATCATTATTTGAGTTAACCCAAGCAATGAGCTCATACATTATTGTTGTGTATTAACAACAGTGTTATAATGATATAAAGATTGGTTATTAATATTACAACCCAGTTACCTCTACCACCTTATTTGGGGGTCCCCCCTTTAAAACTACTACTATGTATTGGCCACTATTCTCTATATTTAAAACCAGGAGTCTGAATACAATATTATTTTTACTGAAATCATTATTTGAGTTAACTCAAGCAATGAGCTCATACACAGTAAAGTGAATTACGGACATTCTTCTATACACTAGGGAGCAACACTTATCACTACACCTGAAACTGAAAGCCTTCACTAAACATCCCCCCATATGTTTTGGACCCAGAAAACAGTGCACTATACAGTGAACACAGCATAGCTTCGAAAAAAGTTAGGTTTTTTTTTTTTTTTTTTTTTTTGTCCACTGTGTCACCTCCTCGAAAGCCTACCCCCTGCATTCCATTTCATGATTCACAAGTCACAGCACACATAACCATTAAAAAACTGAGTGATACACTACGAATAGAATCACACCACCTAGTCACCTGTCTTACCTCTTTGGATTTGAATCATTAACTTTAGCTCCTGGCTAACAACTTTATTATCATAGCACCGCAGGGGGAGAACAGAGACACCTCCATCAGACTGTGAACATCTCTGAGATGGAAGAAAAAAAAACAATTGAACCCACGTTGGTTGCTGCCTGCCCTCTCCTAGCGCAGTAAAAGACGACAGCGAAGGCCAAAGGAATGGATCAAATTACCAAACAGCAGTGCACTCTCAATCCAATGTACCCCCAGCACACAGTTTTTATGTCCCTTATTTTTTTTTTCCTCCAATGTTTCTCAGGCCCTGGTGGTGGTTATTCTTTTTTAAGAAACCGAATTAGCCGGAATTAAAACCTTCAATCACGCCGCTGTCACTGAAATAGAGAACAGAGAACACAATAATAGCTGAGCCTCATCAAATAGTCTTTATTTACCTCACAACGGTTCTGGCTGTCTTCTTTCCCTCCCTTCAAAATGGTGCTCCAAATAAGCCACAAAAAAAGATATATACTCCTTTTTCAATGTCTCCAATTGAGATGTAGCTGTCTTCGTGTTGTCTTCGCTGTTGACAGAGCCAGTCTTCAGGGCAGTGGCCTTCTTTCACTCACTAAACAGAACCAAAAAAATGTTCCCGTGGGTGTGCATTCAGGTTTTTCCAGCCCGTCCCCTTCAAACAGGCACATTTCTGAGGTCCTTGCAAGTCAAAGAAGACTTGTGTACTACTTCCTTGTCTTGCCTACGCGCGCAGCTGCTTTCATCATTTTTAGGTTATCCAAAGGAATTTCACATACGCTAGGCGGACGAATTATTATTATAAGTATACACAGAATTTGGAATGCCGGAATATGTTTACAAAGTAAACACACATAGTGGCATCAGCGTAGAGTAAGACATGGAAACATAGCGATTTAACTGAAAGCTCCTTTATTGAATGTGGCAGACGGGTCCACAACGGCCACAAACCTCAACCCAGTGTGTGAAATATCCAGGTAACTGGGTGGGGTCCCACATTGGCTGGTGACAAACTCACTCTCTATAGCAGTGCTGACTCTAGCTTCAATGGCAACTAAAATGTTTGGTTTAACAATTCTGCTTTTGGAAATAGTATTTTCTAGTTTGGCACATCTTCCACATCCAACTGACATCTTACATCTCTCCTCCTCTGGCTTTGGTTTGAGAAATCAATATGAACCAATTCACCTATTCCATTCCATCTTGGGAAATTCAGCAATTGTCATATTTACAAATATGCTTAATGGGATAATGTTAAGGTTTTCAGAGGTATCCCAGTTATAGGTCCAGCTGCTAGGGCATGAAAGACTAACTATGTGAGCCAATCTACTAGAGCGCCACCCTGAGGCACCCTGAGCAGTGCCACATCTTTAGCTAGTTATAAATATCAAAGACAGAAGCTTACTCTTCATGCAGGTGAAGCAGGATAAACAAAGACCTTCCCCTGAATCTGTATTAGAGCACCTACTTCACCCTAATAAACAGCACAACTTCATAATAAGTTATACTTCATTTTTTAGGAACGCTGGAAGATTCAAGAAATGTTCATTATGGGGTCTAGGTACCCTGCATTTCTCTCTCCGCTTCAAAGCTGACGCTAGGCACAAGCACTGCAAGGCACAGCCCGGCACAGAATAGCACAAGTAAGACATTTACATATCTACAAGCCGACAGTCAACTATTAAGCCTCTCTCACTGAGAGTCCAGCACTCCCTATCAGCCTTTGCACTTCCACTGTGGTAGCATGGTGCTGCAGCATTTCAGTGGTACATGCACAGATTACTGCATATATTTTACTTTCAGAGGAAATAAGAGTCTCTTCAACTCTGGAATGTGAAAAGATTCAGGATCTTCACCCACTCTCAGAGGTTCATAAATAAACCCAATGCGGTCACACAGTCCTGCAACCAGTGGCAACAGAGAGAGGTGAGAGATGCTCATCCATCTGGTCCAACAGCTCCCAGAAATACAGAAGCTTTCAGCTCGTCATCATCGTAGTCATCTAAACCACTTGTCCTTCGTTCAAAAAGCATCTACAGACCAAAGAAAGAGAGTTCCTGGGTTAAGTTTCTGTGTGTAAACATTTTCAGTTTTTCAGTATATGCACACAAATATTCTCTCTCTCTCTCTCTCACTATATATAATATAGAGAGAGAGAGAGAGAGAGGAGAGAGAGAGAGAGAGAATATTTGTATATATATATATATATATATATATATATATATATATAATATATATATATATATATATATAAGGTTTTAATCTTATATATAGAACATTTATAAACATTTTCAGTTTTTCAGTATATATATATATATATATATATATATATATATATATATATATATATAGAGAGAGAGAGAGAGAGAGAGAGAGAGAGAGAATATTTGTATATATATATATATATATATATATATATATATATATATATATATATATAAAGGTTTTAATCTTATATATAGATATACCACCACAGTACATCATTTTGCATATGTGAGCTTTTCACCATTTCACCAGATCTCTTTTTGAAAAACAGCCCTGTATTTAATAATATAATAAAATATAATGTATATAATACTATTAATCATGTTTAATCAAATGTGCTGGTAAAAATGTACAAATCTGCATGATGGAAGCCTGTAACCAAACTACTTTTTTCATAGTTGCATAGTAGGGTTTATATTTAATTCTATTTAATTTCATGCAATTTTCATGCAATTCACATTGTCCATTTCACAATTAATGTAAGTGTATCAGATGATTTTTAAAGAAAAAAAATGTTTGTATTTTGTATAGAGGCTTATTTTGCATATAGTCCTATTATCAGCAATTCTCAGTCCTCTGTCTAAATCTCCTGGTACCAATCCAATCCAAGTTAAGGATGTTATTGGACTAATTGGTTGTTAGGACACTCTTTTTGAAACATTCTACTAATAAGTGAGTATAAAAGGGAACAACATTCTAGGTTAGTTTAGTATCTGAAGCATCAGCAGTTGATGGCTTGCTGACAGACTCAAAATGGCCAGAAAGAAACAACTTTCTTTAGAAACCCGTCAGTCCATTGTTGTGGTAAGGAAGGAAGATACTCCATTGAAAACAAGAACATTTCACTGTGATCCTAAACTTTTGAGCGGCAGTGTAAGCCGAGTTCAAAATGAACAAAGAGTGTAAATACAAGGAGGTGTATCTACTGAAATGGCCAGTTGGAGTTTATACAGTACAAAAGGCAGATATCTACCTTTAAATTTTTCCATCCAAACGGCCTTAGGCCCACACGCAGGTCATCTTAAAACCACAACGTCACAGCTGTGTCCTCCCAAGAAAAGGTCATCCCACAGCTGTGACTGACATTCTGTTCTCTTTCAGAGAGACATTAACATTCACACAAGCAACTGCCCAAACACACATTAACTGCCTAAAAAAAACGTGTTTCTTATGTGCATCTAACAAGTCTAAAAGACTGTTCTGAGAAGACTGGATAATATAATCAACATGCATAAGGCAAGCGAAAATTTAAGGACAATAAGGAAAATGAATGAAAATGAATGAAAGCGTCTAAAGAAGGCTTCAATCAAGCACGGAAAATGGAACCGCTAACAACAGTGCAAGATCTGGCAGACTACCAGCACCAGATAAACAATACTTAAAGCTTTTGTCTTTGAGAGATATCAAGCTCCACTCTTCTTTCAGATCCTGAAACATTCACAGGTGTCCTTCCACTGTGAGAGGACTATAGCAGCTATAAGTCTGACAGAAGGTGCAGCTGTCAAGAAGCCCTTACTGAGAAATGGGTACACATTTACATTTACATTCATGGCATTTGGCAGACTCTCTTATCCAGAGTGACTTACAGTTTACATTTACACCGAGAGGCGAAGGCTTTAGTCTCGCCCAAGGACACCTACTGGAGCAGTGAATGGCGGTTGGCCTTGTGGGGAATTGAACCCAAGTCTATAGCATGGAGGACAGCAGTGTAACCCAGTACACTACATTCAAAATCTGCACTGTACCAAAACTGGACTTTATGGACTAGTGTGTCTTAATTTGAGATCGCTGTAAGTAGCAGAACTTTAGAAATTGTTTTTGACTGACAGAGTCGTGAATGCTCATAAACACAAACACAAAGTTTATACATCGTGCAACATCCTCTGGAGTGCGATGTTTGATTGGGAAGGTATTCATTGTAGCCTTCAGCAAGATAACAACCCCAAGCATCCCACAAAAATCAAACCATACTTATCAAACAAAGAGGCTGCTGGTGTTCAGTGGAGGTGTGGAAAAGTATCCCTGAAGAATGTTTTGAGAAACTGAATGCAGCTATCCAACAGCAGATTACATTTAATGAAGGATTGATTAGCTGACTGCAAATACCGGGCTTCTGTGAGGTGAGCCTTTAAAAAAACGCTACAGACTCACACCCATCAAATTATAATGTGTTGTGTGTTTGTTTACTTATGTGAGTTGTTTTTGAACCCACAAAATATACTGGCCAGATAAAACTGCTTTACATAGTTTTGATGCTTCTCGTTTGTGTGTCTCGTCTCTTTGGTTCTCTTCAGTATCTCTCTCTCACACACACACAAACACATGTGTGTGTATTATTTATGTCTGTGTGTGTGTGAGAAGGAAATCTTCGAGAACTTAAGCTGCACTAGCCTAAAAGCAGCCGTTGTGAAGTGATAGCACACAGGCCCATGTACTTAAAGGTTGAGTTGAGGACAGCAGTGTGTACTCCAGTGCTGCTCGGGAAGAATGTTACTCACCTTCTGTGCGGCTGACTCTATGAGGCTGCTCCGAGCTGATGAAGGCCAGGCAGTAGTTGGCCAGTCGTGTGCACATGAACCAGAAGGTGTAGCGGCAGTCACGAGCACACACGTTGCAACAGCAGTCTAGGCACAGCTGGCAGCAGGTGTCGCAGCAGCGGTCAGCAAATGGCTCAGCCTGAGAGCATGGGCTGGACGTCTTGCACCAGCTCTGTCCCATCGTCCCAGTCTTATCCGTCCAGCGCTACTGACTCTGCCTACAGACCACGGATAGTGAAAAGACTGAAGATTCCAACGTCATTGCTCTAGAAGTGCGTCATCTGGGAAAGCCATGCTTATTGAGCTGATTTGTATGCTCTGTTTTCGCTATAGTAGAGAACTGGACGGGCACTGTTTGTTAAGAGTGAGATCTTATATGCCTCAGGCTTGTCTACCATGCTCCTCCCCACCATACAAAGTCAATGATTAGACAGACCATCCCATGATTAGCAGATAGCACAGGGGCATGCGTTATGGCCTGATAGGCATGAATGGAGCTTTGGAATTGCTACACTTTCCTGGAGCCAGACTTGGATTCTTTTGGATCTGACGGTTTTATCTTATCTGGGTGACGTAGATCTACTCTGTCACCTCAGTGCTTATTCACTCAGGTCCATGTCAGTAGGACGCTCATTATACTAATACCAATTCCCGTTGTGCAATGGTGCAAATTGTCAACCCCTGAAAGCCTAATTGTCTGTATGTGGAGCCAAACTTTAGTTCCACTCCAGTTTCTTCGTATTTCATAGCAGTTACAGAATTATTCATAGCAGTTAGTGACCAATAAGTCTTAAGATTAACCCTCTAGGGGTTTTGCAGTGGCTAACCACTGTTTTGCCAGTTTGACATTACCAAACGACCAGGACACTTCCAATTAAACTGAACAGGGACTTTAAAATGTCACAGTTTTTCACAGTTTTGTCTTAGCACATGTTTAGCTCGTCCACAGACTGAATATTATATTTAAAAAAAAACAACCTTATTTTTGTTAGTATGCTGAAATAAGGTGTTATGTTATCTCAAAATATGTATATTAGCTCAAAATGATCGAATACTTTGTTAATAAGTTAAAACACATTTTTCAATAGAAGTGTCACAATTTCAACCTGATACACAAGCCTATAAAAAGCATGTGAGCTTAATCGGGGTGTACATTATGCTGGTCATATATGTATGTCCATTTTTTAATTTAAGTTTAAAATTTAAAAATACTGTGATTTCATGATGAATGGAAAATTTGGTAACGACAGCAACAGCATGTTAATTACGAAGTTCATTTGCATGAAAGTTCCTAGTAGCTTACTTGCTTAACTGGCTAAATGGTCTATAGAATCTTTACTAAATGGTCTATAGAA
This sequence comes from Megaleporinus macrocephalus, assembly GCA_021613375.1. NCBI lineage: Eukaryota > Metazoa > Chordata > Actinopteri > Characiformes > Anostomidae > Megaleporinus > Megaleporinus macrocephalus. Next base: position 19,876,322 of record CM038719.1, read on the forward strand.
TCTTTACCAGACAAACAGGCTAGACGTGAGCAGAGTTTAAGATCACAGGCTGATAATATGTTGTGCCGAGATGTTAAACAGCAGCACAATAAACAGGTTGAAAGCCAAAACCAAGGTAAACATGCCAAAAGGAGCAGGCAAAGATGAAGCCACAAACAGTCCAAGGGTCAAAACACAAACAAGCAAGCAGTAAGGCAACCAGAACACAAGAGAATGTCCAAATAGGTAAGACCGAGAAACAAAGCTAGGTCATACACGAGACATCAATACAAAATACAGATATAGGTATTGCTAAGTAAGACAACAAGTGGCAATATCCCGCAACCGGAGAATGAACCAGGACATGTATAAAAACAGTCAATGTAGTTCTTTGTCTACGTTCTGTATCTACTTTGAAACTAATACACATATATAGTGTGGGTCATAAGCATTGGCCAATAAAGGGTTACATGTCCCACTTAAGACTATTAATAGACCACAGACATCAGTCTACACCTAAATTAATTATTAATGTGAGTGATGTCATTAATTAACATGTAAATCCACACTGAAAGATAATAAATTCCTTAAAGGGCATCTGATTCTCAAAAGGTTTGGGGCTGGTTCCGATGACAGCTTAAAGCCTCACTCTGAGGTTTGAGGTAACCTTATGGCAAACAGCCCATAGCTATTCTCAATGCTAACATATATACTTTCAGCTAACATTATAAAGCGTGAGATCTTTTCTGTAAATAATGTCAGTAAACAACAGTTTCTTGAAAGTAAAGCTAATCTCAGTGAGAGTTTGCTTACCTTACACTAGTAGCAGAATGGTTTGCTAGTTAGCTGAATATAGCCTAGTGTAGGGGTGCCAAACTGGGTTTCTTGGGCCACAACATTGCAAACTGTGTGTTCTTTATAGTTTAACACATTACAATCAACTCATTAGCTACTTATCAAGGCCTTCATGAGTGTATTTTAGAGTATTAGAGGAGAGCAGAGCCTGGCCTTAATGCAGTGCTAGCCATAGCCTCCCTGGAGCCCTCAGCAAAATGTGACTTGCCAACTTTTGCCCTGCCTTATCACCCCACCCAACCCAGTTTGACACCCGTGCCGTAGGGCAACAGTCTCTCCCAAAAAATGTACAAAATGTATGTATGCATGTAGCGGTTTGGCAGTTCCCTGCTTCTGTTTGGTACATGCTATGACCTAATAGCCAGCCTTTAGCTGTGCTGTTTTCTTTAGTCATTGCTGTATACAATCAGACTAAATCACTGTTATACATGTACTGAATGGGATCCATATTCAGACTGCTCACATGTTTACTGTTTTGCATCCGTATAAGTGAATCATGGCACTATAATCACTATTTTCAGGCCACAGTTGGCCACTTTGTGTGAGGAAAGAGTGAATGTTTTGCGAGATGATTTGAATGGTAATGTCGGCAAATCCACTTGAGCTTGTTCTCAGACATGCTAATGTGTTACTCAAAGCAGAAAAAAAGGTATCTGGGATCAATTGATGGGGAGTGATAGGTGCAACTGCGCTGATAAGATGTACCGCTTTTGCTCTACGAAACGATGAGTTTACATGTTTACGAGCCGATAATGGCCTTCCTGCCGCTACTCAGACTTGCAAATATGAAGAGACAATCTCGATCTCGCGCACACTTGTGAGCAGCCAGTGAGAAATGCAGAACTGGTGGCGGTGCCTGACAATTTATTTCAGCCTTCCATCGAGATTGAGACGCGATTAAGATTTATTTTTTTTTTAGTGGCTTCAATTACCGTGGTTCCAAGCAATCCAAGGCAATACCATGGAGTTGCCTCCAAATCACACGCTTTGGCATTGGAGTTTGTGTAAACAATAATATCACAGCCGAGTGGGCCCAACCTCATCAAATTAGGCAGTATTATGGCGATGGGAATAGACTTCGACTGATGAGGCCAAAGGCATAGCTCGTCTGGATCCCAGTGCAGGCGGCGTGCCGCTTGAGCTATGAAGAAGCGTTTATCCCGTAAAAACTGTGAGATTTAGAGGACCTGTCAGAGGGAGCATAGACTGAGGGAGGGTCAGGCAGGGTGAGTTATGGCGAAGGGGACGGCACCCCGCATAACGACCCGCTGTAGCATTTCATGTGGATTGGCAGCAAACCTCCAAGGCACAACATCCCTTGCCTCAAAGGGGCCGAGCGTCTCTCAATCACTCCTGTCAAAGGAAGCAATTTTGAAGATGGTTGAGTACAGGTGGTGACTAGTGTTCATATATATGTGTTTGTTTTTGTTTTGTTTTCAGGACAAAGCTGTCTGACTCAGTAGGAGAAAAATTCTGGATCAGATTTAGTTTATTTTAGTTTATTGTTTGTTACTCATACAAAAAAATTGGCCTTGGTGAGTGCAGGACATCTATGACATGGTAATATGCTAAACAAACCAGAAATGTACACAGACTTTAACAGATATTCAAAAGGAAATAAGACAGCAATGAAGCGGAAAATAAAATGACAAAAAAAGAAGACACCAAATAAGAGAGTAGACAGGTGGTCTTGGCAAACAGTGTGTTTTTACAAAATCTTGTTTACAAAGTCTTGTTAAAGCAGCACTATGTAACACTTGTGCTGCTTGTGCTGTGAGTCAACCTGTAATAATAATAAACTGAAATAATCATTTAAAAGGTACTGGGACTAATTTGGCGGGAGGGTTTTGGCCCGCGTTGTTCGTCTTTACATATTAATGTCACACACGCACACACACACACACACACACACACACACACACACACACACACACACACACTCAAAAAGAAAGTTTGTCTCGGTGTTCAGGTCTTAAAAGCAAAATCAATATTAGACTGTTGAGGATAGGATGACAACAGTACATAATTCACTCACATCCTTTGAAAACACGCCTAGATGTTAGATTCATTCATTTATGGGGGTCCATAGGGAGCAGTTGGGGGTTAGGTACCTTGCTCAAGGGCAATTCAGTCGTGTCCTGTTGGTCCAGGGCATCAACTTTGTGATCACAAGACCGAATCCATAACCTTCAGCCTACGACTGCCCACTGTGTTGCTTTAAACAAAAGAAATTATTTTTCTGCTACTGAGGATAGTTGGTTTAGAAATTGTTCTAATATATATATATATATATATATATATATATATATATATATATATATATATATATATATATATATATACATACATATATTAGTGATGGAGGCCAATTTTTTTGAGGCCAATTCCGATTGCCGATCACCTTTCAGCACGATCGGCCAATAGCCGATACCTATTAGAACAAGCAAGTCATGAAACATGGTCTAAACTGATTTATTACCATTTTTAACAGCATAATATTTTTAACAAAATTATCAGTAAATAAACAAAGTAAATCAAACAAATATCCCCAATACTGCAATCATTCAATTTAGACCCTTAATTTAAAACTAAAAAAGCTAATTACATAAATACAGTCCAAACCGCAGTCATTAAACACAGACTCTGAGTTATTTTAAACAAAAACTGCAATCATTAAATGTAGATCTTGAATTGTTGCTGCTGTTCTGTTTGTACCAGTCAGATCTGGTCTGCACGGTTCTCTGGGTTGTTTGTTTTGTGCTAGCTGCGCATGCTAGCTCTGCTGTTTGCTGAAACTCACTGTATTCAGCCGTGTGCAGTGCTGTATCAGGTTAGTAGTGTTAAATATCTTTGTCTTGGTTCCTCAACGAGACACGCTGATTTTACACATTTTAAAACGCAATGGATGAGTCTCTGTCACATACAGTAAAACACTACCAGAGGGACATGCTTTCTATCAGCACTTCCTGTTTCGCGAGGCCTTCGTGTTAACTTCATTGAGAATGGGTGGGGCTAAACAGCCAAAAACAAACTCATTAAATTGTTAATTATCATAACATCACACAACTGTTTTAAACATCATATTTCCCATATATGGACTAGAGCCTGAATGGTATGTTGAGGTTGACTCGAGAGTAAGAAGGGGTTCCTGTTGAGAGACATTGTTGATTTGTAAGAACGTCTGTGGAATCTGAATGGTTATTCCCTGTATGTGTGAGTACCGCTTTTGTATACTGATGACATTTTCTCCGTAAAAACCTGAAAAAGGAAAAAGCGAGAGAGCAAAGAAAAGTTTTGAGACCCCGCGACACGCTGCCTGACTCAAATGACAGAAAAGTCCAAGGTCTTTGACACAGTAGATTGTTCTGTCTTCAAGGTAATGAGGAAAAAATGGCTTGATGACTGGCCTCCAGCCTTTATATCCTGTTATAAATCTCCAGGACAAAGAAGGAAGGGGCACGGAAAAAAAAGAAGCTTCTTACACCTTACTGTAGATATTGAAAAGCAAATGACACGGCATGCAATACGCTGTGTGTGGGCTTAATGTCATTTAGATGAAAAAGCTCAGACTGAAAATAGTGTACGCCTGGCTCCAGTCAACACTTTAATATTCTCTAGCCAATGACGTGAAAAAGTCACTCTGATTGTGGCAGTCATACTGCAGACGCCGATGTATGCGTCTGCAGCGTTGCGTATTTGATTGATGTCCTAGATAAGATCATCACAGCACTGTTTTCACCTTGTCACTGGAGTTCGTTTCAATCATTAACCCCTGTCAATCATGCAAACTCCAGCACAACGTCAGCTGCGCCAGCCAGCACAAAGGAAGGCGGAACAGTAGCTAACAATCCACTTGCCCTTGCAGACGCAGCTCTGCTTAGAAGAACCATATCATAGACCTCTCAAATTTCCCTCACTTTGTCAAAATGGTGGTGCACAAGGACCTAGGTTTGGTCTCAACATTAGCCCCCTCCACTTCCAACAAAGACCCACCACTGACCCACAAAAAAAGCTCATGACCAAAGATGTTGACTTTTATTCAACATCCCAAGACTAAATTCCTTAGTAGGACCTCACCCAAAACCTGAAGATGCACATGTTTCCTCATCTGCTCTGCTTCTCTAGCCTGCTGCTGTCTTTCCTGCATTGTGTACAAGATATCATGGGATTTCTAGATTGAAATTCAATCAAATACTAGCATGCCTAAACTGGTCACTTATCTAATATGACTTTAAACCCAAGACAATATAAACTAGTTTGTTCAAATATTGGTAGAGACATACATGTCCCTACCATCCATACGCAAACCTATATTGGTGCAACTGAAAAATGAAGCTGCATAAGAAACCCATTTTTAATGAATTGTTTACATGCAGGTGGGTGACAAAAGAAAGCAAGAACCAAAGTTAAAGTTTTAGTGAGGTATTGGTCCACCACAAGTTGTCAGACATGGTTCAGTGTGTCCTGAAATTCTACCTCGGGGGACGTTTCAAACTATGCCAGAAAGAAACACCCCCACTGTGAAACACAGACACCGGTTGGTGCTCTCCCTGCCACCCTCAGCCCTCTGTCTGTGCTATTCTGAAAAAACTTTTTTTTTTTGATTGAATTTTATAATTGATTCTCCTTCTGCAATTATATGCATGTGTTTCAGTTGTTGGGGTATAGCGCATCACAGAAATGATGGGTTGTTTTTGATACATTTCAAATTGTCATCTCAGTCACGCTGTGGTAAATTACCCAACAGCCTGTGCTTTTCTCTTTGTGTACACCACACATGCCCTCGCCTACTTGTGGAGAACATGGTGACGGATGACTCATCCAACCATACTACCTTTTTCCATATCCATCTCTGTGTGGTTGTTGATGCACCGTCCTTGCTGACAGTCTGATCATATTCTGTTGTGACGTTATTGGAAACAGTTGCTCTTCTCTTCCTTACATATTGCACTAATGGCCAAGCATCACGATCGCTCAATATGAGCATTCAATGAAATTCATGATTTCTGACCCTGTTGACTGAGGTCTTTCCCAGGAATCTAAATGATACTTTAGTAAGGGCTGTGATGATGACCGCAGTATGGGGTCATGTGATGCCTACCTCTTGGTTGAGCTCATTACGGTCATCATTATATCGCTACTATTTTTTTGTATTTCTTTTTTTGCTGGTGAATGTTAGTCATGCTTGTCCTCAGTGTAGCAGCCTTTTAACTGACATTGAATGGTCTCTGTTTATCTAAGAGATGATCTCAGTCTAGCTTTAATTTAACACAGTACTGACAAAATGCTGAGAAATAGCCACACAACAACGTGCATGCCTCCATTAAAAATACCATCTTTCAAAAATGTCACAACCCTAATTTAATAGTCACTATTAATAGTCACTATTCCTACTGAAAGAGAAATAATTGTGTCTGTACACAGAACAGCTGTCTGGAAGCATCTGCTTTGTTTTCCTTTGACATGTCAATCATCCGCACATCCATCTATTCATAGTAAAGTCTTATGGAAAATTAAAAACTGGGCTGCAATTGGCGTGTATTATAATACAGGCCAATCAGAACAGAGGTTGTTTCCATATCTTGATCCTAGGGCACAGTAACAAAAACAACATGCTGAATTCTAAGGAATAATGATAGGTTGGGACATGGTTGTGTACAACATTCCGACTTTCTGGGGTACATAAAGTCACGTTAGTCATAAGTGATAAAAATCAAAGTACAAGAAAGATGTAGGATATGCCCCCCTTTAGATATGGGTGCAAATAGGACCTTGGAGGGAGGCTACAATAAATTCATTCTCTTAGCTGCACAGCTTGGCTGTGCAGGCAGAGCTGCAGAGATGTCAGCAGTCAACAGGCCCCTCGTCTCATCTATCAAAAGGGAGAATGTGCTGTTAGTGAGGGAATTTACACAGCACGCCGGGGGAAGCGCTGAATGACTGCTGATTTATGGGCCGAGACCAAGAGTGGCAAGCCAAGGCAACCAGCAAGCACTCTCTCCAACACCTGAGCTCCGGGAGAGGAATGAAGAGAAAGTGAGAGAAGAAGTGAGATGGAGAGAGAGAGAGAGAGAGAGAGAGCGGAAAAAAATACATGAGATGGAGAGAGAGAGAGAGAAGGGAAGAGAGTTTGTGGGTGTAAGAGAGAGAGAAAGATGATGGATGATGGAAAGCGCTGCCTTTAAAACATCTAGAAATTCTGGGTCAGTAAAGCGCACACGCTCATGTTTTTTCCGTCCTCTATTTACCAAAGAAATCCCAAAATATAAGGCTAGCATGAAAAAGGGCGCTGCAAAAAAGTGAGAAGATGCATGTCATTCATAACAGCACACAGAGCTACCTTGAACCTCCTGGGCTCCTGAGTGATGCAACTGGCCCTCTTACTGGGACATTGCGTGTTTGATCCATGACGATGTCAAATCCATCTGTGACTGAGAGCATAATTGCCCTCCCTCCTCCGCCCCATCGATCAGCCTGATACTAGCCAACATGGCTGTCTGTTAGCCAGTGTAACAGAATCGACAGTCAGTGACCTGTTGGCTCATCGAGCTATAAAAAGATGTCGCATTAGTGGCAGTTCAATTTGATGGCATGTCATAGAGGAACTAGCCTTCAACCTCCCAGCTTAGCAGTGCCAGGTGATAAGAGTGAGTCCAGCTAGCAGGACAAAGTGGACATGACCAAAATAGGAAGAAAAGTGGGTAAATATAAAAAAAAGAGAGAACCTACGTTCTCTAGCCATACGATCACAAACAGCTACCACCTTATAGATTTAAAATTGCTTACTGATGCTTTTTGTTGCCCTCCTCTAACCCACCTCCCAACACAATTGGACAACCGTGGGACTAGGTACTCCACATTATTTGCCTGGTGGTTCTTTTTCAGCAGCATTTTCTTACAAGTAAACAAATATTGCCAAAAGTGAACAGAAAAACAAAAACCCTGTAATGGATATCATTCAGTATAAATTGTGTATCCATTCATTGCATCACATGTTTAGTGTAATGACATGTTACATGTTAGCAGTGGTATTTTTTCCCCAACTTTCCCCCCAGTTCCAATAGTCGGTTCCAGCAACCGGCTGCATTGGCTAACACTGTGTTGAGTGAAGGAGGACTGAGGGCTGGGCGAGGGAGGGGTGAGGGACGGGCGCTCTATCCACCCAGAGCGAGTAAGGCCAATGACTCTTTCTTGGACGCCAGCATATATGGGTTTGTTAGAGGCTTTAAGCACCTCAGTGTCACTGTTGGACTGAAAATTGTCCACCAACCAAAATTAAACACTCAATCAACCAACCAACTGCTTAAGGACTACAGGATGATTAGTCTGCCTGTTGTCAGAGAGTCTGCAGCATCTTAATGTGGGCAATAACTGCCTGCTCTGCCAGGAAAAACTTTGTGAGTGTCAGACTGGTTTTCCTGTATATGGTTAGCATAAGTGTTACATCTTGTCTTCTTGCCTGTCTCTGTCTTTGCCCTCCTGTCATTTTCCATGTGCTTCTGTTTGTTTTGGTTTCTTAGCTCCTGCTTGTCATGCTCTTTCCCTTTGTGCATACTCTGTTTGCTCCCTATTTTTGTCTGGCATTAGAGTATCCATTGTTGTGAAAGTCTTAGTATTGTGTACCAAGCTTTGTGATTTGTGGATTTTTTGCTTTGTGTCTGTTTATCTGTTTATTATGAATTATTATTATAATTTTGAATTTATGTTCTTATCATCATTATGGACTCTCCCACACTTTCTGTTTACTTTCTGCTCCTTAAACCTTAACTTGAATAAACAGACCTTGAACCTGCATCCACCTCCCTTGCCTACTACTTCAGTCTTCTTAAATTTGATTTCGATATGAATCCACATGATACTCATATGGTTCAAATGAAAATATTGAGAACAATCTCATCTCTCTCTATAAGGACAAAGCAAAGCTGCAACTTAAGCAGCTATTTGTTACTTTTGTCTTAACTTCGTTTTTGCTGTCAGAATGAAGACGGAGACCAGTCCAGAGTTTAAGCCTTTTATTCTTTGGACTGCGGTCCTGATGTTTCTCTGAGTCTCAAGCTTGTCTCAGCTGCATTGTCTTTTATAGGCCAGCCTTCCTACTCCTTTGGGCCATACCTGTCCAAGTTTGGGTATACCTGGCCAAGTCATAATCTCTGGGTGGGTAGTGGTTCTCGAGTAGAAGTTCCAAAGATGGCGTTGCAGGGTAAATGGCCCTATATGGTGGAGGTCCCAAAAAGCCCTAAACTTCCTGCAAGCCTTGCACCATTCTTGGCCATCTGTTTCACATAGTATTGGAATAAAACAAACGCTATAGTCTGTATAAAAAATTCACAACAACTTTTGCAACACCGTTTCATTTGTGTCTGCGATGTTGACTGAATGAAGGACAAAAGTTTTTCAATATCTGTGAAAAATGAGGCCTCATTCATTTCCTGAGTGTCCACTGGTCAGACTTATACAAAATATGTATAGACACACCACCAATTCACCAACTATACATGGTAAGAGGCAGATGATTTGTATCTAAACTTCTTTTCTTAGGCTCATAACTCCTGATCTTGCAATGCAATGGAAATGAAAAGGAAGACTAAAGCGATTCAGAAAATGTTTGAGCCACATTTCTGCAATCCATTCTGGTAAACATCATGAAAAAACATAGAAAACATTAACAAACATTGATTTTAATGTACAGGCTTGTTTGTCGACCCCAGAGAGTTAATGTGCAAAATATGTAGATGGAAGGTATAGACTCAACCCTTAGGCCCAGATTATGATCCTCTGATGTCCCTACACATTAGAGCCACTGTGCCCCGTCTCTAGAACTGTTGAAACATAACCCTTCCCTAATCACACACACTGCATTTCCCCTGAGCTCATCACCGAAGCTGTATCAGGCCAGAATATACAAGAATTACACCATTCAATCACTTTTGATGATTTCTGGGACATGGACCTCCCCAGCTCCTCTCCATTTTTCATTATTCTCCTTTTTTTTTTTTTTTTTTAAAAAGGCCCTTATCCTTCATAATTAGTTACAAGCAATGTATGAAAATTCTTAGTGTCACATAACAAAGCAAAAGTCAGAAAGAGGCCATGCATTACTGTGGTTTTAACACAGTTAAGTATTATTGGGCATAACATGAAGCAGATTAAAATCCCCATTACTCGTGATAAAATCACTAAATCACACATACTCTCAAGTGGCTTATAGCTTTTATGAATAATAACATATACAATTCTCAATAAATAATGTAAGTTATTTTTAATAGTAAGCACCATATACAGTTGTGACCGAGTTGCTGTTGTGATGGTGGCTCAGCCAATCAGATTCTAAGACTGGAAGATAAAATGTAAATTAATAGTTTAGCTGGAGACATGACCAGTACTTTCTTCTCAAAGCTCCTCAGCTGAGGCCTTCCAAAAAGGGTATCTCACTTGTTCTAATATCATAGTTTTACTAATATCATAATCCATGTCAAATAAAATAGCAAAATGCTAATTCATCTGTATATTTAATGCTGGCAGACACTTAAGACTTAAAGTATAAATAATAGCTGAAGCTGGACCAGTTTGGTGTGTATATAGATTTGAAACAAAGTGAACATGAATATACAACACCTGGTGCTTTTGGCCATTAAGTGCCCTTTAAGTGCCCACTGGGTACCCATGAGGTAGATCCAGTTATCCTAACATTCAAGGTAAGTTGCTGGGTTTCTAATAAACCGGCAGCTCAGTGTAAACTGTAGGTGTCCACAGCGGCAGCTTTAAGCCATCGTGTCTGGCACAGATGCCCGTGGTCTCGCAAACCCTAGGCCGAGTAGTGATGATGAGGAATGTCAGGGAGCAGGCAAGGGCCTGATGGGAGATTTATTGGCAATGTTGATGCCCAGGGGCGAAGCTCACGGCGGACTGTGCTTGTGCACACGGATGCAGAGGGACTAATAAAGCAGCAGGACGGAGCCACAGGACCCTGAGACGGCCTCTTTAAATGCCCGAGGAGGACGGCAGTTTGGTATTTGGGTATGTAATCCATCTTTACACGGGAACTCAGCAGGGCCTTTCGCAGACAAACTGGCACAGGAGAAGAAGCTGAATTATTGATGTCTCGTATGGCTGACTCACTCATTCAAAGCGCTACAGTAATACCTCAAGCTTACGGAGCTGAACACGAACGCAAACCATGCAAATTTAATGGTTTAATGAAGGAACGCGGAATACGTATGGCCACATTAGTTCGCAGCACACAAATCCGACATCTTATTACTTGTTGTGAGTCCATCAAAGCCCTGCGTGTTGTGTCCTTATTGCACACAGCCTAATTGTTGTCCACAATATAATCAACTCCAGTAGTCATAAATATGCACTTGAACATTCTGCAAGGGCACCTAGAAAGAAAGTGATTGCTGCCGGGTTGCTTCTAAAAGAAAAATAGAATGAAAAGGTTGCAGGGTATCTATAAATGAAAGGACTTTCTGTAGAGCGAGAACAGATTTGTCAGTAGAAAAGGAATAAAACCGTTCTCTTTTATTCTCATAACTGAGAAGTGGGAAGATTTGGTGCCGACACTTTTAAGCTAAGCCCTGCGTTGATGCATTGGGGTGTTTATGAACATTTTATGTCCGCCACATGCGGCACTGTTGACGATCCCAGGATGCAATGCACCCTATATTCAGAAATTGCTCTGCCTTTGTGTTGGCTGTTGCCCCAATCACAAGCTATTTGGCGAGCCATATTTCAAAACAAAGTGTCAGACAGCTGCATGCAAATAGCCCTCCAATAATTCATGGGCGATTAATTGCAAATGGGGGAAACAAACATTTTTAGCATCATTAGCACGAGCGCCATTGCGCACTTAATGTGCAACACAGCGTTCCGCTGGTCTTTCTTTCCCCCCGGTTTCAAACAGCATGCCATCTCTAAACTTAGTGGGCAGATTAGAAGCTTTCTTTGACATGTTTCAGAGCACCTGACGTCTGGTTTCGGAGTCGCAAAGTCAATTAGACGTCGCCTTGTCAGAACTCTGCCTTTTGCCCACTCCTTGTGCCCACACAAAAAAAGCTTCAATACACAAACAAGCAGCTCATTTTCAAAAGGAACTTCATGACTCACATCTCTCGTTTGCCATGTTCCGCTCTGCCCTTTAATCCAACGGAGGAAAACATGGGGATATATCCTAAGCAGAAGACAAGCTGGATGAGAAGCCCTAAGCGTCCCATAGAAACTCCAGGCAAATCCATAAATAGGCCCGAATGCAACTTTACTCTTCAAAGTCACTGTGATCAAGCTGCAGAGCGCAGCACTGTACAGCTCCGAAGATAAATGGGCCATGTTAAACGAGCTAGGCGTTATGGCTAATGCGTCTTAGGGCACCTGGCTCCGTCACCTCTATCTTGACCTGCTCTTTTCCACAAACGCCGCAATAGCCTTTTCTCCGTTCAGAGCATTCTGCTGGCGGTAAGGATCGAGAAGGTCGCGATTATACGACTTTGTTTTAAAGCCATGCAATTTCATTAGCCCAGCTGCTAATTGTGTGTTCCGCTCATCAGTGACCTAAAAGAGCAGAGGCTCTCTATTTGATTAAGGAACACATTGTGCCTCAGTTCCGATTACTCCCCCTCCGCTCCTTGTGTGTGAGGTTCATTAACTCTTAGCCCTTCGCAGTGCCCCCCCTCTCCTTTCTCTCTACGGGCCAAAGTTCTTCATATGAACAGCGACTGCCTTATCCTCAAAATGGATTTCGTCAAGGTACGACCTGGTGGGCTTTCAGACAGGAGTGGCCGTGAAGGTCTACAAAGCCCGTACATTTAGGAATTCTCTATGCTTCATCTGTAAATGAGTTCTTTTCAAGCTGCTCACAAGCGTTATGGAGCACTGACCAAAGTTCTATTCAATGTAATGAGAAATTGTAGCACATTATTCAAAATACATAACACGAGCCGTGTGTGAGGTGGATCAGATTTGTCTGGAGAGGTTCTGTAATCTTGGCAACCCCCCCAAGGAGAGCCATGATTTTAGTCCAGAGTGACTCTGCCATGTCTACGGCTTTTACAAGCTATAATTCTGCAGTGAATTACCGTTTATGATTCGTCAAATTCGAATCAACCACATCCTAATGTAATAACAAATCCTGGTAATAGACATTGGTATATTTATTTGAGGTCGTGAGATGCGGTTAAGCGATAAACTGGAGCTAAAAACAGGACAAACGTAATCCAAAGCATTTTTGATACTTGGTTATTTTGAAAGTGAATGCAAGAAAATATCTTCAGGTATCTTATATCGCAAGACAGAGAATTTCTGTACCTGTTGGGTGACATTTGTTTGGTTTAATGAGCCCACTTTACCAGCCTGATGCAGTTCTATCTGGTATTACCTGTTTTGCTTTGTTTTTTTTTGTAATGGTTTAGTTCTAATCTTAACACTGACTGGATCTGACATTCCAATCCAGGCTATGTGGTTTAATTTAAAGAAATTACAGCAAAAATGTATCCTGTACAAATCAGCCAGTTGAATCCCTTACAAATTATATTACCGGCCTCCTCTGGTAAAACTAATTCTGCTTGAACAAGGCTTTAGAGTATGTTCTTCATTTTATATGAATTTTGTATGAATATGGCAGGTCATTAAAATGTTATTGTGCAACTGAACCAGCATTTTGCATTAGCATCATCGATACCAAACCCACTTAGTTTCAGTTAGCTACAAAAACATGTGGCGTAAAAAACTATGTTAGAATCACAATTTAATCATGAAACTGTAAATTAAGTGCACATGGTTTGCGACAATGAGATTTCTGTCACTGTTCTATAAAGCTTGTTCAACCTGGAACAGTTGCTGTGATGGAAGTATTTGTGGGCAGATTATTTGTTCATCATCTAAGCCGCTTATTCTCCTGGGTCATGCTGGGTGCTGGGGTCATCTGCTGGGCAGAAGGCAAGAGACACCCCAGACAGGTCACCGGTCCTTCACAGCAATTTTCGTATCTCTGATCCACCCGACTGCAAGTCAATTGACTGTGGAAGCAAACACCTCACAGCATTGACCCCGGTTACCCAGCCAGGCTCAATCATTTCATAATTGTTGTTTGTGAACTATTCATTGTCCAGTCCAGTCAGCGCTTAGGCAGCTTGTGTTATATATTTATAATTGAATCCATATTAGCCATTTTACTTGTAAAGAAAGGTATTTCAAAAATGTAACTGGACAAGCTCTAACTTCTCTTATATTTCAGTGTATTTCCTCTGATTTCTTGGCAGCAAATAGAAGCAAAATACACTGGACAATACCCCAATATTGCAATAGTAATGATTTTTCTGGACAGCATGTACAATTAGCTTGATTAATAGTCTTGTCTGGTAATTATCCACCAGTGTACCCCTATCATTAGCATTTGCAATAAACAAACTGACTAGCCAGATACTGCACCTTCCACGAGCCCTCATATGAACCTCTACTTCAATAGAAGAGTGAACTCCATTACTTAGTCTGAAAATACTGATTCCTGGAACACTGTGGGATGTAGTTACTTCACACAGCCTAATTTGGACAGAACAGTGCTTGAGACCACTTTCAAAGAATAGTTTGTGAGTTTGGACATCATCTTGATCATATGAGTTATTGGAGCCATGGTGACAGTGTTACTGGTGAAAATGGAGAGGTGAGCTGTAGTAGTGTTTGGTTTTTTTTTTAAAGTGGACAAAGTCAAGAGGTTCTGATATGTTCTATGTATGTTATAATAATTCCACTGACAACAACAATTCTAAAAAACTTGTTGAACACAGTTGAAAGCTGCCACTTGTGGTGAAAACAATGCAATGACTGGTTTGCTATCAGCCATCTGGGAACTTGGGCTGGAGTTCTGGGCGGCTTCTCCTGTAGCCTCTTTGTGTTGACCCCCTAGTGGCTATTCTTTTTATATAAAAATTATAATAATAAAAAAAACCCCAACTCTTTAATAGGATTAACTAGGACACTGTTGGTTCTGTGTGTGTGACTGTGTTGAGACTTTATGTTGAGCTGCTAGTGAGCAATGATGGGTGTAAAGTCCTCTGCTATGAAAACCATTCTCATCTCTCCACAAAGATGGCTGCACAACAGCAGCTTTCTTCATGACCAAGCATCATGTACAAATGGCAACATAAATAATAGCATGGTTTCCAAACCTTCCAAATCCTTGGTTCAATTCTGGTTTGCAGATGTATTTTGGCCCAATGAGAGTACAAGTCCGTGGTCCATTATCAAGTCATACGTTATCTTGCTCAACACCTCTCCATATAAAGCATGTGCCTGAGGAACATCTAATTGAAGTTGTTTTGAAAAATGTCTGTTCGTTTGTCACTTACCTTCGCCTGCAGTAATGTAGGAATACGGTGATATGAGAGATTACAACAAATACATTTTCACACTCCTGACACTTTGTTAATGTCCTCTATGTCCACCACACCTCCTGAAGGCGGAGGTAACAGCAGCCGGGTACCAAAAAAAACACCACGGCGCTACGCCGTACATTTCACTGTGCCCAATACATATCTTGTTAGGAGCCTTGTGAAGTGCGCAAAGGATCTTTTGATAGTTTGTTGTTTCTGTGAACTAGCCGAGCGTAGCCCCAGGAGGGCGAGTGAGGCGATGAGTCAAGCACAGCTTTGGGTTAGATGTTCGGTGTGTGTAAGCCAGTAGCCACGGTGATTGGGGAAGTTATTAATCTTCTCTCTTATCTGCTCTCTCCTGCTGTTGTCTCAGCTGTTTGTTCCCCTCAGGCCACAGACGGTGTGACACAGGCGCTCCAGCTTGGAGCTTTTAATGAAGGTGGAGATGGCCAGCATCAGCTTCTCCACAGGGGCTAACTTTATATTAAATCTGCTATTGATTGCCTTAACTTTCTCGTAGCTCTAGTTTAAGTTTGGTTTGATGTCTCTGAAGATGCTCTGAAGTAGAGTCAGAGACCAGGAACTGTAAGGGGTCCTGCTTTGATCCGTTTTCTCCAGGAAAAAAACAAGGACACCTTGTCATAGACGTAAACCGCAGCTCTCACATGGCAACCCTGGTGCTGTACCTGACCTAGCAGCCACGGGGGCTTCCTTGAAAATATTAAATTAAATTTAAGCAACTCATTAAACCATGCTAAGCTAAGCTAATGGAAATGCAGCCAGTTCATGTGGATAAGCAGCAATTCAAAAAAAGTGTGTTGGACAATTGGACACATTGGACAATTTCAAATTTCTTATTTGTTTTAGTGCATGGATTCTTAACCTGGGCTACTTAACCATGAGGTGGTCCTAAAAGAATTGCGAAGGACAAGATACATATCAAACGGAAAACAATTTTGATTAGCTGAATGGCTTCAGGAGTTTGCATGTTCTCCCTGTGTCTGTATGGGTTTCACCCAAGTGCTCCAGTCTTCTCCCGCAGCCCAAGGACATGTGTTCAGGTGAATAGGACATGCTAAATTGCCCCAGTTGTGGGTGTAAGAGTGTATGTGTGTAAATGTCTCTGTCTGTGTATCTGCACTGTAATGCATGGGTAGCCTTCCACCCAATAAATGCTGGTATAGACTCTACCACTCCCACTACTGTTTCTGAGAATAGGGATTGCTTTGATACCACCTTTTTATATCCAATACAGACACTGATACCCCAGCCTTCAGTATCAGCTGATTCTGATTTCAATCCAATACCACCCCTTTCTTTCTCTTAAACAACTAAGCTGTTAATAATACATTAGCATAAGCTAATTAGCTCATGTCTGGATGCATTTTGCTTAGTCATCATGCTTAAACTGTGAAACAAATATTCTACCCTCCAGTGGAAGAAGTACATAGTTCACAACATGATTCAGCTATGCCAAACTGTGGTTTCCTTTTAATTACATTTTTTTTAGCAGCACTTTTGATTGGTCAGCACCATCAGACATTCTAAATGAACTTTAAAGTACAACGTTGTGCAGAAGTTTAGTTAAGAATTGATCTGAAGGTTTGGGCTAATAGGCTGTATCGGATTATACTTTTTCCTTCCATTATTTAGACCAGACCATATCAGCCAGAGTAGGACCAATACGGGTATTAAATACAGCAATGGCACACCCCTAAAACTAAAGCAGGGTCTTGATTGATCGTTACATTTGAAACACTTTTTTCAGAGTCAGACCAAAGATATGTGGAATGCAGGCAGAATAAGAAAGAAAATGGAATGGCTGATTATTCTTCTGTAATATCTGTAATCTGTATGCTGGGGCATGCGGAGAGGCCTAAAGGAGTGGGGGTAGGAGGAAGAGAAAGGGGGAAAAAGAGGTCACGAAATATCTGAAAACAAAGTTGTACTGTGAAAAACATTGACATACTAGCAGGAGGGCACAGATGTCCAGACTGGGCCATTAGCATTAGTAGTTAACAAAAGTGCATGCACATGCACTACCAAGATTACTGCTGCTATAGAGAACCTTAATAGCATTTAGAGTTGCTGCCAATTCACTGGGTTACTGGCCACTACTGTCTGCTACAAGCTAATTAGTAACATGTACATTCCTTCTATCACTCAAATATCTTGACATAAAATGAGACTAGCAGGAAAAGAGCACAGTTTGCTATCTCACCTATTATCTCACCTCTCACCAACCCCAGATTTGGTCTTTGTCCACCCCAATCCCAATGCAAGCAACGGCTACTATCTCTAAACCAACCACAAAAACACAAGTGTGAAGATATGTCCTTGCTTATTTCTGATTGGCTTATATTGTCATTTCCTAATCATATTGGTATTCTCATCATTCTTGTTTCCACTTCTGAGTATTATAGTCTCAGCCTGTGTCTAGATACTTTTGTCAGCTTTGATTTAAAGTTGTACTAAAGCTTTTCATGAAACAGAGTTGTTCTATCAGGGGGGTTACTTAATTAATCACAACTAGATCACCTTTTTTTATTAGCATAAGCAAAGTGTACTCTTCAGTTATTAGGTTTTAAGTTTGGAGGTGCATACAACAGTTTTATTTCTTAACCTCACAAATCAATTTAAGCCAGTATCATTAGATCTGCTGTCATCATTCATGCACAAATCAAGCACTGAGTACATTTCCGGCTTTAACAATATGACTATTAACCCATTATGTTTTACTGCCCCCCCAAACAAAGCAGTCCAGAACCAGGTGGCTATGTCCTGTTTCAGCTCATTTTGTAAAATAAAACAACAGACATTTCTACCACTAATCGTGTTTTGACATGTGCAAGCCCACTTTGATAAATCTCAGATAATTATGAGTTAATTATTACATACATTTCCACAGTATTTAGTCTGTTCGGTAGGTCACACTGTCCCGAGTTTTTCTAACTGTCCAGCACCATCATCTGCTGTGATTTGTACCACAGACCTCTATGATCCACCATGGCTTGTTCAAAAATGGACAACAGGACAGTCAGTTTGTTATTTTGTGAGCCACATATGAGCAGTTTGTGCACTCCCACTCACTCACTTGTTCTCACGTTTTAAGGCTAGTCAACGTGGAAACAGCTATGTGAGACTATCCAACTAGCAGTGGCTAGCTCTTAGCTGACTTTACCCTAGGTCAGCTAGTAGGCTAATCACTGTGTTTACCTCTGTATGAAACACTCTGCTAACATTAATCAGAGAGAGACTGTCTTCTACACTAAAACACTTAAACACTAGGTTTGCATAAGACATACAATGGGCAGACATACTTTAGCAACCCTGTTTGTACTAGATAGAGATACATACTCTAACTGAACACTAAGCAATTTTGTAAGTCGCTTTGGATAAGAGCGTCTGCTAAATGCCATAAATGTAAATGTAAATGTAGCAACCTACCACAGGCTGGTGCTAACCCTAGACCCCGGAGGTGTGGTTATGCAGACAAACACACACAAAGGCTCATGGTCGACAGGTGTCCTCCTAAAAAGGGACTAATTGTGTTGTTATGTATATTATTTATATGTGTTGCTTAGTGTCAGGATAGGGGTTGCTGTGCAGGGTATTCATATTGGCGGTTGGAGGTGACTTCCCACCTACTATAGTTTCCACAGTTAAGTGCTCTGTATGTGCCTTTCTTCTCTGTGTGTCTTTAAATTATGGCCTCCTGTGTGCTTTACTCTCTGCCAATGCTCCAGAACAACATAGCTGTGAGGAGATTAGGAGATTAAGCTTGTAAAATGCAAACGCTTTTTTGGACCACTCTTAACACTGCTAACTATAATTTATTTTAGTTCCAGTAGGTGCTCAGTTTAGACTACAACAGTTGCATATTTGCTATATTAACCTTTTTCCAGCGAATGGGAAATTGGATGGGAATGGGAATGGGAAATGTGACATCAGTATATAAGAAGACCTTTTTATTTACATCAGCTGAAAAAAAAGGAAATGTCAGGGAAGAACACCCAAAGGCATAGGGTTTCACTCCACACTTACTACAAAACTACCAAACAACCTATGCCCCAGTAAACCCAGTAAAACACATAAACCCATCTTAGGCTAACAACAACACGTAGAAACAACAGCAACAACAAAAACACTTTTCTTTTCAGAGGAGAGGACGCGGCACACGGCTGCCACACTTCTAAAGCCCATCTGCAAACCGAATCAATTGCCAGCCACCACAGCATTGTGTCATCTACTCATAACCACACATGGGACCAAGTCACTAAATTGCAAGTAACAAGTAAGTCTCAAGTCTTTACAATCAAGTCCCGAGTCAATACAAGTGAGTCTCGAGTCAAGTCCTTAGTCAATACAAGAAAGTCCTGAGTCAAGTCCCAAGTCTTAAACTTCAAGTCTTAGTCAAGTCACCAGATGTAACGTAATTTCAGTATTTAACACAATTGATGCAGTTGATTAGTAGTATATTAAACTGACATTAATATAACGTTAACGTCTTTAAAGTTTGTATTATAACAAAAATAACTTGCACATGAAATTAGATAGTTTCAAGCAGTTCTAGTCACTAATCACCTCATTACCAGTTAATTAGTTAATGATTAGTTAATGAAGCAGTTGTTGAAGCAGAAAACCCACTTATATGTGAGGCAGTGGGTCTCGAAGGCCAAGGTTGAGAAACACTGCACTGTATGGAAGTATTAGTACACATTACACGTACAGGAACTTTAATAACATCACATTCTAAACATTAATATCTGGACGGGGTCTTTCAGTTCTAACAGCGTGTGTGACTCTGCAGTAGCTCTGCATGTACTGATCAGTGTTTGGCACTTTTCTGCACTACTTGAACACTTCCTGTCTGAGATGCTGTGGTTTCTAAATGCTTTAATTGTTCAGTGAAATTCACAGTGGATGGTGGAATATCTAGGAGCGATGAACAGAGCGAGAGAGCTTCATTCACATTAGCTGTTGTTATGTCGCTAAGTTAGCTAGCTTGTTAGCCAGCTAGTTAGCTAACTGCTATATGTGAAATATACAGCAGAGACTTACTGTTCTTTGTGCAGCCTCAAAAGTTGAACAAAGTCTGAAGTGGTTGCAGCTCCATCTGTGATCTTGACTCCACATGTCCTGCATGTCACTGTTCCTTTTTATTTACTACAGCATCTTTGTAGTTGAACGGGATTATTTTTGTTGCTCCTCGTCTCCACACAAATTCAACACTGGCGCCCCCTCAAAGCTTCCCGTGACTGGCTGCACAACTTCACTTGGTTATGGATGAAATGAGCGGCGCAGATAATACAAAATAAGATCCAGTTATGTGATTCAGTTTTCCTTATTTATTATGTAAAAATAGGGTGGAGAGTATTTTCAAGTCTTAAAGCTCAAGTCAGATTCCAAGTCCAAGTCAGTAAAGGTAAAGTCTAAGTCGGGTCGCAAGTCTTTAGTGATGTTGTCAAGTCAAGTCACAAGTTATCAATTTAGTGACTCGAGTTGGACTTGAGTCCAAGTCATGTGACTCGAGTCCACACATCTGCTCATAACATACTACTAACAATATGAGAAAGTATGAATAGCCTACTGTTCCATTTTAGTACAAAAGCTTTTATTTTCTCTTTTATTCCTATTTATGTATTTTAGGTATTTTATGTATATTATTTACTCTTTTTTCTGTAAATAAAAAAGAGTAAATCAATAAATAAGTATTTAACCAAATAAAATTAGACAGGTTAACTAGAGCCAGATTATGGAAAAACATGCAGGAATGGGAACCAAACGAACGAAAGTAAAAAGTGCAGGACAGATGGGAGCAATATAAGAAAGCCTAAATGAGAACAAGACGGTGGGTGTAATATACCTATTCAGCAGTTAGCTTACTCACTTTATGAAGTAGGTCACTTGTCTCCAACATGAACCTGGAATTGTGATGCTGGTTATGGCATCCTAGTTCTGGAAATGACCATTTATTGGGAAATGTAGGAATTTTTCATGTTACTTCTGGATGGAAGCACAGTGACAGATTTTCAGTCTTTTAGCTACTTATGTTGTAGTGTTCTTACATCCTTTTGTACGCTGGAAAATGACTGCATGTTCCACATGCAAGACGTTTTTACGTTTCTGCACTCAACACTACGCTAAGACAGAGATTTTGAACATATTGATGTTGGCAGCGTGCTTTTGCACTTGTTCAAAGTAAACATGATCCCGCTAGCAAGACTGCCGGCGTGAATTTCCACAACCCAGTGAAGATAAAGGAAGATTCTGCTGATTCTTTGAAATTACTGCACAATAATAGTTCACTCTTATAGCAAACTCTTTCTTTCAAAGTGGTTTGATGTAAAGTAGTTCATTGTAGGGAAACTCAGATTTCCTTACAGTGGAACCAGGACTTGTGATGTATAGGTGTTTAGTATTCAAAACCACATTCAGTGCAATGTTTGTAGACCCTTTATCATTTTGTGAATTGCTAAATATATGGTTAGATCATTATTTAAGACATAGTGATAGATAAAGAGAACTCAATTAATCAAGAACACATACAATTAGATCCAGTTTTTCTTCCATTTATTAAACAAAATGATTCAACTTTAAACTTTGTTGGCAAAAGCATATTTAGAATGATCAGTTTGGTGTAGGTGCTAATTAGGGTCAGAAGGACAATCAGTTTGATGATCAAGTGTGAGTGTGGTTGACCCTAAAAGCCTAAAAACTTTACAGTCTTTACCGTCAAAGCCTGGTTGTTACTATTCACATTTAGTGGCACATGCCATGTTTTAGTTAGAGAATATTTTTGAGAAAAAATATTGGCCAATGATCATTAGGCTGGAAAAGACTCCAGAACTACACATATTACTACTTTAAAGTTTTGACTGGACTGATCCACTGTCAGGCAGATAGTGTACAAATGTAGAAAATTCAGCACCACTGTTACCCGGAGCGGTCATCTAACAAAAATGAGTAAGAAACACAATATGCTGGGAGACCGTGAAGAGCCCCAGGGTAACATCTAAGGCTGTGCAGGCCTCGCTCACACTATCTAATGGAAGTGGTGATGAGTCCACAATCAAGCAATGAACAAGAATTGGAATGATATATGGAATGATAGCATGTAGAAATCCACTACTCTCCAGGAGGAACACTTCTGTTTGTTGAAAGTTTCTGAAGGACCTTCTCGATGAGCCAGAGGACTACTGAATTTACTGTACTTGGATCGATAAGGCAAGGTTATGTTTTGCTAAAATTCCTAAGAACCTCATGCTGATTTTGTATCACTGTTTGGGGCTGTTTTCCTGCTATAGGACCAGGACAAATTGCCTTTGATGAAACCATCAGTTCAATAAGCTTTAATTTCTATTATAAAGGAATTCTACAGGACGGGCATCTATCCCTGAACTGAACTGAACAACCATAAAACTCTAGTTAGTCTACAAAAAATGGTTAAAGTAGAGGAAATGTTGCATTTTGAGTCACAATACACACGTTAATACAACAGAACTGTTGAGGCACAATCTAAGCTGTGGTGTTCACGCAAAAAAGCCCACCACCATAACAGAGTTGAAGCAGTTCAATAAGAAGAAATGGACCAAGATTCCTCCAAGTCAGTGTACAGAGCTGTTCAACAGTTATAGGAACTATGTGACTGAAGTCACTGCTGCTGACGCCAGCTTCTGAAAGCAGAGATTTATATACCTTTATCAACAGACATTTATTGTTAGAATACTTAGTTCAATAAATGAATGAAAATCAATATACTTTTTGTTTTATTTATTAATCTGCTTAATCTTTTGCTATGTCTATTGTTATATTGTTGTATGTAATGTTCATAATAATAAAACGATAAGTTGTAAATATGGAAAAAACGTTTTTTATGTACTTTTTTGCCCTAAAATCCTTCCATGTACCTCATAAATGGCTTTTGAAAATAAGCTTTATTCCAAAACAATATCAGAGCTATCATAGCGCAACCTCTCAGATGTCAGGCAGCAGATTTGTAAACATTTCATGTAATAACTTTCTAAGATGTCCTATTTAGAGGCATTGAATGCTTTAGATGTCTGGTTCCTATCATCGCCACTGTGAACTCTTTTGACTAGATAGGTTTCTCTAGAATTAAGCATTTCACATCAAATCACTCTGACTGGCTTTGTAGAAAACTTCACCAATTAAATTATGCAGAAACATCAGAGGAATCCCCTTTAGAATGAATACTTTGATGTTTTGTTTGTTTATTTATTTATCATTTAGAAATACATGCTTCCTAAATAGGATACAGCACGAAACCTGTATGGAATGACAATACAATGATGTAAATGACATTGAAAACGTATGGCTTTACAACAAAATGTACAAAAATTTAGTGTTTGTCAATTTTTGTTAAGGGAAAATTGAACACTCACTGTGAATTTCCTTTTCTGTATCCCTTATTGTTCAATGTTGTCTGGGTAGCAAGGCAGCAAAAGTTAATATTCTGGAATTTTCTTTCATACTTGCTGAATAACTGCACTATTAAGAGCAATAATTTGAAATAGTTATACCATTGTGGGAAAAAAATGATTGCAATAAAAAAAAAAATAAACGTATTTTATTGTGAGCATGACTGAATTGTTAAGGATTCTCTTGAAGGCCTCAGAAATAATGCAGGCCTGTAATACAAACAGCACAGTCTGAGTCTGAAAGGCCGTTGTCTTCGCCGTTTTCAACATCATATTGTTTCTTGTCACAATGTCAGAAATTCAAGGACACCTGTTTGGGGAGAACGCTTAAAAGTTTACTTTTGCCTCTGAATGCTCAGGTCTGTTAAAGCCCGGTTATCTGATCATTACTGCTACAGCCAAACTATTGCTAGAGCTCCTTTCCAGGCCCTCATCTCTCTTGTCAGCCTTGTTCCAATTAGGACTTAGTTATCCTTCTGAAGCTGTCTCGCGTGGGGGGCACTGCTGATGAGTTGCAATATTCACACATAAAAGGAGGTGGAGGGAAAACATACGGCAGAGATAGCAGCGCAGCACTTTTGCAGAAGGACCCGAAATCAATACTTCGTAACATAGTGATAAACTGTTTATCACCTGGAGTAATGAAACTTTTATACATTTGTGTAGAAAGCTGTCAGCTTTTGTCTCGTCACAGGAAAGCGGCAGAGCAGGTGATTCTGAGGATGCGATAAATGGAGTGAAATGTTCTTTCACAAGTTTTCCCCTGAAAGAGCGCAACGCACCAGGCTGAGGCAATACACAAAGCATCTGCCTTCCTTTAATTTCCCACTGTTTGCCTTTGCAAGAGATATATAAGAGAAAACAAGCAGCAAAAAAGGGCGCTGCGCATGGTTCTCGCCCCAGGACTCTTCCCGGATGCCCTCTCTCTCCTGCAACAACAAGGTAGAGAGCAACTTCAAACACTGAGCATCTCTCCAGCTGGTTGGGAGGGGATGCAGGTGGGGGGTGAGGGGTGGGCGCTCCTTCTCTTGCAACGGTGCACAACACTCACAGAAACAAAGGTAATAAGCTGGAGGTAATACAACGACCCCCCTGAGAGCAAGTGCATTAGCTCTTACACGGCAGGCCGGACAAGTACAGTGTCTTTAGCCAATCAGACATTCCATGCTTAACCGTGCACCTGCAAACGATCCGATTATAATGAGCAGGGAGGTAGAGAGTGAAGATGACTTTGAAAAGACATGAGGAACATATCTCAGACCACTGACCTGCATAATACTTATTGTTCAGTAACTACTATAGAACCAGTACTCCGAGCTGCTGGCAGTTTATTAGGTATAGCAGCATGTTATCTACACTAATCAGTCATTTTATAATAAATACCTTTCATACAGCTGCACTTTGAGTGTTTAACATGGACCATTTGCAAAATTCTGGTAATGATAACATTAAAAATAGCAACGATAGCACTAAAGATTTCAGTAGCACACTAGAACATTTCAAAGCACGCAGAGGAGCATGTCTGAAAATGTTTAAATACACAAAAACTGGCTTTACGAGATGTTCAGTGCAGATAGATGTGTTTGAGAAAACTAGTTCTGGTAATCTGGTTTACATGAATTAGTTGAGTAAGCAGTCAATGCAGCAACTGGATTTTAATGTGGCTGGTTTGCATGTCTAATAAAAGCTGTCTCATTTGAAGAGACAACTAACGATAAAACTAATGCTAAAGCTAGTCTGTAAAGCACTGAAAGCTGAGGAGGACTTATCATATATACAAAGTGCATTAGCAGGCACTAATGAAACAACTGAAATGGCAAGTATGAGTGTATTAATATCCAAAATTGTACCATCCCGCTAGTAGCTTGTGTGATCCCTTATAGAAAATAAGTATACTTAAAGTTCATTTTATTAAATAAAGTTAAAGTTAAAGTATATTTTCCAAATATACTTTATGTAGTTACTTTATTAATGTCATTGGACTAGTAGTACACTTGTATATGTACTATTTTAATACTTCTTGGGACTAAATTGGCCCACTTTTTAGTTTATGAAAACATACAATTTTGTACATTTTAAGTGTAAGAGTAGTATACTTTAAGTACACAACTAGTTTACATCTTTTGTACTGCAGCTACACTAAAAGTAAACTTAAGGGTTTAATGTTAGTTTACTAGTTTGGTAATTCATCTTCAAAAGTATACATGTAAGTTTCCTTTAAGTGAACTTATCATAATAAGTATATGACTAGGTTTAAGGGTATTTTCTACTTTAACATTTATTTACTTACTAGTGGACACACATAAAATTAACAAGACATACTCATATTAAGAAACATATTTGTATCTTTATAAATCTTTATAAATAAAATTTCCAAACAATTGTTGTACTGGATGCCTTTTTGTGCAGGACAAGAATACTTACTTATGCTTTTCTTAAGTATATCTCAACCAAAGATGAAGTACAAGTAAAGGCTGAATATACTTAGACTGTTCTACATACTTGTCAGTATAACCCAAGTACACTGAAGTATAACTGTGTTTAGTGTATCACTGAGAAGTACATAAAAGTTCAACTAAAAGCATACTCACTTATTTTTAGTTTAAAAGAAGTATATTAATGGCACACTTGAATAAACTTCTTTTTTGTAAGGGATGTGAAAGCTCAGGAACGTATGGGACTTGCCGGACTTGTAGTAAGAGAGACCTTAAACTTGTGAACATAAAGCTGCATGTGTGTATTATTGGGCTTTGTTGTGCCGAACTGTGAAGCTGGAAAGCAAGTCTTTGTGTTGACCATGTACGGTCATTATGTAGCTATTTATGACCTGCTTACTGTCTCATTACTGTTGTTCAGTAAAGAGCTATTTATGCCATCACCACAATGTGCTGGTTTTGATGATAATCAGAATAATTGTGTCCAATACTGCCGATCAGCCTGCGAGCATCACAAACACAACAGGTGACCAGCCATGTGGGTCTATACGTGTTCATTAATTACATTATTTCGGAGGTAGACTTTTCTCTAAACATCAGTGACATCAACAGGGCAGTTGTGTGGTGTTGGTAAAAGTATATGAGGGGCAGCACAACAGTCAGCGTCAAAGTCTTTGTTACTGCTGGATTGAGACAAGTCCCCTAAAATACTCAGCCAGCCACACTCCTGTGGTCAATAAGTGACCAATGAAGAGTTAGTGGATGACTAACAAAAATTGTGCATGGACAAAAGATGTATATGTAAAGTGCACGAACAACGTTAATGTTTTTAATTAAGTGGCCAGTAAGTTGTAGTCTAACAGTATTTAACATATTTGTTTGCTAAACATATGTATTATTTATTTAACAACAAACAAAAAATAAATAACACTTGCAGCACACTCTAACAGAGCTGGAACTGTGACTAAACCTCTGCTTTTGATTTGTCCCCATGATATACTTGATATACTGGCTGCTGTTGAAGAGCTGTTCTTAATAAATGTAAATGAAAAACCTGATCACTATTGCATGTTGGGTCTAAACCTTACCTGCAAATCTGCTTTTGTCATTCCATATACTAATAGTTCACAAACTAGGTCTTATTGTGTGAAATTGAAAATGACACGCTTTAGGGAGCAATTATTACGGATTGGAAAAGGCCACACTTTTACGACAGTCTTGAAATGGCAGTTATGGCAGTTTTGCATTTATAAAAACAAGCTTCACTGTAGCCCTTGTGAGTATCTGCAAAATGAAATGTACAGAGTGGTGAAAATATAAGAACGGCTTAGCCACTACACATTCAAATCTGCCCCCTCTGCATCCTATCCCCGTCCATCATTTGAATAAGCTGCTTTCCTCTACTGTGCTGTGACAATGTATGTCAGCAGAGACGAACAGGATGAGTGGAAATGGCTGCTGTGCGTCATTTGTATAACTCCAGGCCTCGAGTAGTAATTTATTCAAGGGCTCAGTGTGCGCCCTTTAGTGTCCCACATTCCTCTGTGTGTCCTTCCTCTGAGTCCAGATGCACAAGCGTGCCCTGAGTGTCAGCGGGCATGTGCGTCCAAAGGCAACCTAGAGGATGTCCATTCATCACCTCTCAGCCCCAAAGCGTTACCTGCCCGGTTTACACTCAACCGAGGTAAAGGTTTTAGAATGTTCTAGGCCGGGGGTCTCACACTTAAATTACTTGGGGGGGCTGGTTAAACAGATGCTGGATAAAACTGTGAACTTATTTACCTCATTAATTTAAACAAGACACTTAGAGAGCTAGCATTAAGTTATTGTTAGTGAGGTTACTGTATAGTTTGTTTTCCCACTTTTACCCTGTTCTTCAATAGTCAGGACCCCACAAGACCACCACAGAGCAGATGTTCTTTGGGTGGTGGATCATTCATGTGTGGCGCTGGTGTGAATGGATCAGACTCAGCAGTGCTGCTGATGAAGGACAAGAGGATGACCAACACCAACATGTGCGGCAACATATGAGCTACTGTTTCAGACTTTAAATCCACAAGGTGCACCAGCCAGCTATGAGTCTTTAATAGAGTGGACAGTGAGTGGACACAGTGTTTAAAAATCTAGCAGCACTGCTGTGTCTGATCCACTCACACCAGCATCGCACAACAACAACAAGAGCACAAAGTTAATCAAAGTCGTTGCTCACTATAAAACTTGATCTACTTTAACCACTAAGCAGTGGGTGAAATCACACAGCATGGCTGCTACTTACAGGTTTCTGTTGGGGTTGTACTGAGGACACTGCTGGAACTGCTCCTCTCTTTAGTCTCTTCAGTGTTAAGCGCTGAGCAAAGCCTGCTCAATATTGTCTAAGGTCTGAGAAACTGTCTAGAGTGAAATGTGAAGAGCAAACTAATAAGTTTGAACAAAACTTTAAATGAGCTTTAAATTGTGTGGAATCTTGTAAATGAAGTTGGCCTCCTTTTCAACTTGTACTGCAAATTTTTAATTCCACCTTTCAACTTGTGCCGCAGTTATATTCTGGCCCCTGTACAAGCTGTAGCTTTTAAGATGGAACAGAGTATTCGATTAGTCATGCCTATTCACACTCGTGTCCATTGACAGTTTGGTTCCTCAGAAAGGGAATGAAAAGTGCACACATTGCCTTCACAGCCTGGAATGATAGCTCTCTACACATAGTCCACCTTTTTCATTGATGATGCTCTAGTATACGTTGCATACTAGTCTTTTACTCTCCTCTTCTGTAGATGCAGGATGTATATTTGAAGGAGGAGAGAGAAACACTGTTTAAGGTTCACCAGATGTCAGTGCCAACCTCCAAGTTTTCCATTCTTTGACCCCTTTAAGATGATATATGTAAATGTACTATGTTTTGATTGGCTGCTTTATAATATTCAATTCAAAAATCACTAAGCGTTGAAACACTTCTTGGAATTTCAATAAGAAAGGGCAGAAAGCTATACTGGTGTCGGATGAATACACTGGAACAAGTATTGGATAAACCTATAAATGGTACTTGATGTGGTAACAATGGGTGCAGTTTTATTCAAACTTTAAATAAACTTTTTTTTTTTAATCAAAGAAATGTACAATATTTGGCAGACACTCTTATCCAGAGTGATTTACAGTTTACATTTACACAGGTAGAGTTAGGACTGATTAATATAGTGTAGAGTGGTTGCCCAGGTGGGGAACTAAACCCCAGTCTACTGCATAGAGGGCAGCAGAGTAACCCATTACACTATACCAGTCACCAGCAACTTAATGAGTTTAGTAGGACTGGTTCAGTTATAACTACATCAAGTAACTTTTTTAGGTTTACCCTTAAAACACTTTTAACAGTTGGTAAAAAGATATGTAAATAGATTCTGACATCACTCACACTGTGATGGTTCTACCGCTTAAATACTGACCACATGGACTGATAAGCAAAAACATGCCTCCACAATGTGCCGGTTTTGATGGTATTCAGAATAATAATGTGCAATACTGCTGACCAGTGTGCGAGCATCACAAACACAACAAATACCAGGCATGTGGGTCTATGCTGTTTTTTCTAGCAGGGAGGCTAACCTGTAGCAGCTGACCCAGAGTTTAGCTTAGCTTACCAGCATCAGTCTTGTTTTGAAAGTGAGTTGTGAGTGGTCTTGCATGTAGTTTAAAGACGTTCATACTCCAAGTACAGTTGGGGAAGTGCTACTTCTTCTTTCTGTCATGTTAGACTGTTACAGTGACTCACTCTCGCCTCTTGAGGCACAAAGTGATATTACGAGACAGGACGGGCCAGTGCTAACAGGTTAGCATTCTAATTCAAGTAGATATCTCTGCAACATGACACATAAGCGCCTTTGACATACACTGTTCTGTACCAAACTGTTCTTTTTTACATTATTAATTATAATTTTTGGATTATTTTAATTTTGAAATAATTTAAACTAAAAAAACACACTGGCTACTTAAATCAAAACATTTTCCGCTAAAGAAAAATGGATGACATGTTTCTTGCCCTTCCACCATCCTTTAACCTAATGATGTAAAGAGATCACCTCTTAGAGAAGACTAGGCTGAAGGGTGTGTCAATCATAGTGGTCAGTGATGAGCCCTATTAATTAATGATAGTGGTAATGGTAGTCCATTCTTTGAACATCAGTGTTGTTTCTGCAGCTTATATACAGACCATATGGACTGAAAAAAAAAATAACCATGACATGGGCCTTTTAAAAAGTGGCTAACATGTTCTAAACTCCATTACGTTGTGTGAACAGAGACATAAGCTTCACAGGTTTAGGAAAAATGACTTGTTTCCTTTTAAAAAAGAGAGCATCAGCTCACTGCACAATCAGTGTGTTCAGTCACAGGGTGCTCTGTCAGTAAGTGGGGGGTTGTGATGATGTTTCAAACTGTTTGGTTTTTCATAGAGCTTGCGGAGGGGATCTGGCCACTGTCGTGCGCTCCAGTGAGGAGGAGAAATATGTATCTTGGCTGGTGATTCATGGACTCGGATGGCACCGTGGGTGTTTTATCCCGGTGAGGTGGTATTTTTCACGTTTCAATCTGCAGCTTGGCTTTACAAGCATCTCAGGGACAGTGCTCTGTCTGTGAAGGATGATTTCTCTCCAAGGGGAAATCAGATCTTTCCTGCAAGGCGCACTGTTTAGCAGCGGCTCAGGAAGACTGATGCTGTGATATGGCGTAATTGTGTCGCTGCGTCTGTTGGAAAGCGCGGGCGTGCGCGCGTGGCCGTGGCCATGACCGTGTTTGTACACAAACATATGTGGAGCAGGGAACACTCTACACTCAAGAGAGGCGAGATTATCAGAAGAAACATCTGCGTCACATTAGAACAGCAGCCGCAGTGGGAGATAAACCAAAGAGCTCCCACACTAATGAGCTGCCTGCGCGGAGCACTGCAAAACACTGCTCAAACCCAAAACTGCTAATCACCCTCCGAGAACGGGCCGTCTTTCTGGGACGTTTACGCCGCACTGCAGCACGTGGTGGGTTCCGACTGGATGAAAGGCAGACAGTTCCCTGCTGAAAATTACAACACAGTCTAAACTTGTTTATGCTGGTCTGGTGCTGGATTAGCTGGGTCACCCAGCATGGTCTCATTAACTGGTCACCCAGCGTGGTCCGATTATACCAGCATTCAAAACACAACATATGCTGGCTTCGCTGGTGGTGAACATATTGATTTGCTTCTGACTAATACTAGCATCCAAAACAAATCCTTAAATATCCAAACTGGTAGCCTTACAGAAGAAGAAAAAAACTTCTTAACCTATAAAAGTACCATAAAATGGAATACTGTATTTACATTGCCATAGTTGAATGAGTAGAGTTCAGTACATAGAGCACAGATACCATAACCCTGAAACTCTGTTGTCTCCTCCATCAAATACAAATCATGCCTTTGCAAAAGAGGGCAGTGAAACGAGCTGATCAAAAATGGTGGACTTGGTGAAGAAATCTATAATTCCAGGCTGCGAAGGTGATTCCATCTTCTTACTTGAATGTTCTGTTCCACCTACAACTTTCAAAGGCACCAAAATGCAACTGCGGCACAATTTCAGGTAAACTTCTGAATAGGAAGCCAACCTTAGCTCCTACATATTTAACAAGATCCTTGAATTCAGAATTATTAGTTTGCTCTGCACATTCCTCTCCGGACGGTCTCTCAAACCATGGACAATGTTAAGCAGCACTTAACGGTGAAGAAACTGAAGAAAGGAGCAGTTCTACCTTTAGTAGCATTACAACTCCAACAGCAACCTGTAAGTAGCAGCCATGCTGTGTGATTTTTTCCCCCTTTGCCAGTTGAAGCAGATCATTTAAGCGGAAAGTTTCATAGAATAAAGCTTATACTCTAAACTGGTCTCCCTCTGCATTTTGACAGCAAGAAAGAAGTTACAACATGAGTAAGACCTTTAATCTGCTTTGCGATGTCGAGATTGAAAGCAATTAACTAGTATATGTTAGTAGTAATGTTATTATCTAGCTTATTTACACAAAGCTTCATTTTATTTTTATCCTGTCTCCTCCAACAAGTTGCTTCTGTAGGATTGTCGTGGTGTCTCACTGTAAACCTGCCAATCACAAGAAAGCTCAATAAATTATTCATAAGCTCATCAAAGAAGGGAAAACAGCTTGTTTCATTCTATGATCAAATTAGGAGTAATTATGTGTAAATTGGTGTGTAAAACTGAATCTGGGTTTTTTCACTCCAACCAAAGTCACATACCTTCTATCTAGACATCAGGGAACTATTTAAAATGCTAAATAAATGCAGTGTATGACACCTACAGTGGCCCGCAAAAGTTTTTTGTGACCTTACAACCACAACCTTAAATGCACTTCATTGAGATTTTAAGTGATAGACCAATACAACGTAGCACATAATTGTGAAGTGGAGCGAAACTGATAAATTTTTTTTTCAAAATTTTAATCAAATAAGAATCTGAAAAGTGTGACGTGCAAAAGCACTCAGCCCCCTTTACTCTGATACCCCGACATATAAACCTGTGCAATTAATTGCTTTCGGAAGTCACTTTATTAGTTGCTAGAATCCAGCTGTGTGTAATTTAGCCTCAGTATAAATACACCTGTTCTGTGAAGACCTGTTCTGTGATTTGTTAGAGAACACTAGTGAAAAAGCAGCATCATGAAGACCAAGGAACTCGCCAGACAGGTCAGAGATAAAGTTGTGGAGAAGTTTAAAGCAGGGTTAGGTTATAGAAACATATCCCAAGCTTTGAGCATCCCAAGGAGCAAACCTACCAAAACGTGGCCGTCCACCCAAACCGACAGAACTGACAGATTGAGCAGCCAAGAGGCCCATGGTCACTCTGGAAGAGCTGCAGAAATCCACAGCTCAGGTGGGAGAATCTATCCACAGGACAACTATAAGTCATGCACTCCACAAATCTGGCCTTTATGGAGGAGTGGCAAGAAGAAAACCATTGTTGAAAGAAAGACAGTGCCATTTGCAGTTTGCCACAAGCCATGTACGGGCAGCAGCAGACACAGGGCCTAAACTTTCTGGCCTAAATGCAAATTGCTATTCTTGGCTGAAAAGTAACACTGCTCATCACCCTGAATACACCATCCCCACTGTGAAACATGGTGGTGACAGCATCATGCTGTTTGGGTGCTTTTCTTCAGCAGGGACAGGGACGCTGGTCAGAGTTGATGGGAAGATGATGGAGCTAAATACAGGGCAATCCGGGAGGAAAATCTGTTGGAGGCTGAAAAAGACAATGACCCTAAACACAGCCAGAGCTCCAGTGGAATGATTTAGATCAAATAATATTCATGTGTTCGAATGGCCCAGTCAGCATCTGTGGCAAGACATGAAAATTGCAGTTCACAGAGGCTCTCCACTCAACCTGGCTGAGCTTGAGCTATTTTGCAAAGGAGAATGGACAAAAATCTGGTAGAGACATACCCCAAAAGACTAGCAGCTGTATTTGCAGCGAAAGGTGGCTCTACAAAATATTGATATAGGGGGGCGGAATACTTTTGCACAACACACTTTTCAGATTTTAATTTGAATAAAATTTCGAAAACCAAGTATCGTTTTCGCTCCACTTCACAATTATGTGCTACTTTGTGTTGGTCTATCACTTAAAATCTCAAAATACATGTAAGTTTGTGGTTGTAAGGTGACAAAATGTGAAAATGTTCAAGGGGTATGAATACTTTTGCAAGCCACCTATAAAGGAGGTTACTGTAAAAGAATAATTCCAGGTGATTCTGGAGCATTTTGGAGCATCAGTAAATTAATCATGAAATTTCAGCCCAGTGTTAAGAATTGCAGGTGATCTGAAACTAAATCATAGGTAGTGATGATATGCTGGGGTGCTGGTGACCAGTCATGCTGTTTTTCTTGCAGGATTCTTTTTCTCTCAAGGCAGATTAATAAAGACATCAGGCTAATCTTTCTTTAACGCTCTTTATTGCTTCTATTTCTACATTTCTGTCCAGGTCTCATATGAGTCCCACTAGAACTGCAGCACTCCACCTCCTCTTTTTTGCTCTGAAATAACTCTTTTCCTGGCACACTTTTATATCCTTTATTAAACATTCTTTTTTTCATTTCTCAACTTTCTTAACGTAGCTTTCCACTCAGAAACATTAGAGGATCAGTATCAGGTGTTGGATACTTAGTTACTCAGACAAAATGAAAAGAAATGTCTTTTTGATTTAATCTGTTTTATAATCTTGGTTTCATTCTTTTTTCTGATTTGGATCTAATTACCTTAATTTACAGGTTCGGTCTCTCCGGAGGTGTTGCAGCTCTCCCTCATTTAGTTTCCATGTGTTGTTGGTATCAGTAGCAGTTTTAGTCCATATTCTCTGAACAGGACTCAGTTTGTCTGTTAAAATTAGAGGGTCTTGCTGACCCTTGTTAAAAAAGCTCAGGTTTCTGTGAGATTGAGACAGGTGTTCTCTTTCCAATCGGGAGCTGCACAGATGACGCTCCA
This sequence comes from Megaleporinus macrocephalus, assembly GCA_021613375.1. NCBI lineage: Eukaryota > Metazoa > Chordata > Actinopteri > Characiformes > Anostomidae > Megaleporinus > Megaleporinus macrocephalus. Next base: position 19,910,902 of record CM038719.1, read on the forward strand.
TGAGATTGAGGCATTGTCCTGTATGCCATTAAGGTCTTCCTTTGATAGTATGGCTTTCAGAATCCTGCTCTTTCAGCTTCCCCATCGCTCTCTAGGTAGCACAGACTGCTCATCAAGTGAACGAAGTCTTAGGGCCGGACTTACTACGTGACATGGTGTGGACGTGTAGTGGTGCGTATACTGTCACTGTCCAAAATGGCAACTTTACAGGAGAGGGCAAGAACTTTCTTAGCTTTTAATGTAAGCCAATGGAACCAGAAAATTTTACATGACATTTTGGAGCATTTCTATTGGTCCATTCATTATGAAATGTTCACACAATGTAAATGGACACTGTCTTGGTTAAATAATGCAGAAACAGAAAATCCACAAAAATGGAGATGGAGACATTTGTCTTTGACAGTAATGATATGCAGGTGTGTGGCGTAGGCTCTATATGTTTTGTTTAAGACGCCAACTTCAGTTCTGCCAAATAGACTCTAGAATAGTGGTATTTGAAACAGAGTTTAATCTTTGATAAGTATACAATGAAAGAATAGATTTTGTTAGACATTAGGTAACAGTCTTTGGCATAGGCCCAGTCCTAAGTCCAGGTCTTTAAGCGTGCAGCCTTTGGGACCTGGAAGTAGCAGATAGGGAGCAAAAGTTGAGTCCTTTTAAAGACATGTGGTGGGCTGCGATTGGTTGGCATCGTAAATGAAGTAGTGACATAGCATTGGAGTCTTCCTGGCAGAACTTTCGCTAAAACTTTAATTTTTTTTACAGAGTAGTTGAACTGTATATGCCTTGTGACTTCATGTAACCAGGTTCTACATGTTATCCTGAGAAGATTTGATCCACGTGCATTTACAATTAGTAGTCAAATGCATCTGTGGTAAGTCGGATTGAAATTTGATTGCTGTGTTGGGTGGAATATGTTCATTACGCAACAGCCAATTACATCCGTTCAGCCTCCATCATCTGCAGTTTGTTTTGCACAGTAGTGTCTGTCCATATTACCATTAAGCAGTTTGTTTCATCTAGTCTCCAGCCATGTGCATCCTCCATTATTATCATCCTCTCAGACACTCATCACATGCCCAATGGTGTATTGCATAAGGTTGCACTGGGATATATACACTGTGTCCAAAAGTAAATGGACACCTGACCTTCACACCTATATGAGCTTGTTGATTATCCTTTTTTAAACAACATGGGCATTAACGTGAAGTTGCTCCACCTTTGCTGCCCCCAACCTTCTGCTCAGCCATGGAAAGCCATTTCTCGATGGTACACTGTACTCTGGACTTTGTGGCTAAACTGTTGCTGCTTTTAGATGCTTCTATTTGACCATGATATCACTTTGCTCACCTGGGCAGATCTGACAGAGCAGATGTTTCATAAAATACTTGTGGCAAAGGTGGCATCCTGTAACAGCACCACATTTAAAGTCAGTGAGCTATTAAGCACAACCTATTATATCGCCAGTACGTATCTGTGGAGTTTGCATGGTTGATTTCAGGCACCAGTTAGCAATGAGTGTTGCTAAAACCCTTGAACTCTAAGTGGAATGTCTGTATACTTTAGACCACATAGAATACAGAGTCATGCAGAAGTTTGGGCATCCCTGTTTAAAATGTCTGTGGCTGGGAATAGCTAAGCAGGTGAAAGATGACTTGATTTTCAGAATGCATAAGGATGATTCATGATGATACAACATATAGGCAACATTATTCTTTTGTTTCTTATTATTAGTTGCAAAATAGCAAAATGGAAAAGGGGCCTGAAGCTAAAGTTTAGCCACCCTGCACGGTACGTACTTAGTAACACTGCCTTTGGTACAGCAGCCTGTAAATGCTTTTGTAGACAGCTAAGAGTTTTTCTGTTCTCGTTTGGAGGGGATTCATTATTCTACTGCAGAAGCCTCCTCTTTTCATCTTCAGCTTTTTTTTTGTACATGGTTTGCTTTCAGATTTTGTTGGTACTTAATTGGATCCATTCTTCCCTCTACTAAGGAAATGTTCCACATGCCACCAGCTACAACACAAGCCCAAAGCATGACTGATCCATGTCTGTGGAGAGGTGCTCTCTTCATGAAATTCTGCACCCTTTTGTCTCCAAACACACATTCAATTGTTACAACCGAACCGTCTTAACTGTCTTAATTTCATTGGTCCACAGAACATGTTTCCAAAATGCATCAGGCTTGTTTAGAAGTTCCTTTCCAAACGCCTGATCCTGAATTTTGTGATGAAGATCTAGGAAAGACTTTCTTCTGATGCCTTTTCCATAAAGGTCATATTTGTGCAGGTGCTGCTGTACAGTAGTAGAGTAGTGCCATCCATCATTGATCACTAAAGAGTCTGCTAAATCTTCCTGAAGATCTAAAACACTTTCCAAGAGAACTGCTAGTGGAATTGATTGGCAAATGAATACCCCCATTAAAGATCTTCAGGAAGATTTAGCAGACTCTTCCATGAAGGTCATATTTGTGCAGGTGTTGCTGTACAGTAGAACGGTGCCATTCATCATTGAGTCTGCTAAATCTTCCTGAAGATCTTTAACAGGGGGTATTCATTTGCCAATCAATTCCGCTGGCAGTTCTCTTGGAAAGTGTTTTAGATCTTCCAGACCTCACCTTGACATCCACCATTCCTGTTAACTGTCATTTCTTAATTACACTGTCAAGTGAGGAAACAGCTACCTGAAATCACTTTACTATTTTCTGCTAGCCTTGTCCTGCTTTGTGGACATTAGTTATTTTCATTTTTAGAGTGCTTTGCAGCTGCTTATGCCTAGTTCACACTACACGACTGGAGCCTGGGTTTCCAGTTGCGACTGTTTTTTGTAGATTGTCAACAAAAACCTCTGCTCGAAGGCAATTCAGTGCTCATTCAGCGCTCGCTCAGTTGTGTAGTGTGGACTGCCAAGTGCTCGTCAACTAATCGCAGACGCCCGGCAAACATCTAGCATGTTTAATATCTCGGCCAGTCTGCGACTGTGAGTCAACAGCAATGTCTAGCTACAGCCAATAGGATCACGTATAGACAGAACCGCATCACCGGTGACGCAATCTCTCTGCGGCTGTGGGCAACACGTACATTTTTATTGATAGAATATTTGCCTCCAGCTCTCTCTGCAGAAAAGATCGTGCCTGCTGGCCCCGTACCGTTCTCCATCTCCTCATCCCTATTCGTTCCTTTTTCTTCTTTCCATTGTCGCTGCAAATCAGCCCAGTAACAACCTATATTGTCTGTAAGTCACGTATTTTTGGACAGCAGCCAGATGAGTGAAAACTGTGTAATTCGTGACCCCTTGTCACCGATCAGTCATGTAGTGTGAATGCCACAACAACTGAAAGACTTGCGATCAAAGCACAACCAGTCATGTAGTGTGAACGGCACAAAGACCTGCTCAAAAAGTCATGTAGGGTGAACCAGGCATTAGAGGAGCCCATGGCTGCTGATTGTTGGGAGAAATGTTTGAGGAGAGTATATAGCTTTGAATTCCTGGCCTGGTCTTTCCTAATGAAGACTTTGAACAAACCATAGCCCTAACAAAACATATGAACAAAATGAATGCACCTGTCTTGCTTATAATGTTTAAATCAATGTTTTGTGTTTAACTTAATGCACTTAACAATAGCGATACCAAATGAATGTAAATCCAGATGTTAATGATGAGCTTCTGTAGGTCATATAAAGTGGACTATCAATATGGTGTGTTCCCATATTTCCCTATTTATATGATTTTTTTCCCACATTTGTTATGATTCGTCCCCTAAACGCATATGTATGAGGGAGAAAAAAGCATCCTTCTTTGAGGAGAATGGGACTTATTTGTGCCTGAAATCTGTTGTAAAAGACTCATTACATCTGGCTCTGGTCTTTTGTATACTCAGCAAAGACTGGTCCGTTATATAGTAGACACATATCTTCAGCCATCCTAAAGGAAATTGCTTTTAGCCTCTGAATTGTGTGTGTTGTGGAGAGAGAGAGAGGCTGGCAAAGTTTGCAAGATAAATGCAAAAGTAGTCCATGACTAGCAAATACTGTTTGTTTTCCTGCCACTGCCACTTTCTGCTATGGTCTGGTAGGTCAGTCGGTGGTAATAAGTGCTTCTCCTGTGCCTTGAGCCTCTGACAAGGCTCGCGACAATTCTTTGTCTTGTCTCCAAGCCAGCACGGAGGCTGTTTATATACTTCGATTGCCTGGGCGGATTCTATCCAGAGTGTCCACGCTCATGTAGTCTGGATTGATAAGCCTCACACCTTCCGTGAGCAATCTGTCGGCAGCGTGTAGATCAGCTCTCGAAGGCCAGTACAGGAGAAGTGACTCAGGAACAGCTGTTCCAGTTTAGTTTGTGCGGCAGGAATATGCTGTAGCACACCCTCAACGTATGCTCTACACTCTGCTTCCTGCTCAGCCTCAACAGGAGGGCTGCCTCAGACAGAGCATCAGCCATGAAATGTTCTTCCTTGGGGAAAAGAAGAACATTGAAATAAGCCTGAGCAGCTTCAGATTGAATCAGTGGAAGATTTTCCAGTAGGGGGTTGAGATCTGTCCTGATAGCCAAGGCCACTTGAACAACTACTCAGATGTACAATCCCAAGTGCCTGCAAAAGCTGCTTTTTCTGTCTTAACACACCCGGAGGCCATGGACACCAACTTCCACCAATAGAAAAATGAACCCGTATAGTCGGTTCTAATATGAAGTAATTATCGTACATAATAATGAGTATCTCATAAAAATGACTTAGCTAGTTAGGTAATTATTATAAGATACTGAGCCATAATTGTGAGATATTAAGTCAAATTTCTGAGACAGTAATTTGATTATAAGGGACTTCTTCACTATTAGGACTTCCTAAATCATTTCTTTTTTTTTTTTAACTGGCAGAAACTTCCAAAGCACATGGCGGTTATAGAGCTTCAGAAAATGAAAGCTATTGGCCTCCACTTAGAAAGACTAGAGTCTTGTTTTACTCTGCTGCCTATCTGTCCAACAGGTATGACTTTTCATTCATCTTCTAAATTGCTTCTATTTTTGGGTTGTGGGATGAGGGGCGGGGGCGGGGGGGGGGGGGGGGGGGGGGGGTGGCTGGAGCCTAGTGCAGCGCTTATTGGGCTAAAGAAACAGCACTACCCACTGCACAGATGCAACTTTTCAGTAGCTCTAATATATGATCATATATATCAAGTGAGTCTTAGTAAAGCAATATAGTAAGTATAATATATGAAGAAATGCAGGAGAAATGTAGTTTCTCTAAATACTGACTTAGTATTCTCTATATCATCACAGTCCATAGAAAAAGCATCTCCATTTTAATTTTTCTGTATCATTTAAACACAACAGCTGCCCCTTATATCCTGTGAAAATTTCATAGCGAATAAAGTAGAATACAATAGAAATATTGAAAATCCCCTGGAATAAAATCTCTTTTTGGTCTCTCCTGTAAAAAGACCATGTTTTTTCTTTAGTTAGCCAATCAGAATCAGTATCAGCATCAGAGATCAGAATTCATTGGCCAAGTATGCTCACACACACAAGGAATTTGTGTTTGGTTACAGTAGCTCACAGTGGACCATTACTGACATTACAGAAGTAATAAACCCACCCAACCTAGCCATCTTCCTAAACACACACACACACACACAGAGTGACATACACACACACACAGACACACCTGTAAACTTAACATGTGCACAAAGGTGTCAAAAGTATTCACATTCATTACTCAGGTAGAAGTATAGATACTAGGGTTGAAGTATCAACTGAAGCTTTTTACTCCAGTAAAAGTAATGCTTTTCATGTAAAAGTACTGCTTTCAAAACTACTTAAAGTATAAAAGTAAAAGTAATGTAAAGAAAAAAGTGACATTAAGGACAAAAGCTTAGGCCACAGCACAGGGGTCTATAGTGCACTAGCCCACCTCCCCCCCAAAAATAATTCTTCTAAAAGTCATAATAACTATAATGTTATATTAAAATATTAATGTTGATAAATTTGGGATGAGCTAGGCTTCCTGTTTCAGCTGCATATACGCCCATTAAAAATGAATGTATTTAATATAATACAAATATACTAAAGAAGCATATCTATGTACTACTGAACATTAACATGTGTTTCATGGAGCGGAAGATATGATGACTAGTTGTCTATAAGTATTGTAATGGTGCAAAAAGTCAAACTTCAAGGGTATGTTATCAATAATCTTTACTGGAATATAAATGTACATGAATGAAAAGAAGCTGAAATGAAATAGAAGTGACGAGGCTATTTTTAAATGTAAGGAGTAGAAAGTACAGATAATAGTGTGTAAATGTAAGGAGTAGAAAGTAAAGATAATAGTGTGTAAATGTAAGGAGTAGCAGTAAAAAGTCAGCTAAAAAATAATTACTTCAGTAAAGCATAAATAACCAAAACTTCTACTTAAGTAAGGTAACGAAATATTTGTAAGAGTTGTATATGTAAAGTAAAGAGCTAAGTGCAGCAGTAAAGGACAGTGCATACTGAATTAAATAGATATCATATGGAGAACAGAAGCCAAGGGCGTAGATTTGCTCTTGACATTGGTGGGGACCTATGAATCTACGTCGTCATGCCACACCCCCCGCCACTGTTGTCCACAAAACCAAAGTAAAAAGACTCGTTTGAGCAGTTTCAAACCAGTAAACAGTGAGTTTACATCTAAAGACTTATCAACATCTCTTCAGCCATAGTGCAGCTGACATCTAATCCATCTAATACATTAGCATTAAAAAAAGCAGGAACACTGCTTGTTATTCAAAACTACAGACGCCAAAAGCCTAGCATCGCCATTATCATTATTATGATGGAGTCATTTCATTAGTGAACTAGACTTTAAGTGACGTACATGTTTCTTTGAAAAATATCTTTTTTGCTGCCATCCTTGCTCTCTTTTCACACCCGTGTGTCACCCACATTGCACCTCAGTCTCGCACAGTGAGTCTCGCATAGACTGGAAAGTTTTCCTTCCAGTTTTGGCACTGCTAACAACCAAATGTAGCTACAGAGTCTCACATGACAGCAAGGAAACAGCACAGCCAATCACACTGGCCATATGACTCAAGTAGAGAACTTGAGTTAACCTGCACCTCTAGGTTAATTAGACGTTTACCGATCAGGGTCTTTTTTTGGAGATCAAATTATTGGTGGGGACAATTCAATAATTGCTGAATATTGGTGGGGACATGTCACTTCAGTAAATGCTAATTCTACGGCCTTGTGGACAGTGGCAATATTTTGACTTAGCATCTCAAAATAATGGAATACTTTCTTAAGTTTTAAAAAATGTAAGATAACATATTTTGAAGAATACATTTGTTGAGAAAACAAACATATACAACACAACATTTCACATAGCAAGTCAGAAGTTTGAGAAAAAAACATCATTATTTCCATATAATAAGTCGAGTAATACTGCAACATGCTGTGTCAAAATCTTGAGAACACAAGTCATTATTTCAAGATAATAGGACAAAATTCTGACATGCTGTTAAAGAAAATCCCCACAGAGTTCCCCAAAGTCAATAAACCTTCACAGAGCTGCAGCCGTCTTAGGCTCTGGCATGTTCACTATTGTTCATTTTCTAAAGATCAGTAAGGATGTCCTGACCCAAACAGCCTGCAGTAAAAAGCTGCCTGTGGCAACAGCAAATTGGAAGTTGTTAAGAGCAAACCCCCCCCCCAAAATCTCGATGGTTTTGTTGAAGTTCATGGAGCGTCTGGTCATGCTCTGTCCTGTCAGACCCATAACCCAAGATCGGCATGACTCAGAGCCCTCTCCATGCTATCAGTCAGACGGGAAATCAATTTCTGTAAGTGATCATGCGGACCGTATTCCAAGTAGCAGCCTGAAAAAGTGAATAAATAAATAAATAAATAAATAAATCAGTATCTGTCCATCAGTGGGATAAACACTATCAGACTGGACAGCCAAAACTCAACAGTGGCCTCCAAATTTGTAAAGAATTTCTCCCCTTCTAGTCGTGCCAAAGGCTTATCAACTGCTGGCAGAATCTCTCTGCACACACTATCATAGAGTTTGGGTGAGGCACATAAATACGAACCTCTCTATCCGGTACCACCACCACCATCAGTATGCTCTGTAGTTTTCTCCTCCCTGTGCAGTTCTTCTTAACTTTACTCCTGCAGGAACGGCGAGGTTATTGAGCCTGGAGTTGAATTTTTTACTCCTCTTAGAACTTGTCTAGACCTCTGAAGGCTTTTGGACAGAAGATCCTGGAATGAATCTCTGCCTCGTTGTTGTGTTTAATACGACTCAGAATGTGACTTAGTCCCTGAAAGGCAGGTAAGCCTGTTACAACAAACATCTTTTTTTTTTTTTTTTCCATTTTTTCAATCTTTCCTTCACAGCGTTGCATCAAATTGGCTTCTCACCTGTTTATTTGGGCTGCAGAACCTTCTCGAGGCAGGCTGGAGCATGCCATCTTTCTGCTCCTGGTATATTGTCTCTGGTAGCGTGGTCACTGCAGCACAATTTTGAAATGAATTGAGATTGCAGTGTTCCAGTCTACTCACTTCAGATTGAGTGCATACATTTCTGCACACACACACACACTCACACTCACACACACACACGTTAGCTTTTCTGGGGAAACTCATTCCACAGATAATTTGGAAATTTTTCATAGCTGTTTGTTGAACTCATCTAAATCCTTTTCCGTGGCAGGGTTTTGTTCTCTTTTGAAGAGTAGAGAAGAGTAGATGCTGCTGCTAAATTCATAAAGGGCTGCTGTTTCTTGATGTCTCCTTGTTGTTTTACTTGTGTAATTGCTGCAACGTTGGATCTCTGGTTTTCTCTCTAATGCTGAGTACGGCTATCTCGAATCATTTGGTCATGCAGTGCAGCAAATTGAAATGTTCTGCTAGCCTGTGCACATCAGTAATGAAAGTCTCTACCCTTTCACCGACTTCTTGGCAGCATTCGTTAAACTTTGCCCATTCATAAAGGACATTTTAAGAGTGCCCACAAAGTGCTTGTCGAATGCATTTCTCACTCGTCCGCCTGCTTTTTTGATCTTTTAGGGCTAGAGAACAAAGTATATCATCAGCCTTGGCCCTCATAATGTAAGGGGGCACATTCAAAACATATTCACTGTCCTTCTCACTCTCCTTCTGCCCACAAACAATCCAGACTCTTTTGAATCTTCACTCTGACCGTGAGAAATTTCACTTGTGAAAATCTATTAAATAAAATTATTCACCTCAGTAGGCACTCATTTCAAAAGTTAAGCATCTCTTACGTGCTGCTATATATTTGGTATGTCAATGGAAATTACGAAAATGCCAACATTTCAACCTAGTCGACCTTCATCAGGGGGAAAAAAGCAATATCAGGCGATCTCTATAAGCCTATGTAAATCCATGAGGGCTCAAATCAGTAATGATCTGAGAGAAAACCAAGCAAATTGCAACTACAGTCAACTTGAAATCAAACGCTGAGCATTTTTACTTTGTTAGTTTATGTGCCTGGTCATATTAAATTTAAAAAAAATTGTTGTTGTTGTTATAAGTTGTAGTGTTTGTCAGTGCAAGTCACTCTGTAAAGCCTGAAACGGCCATTTAAAAAATGTCAAGTTGGCTTTCGCCGTTTTTCGACACCACATACATCTCGACACATTTTGACAAGGCTCAAAACGAAGGTCCTGTTATGATGTTTAAATGCAAAATCTACACTATGTTGATAAAAGTACAATGACACTAGTAGACAAAACACTCACACCCTCAGAAGACACGTCCGTCGTGTTGTCTTTGAGTACTGATTTTTGGAAAAGTCTAAAAACCACGAAACACAAAGAGTTCAAGTCAAGTCAAGAGGCTTTTATTGTCATTCCATCTACATACAAGTACACAGTTGAGTGAAATTTCGTTCCTCCAGGAACAACATGGTGCAACATAGAACAAAGTGTACAAAGTGCAAACGCGCAGACATAAGTGTGCAACAAATTTCAACTAGAAACAATAAATACAATAAATTAAACAGACATTAGCCACAGTAAACAGACAGGACAGTGCAGCACCGACACAGCGCTTGTTACTGAACATGAGGTAGTGAATAAAGTGGCATGTTGTGTTTAGTTACACATATCCACCAAACAGCTCTCCAATTCTCGCATAGTGTAGCTTTAAGTATAATTCGTCATGCCACAGCATTTTTAAAAAAAGTCAAATCTTTGATGAAAACTTGGTCACTTTTGCCTTAAAAATATGTATCTGAGTTTTACATCACTGTTTTTCAGAAGAATGGGATAAACTAACCAATAATATAATGTCTCACGTACCATGCCCACCTTTCAGCTGTGCTCGGGTAGGTATCAAGTGAATGGCTGCTGTTTTCACTATGCAATAGTAGTGTTTTATTGTATTCTTTTGCTCTTAGACTTCACATGCATGCAGGAGACGGATGATGGCAAATTTAATATTCCAATGTTTTCAATGGAGCTCTAAACTGGGCCTACACTACACAATTTTGCCTGAAATTAACCCTGATTTGCCTCATTTTGACACATTTTCACAGTCTGAGGCAGACGCTTGGTCAAAAGTGATTGATGGAGTGGTTGATGTGTTAGTGTGGCAGGGGAAATGAGTCAATCCTTAGCCTTTAGATTGAGCTTTGGCATTTTCAAAGGTATTTCAGTTTTCCAGTTATGTTTGATTTTTTACCATTTAAAACATTCTCGAGTGCTGTCGTATGAAATGATCAGTGATAATAATTAGAGAGCTAAAAAACAGAGAAAGGGTAAAGTGATCTGTATGGGCGCCATGTTTGCAGCAAACTGTGGAGACAGAGCTTGTTAAACATGCAAATAAGAACCTACTGTTTCTTATATGTGGATACAGACATTAAGTCACCCTTGTTATAATTTTTAGTCAGCTGCAAGGTTATATTTCTCCAGTTCTTTGATATCTCAATTTCTCGCTGTGTATTCATCCCAAGTTTGTGTTTTTTTTCTATGCATAAAAGCACAAACAGGTCTGATCCAGTTTAGCTTTGATTTATCATGTGATAACAGAGAGATCTGGGATTTTGAGAGCTTTTTCACAGCTGAAACTCGCTGTCTCTGCTTTTTTGTCTAGCGTGTGCACCCACAGGACAAAAATACAATACATTTATTATACATACATCTGCAATGTAAGGGCTATGCATATACCTCAGCTGGCAAAATTATGTTATTGATTTTCTTTTCATAGCTAACCTGCTTATCTTCAGTGGCTCAATTTAGATTACAAGCATAATGTAGCTCCATCACAAGGTAAATTGATAAGTGAATGCATTTGAACTCATATCTGAATCTTCTTTTCCAGCATATTGGTCAGGCAGCTGTACACAAACGTATGAAATCTGATTGGTCCTAGCCTATCTGCTAAAGGTCCGTCCCAAAAGACACCCTAAAGTCAGCAGAACAGTCGTGACCTGAGTTTTGAGAGTTTTGAGAATGACATGAATTTTGGTTTTCATAAAGTTTGCTGCCTTAGTTCTTATGGTGGCAATTGCATTTCAGCCACTGTATTTTAGCCCTACACAATGGTCTGCAAATATAAGATAAGATAAGATAATCCTTTATTAGTCCCACAGTGGAGAAATTCACTGTGTTACAGCAGCAAAAGGATAGCAAGGCATTCAGTACAAAAATAGATAAATAAACAGTACAGTATATACAATATAAATAATAAAAAGTCAAGAACTTAAGTCAAGTCAAGTCAAGAACGTATTTACAAATAATTGCACATTGCTTCTTAATTGCACAGGGGTAATGGAAAAAACATAATTTCAGTGATGATCTTGTTAGCTCAGGAGAAAAGGTAAATGAGGACAAGACATCTGATATCACTCTGTCATGCTGATTAGAAGAACAGACTAATTGTTTTAAAAGGGTGGTGGTGCTTTAAAGTTTTCTTCTGTTAAGCATTGTTACCTCCAAGGAAACACATGCAGTCATCATTACATTGCATCAAAAGAGTTTCACAGGCAAGGACATTGCTGCTTGTAAGATACACCCCAATCAACCATTTACCCAATCATCAAGAACTTCAAGGAGAGTGGTTCAACAGCACTGAAGAAAACTTCAGGGCACCTAAGAGTCAAGCAAGTGTCAGGACTGTCTCCTGAAGAGGATGCAGCTATAAGATTGGGTCACCACCCAGAAACTGTGATCAACTTCAAGCACTGATTAGGCAAGAATAGATAATCATCATTTAAGAGTTTTGCCCAGAAGCTGATATTAAGTCTTTTCTTATACTGGATGCATTTGTCAATATTTTTTTTACACAAGTATGGAATGTTTATAATTGTACTTCATTATACCATGTAAACATCTAAACAGGTTCTAAAAAAACTGAGAAACTGAAAATCAAAATTCGTGCCATTCTCAAAACTTTTGACCACCACTGTATACTACACATCAGCAGAGTTAAGTAAACTTGAGCTACAAATGAACATGTTGTTGTGAATATACTTAAATAAAGGTACTTTCTCAGCAGTGTTACAGGTACTGTGCACCATGTGCAGTTTTTCTCCACCATTCTGGCCCATTGGTCTGAGCCCAGTGATTACCAACCCTTGTTCTGGAGATCTACCCTTGTGCAGAGTTTAGTTCATACCAGTGTGCCACACCTTGTACAGCTAATCTACTTCTTCCTTGATTGGCTGAATCAGATATATTAGCGTTGGGTGTTAAGGTAGCAGCACATTAGATTTACATTGGAAATACTCTGCAGGATAGTTGCAGGAAATAATACGTGGACTTTTTGAAATTACATAAAATTTCTACATTGACTACTAATAAAATGCGGTCTGATCGTCATCCAAGTCACGACTATAGACAAACACAATCTAACTGAACTAATAGCAATAGCAAATAGTTCTCTTACTGAGCACATTGAATAAACATCCACAGTGCAGGCTAGAAAAAGTAAGTGAACTAAGTTATTTGGCAAAATGTGTTTCCATTAAGAAGTTGAAATTGGAATTGTGAGTTTTTTTGCACAATGAATACAAGCAGCACACAAAATCTTTTGGTTGCTGACCAATCTAGTCTTCTTAAAAAAGGTTAGTGTGAACCACGCCTCAATGCAAACAACTTTCAGAAGACCAAAGATGTGTTTAAGAGATGCACGAAGCTGGTAAAGCTACAAAGGCATTGCTAAAGACATCAATATACACAGTTAGACAAATTGTCTACAAATAGATTCAGGGCTGTTACTACTCTCCCCAGGAGTGGGCCTTTTGTTAAGATAATTTCAAGAGCACGACGGTCAATCCTGAAAGAGATGAGAGAAAAGCCAAGGTTAACAGCAAGAGATGTACATACGACGCTGTGTAAGCCTTTGTTCAGGGGGGCACTATTAGAAAAACAATAAACAAAAATAGTGTTCCTGGAAGGGCACCATGAAGGAGACACCGCAACCCGAAAAAAACATTAAGGTCCATCTCAAGACCACCTGGATGTTTCACAATGCTTGTGGGAAAATGTTCTATGGATGCATGAGACAAAAGTGGAACACAGTGCACAACACTGTTTGGAGGTAAAAGGACACTGGCCCCTCATCCCAACTGTGAAGCATGGTGGTGGGAGGATCATGATTTGGACTGCTTTGCTATCCGATGTGCTTAAAAAGTCTGGTTTCCAGCAACTGTTTATGTGTTATTAGTTTAGTTAGATTGTGTCTGTCTATAATTACAAATCCAGGGCATTTCAAATGGACCTTTATATCTTCTTTTTGGGGAGCGGAGTTGGTGATCCCCTGTATGTCAAAGAATTTTGAGCAGAGGGCTGCTGCTGAGACTGCATGGGAATGAGAAATGTGCTGACCGTACAGTTTTGAGGTCCCCATAGGCACGCGCAAACATGGACTGTGACCACAATAATAATGACAACATAGTAAATAAATACAAATAACGTCCTATGTAAGGTAGGATATTTAAGAGAACCCAGAGACCAATATAGTACTGTCATATATTTAAACCTCCATAAACACAACAATTTAAAGCTAATGCTGTCTGGTCAGTATAGGTGTCAAAAGTATTCACATTCATTACTCAGGTAGAAGTATAGATACTAGGGTTCAAAAATACTTCTGTACAAGTTGAAGTATCAACTCAAGTTTTTTACTCCAGTGTAAAGTGTAAAAGTACTGATTTCAAAACTACTTAAAGTATAAAAGTAAAAGTAATGTAAGAAAAAAATCCCGTTAAGGACAAAAGCTTAGGCCGCACAACAAGGGTCTACAGTGCACTAGCCCACCTCCCCAAAAAAACCTTTCTTCTAAAAGCCATAATGACTATAATGTTATATTAAAATGTTAATGTTGATAAGTTTGGGATGCACTAGGCTTCCTGTTTCAGCCACATATACACTCATTAAAATGAATGTATTTTAGTACAATGTAAATATATTAAAGAAGCATATCTGTGTACTACTGAACATTAACATGTGTTTCATGGAGCGGAAGATATGATGACTAGTTGTCTATAAGTATTGTAATGGTGCGAAAAGTCAAACTTCAAAGACACGTTATCAATAACCTTTACTGGAATGTAAATGTACATGAATGAAAACTAGCTGTAAATGAAAGAGGAGTAACGAGGTGTTTGAAATGTAAAGAGTAGAAAGTACAGATAATGAAGTGTAAATGTAAGGAGTAAAGGTAAAAAGTCAGCTGAAAAATAATGGCTAAATAATTAAGTATAAATAACCAAAATATCTATTTAAGTAATGTAACGAAGTATTTGTACTTCATTACTGGACACCTCTGAGTATATGCTGTCAAAAGAAAAACATGTCTCTCATTTTTGTTTATTTACATTCTTCTATATCATTTATTTATCCTATATCATATATTTAGTGTCATGATGAACATACCATTGGAAATGCTCTATAATAGCTTGGAATAAAAACTCTTTGCATTAACTTACACTGAAAGTAGAGAATGTTTTCGGCCTGTCCAGTACGGAGAGACTTGTTTTTCTTTAGACAGCGTAGAAAGTACTTGAGGGAGAAAAAAAAACCTCTTCTTCAGGATTTGTTTAAACTAATGTGAGGTGTTATTGCAGAGTTTTCACTACTTCTGACACAGAGTGCTTTTATTCTTGAGGCGAGTTAATGAAGGCATCAGGCTAGTCCTAAGGCAAACATAAAGAAGGAAGGACCCCCCCCCCCCCCACACACACACACACACACACACTCTTTTTGCCTATAATTTTTTTTTCTCTCTGGAGCCGTTTGATATTTCTCAATAAATGAAGGTCTTTTTTTTCAATGCCTAAACAAACCTCCCAAGCCATTCCATAACACTACAAAGCCATTCCATTTTAGTCGCTTGAATCTAATGAAACGCAGAATATGTGAATTGGTTTCCTCAGGACAAAAAACAATAGTGTTCCCGCTTGACAAGCAGGGGATTGAGATAGAGTTAACGAAAAAGAAAAAAAGGAAGACATAGCATGTGGCATAGGGTTCATATTATAGGGTTGATTTGTATTCATTTGAGTTCTGAAGCTAATAAAACATAAGGTGGAGAGGATCTCTGGGACGAGCGTCATTTCTCAATTCGTGCACGTTATGGAATGAAGAGCTGTCGCGTGGCGAGGGCCTTTGGGTGTGATATCTCAGCAATGGACCGAGCACCATATGAAATGTGAAACAAGGAGCCCTGCCTTAAATAGACTACCGATAAAATGTGACACTCGTGTCTACTCTAGTAATAAGTGAACCCAATTGAATCAGCACAAAATGTTCCATAATAGCAGCTCCGATCAGGAAATGTAGGAACCACTGCTAGGGCCAACCCATCTGTTGCAGTATAGAAAAAAAACAACAAGAAGAAATAAAAAAAAAACACCCAACAACCTGTCAGTAGCAGAGCTTTCACAACAAGAAATAATGAGTACTGCCAACATACAACCCAGCTCAACATTATACAGCGTATAAGCCTACATTATAATGAGACGTACCAAGATCCCCACCGCTGTAAACAATGGTCCCATTGAGAGAGCACTGAGTTTAAGCCAGTCGTTAGATTTCTCTTCAACTCCCCGCCACCTCCTCTCTCCCCCCATATCTCAGCACAGTGTGCACCTTCGCCCACGGTCGTTAGGTAGTGCTCCCTGCTGTCCGTGCTGTGCTGTAAATTTGACATGATTTTCTCTGTTCATTAACAATATTTCAGCTGAGAAATTTCATTTGCTGTCATGTCTGGGAAATTGCTTCCTGTAGTTATGAAGCTAATATGGCCTTTTGACACTCATAAAGAAAAAAAACTGTTGGTTTTTCCAACACGTGCCAATGGATAACTAAGGATTAACTAGAGCTATTAAACGGGCGAATTACGTGTCCTGGAAATATGAAAATGACTGTCAGTGTTGGGGTTTTCACTGCAGTTGTATTTGTTACTTAAAGCAATGAAAAATTTCATTCTGATGCCAGACGCCTGCGAGAAATGATTACACTATATTTGCCACATTGACTCCACTTTTTTATTCTATTTCCATTTCCTTTCATTTCATGTATCTTTTATTTTGTCTTTTTATTATATTCCCCCTATGTAAATGTTTTATTTTGATCTGACTACCTGTTGTCTAATCTCTTTAATAAGTAACATGACACACAGTACAATAAAAAGTCTGCTAGATATTGTCACGGGTTTGAGAGACTGTGTGGAGTGAACTACCATCTTTCATTTAAAGTTGTCTGAGATCCTGTTAACGATGTGGGAGCTTCTGTTTTTTCCAGCTTCTTTTGAGAATTTTTCACCTCAAATGGTGCTGCATTTACATTCTAGCACTTGTACAAGTTGTATGTTGGAACGTATCATTTGATTAAGAAGCTGGTGAAGTTTCAGCCTTGTTTAAAGATGTCCTATGGGAAGAGAATGAAAAGTGCAGACATCTCCTTTACTGTACATTTTTACAGAGTATGTTGTTGTTTCACTGGGCTAGAATGGAAATGTAGGGAGTTTAAACATCAAGACTGTTGTGTAACAGTTTAGGAATTTGGAATCCACCCATTTAACCCCCCTCTTTTAAAAAAGGAGACAACACTGTTTAAAGTATGTTAATTCCATGTACCAAACTCTTCTTATACTGCTGTGCCAATACACTTTTCTATTCTACTGCAGCTCTAAATACTGTTTATCTGATGGCTACAGGTCGTCATGCACAGCTGTTAGCCATCCTATTGTCTCTGTATCTTGTGATTGATTTTTTGAACTCTCCAGATTTGGAAACTCTTGTTTTTATTTATTTCTCTTTTACTTTTTCCTTACTTGTGCAAATGGATAATAATGTCCATTTAGACTAAAAATTAAATACATGGACAGGACAGCCGCTGATTCCTGCACCGCACCGTACATGCATGCACTCACCAAGACAGATTACATTCATGTGTACCAAACTAAAGTGATCCTGATTTTGAATACCTAACTCAAGGTACATGCTTAATTATCACACATTTGTCTTAAACTGTGTTGATTTTTAAAACCAAATGGAGCAGAATTTGTGTACATACCCTATATTGCCAAAACTATCCATTCACTCATCAAATCTTTGGTGTTTCAATCACTTTCATAGCCACAGGTGTATAAAACCAAGCACTTAAGTCATACAGACTGCTTCTACACACACTAATGAAAGAATGGGTCGCTTTCAGGAGCACAGTGAACTCCAGTGTGGTCCATGATAGGACAACACCTGTGCAACAAGTCCAGTGGTGACGTTTCCTCACTACTAGATGTTCCACAGTCGACTGCCAGTGGTGGTATAACAATATAAAAGCGATTGGGAACGACAGAAACTCACAAAGTGGTAGCCAAGTAAAATGATGGAGCAGGGT
Source organism: Megaleporinus macrocephalus (assembly GCA_021613375.1). Classification (NCBI taxonomy): domain Eukaryota; kingdom Metazoa; phylum Chordata; class Actinopteri; order Characiformes; family Anostomidae; genus Megaleporinus; species Megaleporinus macrocephalus. The sequence goes on from CM038719.1 coordinate 19,928,757, forward strand.
CAGTGAATGCTGAGGCGTATAGTGTGCAGAGGTTGACAACTTTCTGCAGAGTTGAAGCTGTTATAGCTGCAAAGGGTGGGCCGACATCAGATTAAACCCTATGGATTAAGAATGGGATGTCACTCAAGTTCAGGTGTGTGTGAGGACAGACGAGCAAATACTTTGGGCAATAAAGTGTATGTGTTCATTACTCTTAAAAAGACTCCTCAATTATTATTGGCTTGAAAATAAAGTACAAGGAAAAACTCTAAGTGATATAGAACCACTACATCATGTGGTGGCATCTCTGAGATTTTATGGTTGCACCTCCTTACTGCAGTCATTGAAGCTAGGATTATTTTATTGCATAGATTGCTACTATGTTAGATGGACACTTGAAGCACTGTTGTGTCTATGTGTTCCAGGACCTTTTCCCTCACTGCCACTTGCTGGATCACCCCACCTTTAGTGTTCCACCTGATGTTTTACAAATTAAGCACTGCACTGGGGCATCCAGGGGCAGAGCAGGAGTTATATGATGCAGGTCCACCTTAACTGTATTGCCTTTGTACAATGTAATTATTTCTTAAATCTGTGCATTTACAGTTTCTTGTTTTCTTACTCCTTTTATTTATTCTTTATAAGCTATTCTGAGATAAACAAGATTACTGGGTAGTGATATAATGAAAACTGACAAAATATTTTGAGTTCAATTTCACATAATTATGACAGTCAATGTACTACAAACGATGCTGACGTCAAGCAACTTGAATTAACATGCTGTCAAAGTTTCTCACTGCCCACCTGCTCCGATATCTCCTCGTCCTCCCTAACTAGCTTTTAAATAGCTTGGTTTCCTGCTGTTCTTGCCACTGCTGTTCATCTTCACATAATTCACATAGGAAAGCTGTGAAAACTATAAGTTAATACACTGGAGCTCTGTCTGTTGTGTTAGGCTGCATTGCACTGTCATACCTATTTTAATAATCTCTCTAGGCTGATGTGTATATCCTCCTTAAATAGTGCAGCAGTAACACCCTGGCACCCAAACAGGTGTCTGAATGCAAGTGCTATGTAGAGTAAGTTTAAATAAGAAATAAGGCGCTAACTTCAGCAAGGCGATTCTCTCAACTCTCACTAGTCTAATCCACAAAGAGAAGATCTGGTTCAAGATTTTCCTTCCAGTCAAGCAGGAGCACATGGTCATATACGCTGATCAGTCATTAGATTAAAACCACCTTTCTGATATAGAGGCACTGTGTAGTTCATCTGTTTCTCTGTATACTCTGTTTCACTCTTTTCTTATTGGTCAGGACCCCCACATGACCACCTCAGAGCAGGTATTATTTGGGTGGTGGATCATTCTCAGCACTGCAGTGACACTGATGTGGTGGTGTGGTAGTGTGTGTTGTGCTAAATCGGGTGGATCAGACACAGCAGTGCTGCTGGAGTTTTTAAACACTGTGTCCACTCACTGTCCACTCCATTAGACACCCTTGCTTGTTGGTCCACCTTGTAGATGTAAAGTCAGAGACAATAGCTCCTCTGTTGCTGCACAGTTTGTGTTGGTCGTCCTCTTGTCTTCTTGGACTATTCTCAGTCCAGCAGTTACACTGAGGTCCAGCACAACACAGCATCACGTCAGTGTCACTATAATGGCAAGAATAACCCACCACCCTTATAATACCTGCTTTGAGGCGGTCCTTTTGGGGTCCTGGCAATTAAAGAAATGGGCTGTAATGGGGCAATGTATGCAGAGAAGCAGATGAACTACAGTCTTTTAATAGTAGAGCTACAATGTGTTCCTATATGGTAAATGAAGCTGATAAGATGGTCACCAGTTGTCAAGAACCCACATTTATTTTTAAGAGTAAACTTCAAACACCAAACTTGTTGTGGTTGATCAGCTACATATGGGGTAAAAGAAAAATTGTCCAAACTCGAATTTTGGCCAAACCTCCACTTTAATAGTTTTCTGCTGTCAACCTCGCTGGCAGGAGTACCATATTTCTCTCCCCAGTGTATGTGACTGCCGCTGCACAGCAGAAGAAGATGACGCAAAGACACAGTTTGCCCCCGCATGTGATTAGGCCCAACCCGAGCAGACAGGTGGGCCATTGAGCGCTCACACACCACCACCTTGTTAAGAGCGAGGCAGTCTCCTTCCTTGAGGGAAAAAAACAGGGCAATGACACGACGCTGTGGGTAAGAACCTGTAAGTCTGCCTCCAACAGGTCTCATCTACCTCCAAATCACGCTCTGACTGTTTTACCTGGAGGATCAAGGGCCTTGTCACAGCTACCGTGATCTTTTTTTTCTACAGTAAAGCTTTCATTGGTTCTGTCTTCTTCCCACACGCAAGCAGATGTTCATGTGTCAGCGTGGAGGGGGGGGGAGGTTGTGCAGGGTGGAACAAATAGTTTGCTTTACGGTGATCCTGCTTACTCAACGTGACAAAGACGTTGGTGTATGTCCTCAATATCAAAGCCTACGCTGAGCTCCTCTTCAGATAGTATTCCAGTTGCATAATCTAAAGATACTGCACACATAATTGATACCTATGTTGGTGGTGATGATGATTATGATGATGATGATGGTAGTCATACTCTGCTTAGCATCATCATCATCTACATTTGTGACGTCAACCTGAAATCAAAATTGGCCTTGTTAGTTCATGTTCCTGATCAAATTACACATGATGCATCATCTCATACCATTTAAGAGGCACCGAGTTTTATTTTTTCCATAATCTTCTAGAAAATGCAATGATTTTTGTGCATCTCAAAACATTTTCTGTATCTACTTCACCACATTACCTGCTTCTTCTAGAACCTCCACCTATCATAGAACAAAACCCCTCAGCTAGCTCAGAAACATGGAAACATCACTTTACAAGAAGCAAATATGCTAAGACTTCCATTTCACACCAAAAGAAGAGTTATTTGGGGTGATACCACAAAAGAGTTAGTTTGAAGAACCTAAACTTGGTTTACCAGTTCAAGGTGGAAACCATACAGCTTGTTTTATATGCTCCATTTGATCAGCTCCAACTACCATGTAGGCGCACCTTGTTCTAGTTCTACAGTCAAAGACCCTGTTTTTCAATAATCAGGACCACCACACAGCAGGTACTATGTGGGTGGTGGATCATTTTCAGCAAACTAATGTGGCAGTGGTGTGTTAGTGTGTGTTGTGCTGGTATAAGTAGATCAGACACAGCAGTGCTGCTGGAGTGTTTAAACACCTCAGTGTCACTGCTGGGCTGAAAATAGTCCAACAACCAGAAACATCCAGCCAACAGGGTCCTGTGGGCAACGTCCTGTGACCGCTGATGAAGGCCTAAGGGATGACCAACACAAACTGTGCAGCAACAGATGAGGTACTGTCTTTGACTTTACATCGGCAAGGTGGACCAACAAGGTCTAATCGTGTGGACAGTGAGTGGACACTGTGTTTAAAAACTGAAGCAGCACTGCTGTGTCTGATCCACCAGTCCAACACCACGACCACCACGTCAGTGCCACTGTAGTGCTGAGAATGACCCATCACCCAGGTAATACCTGCTCTGCGCTGGTATTTCAGGGTCCACTGACGAACATGGACATGACGAAGTATCCAGAGAGACAGATAAGGAGAAGGGAGATTACAGAGTGCTCCTTTAGGCCGCGTGGAGATGATCAAATGGACAGTGCAGATATGGTGTACTTAATGAAGTGCTCAGTGATTGTGAGTGCAACCCATACAATTACGCATGAAGATAATGATCCACGTTGTTTCGTTTCATCTCCCTCTACCTCTCTCTCTCTCTCTCTCCCTCTCTCTCGTTCTGCCTTCTGAATGTGACCTGCTCCGTGGTTGCAGGTATGTGAGTCATGCTTGTGCCCCGGTAATGAGCGCCAGTCGCTGGATCTGCTCGGAATTCAAAACTACATTTGCGCCCTCAGGATCAAAGCCTGCGGTCTCAGACAGGCAGCCGGCTTATACTGCCACGGGAAGAATTCAAATCTCTCCGCCCCTCCACTGGCAAATCTGCCGAGCCGCGTTTTAATGTTGTGCCTTTCTCTCTTTTTAGTTGGGGGAGTGCAGCATGAGACGGCTTAGGAGCCCACCGAGCACTCCAAGCGAGTCCAATTCGACTCAGTTCAAGTCTGCTGATTCAACTGTAAGACTTTTGGCGACGCTTAAACCTCCTGATAATCCTTAAACAGGACCATTAGACGGGGGGGAAAGAGAACATTTGTTGACTTCAAACAGAAACCGTTCCAAAAAAAAAAAAGAGCTAAAAATGTCACGACTCGTCAAGGTGAGCGCCGCGCGCTTCTCCCACTCGCCGCGAGGGGGCGACCTCTCCCAGCGCAGTTGAGCCATGCTCGGTGTGTGGTAAATACCGGAGGGGGGTGATACGTTGCAGGAGCCGGAGGCAGCGTTTATCCGCCCGTACTTTCTCTCAGTTTTACTCTCATTTGGGCTCTTTCTCGGAGATGGGCTCGCAGCGTTCGGACACTAGCTCGCATGCGCGCCGCCGCGGGAGGCGTAGCTCCAGCAGCCCGCTTTAATTGACTTCAGGAAAGTGAAGCGCGCGCAGCGCTCCCCGCCAAGCGGCTCAACTTTCGCGGAGGACGCTCGTGCGCTCCTGAAAGGAGAGAGAGAGAGAGAGAGAGAAAGAAGGAAAGAAACAAAAACAACACAACGCCGCTGATGAAACGTCGTGCCATGGGCTTCCCGCTCACGCGCACTTTGGGTTAGTTTGGGTCAGTCAACTTGGCACGGCTCGTCTAGGCGCACGGACGCGCGCCTTCCTCGGCGTCTACCGGACCTGTGAGAGAGCGCGACGCGCCACCGTTTCGGCTCTCCGGGAAAAAACAAAACAAAACACGGACACAGCTCTTCGGCGCGCGCACGTCCACTCGCCGAGGACCATGCACCGGCGTACGTTCGCGCGGACGCGGGGAGCCGTCTGGACGCTGCTGGTCGCCGTTGTATGCGGCGCGCGCGCTCAAGGTAAGCAACACGGCTGCTGGAGGCAAGTGTTTTTGGGGGGCTCGCGCTCGCTCCGAGGCACACACACACAGAGACACACACGGCGCACCGAGCTCGTGCCATGCGTCTTTGTCGGAATGTGACATGTATTGCAATTGGACTGATTTAGTAAGGTCTTGGAGTGGAAGCTCTAATGTGGAGCACCGTCACAGCAAAAGCCATGATCATCACCATCATCATCACCATCATCATCTTCTAGTCGTAGTTACTGCTGTAGTCTTACGCAGTGGGTCAAGTTCAAAGAGACGTGCCCCCTAATGCGCATAGATCTCTACTAATATCTGGACAGGAGAGACAAATAGGACTTAACAGCAGCATCAATACACAAATCAATGAATAAACAAATAAATAGATAAATGCATGCAAGCATTAATAGATGTCTCCTCAAGCTTTCTGAATCATGTGTGCTACATCCTCATGCAGCTGTGTGCTGGTCGTGTGGACACTGAAATGAACTGCACAAATGTATTGGGCTACTTCATGAAGTACTTTCTCATTTTCTTATGTTCCTATGTCTTCATGCTTTCATTCATTCGTTTCCAAGAGGGAGCCACTGGTTGACTTTCAAGGGTTAATCTGCTGCCCACTTTTTTTCCTTTTTTTTTGTGTTGGACACCAAGAGAAATTGCAGCTGTGGCCATTTTTCTGCGTGCCAATGCTCTTTCTTTACAGTTCAGTCCGGAGGACGTTTGACCTTTTGCCAGCATGTAGCACGTTGTCCACCGGGTGCTTTTCCTGTCCATTAGTTGCTATAAAAAAATCACCCAGCTGTCCGGAGGCAGATGGTTGATGTACAGTCCAGCGATCCATCGCGTCCGACTGACGGGCCTCAATGTACTGGCCGCAGTGATTCATTTACCGTGAAGTGGCTTGGCTCTGGCGTTGTGCGTCTGATAAGCGCCGTGCCCTGAGCGATGAAGTGCTAAAAGCAGCATAATCCTCCAGCTTGTTTGGCTTTGAACAGGACACACTAGGATCGAAAGTGCCCCCAACCTTATCCAAGAAGCACTCGGGCATCTCTTTATTATGCACGGCGCGCTGGTGCTGCCGCTTATTAGCATCTCGGGGAAGACGAAGGCAGGCTGGACAGGCCTGTGGAGTGTTGGGATAGTTTCTCACATGGTTCGCTTTCCTTTTATTGATCCTCTTTTCCACTCTTTAGTTTGCTTTCAAAGTCCTTGAGTGGCTTCAAGGAAGCGTAACTTCTAGTTAAAGCTGTAGTTCTACGAAGACATGCTTGCCATCCAAAGTTTGCTTCTTTGGTTTCGCGCTGGAGCTACAATGCTAATGTAGCCAACACACAATAAAAGGTTGTACCCCAACAATCATCAGTGAGCAAACTGCATGCATCTTTGAGTCTTTGCACACTTGCCACAAATCTAAACCTCAGTAAGACTTTTGACACTGGACTAATGACATACTTAACCTAAGCTACTAAGTAATCGTAGTAGAAAGGGTGCGCTATAGTAATATGCTTGGTGCTATACAGAACCATTGGTTAAAGAGATATATCACTACTGTCCAAAGAAAAACACAGATCTCAATTTCTGTTGATTTTTATTATTTATTTTTAATTTTTTTTACATCATTTGAACGAAGAAGCTGCCGTTTACATTGTCGGAAGGTTTCATGATGAATGGACCAATGGAAATGCTCCAGTATAACTTGGAAACAATTTTGGCTCCACACATATATATATATATATATATATATATATACAGTTGTCTTTAGTGCAGAACCCTTTAAGAACCCCCTTTATAAAGATGTGTAGCGCAGCTAAAAAACAGAAGTCCTGTTTTTTATCCTGGCATCTTGCATCCTGGTCTTTTATTTCCTTCCCTGAGGTCCACTTATAAATTTTCCATGGTTTTATGTACCAAACACAGTCTCCATCCTTTTTATATGACCATTTTCCAGCTTTTCCTTATTGCTTAGAACGAAACAGGCATTTCTGCTGCTATGCCTTGAACACTGATATATGTATAGAAGCTCAGTTCTGTTTGACTGCCCTGTATTGTGCCTTATTCAGAAAGCAGACCAGACTGAAGCACTCATAACTTTAGTGAAACTACTGCATATATATATATATATATATATATATATATATATATATATATATATATATATATATATATATATATATATATATATATATATGGGTTTTTTTTTTGTTGAGTTTAGTTTGTTGAAGGTTAGGTTCCATATATTGACTGTTTGAGTCCTCAACTAAATGGCCTGTTTTGCAATGTAAACAGTAATCTTTTAAGTAGGTAAAATTCTGTTTTTTTCATGATATGAACCCCTTATAGATAACAGTATGTATTACAATGCCAGAAGCCACAAGAACATTTGTTTGAGAGTACTGTGTTTGAGATTACTGTGTTTGAGAGTACTGTATTTGAGATTACTGTGTTTGAGATTACTGTATTTGAGATTACTGTGTTTGAGATTACTGTATTTGAGAGTACTGTGTTTGAGATTACTGTGTTTGAGATTACTGTGTTTGAGAGTACTGTGTTTGAGATTACTGTGTTTGAGAGTACTGTATTTGAGATTACTGTGTTTGAGATTACTCTATTTGAGATTACGGTGTTTGAGATTACTGTATTTGAGAGTACTGTGTTTGAGATTACTGTGTTTGAGATTACTGTGTTTGAGAGTACTGTGTTTGAGATTACTGTGTTTGAGAGTACTGTGTTTGAGAGTACTGTGTTTGAGAGTACTATGTTTGAGAGTATTGTGTTTGAGATTACTGTGTTTGAGATTACTGTGTTTGAGATTACTGTGTTTGAGAGTACTATGTTTGAGATTACTGTGTTTGAGATTACTGTGTTTGAGAGTACTGTGTTTGAGAGTACTGTGTTTGAGATTACTGTGTTTGAGATTACTGTGTTTGAGAGTACTGTGTTTGAGAGTACTGTGTTTGAGATTACTATGTTTGAGATTACTGTGTTTGAGATTACTGTGTTTGAGAGTACTGTGTTTGAGAGTACTATGTTTGAGATTCCTGTGTTTGAGAGTACTGTGTTTGAGATTACTATGTTTGGGATTACTGTGTTTGAGATTACTGTGTTTGAGATTACTGTGTTTGAGAGTACTGTGTTTGAGATTACTGTGTTTGAGAGTACTGTGTTTGAGAGTACTGTGTTTGAGATTACTGTTTTTGAGAGTACTGTGTTTGAGAGTACTGTGTTTGAGATTACTGTGTTTGAGATTACTGTGTTTGAGAGTACTGTGTTTGAGATTACTGTGTTTGAGATTACTGTGTTTGAGAGTACTGTGTTTGAGATTACTGTGTTTGAGAGTACTGTATTTGAGATTACTGTGTTTGAGATTACTGTGTTTGAGAGTACTGTGTTTGAGATTACTGTGTTTGAGATTACTGTGTTTGAGATTACTATGTTTGAGAGTACTATGTTTGAGAGTACTTTGTTTGAGAGTACTATGTTTGAGAGTACTGTGTTTGAGATTACTGTGTTTGAGAGTACTGTGTTTGAGAGTACTGTGTTTGAGATTACTGTGTTTGAGAGTACTGTGTTTGAGAGTACTATGTTTGAGAGTACTGTGTTTGAGAGCACTTTGTTTGAGAGCACTTTGTTTGAGAGTACAGTGTTTGAGAGTACTGTGTTTGAGAGTACTATGTTTGAGAGTACTGTGTTTGAGAGCACTTTGTTTGAGAGCACTTTGTTTGAGAGTACAGTGTTTGAGATTACTGTGTTTGAGAGTACTGTGTTTGAGAGTACTGTGTTTCAGATTACTGTGTTTGAGAGTACTGTGTTTGAGAGCACTTTGTTTGAGAGCAATTTGTTTGAGAGTACTATGTTTGAGAGTACTGTGTTTGAGATTACTGTGTTTGAGAGTACTGTGTTTGAGAGCACTTTGTTTGAGAGCACTGTGAGAGTACAGTGTGTGAGATTACTGTGTTTGAGAGTACTGTGTTTGAGAGTACAGTGTTTGAGAGTACAGTGTTTGAGAGTACTGTGTTTGAGAGTACTGTGTTTGAGAGTACAGTGTTTTAGAGTACAGTGTTTGAGAGTACAGTGTTTGAGAGTACTGTGTTTGAGATTACTGTGTTTGAGAGTACAGTGTTTTAGAGTACAGTGTTTTAGAGTACAGTGTTTGAGAGTACAGTGTTTGAGAGTACTGTGTTTGAGAGTACTGTGTTTGAGATTACTGTGTTTGAGATTACTGTGTTTGAGAGTAGTGCTTGAGAGTACTGTGTTTGAGAGTACTGTGTTTGAGATTACTGTGTTTGAGATTACTGTTTTTGAGATTACTGTGTTTGAGAGTACTGTGTTTGAGAGTACTGTGTTTGAGATTACTGTGTTTGAGAGTACTGTGTTTGAGAGTACTATGTTTGAGAGTACTGTGTTTGAGATTACTGTGTTTGAGAGTATTGTGTTTGAGAGTACTGTGTTTGAGAGTACAGTGTTTGAGATTACTGTGTTTGAGTGTACTGTGTTTGAGAGTACAGTGTTTGAGATTACTGTGTTTGAGAGTACTGTGTTTGAGAGTACAGTGTTTGAGATTACTGTTTTTGAGAGTACTGTGTTTGAGATTACTGTGTTTGAGAGTACAGTGTTTGAGAGTACTGTGTTTGAGATTACTGTTTTTGAGATTACTGTGTTTGAGATTACTGTGTTTGAGAGTACTGTGTTTGAGATTACTGTGTTTGAGAGTACTGTGTTTGAGAGTACTGTGTTTGAGAGTACTATGTTTGAGAGTACTGTGTTTGAGATTACTGTGTTTGAGAGTATTGTGTTTGAGAGTACTGTGTTTGAGAGTACAGTGTTTGAGATTACTGTGTTTGAGAGTACTGTGTTTGAGAGTACAGTGTTTGAGATTACTGTGTTTGAGATTACTGTGTTTGAGATTACTGTGTTTGAGAGTACAGTGTTTGAGATTACTGTGTTTGCGAGTACTTTTGTTTGAGAGTACTGTGTTTGAGATTACTGTGTTTGAGAGTACTGTGTTTGAGAGTACTGTGTTTGAGAGTACAGTGTTTGAGATTACTGTGTTTGAGAGTACTGTGTTTGAGATTACTGTGTTTGAGATTACTGTTTTTGAGATTATTGTGTTTGAGAGTACTCTGTTTGAGAATACTGTGTTTGAGATTACTGTGTTTGAGAGTACTGTGTTTGAGAGTACTGTGTTTGAGATTTCTGTGTTTGAGATTACTGTGTTTGAGAGTACTGTGTTTGAGAGTACTATGTTTGAGAGTACTGTGTTTGAGAGTACTGTGTTTGAGAGTACTGTGTTTGAGAGTACTGTGTTTGAGAGTACTATGTTTGAGAGTACTGTGTTTGAGAGTACTGTGTTTGAGAGTACTGTGTTTGAGATTTCTGTGTTTGAGATTACTGTGTTTGAGATTACTGTTTTTGAGAGTACTGTGTTTGAGAGTACTGTGTTTGAGATTTCTGTGTTTGAGATTACTGTGTTTGAGATTTCTGTGTTTGAGATTACTGTTTTTGAGAGTACTGTGTTTGAGAGTACTGTGTTTGAGATTACTGTGTTTGAGGTTACTGTGTTTGAGAGTACTGTGTTTGAGAGTACTGTGTTTGAGAGTACTATGTTTGAGAGTACTGTGTTTGAGAGTACTGTGTTTGAGAGTACTGTGTTTGAGATTTCTGTGTTTGAGATTACTGTGTTTGAGATTACTGTTTTTGAGAGTACTGTGTTTGAGAGTACTGTGTTTGAGATTACTGTGTTTGAGATTACTGTGTTTGAGAGTACTGTGTTTGAGATTTCTGTGTTTGAGATTACTGTGTTTGAGATTACTGTTTTTGAGAGTACTGTGTTTGAGAGTACTGTGTTTGAGATTACTGTGTTTGAGAGTACTGTGTTTGAGAGTACTGTTTTTAAAAAAAAATGTGTAATGCACTTCGGTGTGTATAAGCAAAGTCCTAATATTAAACTCTGCACATCCAGTGACCACTTTGGCAAGATCCCCAGAAGGATTGGGTTCCAAACTTGGTACTTTCAAGGATACTGACCAAATTACATCTGGACTACAGTACTGATATCCATTAAATCAGTTGGTGTGAAATTTTGGTATGAGCCCAAAGCACATTCAGGCATTGGCGAGCCAAATGCAGTTTCATGTGTTGTTACGCTTTTCAAAATTGCAGCTAGCACTGAAGAAGGTGATCCCTTTATGGTCAACCAAACTATAAGTGATGCATCAACATCTTCAGGTGATTAATCAGCCAGTTGTGTTGGTTGATGTTAATTTAGTTACTAAACTAACTTATACTAGTGTTAGTCAAACTTGTCCTTTTTACATTCCCAGTCCCTCTAAACTGACTGTCTACTTTGACTCTTTGAAAATATCACATGTGCTTCCTCCAAGACAAACATGACTGTGTGCTCATGCTGTGTCCTGGTGACAGATTCTGACAGGCTGGAGGTCATAGGGGTGGTTTTGGGAGAGGAGAGTGTTGTGTAATATGTTGGGTAATGTTCTGGAAAATAACAACATGCTGAAATTGAGAGGTTTGGCCTTATTTTCTGGCGGCACAGTGGTGTAGTGGTTAGCGCTGTCACCTCACAGCAAGACGATCTGGGTTGGATTCCTGGTCCTGGCCGGTCTGTGTGAAGTGTGCATGTTCTCCTCGCGCTTGAGTGGGTTTCCTCCTACACGTCCAAAGACATGCATGTTAGGTTGATTGGTCACTCTAAACTGCCTGTAGGTGTGAGTGAATGTTGGCCATGCGATGGATTGGCGAACTGTCCATGGTGACCCCGCCTTTGCCCTGCCTTAACCCTCCCCCCAATTTATGCCAATACAGACAGAGCACAGTACCAAAAACAAATACTGTGGGCTACTAGTACTGAATTCCAAGTACTGGTATTGTGTCGTGAATGGTACCCAGCGCTAGCCTTTGTTATGTCTAGTCGTACAAGACCAGACTTTCTTTAAATGGGACGAGATCTAAGACACTAGAAGCCACATTAACGTTTCAAAAATGATTGAAATCTAATAAAATTGGATGTTATGTTTTCACGTATCTCTGTGGTTGGTGAGCAGAAAGGAGAAGTAGTTTTACTGCTGTCTTGCACTGATAAGCGTTTAGTGGACTCCACCTGCGGCCGCTGGTAGGTGCGGCACGGCAGGAGCAACTTGTGGCTCCTCTCAGATGGGAGAGAGGAGCAGCAGTAGAGTCAGAAGTGCGGCGGGATCCTTCGCTGTGGGTGGCATCGGAGCCAACTTGGGCTCAAGAGCTTCAGAAGCCCAATCTCTCTCCTTTTCTGTCTATCATACTCCCTGCTCATGAGGCTGGCGTGTTGTTTTTTTTTTCTTGTTTTTTCTGGGCCTGCTCGCTAATGAGCGTCCGTACCGCCGTCGCACCATGGTAGGTAGAGCGGGCTCAGTCATCCATTCAGAGAGCCTCGGAGCCCCGAGTGTTCTGCAAATTAGGGGCGCGCAAAAGCCGTTGAGGTCCCTGGAGAAGCGGAGGTGTCTTGTGCTTGTGTTTTTCTTTGGTTTTTTTTTCTTCCTCCCCCCTTTCTACCTTGAGACGAGAGCGCCTCTCCTGCTGCGTTTAACAGTTTGCCGCGTTTTAATTCACGCAGGGATACCTGACAAGAGTCCACACAGGAAGCCGCTCTAACAGCATTGCATGCGTGCCAACCTATTTTATATTCACTTAGACAGCTCTCTGGAAACAGAGAAGAGAGAGAGAGAGAGAGAGAGAGAGATGGGGAGAGAGAGAGAGAAAGAGAGAGAGAGAGAGAGAGAAAAAAAGAAGGCTCGGATGTGATGATGTTCGCCTCCTGAGAGAGGAATCAGCAAGATGATTCATGTGTTTGCAAAGATCTCTAAGAAAATCTTCCGAGCTTCTTGGTCTAATATGCCCCGGCTCGTGCAAGCGTGCGCGTGTGAGCATGCAGGCGTTTGTCTCATCTCGATAGAGGCATTGATGTTCTGCCAGTCCGAGAGGGAATTTTCGAGCAGTGCGTTTATTGTGTCGCTTGACAGCTGTCTGCTATTTCCCAATCTTTAAATCTTCTGATTATATTTGATAATCCATTGCGCTTAAAACAAGGAATTCATTCGAAATGCTCAAATCCATATGTGATTAAAACGGTCTGCTCTGCTGCACGGTCAAGAAGCTGCATGCATAACCCCCCCCATCTCCACTCCCCCCAAAACACACACACAAACACACACGTCAAGACGTCAACATACGTTCATTCATGCATGTGGATGCGGCGCGGCCACGTGATGCCACGATGCTCAGAGAAGTCAGGAACGATCAAAAGCGCAGTCAGAGTTTAGATCCCCCTGCCCGGCTGTTACCTCGTCCCGGAGCAGCCATGAAAGCCCCCCACCCAGATGAGCCAAAGCTTCTGGTTTTGATGTCCCAGATGGGTTGTAATGAGCAGGGAGGGCCGCGGCACTCTCGTTGCCACGCCGTAATTATGCACACACACACTTCCTCTCTCTCTTTGCGGCATATTTATCGCCAGGCTGCGTGACACTTATTTAATTACACGTCTTGGAGGCTAGGTCTCCGAACGGGAACAGATGTCTCGTGAATTTTTGACAAAACCCGTGCGTTTTCCTGCAAGCGCGACTGGCTTTCTAAGCAGCAACCCCCCACCCCCCCCACCCACCGGGTAAAGGGACTGGGTGAAGCCGGGTGACAGCCTGGCTACTGCCACTGTAGACTAGTGTCTGTGCTGGGCTGCGAGGGCTGGATTTTACTTCTGGATCTGGGAATCTGCAAACATGCATCAGATCAGTCCCCATCGGTTTGTGGCAAAACAAGTGTTTCTATTTTTTCTTTTTCTATTACTCTCAAACACGTTCACTGCTCATGTCATTGTTCGCTTCAATCAAGTAATGCTGAGCAAAACAACTGGCTCATGACATCAATTTATCAACTATTCATGCTTTGACAGGAACGTGCTCGAATTCCTCTGAAGAGTCCAGCTAATGAGGAGTGTTCAGGAGAAATGAAAATATGGCTCATCAACACATTCATTAAGCCCAAGATAGATGGAAAAACAGGAAGCCTGCCATTATACCGCATGTCTTTTAATACACACTTTCATTTGTGTCCATGCCCCCCCCCACACATACACCTTAATCGACCCATGAGGTCTTAGTATTCTAAAAGCTCATCATGTACAAATTAAGCACTGGTGGGCATCATGCGCCGATCATAATTGCTCTCTGAATGTGCCCACTAGGAGACATGCAACAAAGAAAATGAAGAACCGCAGATCTCTTATGGTCCGGCATCATGACCACACTGAAACCTGACCCTTGTTTTTCTCTGTTAGAGAAATTGCTGCCCTGTGGTACAAAAAATGGTTTTAAACACAACACATTTTGTTCTATATATATTTTTCTCTATTTGTCAGCAGATCCTCTCAGTGATAAGGTTCTTCAGCCATTGAAACACAAATCATACTACATATATGCTACAAGCATGAGAAGAAGGTTACTTTATATCATCGCTGTCCAAAGAAGAACATGTAGCTCCATTTTTGTAGATTTTAATTTGTCTGTAACATATGAACACAGCAGCTGTCCTTTATATCCAGTGACATACATTTCAAAATGAATGAACCAATCAAATGCGCCAGAATGACTTGTAATAACACCTTTCGCAAAGGCAATATCGTAGCCTATAAGGTTAATCCGAGGCGTGATCTGAGCAAGGCACCTAACCCCCAACTACTCCCCGGGCACCGTGGATAGGGCTGCCCACTGCTCCAGCCCCCTAGTGTGGATTTTCACTAGTATGTGGATGTTTCACTGCACGGATGGGTTAAATGTGGAGGTCAAATTTTGCTGTGTGCAAACACAAGTGACAGAATATATATATTTTTATTACATAAGCTTAGATTAAATGTTAAAAAGGTTTTTGTTACTATTCTGAAGGTACATGTTTCTCATTGGACCGCGACAATGCATTCACATCAGCTAGTCAAACTTGAGGCTGCTACTGCTGTAGTCCGCTGCAGTGTTGGCTTGTACACAGCAGCATTTGTGTTTTGACTTCTTAAAGACCTCATACTTTAGAGGATGCAGTGACGTTTAGGGGAAAATGAAGAGAAGCAGGCTAAAAATGATAGCACAATATTAATGTACTTTCAAGGTTCCCCAGATTTTTGATTTGGAGACATTCAAGACGTTCAAGAAGTTAATTAGGGGCACCTGGAGCCCAGGGTTTCTTGTATTTTTCACCTTGAAAAAAAGTACTTACAGCTGAACGTATCATGTTTTTTGCAACATCTTTGTATACCACGGGTCGCGATATGAGCAATTGAAAACTCCCCTGGAGAAAACCAGTGTAAACTTAGAGATCCTTATATGGGCATCATGACTTCAGCGCTCTATTCATTTCCAACCCCACAAGTCTCACATTGCAGTGTAGTACAAGGCGAAAAGACAGAAGAAGTCAAATACTGGATGTGTTATTTTTGCCATGCGGTATTTTGTTCTGTTTTGGGTTTCGTCCCAGCCCCGGCGCTACTGGATACCCTTCCGCGTTCAGCCAGGGGATCAGGATTAATCATAAACCTCTTCTCTGCGTATTTCCGTGCATCTTCACAAAAGTATAACTCAGCCTTGACTCGCCACTTGGCTCCCCGCTCAGCAATGGCTGCTGCTGCAGGCTGACACTATTTATTCATCCAGCAAGGGCGCCGGGGTTTGGCCGGGAGATTGGAGACACTGCCAGGAAATCGGGCACCCCAGTGACCCCTGGATTGCTGCGGACGGTCTGCTGCATGGACCGAATGTCAAACTCCCTCCTTCGTGTTTTGGCCCTGATTAATTTGCCGGAGGAGCGATGGTGCCCTGATAGGAAAGAGAACGCTGCCCTCCCATCGCTCTTCAGGAGGCCCTTTCAACTGGCTCGCGGCGAATCTGTGTTTGTAGTCCAGAATGAAAGTGTAATCAGATTAGTTCGGACTCCGGGCCTTGGCACACGAGGCCCTGGCCTGGTAATTGCCGTGAACTGCAGGGGTATGACTTGTCAGTGTTTTGTGCGAGGCCAGAGAGCGCCATGTCTAGCGCCAAGGCCGTGACTCGCTGCCATGTAAACGTCACCCCCGAGGAGATCTGACTCACTGTGTCTCTCCGTGCAGCCGCGCCGTGAAAAGAACCCGTTCCATTATTTTGCTGCTTACCGCGAGCTGCCGGCTCGATTTTTGTCCATTTGCCAACCAGGCTCAGTCAATTCTCTCCCCAACTGGCGTTCGCGTTCACGTCGGTTCAGCGTGCTTGAAATTCAGTTCATAAAATTCCCCGGTCGGAAGCAGATATGGTATGAAATTCCTTTACTGCTTGATGTGATTAAGACCGTGCGAGATATGGGAGTTTTAAAACCGTTCATTTGATTTAACGTGATAAGACGGCGGAGAGGAGGAGAGAGGGAGAAGCACGCGGCAAGAAAAGGAGAGAAGGAAGACGGATGGAGGGAGAGCGTGCCCCGTAGATTAAATGCTTGATGAGGGAGGTGTCAATAATGAAATTCTTGCCTTTAGAGAAAACCCATTATTTCAGGGCTCATTTAAATCAAAGGGAATCGTCTCAAGTGAGTTTTCCCTTCTTCTTCTTGCGGGTTGTTTACTGACAGGAGAGGGAGAGAACCCTTGGGGTGTAATACGCTTAATAAATGTTCTACATGTGAACTTGCTTGCGGGAAAGTCGTGCCAATTTACTAAGGAACCAAGGAGGCTGTGTTTTGCGCGTCGGAGCCAAAATGTAAATGGATTAAACCGGGGTGGAGGAGGTGGCCATGAAGGGAGACGGAGAAAAGAGAGGGAAAGGGAGAGGTGGTCGGCCGCGTCCTTGTGTGCTTTTTTGGACAAAAGGCCTCGCGCACTGTCTTTCCGAGCAGACCTTGGCCACTGACTCACGCTGAATTGATGCGAAATTAGCGGATTCTTTTCAAACTGTCTCAGCGCGGCTCACTTGCACCGCGTGAGGAGGGAGAAAAAAAAATATGGTGAAATTGTGACAGTGTGTCATATGCTCTGTGCATACAGTCTCGTTTCGAGCCCCTGGGCTCTTCAGTGTAAACATTTAAAGAACAGAGTGCGTCAGCTCAAGGAAAACTTCGGCGAGAAACAAAGGCCGCCACGGCTCCTCTCTCTCATTCAGCCTCCTCCTCCTGGGAAATTTGGAGCGTATTCTTGTGTTGTGAATAAAACAGCTGAAAAAAAAAAGGAACAGTGAGAAAAAAAGACATACTGATAGAGGCATTGATAGAGAGATTGAAAAAGAGGGAGGGAGAAAGTGCTGGCGTGCTGCATGTGTTTTTTTTTTTTCTCCCCAGAACCCCCCACCCCCCACCCCACCCACCCCACAACCCCATTTCTTTTTGCAGGGAAAAAAAAAAACACTAGGGCACTGAACCCATTTTTATGTACAAAAGAATGAGTTCAGCTGCTGCAGTCCTATTCCTCCAAATTCAGGGAGAGGCAGACTCGATTCAGGTACAGCCAATCAGAAAGTATGGATCATTTTAGACCACCGCTCGGCCCGTGTCTCATTGTAAAACACGCCGCCTCTCTCGCGTCGCAATGGAACGCTGAGCGGTTCTGCACCACGGAGCGGGATGCCTCTCTTCGCCAGCCACGAGCTGGACCTGGTCATCTGCAAGCGCGATATGCCGAAGAATTGCTTTTATTATTAGCTTCTTCTTTCAGGGGAAATAAATGAGCCGGCCCCCTCGAAGCACACTTACGATTGTAGAAGCTGAGAGGGTCCTATATGCTGTCGAATGACTCCAAGCCCTTGGTTCCTGGATTCGAGTGAGAGGGAGCGCTGGGGAAAAACTGCCTTCAGTCTGACTATGTTTGGGGGTGTGGCCTCAGCTGTGGAAAGCTCACTGAAGAAAGCTGAATACACCACAGTTAAGCCTGAGGACTAAATTTAAGTCACGCGTTCTGGCTTATGGAAAACCGTGTTCATACAACAAATGCAAAGTTCTGCCAGAAAGACTCAAGAGGAGGAAGTCAATATTTAATCTTCGATGAGGTGTACATTTAGAAGGATAGAGGATGGGTAAAGAAATTGAAAGCCTTTGGCATAGGCCCAGTCTTAGACCCAGGTCTTGAAGCATTTAGATGCTCGCAGATCCTGCTGGATATGGACAGCAGGAGTGAAGCCTATTCTTTGGATAACAGGACTGGCACTATACTGGTGGTTGGAGGAAGGGAAGGAGGAGAACGTTGAAACGGCAACTCCTGAAAGCAGCAGAGCAGAAATGAATGAATGAATGAACGAGTAATGTAGCATTGTAGTCTTCTTGGCAGAACTTGCGCTAAAGCTTTAATTTATTGAACTATTGAAAGTAATAATACATTCTGATAAAGCTTCTTTATTTTCCATTCATGCAGCTATAACAGAAAGGACTGTATTTTAAATGAGAAAAATCTATCCAGGGTCAAATTTGAGCTAGAGTGACAAAGACTTTCTCTAAGCAAGGTAGTTTGACTAATATTAATTAATTCTTTATTTAATTATTTGACGGCCCTGCCTATTGCACGTTATACACATTGTCACAGGGTACAGTCAGAAGCCACATCATTGTTCTGGAGCTGGAGGTCTAGAACTGTTGCTGACTCTTCAAGTATGCATATGGATTCATCTCTGCGCGCCCCCAACATCACAAACTTTTATCCCCCCCCCACCACACAGCCTTGGCAGGCAGCCGGGGCTCTGGCCTGGCTGGGAGCCTCTGGCCGCATCTAAATGCTTGGCGCTCGCTATCGATTAGGACAAACCCAGGACCCTCCCTTCCAGCCGGCCTCGACCCACAGAGGGAGAGCGAGCGCGGGAGGTTTGATGTCACCGTTGCTTTTCTTCTCTTTTCGGCCCTTCCCTTCTTCCCTCCCCTCTTTCTTCCTCGCCTCAAACCACTTTACATGCCGGCGACGTAGCCCGTACAGATGTAGCTGGTATCCCCCCCTTGATGAGAAGCGGCCTCTTGCTGCTTGGTTACAATTCTTCATTGTGCAAAACAGACTTGCAGAACAAAACCGAGTGTGGCACTGGGGGCGGACCACATTCCCTCGCGTGTATCTGTACGTCCGCACCTGTGAGCGTCTCTGCCTGCTCCAGTCATGCTGTAAATATGTAAATGAGTCGCTAAAGCGCCGCGTCGCACGTTAAACGTTTAGCCGAAGACGCCGCGCGCCGCATGCCGTCGCGTCTTGGCATTTAGGGAAATGGCTCTTGAAGGTGAACGCTGGTATTTTGTTCGAGCAAAATCAAACATCCTAAAAAATGTCTGCGAGTCAGGAACGAATTAGGTCCTCATCTTCTCCGGCTACCATTGATGAGCTCTAGCAGTGGGGGGAGTTGGGTGGAGAGACTTTAGTCACGCATAGATTTTTTTTTTCCCCACTTCCCTTCAAGGCCGCTACTATAAGTGCCTTATATAAACTGACAGATTCATTGGACTCGTAGATTAGTACCAGTTAATTAGGTCTATTGTTATGACAGTGAGGTATGAATCTCTTAAAAAAAAAAAAAGGTTAATTTCCATGCAGTGTGAGCATGTGCCCTGAATGATTTAATAAGCGCGTGTTGAGCTGTGAAAGACTGGGAGGTTAAATGTGCAAACTGTAGTGCCTGGCAATTTGCACCTCTCAAGGCAATGAATACTGACAGGGATAAAAGAGATCCTCGGCAGATATGTTTGGCTATTTATTTTCATTTCAAAGTCCGAAAGTAGAATCCAATAAAACAGTCTTCATGGCTTTGAAGCGTTTAAACAGATGTGAAAACACGCGCCCGGAATTCTCGGCTCGTGCGAACGTTCTCGTCTGAGCGCTCGCACACGAGCTCGTCCCAATGCCTGACAGGTTCCCGAGTTGAAGGTGCTGCTTCTGACGCCGAGACATGAAACGCTTCCGGAATCGGTCAGCGCTTCCAGAATTAGGCCGGCTAAATTCACCATGTCTGCCATCTGAATCAATTCCGGTCAGCGGAGGAGGGAGTTCAGAGAAGAGGAAAAACGCTGCCTAATATATGCTGCCATAACTGTCCCGGCTTATAAGCCTGAGGAGCTGGCTTCAACCAAATAATGGCTCTGAGACTTTTAAATATTGACCTCTTCACTGCTCGCTTCGTTTGGGAGGTCAAGTTGGTCAGTTTTTCGACTCAAGAGGTTTCTTCATAAACAAACCCGTTTGCATGCGGATGGGTTGCAAATGCAGGGAAGTGTAGGAAACAGGCCCAGCACATCTCCCGGCCGTTAAGCTGTTTTTGTTCCAGAACATGTCATGAAAGTCAAAAAATAAACGGCCAGTATCTTTGTCGTAAAGATTAATACCCCGATATCTTTGTTAGAATAATCAGAAAGCCCCTATACAGTTCACCCAGCAGAATGAATATAACAGCCAGTAAGCTGTTTAATGGACTGTATTATAAGCCACGTTCTTTATGGATTTCACATTGACATTGCATTGACTACATAATACAATGAGAAGAATGGCCTAATAATGATGTTGAGCCCCCCCCCCGCAATTTCAGGCATAAGAACTGTGGACAAACAGAGTGAGCGAAATTTTGACATCTGCCAAACCTGGAAGTGACTCACATGTAATTACCCTGGAAGCATAGCTCATGTCAAGCAGAATTTATTCAGCTCCCTTTGAACCGGTTATTAGCAGTCAAACGTGGATTAATATCTGCATGGATTGAGTGAGGAATAAATGGTCTCCACCTACGACTACAAATCTAGTAACCCGCCGGCATGGAGCATAGTGGGCCGAACAGCTCTGTCCTGGCTTTTGCTTAGATGAATTAATATTTGCAGTGGGATTTGTTTGGTCAGAGAGGGAGTGTGAGACCAGAGTTAAGAGTGACTGTCACACCAGATGTGTGAAGGCTGGCAATTCCGATTAGATGAGAGAGACAGAGAGAGGGCAAACAAGGGTATGGGGTGGTGGGGGTGGGGAGAATGCATCCCTCGATGTGGGGATTGCTGCAGTACATAGCAGCACACATCCTAAAGTCTGTAAAGACCCCAGTGTTAGCAAGGAAATGGCTGACAGTTAAAGTATAGGGTAGTATGTTTGTGTGCATGTATGTGTAGGCAAAACTGGTGGAGCGGTGGACAGGAAGGATTAGTGAGCCTGGTTTGTGTAGCTCCTCTCCAGCATCCCAAACCACCATCTGTAGCAGAGCTTCAAGGGATCCTAAACCCCACGTCCGCTGGAACAACGGGGGCGAGCAGGCATCTGAGATGCCACTTCTCAAAGCACTGAGGCAATATCCCACCACTTTTTTATAGAGTACACAGTGCTTAAAAATAAAAATCACTCTCCCTAACTGCACAGACCACTGGCCTATAGGCACAAACAGACAGACAGCCAA
This sequence comes from Megaleporinus macrocephalus, assembly GCA_021613375.1. Taxonomy (NCBI): domain Eukaryota; kingdom Metazoa; phylum Chordata; class Actinopteri; order Characiformes; family Anostomidae; genus Megaleporinus; species Megaleporinus macrocephalus. The sequence continues at coordinate 19,950,124 of CM038719.1, forward strand.
AACAGTGGCAGAAGCAATTAAAATCTCCATTTCAGCTCAAGGGTGAGATATTTACAAAAAGTTAAACTTGTGTGTTCAGTAAGAGGTGGACACTAATGCGTTCGGTCACATACTTCTTGTTTCCACACTGTGTGAAATTAACTAATGTTAGTCGGAAGGTTTCTTACAGCTGTTACGTGAACATATGACTTAGCAAAGTTAGCTTGCTTTGGCCAAGGTTACAGGACCAAAGTATTCTGAATTTTGTCCCACCAGTTCTGGAGGTGTGGCATCACCCCACCATTTATCACCAAATACAACAGGGACCTTGTGTAAGATGACGCAGCCATTCATATTTCAAAAAATAGCAACGTATCACCAGAAGGTGCACAGTCTAAAAGAAGATCTTACATCCTATGTTGATGATTATAATCATTATAAATGATATGTAATCAAATAAACAAATAAAATTCAGAAATAAATTCACAGCATTCCTATTCAACACTTCTTTATTTCTCTTTTAACATAAAAAGCTTATGGACTTATTTTTAGATGGAAATAAAAAAAGTACCTGAATGTTAAAGAAATTCACGCCATTGTCCGCTTTGAAATAATAACGTCTTGTGATCAGGATGGGCTCATTAGGATACTACGTTTTTTAAAAGCCTTTTTGAATGAATAAGAAAACAAATGAAATACTCAAAATATAAGATTTGAACAGATCAGATGCTTGTATGCTTCTCAGAGTCTAGATCCGGTTTACCGCTCTCTAAGCAGCGGCTCTCACACCAGGAGTGGGTGAAGCTACGCATGAGACTGCCGGTCATTCCTGCCTTACAAATAGACTTGCTGCCGGCTTTATGCAATCAGTAAATCTGCCGAGATGCAGAATAGCCACCAGACTTCTTCTGAGACATGGTTATATCTAGCCCAGCTTACCAACCACTCCATCTCAGGCTTGAGCTGCATGTTTTCATGTGGATTTTTTTTAGCCGGCATGTCAGATAGCCCTGCCAGAATCTATAAATATGTGTTTGTGATTCCCCTTATTTAGAATTCCTCATTGAAATGCTATCCCTGTTCATTTTTGTAAGCCTATGTCTGTTTTATCCTGTTATTATAATGCATGCTGACTGCCAACAATAACACTTTTGACTTCTCAACTCAGGATCTCATTCGACTGATGGGTCGCAAACAGATGATTTGATTTGTCGACTTTCAGGGAGTAGCCCTACGATGCAGTATCACAGTGCAATGTATGTTATTATAACATAATAATACAATAGTGCTCGTATTGATATGTCCTCCCTGTTTATATAGTGCTGATACGTAAGACACAGGGGGCACTGGAAATGAATGTTCATATCATAGCACCTATACACCTGTATAGATGATATATCATCCTACACTATAAGTGCCCATAAAGACAAGTTCCTCGTCTTCCACCATTCAATCCAGTCTGTCGAAGAAACTGGGCCATCCGCTTTCATTCTCCTAATAATAACCCCCACCATCTCACGCCCGTTTCCACCCACAGGCCGTCTTATATGCCTCCTTGCCCTCTGGTAAGGTCAGGCCTCCTCAATACCGTTTTATTGTTTGCTTGTGGATGATCTAGTAGGACAAACTCTCGGTCTGATGCGCTTTGACAAAGACAACCGGGCCATACGAAAGGTCACCGATGTATGAAGGGAGGGGGAGAAGAAGCAGAAGACCAAAAAAACCCCACAAAAATAAGACGAGTTCTGCAGACATAACAAAGACGTGGTGGCTGAAGGGAGAGGACGCTCGCGTCAGCCTGAATCAGCGCAGCACCCTGTGATACGAGCGAGACTTGGTGTCAGCCAGAGATGTGCAGATCCGCAGGTCTGCAGGGCTTAGGGCTGGGACGCTCCTGCAGCTTCCACTTCCTGTCTCTCTAGGCTGCTGCAGCAAGAGCAACAGGACACAGTAAACACACATACCTACTCCGCTACCAATGTAGGAGTCATGAATATGCTTAGGGATACAACACAATATAGGCTCAACCAAGCCCTCCCATACCATCCCTGATAACAAGTACCAAGAACAAGATGCAGATGCAAGAGTGTCATAATATTAACTTGCCATTTTCATTAGCTAGCCATGTGTCGGTACATGCTCACGCATTAACGGCAGCGGCTGTGGTCCGCCTCTGTCACCAGATATGTTACACATTGCCAAACACATTCCTTGCAGTTGTTAAGTGGGATCCCATATATACCACATGGAATGTGATTGAAAAAGTGAGCGGTGAGCACTACATCACACCCACCCACACTGTTAGAAAAGCTACTGTGCAGGTATATTTTTGCTCGTCAGGGTTAAAACATGTAAATGCAACAGTACAACAGAGGCTTTTTCTCCGGGGCAAGATACATACATAAGCTTTTATTTGAAACCAGAACAAAAAAAAAGAGGCTGGAGACAGTATGTGTGTGTGTAACATGGTGCGAGACAAAGGAGACGGATACACGTGCGAAGTCCTTTTATCAGACATAATGGAAAAATAAAACTAGCAAATCACGAATAACAAAATTAAACGGACACAGAGAGACGGGAGAAACAGGAGAACAAGACGGCGGCAAAGAGAACCTCAAAACGAACGGCAAACACAAGAGGAACCAGAAAGATTAAATACACAGACTACGGAGGGGAAAACATCTGATGAGGCTAAAGACAAACGAGGTTCAGGTGTGACAGGCGGGGCTAGGGCGGAGACAAGGTGCATGTGACAAAAACATTAGCACATGGGACTCTGACAGCATGTGAACAAAGACACAGGCTGGGCGGGACAGTGTGTGTGTGTGTTTGTGTAGAGACAGTACGACTTTTAAAATCTGTAGTATAATATTTCAATAGACGATCCGGGTTGGATTCCCCGTCCGGGTGGTTCTATATGGAGTGTGCATGTTCTCCCCGTGCTTGAGTGTGTTTTCTCCGGGTACTCTGGTTTTCTCCCACAGTCCAAACACATACATGATAGGTTGATCGCTCACTTTAAACTGCCCGTAAGTGTGAGTGAATGTTGGCCATGCAATGGACTGACGAACTGTCCATGGTGACCCCACCTTCGCCTGATGGCGCTGGGATTGGCTGCAGCCCCCCCATGGCCCTGACTAGCGGGATAAAGCGGCAGATAATGGATGGATGGACGCAATATCATACAGTTATGTCCCTCAAAGCTACTCAGACATACTTTGAACTTGATTTGCAGTGTACGAATCATCTCCTCCATCCTGTGAACTTCCAGTAAGCCGTGCAGTGGGTAGCTCAAGTAGGGTTTGGGTTTAATTCCCTAGCCAGGCAACCAAAGAAAGACCTTTCTATATGCAGTTTACATGTTTACGTGGGTTTCCTCCTACAAACATGCTCTCATGGTTTCTGATTTTGCAAAGTACTAAGTACTGTACATCATAGTCATTCCTGTTCTAGCATTATTATTAAGTAGCACTCTTTTAGCAATACAAGGTCGTGTTACAACAATATGTGCATTGGATATGTTTCCTATGCGTCTGTATTGGATTTATAGAATTGCTTCGCAGTCATTAAATCAATGCATCCTTTCATTCACGGCACATACTCTTAGTATGAACACGTAAACACGGACGCACTAACATATGAGACGGGAGCTAATGGACGGCAGGGCCTGTTACCATTTCATTAGTGAAGAGTGAGCTATCAGCATGTGGGCAGGCTGCGAGGTGAGCTGACGGCTCCCCCTGACCTGCCTATTGATCCGCCAGCCTCATTAAGGCCCCTCATCCAGTGGCTTTCACGGCAGCGCACCCATCAGCGAGCTCGCCGCAGTGTATGCCGAGAGGGGGGGGGGTGAAAAATGAACGAGCGCGTCCATACAGCCGGCTACGTTCTGTATGCAAACATGAGGGCGGTGGTTTTTAAAAGCTTTAATCATGACGGGGTTCTGAGGGCCGTGTGCCTTCGCTTCCCCTGAAAGCCTGCTTTATTAATGGAGTCCAGAGCGCGTGGCCTGGAGAGAATGGGGGATTGAGAAGGAACAAAGGACGCCCATCCAATCCCAGGGTGGGCATCGTAAAACACTTCATTAAAAGACTTCCCTCTTAATGGAGGAGTGCAGACAGTTCTAGCTCTCTGTTCTAAACTCCTTTTTATTTGATGTGTGTGTCCCAAATGCAATTGTATTCATTAGTAATGAATTTAGAGGACAGCGGCGGCGGGCTTCCTTGTTAAGATGCAAATGCTCTGATGTAGCAGTTAAAAAGTTTATCATCATGTCGCCGAGCGGCTTGAACTCCAGATTTGTCGGCGAGTAACTGCGGGGTTGGCCTGAATTTACTCCCTTTGATTTCCGTGTTGCTTTAAGCCTCGCGGCACTCCTGGTCACCACCCTCGCCTCTTAAATATAATTGCGGCACCACGGAAGACGAGCGAGCTCCTGCGATTGGCTGCTTTGCGGCCACGTGACACGCCAGCGCCACTCGTTTGCCGGAGCGGCGTGAGCCTACCGGCTAATTGCACTCGTTAGCAGCTAGCGTTCACACCCTCGCTGTTCTCTGCAATTAAGAAATGTTATGAGGCAGAATAACGCGGCAGGTCAAAGAGATAAAAAGGGGCTAATTAATGCTCACTTAAATTAACGATTTCTCGTTTCAGAGGCACTAAAACGGCCTTTTCCGTGTAGAGTTACACCGCTCGCCGCGTCCTTTTGTGAGGAGCGCGAGCGCACGGCTCGGAAATCAAAAGCTATTGTTGCTTGACAGGCGCTACCTTTCCAGTGATTGCCTGTGTTATTAATTTGTGGGACGAGTGTTGCCGTGACGAGCCCGAAACGGTGGGGCTGCATTAAAGACGCGCCGTTATGAATGACACTCAAGACTAATGAATATGAATACATTTATAAAAATAGGCATGGAGCTCTTCTGACTGGGAGATTGGGAGTGACAGGCACATTGACTTGGCTAGGCTGATGGGAGAGCGGGTCGTGCCACTGGAGATAAAGATGCAGGGCTCTTTTCCTTTTTCTTTTTTTTCTTTTTTCGCTTGTCAGTCGCAGGAAATCCTGAGCGCGCCGCTGACCCTACCTTCCTCGGCCCTTTCGACCCGGGATGACTCCTGCCACCTCGCTATTAATGCTCCCCTATCGAGCGCTTATAGATGGCCGTGTTTACTCTTTGTTCACACAGTAATTTAAGAAGACGAGACGGTCCGTTTTTCATGCTGCATTTGAATTACACCTGAAACATCTTGGCATTTTTAATGACGGATGCTGGCAAAAATAAGACACAAGCTGCGGCGGCTCATTTGCATCTCCCCAAACTACAGCTGTATCAATCAGCCATGTGGAGCATTTCCGAGCTCAAACAATACATCACCAGTTTCCTCTTCCATGGCTCGTCTGACATTTATGTTCATAACCATTATCTAATATTGCTCTCCCTTTGACAGCGTATTAATTCAAATGGTTGCGGAATGACAGGGCATTTATTGATATTAGTCTACAAATGGACGTAAATCGTTTTAACTCATAGACATAAGGCGGAATGTCTTTAATGTATGGAAAAAGAACTGCTATTATTCTTTCCTGCACTTTCAGTTTTTTTTATTTAGACCGGAAAAAGAATAACAAACGCTTGGAGCACGTTTTTTTTTGCCTATCTTGCACGTTCTTTAGAAGTATTATCAACAATTCGCACCCTTCATGAAACTCATCTACGTATAGACGTGCGCGCGCACGCTAGTCCCTTCATTTTAGAGATAGCCTTTGCAGGCGGCAGTTTGTAGTCCTCTGGTAATCAACATTAAATGGCTTTGCCTCTCCTCGGAGAGCATGGAGTCACTGAGTAAATTCTGCTGGGAGCTCAGATAAGAAGAGATCACAAAACACAAGTATGCAAATGAGCTCATCTGGCTCTCTCTCTAGGCAGCAGTTTTAATTGATTAATTGTAGATGTTTATTTGATCGGTCGCGGTTTAGTAAACCAAGAAGTTATTTGTCAAGCTGTTCTGCATGGGAGCATAATTGTCGCGAGCGCATATATATGCATAAATATACGCTCCTTCTTCAGTGATACTTTCTGCCACCGCTTTGTCTCGCGTTGTGTCGGATGTGCCGCGTAACTGTTTCAACCCCCTCGCAGCTTAACAAAGCCCACGAGGCAGGAATCTGAAGGTCCTGCTAGAGCAGTAAAATGGCAAGTACCGTGTAGTAATGTGTGTTAACAGCGCATAACTCAGAGGACGGCATCTTCTGAGGGCTGTAGCGATGTCATGGAGGACATCCAGCTTTTAGAGGACTGAGCGTTCAACAGCGGCTGGTGCACTTGTAGAAGCTCGTCTGCATATTTCCCACTTCAAGTGCACTACATAACGGAGCAGGCAATGTACACAGAAAGTTAAATGAGAAAGAACTCGGCAGACTACATTTGGTCAGGACTTGAAATATCCCTTCATTTCGAACTGAAAGTACACAGTCGAGTCGATTATTATGAACCCAGCTAATATCCAGAGGAGCAGGCAGCAGCTAGACGGACTAGGAGTGACTCAATAAGGTCCTGGTAGGTTGTCACAGGTGTCTGGAGCCATGCTGACTGCAGTGCTGCTGGAGGGAGCGTAGGGGGAGGATCCATAGAGCGAACAACACGATCGACGTGGTCCCGCAGATGCTCAGTTGGTTTCAAGTCTGGGAATTTAGCGGGGTCAAGGTAGTACTTGGAGGTCTTGGTCAGATCTTCCAACCAATGTGGGACATTTTGAGCCGTGTGATATGTTGCATTGTCTGGCAGGGAGATCCCATTTGCCCCAGGGAAGACAATCAGAATGTATGGGTGTAGGTGATCGGCAAATATGGACATCAGATCTTTCCATGTAGATGAGTGGACCCAGAGAATACCACTAAAACATTCTCCAGACCATAACGCTGCCACCTACGCACTGCTGCCATTGAAAGTAGGAAGTGGTCATAATAATATGACCTGACTTGGTACATTTTAGTGGTGTTATGTTAGCAGTGGGCTAAGAGAGAGACACGGAAAACACAATGCCTTAAGCAGCAAAGGATGGGAAACAGCCATGTAGCCATACTAACAATACACTACTGTCTCACAGCCCAACACAGAATAGCAAGTAACATATTTACACATCTGCAAGCTAACAGCCACAACTCTTTACAAAATTGAGGTCTTTCTTACTGCAAACTGCCAGTCCATTAGTGCTCTGAGTGTCGTTGTAGCAGGATGTTACAATATTTATCATTACTGCAATTAATTATGCTGCATTATGTTATAATAAACTGAGCATATTGTTTGTATCATCATAAAAAAACACTTATCTTCTGTTTCATTATAAAGAGGACATAATTAATCCTATTTGAGACATTAAACAAAGTCATTATATTCATAGTTTTTTTTATAGTATTTCTTAAACGTGGCACTACTCATTGTTTTTTTTCTTGTCAAATCTCTGTTTTTAACAGCCAAACTGAGCAATGGTCGATTTTTGTTAATAAATAAAATTCACTGAGTGGGTTAAATGTAGTATTAGTACAAAAGTTAGGTGTGATCTTAGACTCTGAGCTCAGTTTTATTCCACATGTAAACACAGTCACTAAAGTAGCTTTTTAGAAATGTCCCTAAATTTCAGCCTTTTCTATCCCAGAGTGACGCAGAGGAACTCGTTCAGGCATTTGTTTCAAGTAGAACTGATTACTGTGATGCTCTTCTTACTGGAGTACCTAGGAAAACAATCTATCCCTACAACTCATACAGAACGCAGAAAATTAGCTAATATCAGTTCTGTTTTAAAGATCTGCACTGGCTACCTGTATCTTCAAAGTTCTACTATTCTATAAAACTGTAAATAATCTAGCACCAGCTTACATCACAGAATGTCTGTCTGTTTATGTTCCATGTCCAGATCTTAGATCTGCAGATGCTGACCCTCTATGCATTCTTCAGTAAAACACAGAAGACGTGGATAGACTCTTTCAGTTCTTCTGCTTCTAAACTGTGGAACACAACTCCATGTTTCTTTCGACAGTCGAGCTCAGTGCTCACTTATAGGAAACAATTAAAACCATATCTCTTTAACTTGCCGTTTAATTAAAACTTTAACATCGTACTACTTTTTAAACTTTGGCTAATTAAGACTCGGTTAAGTTAGTAGTGATGAAAACTGTCTGTAAAGCACTTTAAAGCTGCCACTGGTATGAAAAGTGCTCTGAAAATAACGATTATTATTATTTTTCTCTTATTAATAAAAGAGAGTGTGAAGCTCATTTACCCAAATGTAGAATAAGTAACATAACTTGCTCTTTGCTCTTCAAGTTGGCATTTATAAGTTAAGTAGTGTGCTGCTGGCTATTGGCTGACTGGCTATTTCGCTAACTGAGATGTGCATAACTATGTTACAGCATTTAGCTTCATGATTTACATCAGGATGTTGCAACACAGATAGTAAACTTGTCCAACTGCGTGCTTGAAGGAAATATCTGCTGGTTGTGATCTGGACTGATTCCAATCATGGATCCCCACAAAATATCATGATGCGTATAAAATGTAATTCTCAACTAATCACCCACCTACTCCTTATGGTCTAAAGTATGTGGACATTTAACTGTCACACCTTTATGAGCTTGTTAGACATCCCATTCTAAAACAGTGTCTGTTATGTATGCTCCTTCTTTGCAGCTATGTGCACCTTGTGTTATACAAAGGCTCTCTGTCATGCTGCATTCACTTTGTCAGTATTTGTGTGGAGCAAGGTTTCCTAACTGTTGCCACAAAGTTGGAATAATATAGTTGTTGAAAAATCTATTGGTATGCTGCAGCATTAACATTAGTCTTTACTGGATTGAAGGGGTTGAGCATCAACGTTGAATAACTACACAACCCAGAATAATATGCCTCCTCCACTAAACTAGTACTGTTAACACTGTACAAGTAGAAATCCTGTGACAGAGCCATGTTTAAAGTCACGCAGCTCTTTAGTGTGAGCAGTTCTACTGGCATTGTTTGTGCTTGATTTTTTATCTGTATTTGTTAGGAATATCCTTTTAAACATATAGTCTACTACATAACGGAGAGTAGTTTCAGCTCTAAGTAAGTTAAAGGTACAATCTGTACGATTTAAAAGTCAGAAACATTGAATTTACAAGAAGCATCAACAGAATGTAAAGAAACAGTTTTTTTTTGACAGTATACCAAAGGTACACCTGTCTTGTAATACTACTTTTTACCTAAAGTGGCGATAGAGAGTCACTGTGACATGGAGTCTGCTTCAGTTCAACAGGCAAGGATAAAGAAGTCTGTCAGGCTAGGGTTGATGGAGTAGAGGTGAAGACGAAGGAACAGGCAGGTTGAATGGGGGCGAGTGCAAATGCAAGCTTTAACAGAATACTTTTAATAAATAAAGGAACGAAAACAAAACACGAGGTACATAAAAATGCAAACATGATATGAATATCAACATCACGCATATCACAAAACACCACCAAGGAGAAGAAAAATCAGGAGGTATATATACACAGACTGACGAGGGAAACGAGTAACAGCTGATAGCAATAGGCGGGGCAGAGATGGGAAACAGGTGAGGGGCGGAGAGACGAGGAGCACATGACCAAAACAGAAGCGCATGGGACTAAAAGCACGTGAACAAGGACACAGAGCAGAGCTAGGACGAGGGAAACAGGGCAGAGCGTGTCAAAGCTGCACTGCCTCGATAGCATATTTTGACCTCCTGTCAATCATGATGGTCTTACTCCCCAGTAGACTTCAGCAAAGGTAGCCAATTAAAATGAGAGGAAATACAATGATGGCTAAAGCTCCTGTTAAGAAACTATTAAAATAACTTCTGCCGCTTGCTTCCGTCAAGAAACCACGTTCAGCAGCAAGACAGCAAGAGTTAACATCGGCGTTGCTTTCCAACGCTGGACACAGCACTTGTTGAGTTTCGGGATGATTTGTGATACTGAACTTGTAGTGTTTCTTCTAGGCTGGTAAGGAACTCAGAGGGAGGAGCAGGGATGTTATAAGTGATACAGTTGTCTCCTATTTAGTGTATAAAATGAACATTGAACTTTAAATTATGATCTGAAGATCAATCCAGCGCTGGGTTTGGAATTAACTCTGTCCAAACGCTCTTTTGTGCATGTCAGGCGAGGTAAAGGGCCTAGGAACTGCAAGTGTCATGAATTTCAAGGTGTATGGATTTATAAATCGTGACACGTTTAGCAGCCTTTCAGTGAAAGTGCACTAATAGACGAAACAAGTGAAGAGATGAAAGCCTGGTTGTTGACTAGACATGTTGTTCACTGAGTCTAGTGGTGGTGTTTTTTTTTTTTTGGCAGGAGTGTGGGATCAGATCGCAACCGATCCAGGCTGGGAGGAGATTTGAAAAAGTGTGCTTATCATCCGTTTCCTCGGCTTGTTTGGTAGACCTACTTTGTGTGTGTATGTGAGAGAGAGTGAGTGAGTGTGTGTGTGTGTGTGTGCCCTTTATCAGTGTGTGCTACTGCACGCGCGTGTGCGCATGTGTGTGTGTGTGTGTGTGCATAGGCACAGTAGGCAGAGGCGTGAAAAACAGCACCGTGTGATTGAACGACTCCATTGAAATGTCAAGAGTCATCAAGCACCATTCAATCACAATCAAGCCTAACTCTCCTTGTAGTATATTCTCCAAAGCCGTGCGACACACCGCGGCTGCTTTTTCTGATTTAGCCCTACTTGACTTTGCAACAAGGTTTGTCTTGCCTGGCTCAGGAGCCGGGGCCATTCGTGCTCCGTCCCCAGGGTCAAGGGTCAATTAAAGCTTATTGAATAATGGATGGAACGAAATAACAAGCAGCTAGGTGGGAACCTTCGCCTGTCTGCTTCTCTTTCGGTGTCCCTGATTGGTGGGTGAGGGCCCTGCATGAGCCTGTAATGTCCTGTATATATGCAGGGATTCATATTGCAGTCACAGCCACGCGGACTGAAATTGGTGGTTGAAGATGAAGTTGAAATTGGAAAATGGTTATCATGTCTGCATGAGGAAACCCATTTGAATTTGCGGGGAAAAGCGAGACCTAGCTGCGTGCTGGGAAGAGGGATTTGTGAGAGCTGTTTTCTCCAGACTTCAGTCCAAGGTGGGTCCGGTCTAGGGACTGATATCATATCATATTTTTCACTTTAAGTCCACCGTTTTTGTCCCATGTTCTTCCTTTTTTTCCATATCCTCTGGAAAGCCCACAATTCCGCACACTTATTTACTAGTTTCTAAACATCAAGCTCAGGAATAGAGTCAGTGGCAAGCACATAAATTATTATAAATTAGGCGAGAACGAATGTAAATATAGGCTATTAGGCTGTACTTCATCGCAAGCCTACCAGGCCTGCGCATAATTTAGCATTTCATGTTTTAAAAATTGACACAACAATTTCAGAGACTTGCAGATGTGCAGGTGTTACTGAACACAATGTGAAGCAAGAGCACCACTGACTTCTCAAACGAAAATGTTCTTGACAGATAGTGACACCGTGAGGATAGTGGGATGTTTTAAAAAGAAACAAACCACAATCCTTACTGTTTATCAAGATATGGACGCCACAGTGTGACAGACTATCGATTGCGGCTTGAGCATTCATTGTAAATTAAAGTGATGAATGCTGGTCAGCCAATAGCTGACGTGAATCTGCACTCTCAAACAATAAACATGCCTCCTAAAGGGGTTCTTCAGAATGGTGTCAGTGAAGAAGCATTTGGGTGCCCTTAAAAAAGCCTACATCGAGCGTGAGAACCTTAACCGTCTGACAGTTTCACAAACTTTTATTAAGTTTATTTTTAAGAATGTGGGGAGTAAGCAGAGGCAAATAAAATGTATTGCTCAAATGTTGATTCTTGATGGCTCAGGAGATCTAAGGCCTACGCATACGGGTAAAAACAGAGCTAACTGTCCGCACGCTGCATTTACTTTGTGTGCAAATTCTGTTAAAGCTTACGAATGCAGATGAAACGGAACAGTACCACCAGAAGGCATGGGGCCAGAGTAGCCAATAGTTACAATGTAGGACATTGTAATTGGTCATAGATATAAGTCTCTGCATAGTATTTAATGGCCCCACAGTGCTGATTTTGTTGTAGTAGGTATTACAACCTACTTATTATAACCTACTTCACTTGTGATTGTTGTTATCAGAAACTTTTGACTCTGGACTGCCCTCTAGTGGATGTATGGCTTGACCTTCATGCCAGTGTAAACAACAGGTGGGAGTATGTGCATAGTAGCGGTTATATTATTTGAAACATATATATATATATATATATATATATATATATATATATATATATATATATATTATAGCTGTGTATTGGCAAGAACCTGGCGATACAATATTGCGATATTGCAAGCAAAGTGATATATTGCAATTTTTTAAATCCTACTATTAACACACACCAATATATGAACAGGTTTGCCAATGCTTACAATAGCATTGCACCCTTGTGCTGCTTGTTAATGTTGGAGTGGAGCTGAACACTGCCATCTAGTGATCAGAGGTTTAAACACAACACACAATGATTCACGGTGTGCCAGGAATCTGTGTATCAATACTCTGTTTATTAGAATCGATACAGTATCACTAAACATAATTTCTCAATATTCAATATTTTTATATTTTATTACACCCCAATATATATATATATATATATATATATATATATATATATATATATATATATATATATATATATATATATACACTTTAATTGTATATAAATATAGGGGTATCAGGGGTGTATATGTACTTGTCTTTCCATCCAGTCCCACTATGTTGAGGAGAAACTACAGATAAATTAAGGAGACCTCTTTTTTGATGTATTGTTCCTGTGGGAAGAGGTTGTGGATTAAACCATGAAATTTACAGAACACAATAAAGTTGCTCATAATCAAGGTAGCTGTGCAGGTAGCAGATGTAGCCAGGATGGATGGAATTGGAATTGACAAGCATGAGACAGCCGACATCCTAACAATAGTACAAGTCTATCACATAGAAACCACAGCCAGTGTAGTGTCACTGAAATGTCACAAACAGAGGTTTGCAGAGTAGCTTTAAACCAAATCAGTACTCTTACTTCAGTGACATAATGACTGTGTCAAAACAGTGCCTAATTTGTGTTGGCACATCCTCACACATTAGATCCGGCACCTACTTTAGCGGATTCACAGTCTTGTTCACATGTTTATATTCATTTCATGATCTGTAGGTGTGTCAAGAAAATAGTTGAATATATGTAAATAATAAAGTAAAAAAAGTTAATAAAAACAGTGGATGTCTCTTTGTGTGTGCACAGTGACAGAAACACTGGTTAGGTTTCATTTGCACCTCCTAAATCAACTTCATACCAAATCAGATCTAATCAGATTAAATCAAATCGTGATGAAAATGTGATGCCAATACTAGATAATTCACTGCAGTGTTTAGAAGACATTTAACACATATGCAAACAATATTGTTGTTTTTTTAGTTTGGGAAACAGATATATATATATTAGTGCTGTGTATTGGCAAGAACTTGGAGATACAATACATAATCGTGATACAGCCAATTCAGTGTATCGCGATATATTGCGATACTGCAAGCAAAGTGATATATTGCGATTTTTAAAATCCTACTATTAAAACCCACCACTATATGAACAGGTTTTCCAATGTTTACAATAACATTGCGCCTTTGTGCTGCTTGTTTATGTTGGAGTGGAGCTGAAAATAGGTTACAACACTGCCATCTAATAAGTAAATAAGTAATAAAGCAATAAAACAAATAAAATACGTAACAAAAAGTAACACATAAAAGGAGCTTAGAAAAAAGAAAGAAAGAAAAACTAGCAGCACCTCACATCACTACAGTCTGCTATTCAAATGCAAGTTTGTAATAGTTTGCAATAAAATGTTTTCAGACCTGATTTAAACACAGAGACAGAAGTGGCTTGGCGAATATTGGGCGGAAGACTGTTCCAAAGTCTCTGAGCATAAACCGTAAATGCATGATCACCTTTACGTTTCAGTCGAGCTCTGGGAACAGTCAGCTAGTTCTGTGAAGATGATCTAAGAGAACGTTGAGAAGTTGAGGGTGTTAGCAGGTTTGTAATATAAGACAGGGCAAGCTTATTTAGTGCCTTCAAAACAAATAACAGCACTTTAAACAGTATTCTGTGCTGGACAGGTAGCCAATGTAAAGAAGCGAGCACTGGAGTGATGTGGTCTCTTTTCTTAGTGCTAGTCAATAACCTGGACTAGTGGTTTAAACACAACTCACAATGATTCACTGTCTGCCAGGAATCTGTGTATCGATACTGTGTTCTTGAGAATCGATACAGTATCACAAAACTTAATATCCTGATATTTGATATTTCAAAATTTTCTTACACTCCTAATATATATACATGCCTATATACAAAAACATTTCTGAAACAAACATTTTACATTTAAATAACAAATGAAAATTTTTAAAACACCCCCAAAACTGTTTTCCAGAAAAAACATAATCTCAGTATGTATGCTATCTTCTTCATTCCTGTTAGAGAAGCATCTCATATATATATATATATATATATATATATATATATATATATATATATATATATACTAATGTCACTGGTAAACTGCAGTTGAACAGCTGTCACATAAAAAAGGTTGGATTCTTCATCGTAGCTTCACCAGACGTGACATGTTTCACCACATTTCACGTTTTCCACTACTGAAATAAGATGAACAGACAGTGAATGTGAGAAAATCTACCTGACGAACTTCTATGTGATAATGTGGTTTTTATATAGCAGAGAAAGTAACCAGGATATGTGTTCTGTGGGCATTTTTCCTTTTGCATGTGGTGGACACATCTTTCAAAAATCACTGGTTAACCAATGTATATATACACCTAAACACAGCATTATAGAACCACTGGAGAACTTCTTTGTGTGTCCAGCATCTATTAGTAGGAACTGAAGTTTATGAAGTGGTATTCCTTTCTTATTGTGAAGAAAAGGTCAAAAGTTGGAAATGCGAGCATAGCTAAGCAGCCCAGGAGCTGCAAAAAGGGAATTAGGAACTAAAATATAAAGGAAAAGCAGATTCCTCCTCTACAAAGTGTACTTCAGTGTAATATGGTTGTCAAAACAAAACCTCCTCACGTTTTTTAGGGTTTTTACTTTTTTAAAATAATTGGGAAGCAACAGCCTCTCTTTACACTGTGTGAACGTTTCATGACACTTGGGACAATAGAAATGGTTAAATTATCCAGCGTTAATCATGCGCGACTTTTGCTTCTCCTAAAAAGTCACGATAGCGGCGGTGTATAAGGAGCCCATTATCATTTGAATTGTACTCAAAGTAATGGTTCGAGAAATCTAATTTACACAATTTTCCACTTAGCCCAGATGTAGTCGACTGGCTGAGATATGTTTGGAGTCCAAATTTTGCTTCTTTAATTTCGAACTGAAGTATTGGGGCTAATATTACTAGCAAACATTAGAACTCATTAGTCACCCAAATAGTCTAAGTTATTTTTTTTGTAACTCAAACCACATCGAGGTCTTCACTAAGGTCCTGCATACTTGTCAGTGGTGTGGATTAGGGTATTGTATGACCATAAATTTGATCATTTGATCTTTATTCACGAGCCACCTCGGGAGTTCGAGTGCTGATCTAGAATCAGTACTTGTGACCCTGACCTTCAAACATATGGACTAATTTGATCCAAGATTGGCCCTGCTTTGAGAAATGACCTTAAATGGTCTCACTGACCCGTCTGATCATAATGATTATCTGAATGCAGGTTGAGTGGGTCCTGAGAACGTTTGTGGATTTGTGCAGTTGGGTGGCAGTTGAGTTCTAGTGTTTGTTAGCAATGTAATCCTCGTAGCACAGGTTTAATACTAAAGAAGCAGACGTACTCCAGACATACCTTGGCTGACTGGCTCCGTCTGGGCAAGTGGAAAATTGGGTAATTTTTTTTAAGAACGCTTCCTTTAAGTACAAAGGTCTGGCTAAATATAGTTGGTAGGTGAACTAATGTGACTGAACTAATGAGTTCATCTCGCAACTAGACATCTCAGACATCTGTGTGCGTGCTCAGTCCTGTGTTGCGGAGGTCAGTCCTCTTAGTAGGATAGCAGTTCCTCGGCTTACCAACTGATTCTTTGCTAGTGGTCTAGTGCCATGTCCTCTGAAATTCCGCGTCCCTTCCTGATCCAAATTGCTCGTTGATTCAGAGGTGAGGAGCCAGGCTAATAATGCATAATGCACTGCCACTTGATGAAGCTGAGCTGTGACCGCCAGCTTGTTCTGTGAAATTTCTTCACTCCAGGCTGTGGTGGATTATTTATGGCCTTGCTGTACAGAGTCTCATCAGGATGCCCAGTGATGGTCAGAAAATTACTACTTATCGGAAATCAATAAATTTCATAATAATCTGCGGATAATGAAGCCGCCTTATGCTCCTCATCAGTCCTTCAGTGCTCCTGTATGGCCCCTTGCAGTGTATGTTTTTGTGGTTTCGAGGGTTCTACTGTATTTCAAGGATATTGCTAGGGCGAACGCTGTAGCAGTTGGCTGCGGTCTTTCCATTTAACTCCCACTGTGTGTGAAATGCAGAGCGCTGCCGCAGCTATCGGCTTATTGATTGTGATCACAAGGCAGTAATTTGCCTGGACTTGCAGGGACATGATTAAA
This sequence comes from Megaleporinus macrocephalus, assembly GCA_021613375.1. Classification (NCBI taxonomy): domain Eukaryota; kingdom Metazoa; phylum Chordata; class Actinopteri; order Characiformes; family Anostomidae; genus Megaleporinus; species Megaleporinus macrocephalus. The sequence continues at coordinate 19,966,805 of CM038719.1, forward strand.
GATCCTCTGCCCAGCAGAGGTGGCTTGAGTTGATGCTGAGTGTGACATTAAGGTACACAGTTCAGCAGAGAGACTAAAAGGTGTATGAATGTGGGCTGTGTGTATGCGTGTGTGTGTGTTACATTTTCAGGACAAAGGGTGTTTCAGTTTTGTAGGAGATCCACAGAAAGACAGCGTTTGCCACAAAACCTTATAAAAAACTTTTTTTTTTTTTTTTTTTACCAAAGCTGCATTACTGAGGTTAAGGTTAGGTTCAGGCCCATGTACCTATAAGTAATGAGAATGAGTGAAATGTGCATACATACATATCATACATATAACTGGAGAAATGCAACAACCCACTAGGCATTAGCAGAATGATTATATAACTATGCATTAAACAGCAAGATTATATTTAAAGTGCTTACATTTCTGGTAGTCAATTCATCCTGAAATGCGGGATGTAAGGATTGATTAGTAAAAAGTGGGTATTGAGTGGAAACTATAAATAATTGTAGGCTGCCATGAAGAGGGGCCTGGAAATGGTTGAGCTGACATATTGACTTACTGAATATCATTATTAATATTATTTGTATTATTTGTAAGTTTGAATGAGTTTATGAAAAGGATAACAGTTGTAGAATAATGGAAACAATGAAAAAAAAATGGAATTTTTTTTTTGTGTAACACAGGTGGTGTTAATTAAGCCCGCTCCCCTAATTAAGGTGGCATCAACCTCCTCCCAGCATATCATAACTGTATTGCTGATGGAGACAGGGAGGAATGAATGATATCCGCAAACGTAATGAAACAAAGAAGGAATGCGAGAAAACAAAGATACTAAAAGGAAAAAAGACTAGTGGGAATGAAGTAGATGAAACTAATAAGAAGGTGAAGCTACAGACTACACACTACTGTACTACTACTCTAGGTGACGAACAAGGGAAAGGGGTGGCGCAAAGGAGGAGCTGGACAAACAAAAACAGAAGCGCATGGCAGAAGAGAGCACATAAGGGGATACAAAGACAGAAACCGTTGGAATCAGAGAAAGACAGACAGGATGTGATAAAGAGTTTTCTTTTTCTTTATCATTTGGTTCCATTGACTTATATTAAATATAAAGTCTATTGTTGTTCTCCCCTGAAAAAGATGCCATTTTGCACATACTCAGTTATGCCATTTTTATACCTTTATTTCTTTAATGGATCACACACACATACACACACAAACACTATATAAATATATATATATATATATATATATATATATATATATATATATATATATATATATATATATATATATATATATATATATATGTGTGTGTGTGTGTAGCCGCTGTTCAATGAAAAACAAGTTTCTAAAATAGTAAATTTGCAGTAGAGGACAAAAACCTCAGTCAGTGGAACCAGAATTATTTTCAAGCTATTTGGAGCATTTGTATTGGTCCATTAACAAGGATTTTTTCATGCAATATAAACATCAGCTGTCATGTTCAAATGATGTGGAAAAATGAAAATCACCAAAAATTGAGATACATGTTTTTCCTTGGATAGTGACGATATATGTATACAACTGTTATTTAACTGTTGTTAAAGAATTACAGCTAATTTTCTAATATAGTCTCTCGGATAAGCTAATAACCAGGTTTGACCTGTTCCCTCACTTTTTCATGATACAAAGAGAAAAGAGATCTGAGTTCCAAGCGTTGAATGTGGTGTCTGTAGGCATTTGGTGTCTGTTCCTCGACACTCACAATATGCGGCCCAAAGAGGTGTTGATGCAACAGAAGGTGCAAGAGAAGGTGGCCATCGTTAGACTGAAAAAACTCAATGAACCTATCAGAAAGAGAGCAGAAAAGCCAAATCAACAATTCAGTACAATTTACACAAAAAAACTCTTCCCAACAAGGCCCACATATCATCTGCCGTCAATAGACATTTTAGACTTTGGTAGAAAACATCTATAAAAAGCCTACCCAGTTCTGGAACAGATGAAACCAAGATTAACTTACCAGAATGTACCAGAATAGAGAAATGGAAAAGTAAAGTATGGGGTCAGGATTTGAAGCATAGCACTTTATCTGTCGAACATGGTGGAGGTGGTGCTATGATATGGGCTGCCAGTGGAACTGGGTCTCTGCTGTTCATGATGTGGCTGCTAATAGAAGAAGCAGGGTGAATTCTGAAGAGTATAGAGCTTTGAGCTGAAAAGTACTTTCAATGCTGTTTATTACCTGCATCTATTCATTCAGTCAAATTCTGCAGAACTGTTAGGACAGTGCTTTACAGTACAGATAGATAATGACCCAAAATGTACCACAAATGCAACCTGAAGCTTCTTAAGACAACCTTGAGCTTCCTAAAGCACAGAAGCGAAATGTTCTTAAGTGGCAGAGTCAGTCACTTGACCTCAACCCAATTGAGCATGCTTTTCACACAGCGAAGAACAAACAGAAGGCACAAGGACCCACAAACAAGCAGCAACTGAAGGTGGCTGCGGTAGAAGTCTGACAAAGGCTCTGAAGGGAGGAAACTCAGCATTTGGTGAGGTCCACGGGTTGCAGACTTTTGGCAGTCATTGCCTGCAAAAGATTTGCATCCATGTATTAAAAATAATATTTGGTTTGTCCAATGAGGACTACGTAAAATGCATGTTTTTCCTGAACAGTTTATGCAATGTTATTTTTGTTATTGATTAAACCTGAACATCTACACTTCAATCCAGAATCACACTACTAATACATATCGAACTTTACAGGAGAGACCAAAAACTTGCTTCACTTTCAATGTAAATCAATGGAACCAGAATTGTTTCCAAGCTGTTTTGGAGCATTTTTGTTGATCCATTCATCATGAAATTGTTACACAGCGTAAACCGCCATTGGCATGTTTAAATGATGCAAAAAACCTGAAATCGACAAAAATGGAGATGTTTTTAATTGGACAGCGATGATATAGACTTATGGACTTAAATTAAAATCGGTTAACACACCCTCTAAAGGGAAACAAAACGTGCACAGTTTTTATTTATTTGCCTAGTTTCACTTATAGGAAAATGGAAAACACATGTAAAATGAGCCATAACTATTGACACTGGCCACATTTATGTTTAATTTCATTTTAGATTTATTAAGAATGATAAACAGTTTGAGTATGCTGTATAATGTTAAGCATTAAGTTATGCTAAAATGAATTTCTAGGCTGCCTAATGTTTGAAAAGTGGTAATCAAATCTCCAGGCAGATGAAAAGGAATTAGTGTAAATAGATAATTACAGTATCTGAGTGAATATCCTCGTGGCATTTTCCTGGAATCTAGGTAATAGTCTGAATGACCCCTCCTGACGGTTTATAACAGTGTGTATGCACATTTTTCCTGCCGTGCACTCGTCTTGTCCGCAGCCTATCGCCGACTAAAGACCCCCTCGGCACTTATAGTGATCCGCACAGCCTTTAAGTCCAATGTGTCTTTATGGCCTCTTAGATAACAAAGCGTCCTCAATGGGCTTCACTTGTGGCAATGTCAGTAGTTACAGATCCGTCGGCGCTTTCTTTTGTAGACGAGTGGTATAATAGAAAGTGGAGAGTTAGAGAGAGCGAGGGCGAGCGAGAGGAGATATCTGCAGGATACCTGCCAACCCTAGCTCTAATTAGGTAGATCTTAGGGAGTGGGGAGGTGGTGGAGGTTGAGATGAGCCCCATGTGAGAAGCTTGTTAGGGTAAAAGATGATGCTATCTCGGGCCTGTTGGTTTTGAGGTATATTTGCAGGCTGTGGGAGAGTGTGTGAAGTGAGAATCTGCTGAGAGCAGGTGGTGCTGATAGCCCTCTCCCACCATACGCCACTCCATTACACCTCAGGGCTCCGCGAACCTGGCCGTCCAGCCGTGGAGGAGAGGAGAACGGCTGCGGCAACAAAGAAGCGCTCGCTTACTGAGTGCGACTTATGCGTCGTTCTTCTCTCCACTAACTTCACCATCTCTCTGGACTTTATTAAAGGGGAGAGTGAAAAGGAGATTTTCATTCATTCTCAAAAGATTCGCAACAGATATTTTTTTAAAGGCAGCTCAGTGGTAGCCCTTGGCCTTCTGCACATCCTGCATTGAAGACTTGGTTTCTATTTGGGAAAGATTGCATTCAGCTCTCCGCTACTTGGAAACAACAATTGTAACACTTTAATGAAGGACAGTGTTTGTGAGGCTACATGACACCTACATAAGCCTTTCAGCAGGGGCGGGCACCAGCATTTTGAGGGGCTGGTAGTCTATCCTACAAAAAGGGGAACACCTTGTTTCCCAATTTTAGGTGTCACCTGTCAACATGTATCTAAATGGTGTAAACATGGTGGTTTAACTAAACACAAATCAATTAGACCTCTGAAAAATGTTTTACATTGTGAAGTTTCATGAAAAAAAAAAACATTAATTAATGATTGCAGTTTGATGCTTGAGAGTGGCTTGGCCATATTTACGCTTGTATATTGTTGAGTATCTCCAACATGGCAACTTTACAGAAGAGGGTAAAAACAGTCTTTACTTTGAATGTAAGTCGATGGAACAAGAAATTGTAGTTATTTTGCAGCATTTCTATTGGTCCATTCATCATGAAATGTTCACAAAATATAAACTATGTCAGGAATGAGAGAGAGACTGGGCACAATCGCAGAAGCATTTTTTTAATAGCACAGGGAAAAAAACAGGGGCAAATGTAAACAGTCCTAGGTCAACGTTGGCAGACGGGTGTAAAAAGAGAATTCCAAAGAGTAAACCAGAATACGAACGGCTAAGACGTTACACAAAGGGGAATTATTCAGTGAACCAACACTCAGAACATAGCTGCAACACCAGAGACTTCGCAGAGAGACCAGCATGCTCTTAAAAAGCCTAGGGCTGATGAGAGACAGGTGAGGGAGGGTGGGGTTGACAATTAGAACGGTAGTGAAGCAGACCTTGTGAGCTGAGAGGTGGGCGGAGCCTAGAGCGTGACAAACAATAAAAAAAATCAATCAAAATGACGCATATTTTTCTTTGGGCAGGGACCATATCAAATATGAATAATAGAATACAGAACAGTTGCAAAATGTCAGATGACTATTTTCATGAACATATTTTCTGGCCATATCATCCCATAGTTCACTAATAACTATTAGAAGTTATTACTTAATCACCAAACTTTCCACCACACTCTGAACTGCATTTTTTGGTGTTACCCGTACAGAAAAGCACTCGCAAAAAATCAAATCTAACTTCTGTCAGAGAATCCATCACAACTTGAATGAAGAACATAGCTAGCAGCTCATATCACAAGCTAGAACGAAGCTAACACCCATGTTACCCCATTTATTCTCATAAGCCAATATGGATATTAACAACTAGCTAACTAGCTAATATTGGTACATGCGATATCATATCATAAAGCCACATTGCATGACAGCAAGCTGCACATTGTTTGGAAGCATATGTCTGGAGTTTTATTCATAAGGATTCCCATCTGTTATACCATTTGTCGTTATTCATTTGTACAACTTCAGAAGACTGTCAGAGAGCCTGCATACAATACCAGCAAGCTGATACGGTGCCACTTGACAGGGAGCATACAGGGCATTGCTGTGCATCACTTTTTCTCTCTGTGAGTCCCATTGAGGCATGTCTCACAACATGTTGTAAAAGAAGTTTAGACGATATTGTCGCTGTCCAATGGAAAATTTGCAATTTTACCCAAAAGACCAAAAACATACTTTACTTTCAATGTAAAGAATTTTTTCCAAGCTGTTTTGGGACACTTCTATTGGTCCATTCATCACGAAATTGGCACACTATATAAATGGCCTTTGGCGTGTTCAAATGATGTGGAAAACTTAAAATCGGCACAAAAATGGTGATACATGTTTTCCATTGGACAGCGACGATATATGCTGATTAATTTGGTCTATAAAATAAAATAATAAGATAAAATAATAACAATAACAATAATAATAATAATAATAACTATTATTATTATTATTATTATTATTATTATTTATTTATATTTTTTACATTATTGTTGTTGTTGTTGTTGTTATTAAATCCTCCAGACGGGCAGTTCAGTCAAAGATGGCAAATAATTTATTGCTTGGGCAACTTTAGTCAGGCCTTGTGCACATCAACCTCAGTACATATTTATAAAGGCCAATTCTAACAAACTTTCATTGTGGCTGCCTTTGATATCACCTCAGTAGGGGTGGTGAGATTGGATAAGCATTTTATAAAAGTCTATGTGATTATCTCAGTTGTCGGTATAACATGGCCTTATGGAGACGTGTTGTATGTTATGTGAGGGCTTTTCACACTTACAGAATGATTCTTAAAACTTGAAAAATTAAACAGGCAATCAGAACCGGTCCTCTTGTGACAGTGGTCAGCAATCTTGGTCCTGGAGATCTGCCTTCCTACAGAGTCTATTGCTTATAGTTCCATCCACAGTTTCCTCATCACCTGCTTCAGCCAATTAATTCTTCCGACCTTGACTGGCTGAATCAGATGCATTACTTTGCAGGGAAGTAGATCTGTGGCTTTTTCATTTTTAATAGCATAATACTTCTTGTGCAACAGTTACAACAAGCATGACTAATTGAGACCGTTTGAAGTTTACATTTTTGACTATGAGCTAAACTGCCACCGTGACGAACCAAATGTTTTATTGAGGATGATCCAATATTTGTGTTTTGGCCAGTTATTTGTACTGTGCATGTGGGTGGCATTAATGAAATTCCAATTACATTGTACCAAAGCAGCTTTAAAAAATTGCAGGTGACTCCAGTGAGCAAGCCCAGAGCAACAGTGGTGCGGAAAAAAAAACCAAACCTCCCTCCTCTTATTAACACTGGATAACAGAATCTTGATGAATGTAATACAAGTGACTATAAACACTGGTAAAATATTTGGATCAAACAGAGGAGACCTGTAAGATAAGTCAGTGACCAAGGTTGTCAAAACGTGATTATTAATTTAGGCCACAAAATCTTTTGGTCTTAGGACAGATATGATGGGAAGAGAAGAGCATAGAGCAGGAAAGGATGGGCTCATGATTGCAAGCACAGATCATCTGTCAGATATGGTGGAGGTAGTGTTATGACATGGGCATCTATGGCTGCCAACAGAACTGGGTCACTGGTGTTTATGAATGATGTGCTTCCTGGTAGAAGTAGCAGGATGAATTCTGTGCACAGCTGTATTTTTATGCTCAGATACAGTCACATGCTGCAAAATTGATAGGACGATGCTTCACAGTATAGAGCAGGGGTCACTAATAGGCGGACCACGGTTGTCCAGACGTTGTCCAATGCGGACCCAAACCGGTAACATTTGGGAATGATTTAATTTTGACTGTGTTTATTTTAAGCAGCGGAGCTTTTCTTGTCTTTATGGTATACAGGCTTTACGGCGCAGTGAACTCACAGACCAAACGCGTGCACTGTGAGATCACCGAAGGCTCCTCAGCCAATCAAATCTGTGCAGATTGGGGCGTGCAGCGCATGCACACAGGCGAGTTACAAAGCGAGTAGCAGCAGCCGGAGACTAAAGTGAGTGAGAAAGAATAACAAGCTCTAAAAACAAAAAAGAGAACAGTGAAAACTGAGTGTTTAACCAGGAACCAGGTTATGGAATGAACCTGCTTGTCTAGTTTTGGAGAATACCGCTCTGTAAAACCAACATGTCAATCTTTTTTACTTGTTTTTTACTTTGTTTTTACTTGAAGTGAGGAAAAAATATTAATTTGGAGATTATAATAATAATTCATTCAGTTCAGCATTTAAACAGAATTATAACTGAATTATATTGAACTGGATTTGTAATAAGTTTGTCTTTCAGTTGCTGATGGTATAAGATGATGATACTAGTCTACTTTAGTATACAGGATATACCACTGAATCAGAATAGAAGTTAGAAATGATGACGGTCCGGACCCTGGCCTGAAGAAATCTTCTCTAACTGGACCTTACTGAATTCTAATTAAACACCCCTGGTATAGAGGGATAATGACCCAGAACATACCGCAAAAGCAACCCAGTCATTTCTAAGGGCAAAGAAATGGAATGTTCTTACAAGGCTGAGTCCATCAACTGACCACAACCTAGTTGGGTGTGCTTTGCATTTACCAAGTTAGTAATTTTATCATCAAATATCATCAGAAAGATATCTAATCAACAATAAATTCTGTTTAATGATATACACAGTATACATATAACATATTCTGAGTTCCATTCGTTTTTTTAAGGGGCACCCACTTTGTATCTTGTTTCACACAGTTACTTACTGTAGCCTGTCTGTTGCTGCACAATTTGTCAGCTTCCTACTACATGTACATCAATGGGAAGGGACCAACACAAGACCCCCAGGGACCCAGGATGTTATTTGGATGTTGAACCATTTTCAGCACAGTGATTAAGGTGACATAGTAATGGCATGGGGGAATATGAGGTGCTGGTATGAATGTATTAGGTAAAGCAGTATTGATGGGGGATAAAAACACTTCATTTGGTGGGTGCACCCAGCCCTTCAATTAGAGTTACTTTCTGATAATAGGTTCACTTCTGGCATAATGTTTTTTGTTCACAGATAATTAAAACACAAAGCCCCCCAACACTAGCATTTAAGCTCATATTAACACACTCATAGCCAACAGGCCACCACCATGATGGCATCACTGCTATACTGAGAATGATCCACACCCAAATAATATCTGTTCAGTAATATAGATAATAAACTTTCCATTTGTTCACTAGAGTAACTGGCAGCTGACTAATTGTGTACTTTACATCACAGTGAGTAACTGCATACAAAAATGGTAGAAAATTACCAATAATATAAACAATAATATAAACATTTCAATTTTAACATAGTTGATGGTGACCAAACTGTCAGATATGGGAGGAAACCTGTTGAAAGTGCTTGTCCTCTGCTGATGGAGGTATGTAAGGGTGATTATGTGGGTAAGGTTCAGCATGCTGATATGACACCACCCCTCACCCTCCTAGCCAGGCTACAGTAGGACCCCACCACCACCGGAGCCACAGCAGGGCAGCCCCTGTCAGTGCCGGCTCAGTGAACCCATTCAGAGCCCATGGGCGCGGTGAGCCGCCCACAGATCCTCGTTTTGTGTGGCCTGAAAGGGAAACGGCTGCAGACCACCAGGGCTCAGCCAGGCAGTTTTTGACTGGGGGTTTTGGAATATGCCAGGTCAGGACAAACACAGCCATTTTGGTTTGTGGAGGATGGCATCTTGCCAGCCACCTCAAAGCAGATGTATTCAGAGAGCTATTGTTACATACTCTGTTTGCACATTGTCCACATGCATTCAGGGTATGTGGCACAGAGACCGGGTGCATATACAATTGATTAGAAGTGCAGTGGTGCCGTTTCTTTTTGAAGGCTTGTCCTGATACTTTGCATGCTGTTAGCAATATTGTTTAATCAGAATGTGGTACTGTGCAAAAGTCAGCGAGCACACGTTCATTCACTTAATTTTAGTCAGAACTGAGTAGAAGTACAGTTTACAGTTTAGTTTTTAATGAAAAAAAAAAGATAATTATACAGAAGCCTTAGCAAACAAACAAAAACACATTTTCAGTTTTTATTGCATCTATGCTTTGCCTTTATTACAGTTCACATGCATTTTAAGAGACTTGCTTTCAATTTTTTAAAACCTTTTTCCACACCTCAGTTCAGTCTAAGAAATGGGTTGATTTTGGACTCTGGACAAAGCAAATTTGTTGTTGCTTAATGGAGATATTGATGGTCTACCAGGTCTTGCATGGTTGTTATGAGTCCCATTTTCTCTGTGTCTTTTAATAATTTCTTGAAATCTTTTAAACCGTCCTCCCTGCACTTATTTCCCTTTCCTCATCTAAATGTATTATTTTATATCTATTTTTTAGCATTAACCCCTGGAAAATAATAACTTTCACATAATGGCTATTTTGAAATGAAATAAATGAGAGTGGTTCTTGACTTTTGCTCAGTACTATACGCTCATCAGCCACTTCATTGGGTGCACCTCCTTGTTTCTACACTGACTGTGAATTTTGCGTATGATATAGGAGCACTTTGTAGTTCTACAATTAGAGGAAGATTAACGGTAGTTAATCTGATTCTTTGCATCCTTTTTTACTGTGCCCTTTAATGGTCAGGACCTCCACAGGACCACCACAAAGCAGGTATTATTTATAAGTTTTTAAAAGCTGTGTCCACTCACTGTCCACTGACGTAGTCATTCCTACATAGTTGGTTCACTTTGTAAATGTACAGTCAGAGATGATAGCTCATCTGTTGCTGCACAGTTTATTTGTGTTCCTCTAGTCCTTCAACAGTGGTCAGAGGATGCTGCCCACAGGACACTGTTGGCTGCATAGTTTTGGTTGATGGACTATTCTTAGTCCAGCAGTGACACTGAGGTGTTTAAAAACTCTAGCAGCACTGTTGTGTCTGATCCCTGTCCCTAGTAGTATGTGCTCTGTGGTGGTCCTCTAAGGGTCCTGACCACAGGGCGAAGGGGCTTATAATGTATGCAAAGAAACAGATGGACTACAGTCTGTAATTATAGAATTACAAGGTGCTCCTAGATGGTAAGTGGGGCTGATAAAATGGGTAGTGAGTATAGATACAAAGTGAGTGTGAGTGTGTATAATGACTGACCAGGGTGGAGCAATATAACAATATATATCATTACCGCAACAAATTATGTCACAGTACAGTACAGTATACTTCTTTAAACATAGTGTGTATATAGGCAGTATGTTATATTATAAAGAGAGCAAAGTTAGTCCCATTAAACTAGATTAGTGCAACACATTATACTAAATATTAAAAAAAAATAAATATTTACAGTTTTTGATAGGACTCTTTCAAAAATGTACCACTGCTGGTTCTTCTATTCTTAGTTCTATCTAATTCAGTGTCTGAAAATATTATTTCTTAACATATCGCAACATTATATTTTTGCCATGTCACTGACCTCTATTGCTGACACAACCAAAGCTCAAATCTTTAAAGTAGTGTTGCACTGATACGGTATCAGTATTGGCACCGATACAGGCACTTACATACAGTATCGGTATCGGCAATAGAGAGCGCTGATACCATGAAGCTTATTGACTAAATGGCTGCACGTGTTACTGCATTGTGGCAATTTTTTTTTTTTCATAGCTCTGAAACTTTTTAATGTGCAGTTTCTCAACCAGTAAATGGTGTTCTTTCAAAGTTATTATATCTTATTCAGGATTTATAGCCATATATCGAGTTCAGTACTCAGTATCAGCAGATACCTGAAAAGCTGGTGTCGGTATTGGTATCGGTAAGGAAAAAGTGGTATTGGTGCATCCCTACTTTAAAGAGAAGTAAAACAAGTTCCTACAATGGAAATCCACCAGTTTTTCAAAAATTCTGCATAGTGGCCACAAAATGATGTGACCATTGTAATTACAGTCCCAAACAACCAGTGAACGCACACTTTAGAGTTAGTAATTTTGGTAATGGTGAATAATCAGTAGGTTTCCAATGTTTTTCTTTGTGCCAGGCTTTAGACGTAGGGAGGCAGGATGGACAATGGGCGGACAAACACAAAAGCATATAACAAAACATATTTTAATAAAGAACGAAAACAAAACACTAAGTACAAAACCTAACTAAAATGCAAACAAAACGAGAGAAAAACCAACAGACTATAATAAACGATGAATGAGCAGGAACAGAGGTAACCGGGCAGGATACAGAGTCACAGAAATACCAACAGGCATACATGCAGAAAATGACTGAAAATGCAGGTAACAAACAGAGAGTATAAATAACACAGGGAATACGAAACACCTGGTAATGGGAGGAGACACAGACTAGGAACAGGTGAGGGGTGGAGACACAGAGGAGCACATGACAAAACAAACAAACCCACATGGCTAGGACGGGGGAATGTAAACAAAAGGACAAAGACAGACGGTACAGGACAGAGGGTGACACTTTGGTTGTTTTGGTTAACATTCTGCATCTGCTGTTTTAAAAATATCCATCCATTTTCTGCCGCTTCATCCCGCTAGTCGGGGTCACGGGGGGGCTGGAGCCAATCCCAGTGTCATCGGCTGAAGGCGGGGTACACCATGGACAGTTTGCCAGTCCATCGCATGGCCAACATTCACTCACGCACTCACACCTTTGAGCAATTTAGAGTGACCGATCAATCTGACTGCACGTCTTTGGACATGTGGGAAGAAACCGGAGTACCCGGAGGAAACCCACTCAAGCACGGGGAGAACATGCAAACTCCACACAGAGCGGCCCAGCCCGGACATCAAACCCAGATCGTCTTGCTGTGAGGCGACAGTACTAACCACTACACCACCGTGCTAACCACTACACCACTGTGCTAACCACTACACCACTGGGCCGCCCCTGTTTTAAAAATATGTTTTAAACCTTTTCTCAAAGCTAGGATAAAAAAGGCATCAGGAGACTAATTCATATCCATTTAATATAATAGCTTTCTGGGAAGTCGCCTTTAGAGGCATTATATGCTTGATCATGTAGAAATCTGGCTGCTGTTACCAGCACTGTGAACAGATCTGACCAGGTTCATTTCTCTAGAACAGCACATTTGACAACAAACCATCTTAATCATTTAATTATGCAGAAAATCTAAACATATCTAACCATAAAACTACCTATCTAATCATCTAATCAACCAGCCAACTATCATCTAACCATAAATAAGTGACCTTCCCATCTATATAGCATGTTACTGTGAAGCAAGTTTATTGCAGATCATTTGGAACCATTTCTACTGGTCCATTTAAAATGTGCACGTTGGTCAGCTGGGAAATGTAAAAAAACGAATAACTAATAACCTGAAGCACACAGAGTTACAGGGGTTTGATGCAATAGAAACAGTTTTCATGTTAGCAAAGTGCTGATGGCAAAATTGTGGATGTGGGCAGATTTTAGAGTCTGCATTCATTGTCTGCAAAAGTGCTGAGTGTTGAGTGCTGTGGCCGTTTTATTATTTGTATACGTATTTAGAAAAATAAGCTTAGTATATTATGAAAGTACCGTGAACAGGGCTAAGTGTTATTGGTGCACTCTGTTGGGCTATTGATAAAGACAGATCTTTTTTATGCTAACAATGGTGTCCTTTTTTTTTTTACTGACCCACAGTAACCAAATACACAGAAGTAGTCAGATGAGAGGTTGCCATGGTTTCCAGAGGGACGTGCAGAGCCTCCATCTTCTGTCCTGTTGCCTTACTGTGATAATAACAAGGCTTTTGACATTTCTGATTTTGATTTGGTCAATTTTCAGGTTGTCTGGTCCCACCAGGAGGCTCGCGTGGCCCCTTTAAGTGTGTCCTCGGTCATTATGAGTCATGGCCGAGCTTTTTCCTAGGCAGCCGGACTGCAGGACTGGAAGAGAGGAGCGCAGAGTGGGCCAGATGCCACCGCCACTTGTGACCACATGAAACAGTGGCAGGCTTTTTATGCCTCGGCTGTAAATCTATGCCGTTTCGTCATCTGGCACCCATTTAAGGCACCAATTTTCTCTGCGTGCTGTAGTTTTAGTGCGTCATTAACGGCTCTGCATGGTCGGCGGGCAGGCTAGTGTGTAAGCGAGTGCGTGTTATGTGTGTATGCGTGTGCGTGTGCTGGTATGACCCTTGTTTTGGTCAGTGAAAAAGGGCAGAAGACGCTGGCTTGATGGAGTCTCTTTTCCGTCTGAGGCCAAGGCCACAGAAAATGCATCCTCAGAGTGACCGTTAGCTGCAGGCTAATTCAAGAGCACTTGACATTGGTGGAGTGTTTTAATAAGCACCTTCTTTAATGACAGGACGCGGGCAAGATAGGGTGGCACAGTTCCAGTCCACGAGTGGCTTGCAGTCATTTCCTTGGGCTTTGTAGCCAGAACGGTTTATGGGGTGCCTTCATTAGAGATCGCTGCACATCTTGAAGCAATGTTGGTGTTTGACTTCATTTGGGTTATCATTTCCTGTAATTCCTCTAATTAGTGTTTGATGGTGATGTTAACCCTAGCAACGAACGCCCTCATTACCCTCTGAATGTAATTACTCGCACGTTTACATAAGATTGCCTATATCCCCGCTCTATCTTTATCTCTCTCTCTCTCTTTCTCTCTCTCACTTCCTCTCTCACACATACACCACACACAGAAACACATCATCCAGCTTGTTGCAGCTCATGAGTGGCGGAATGTCTTTGCTCTTTGCAGGCGGGGTTTAGACGTATGTATCATTGCATATGCTCGCCTTAAGTAATTACTCAATAATTAGAAGGTTTTCTTTATTTTTAGTGTCTTTCAGCTTTGCACTCCAGCACATTGGATTCGGAGTGAAAAAAGGCTTTGAGTTTACTGAATGTCAGCAGTCATTTAAGGCTATTACATTTGTATTAGGTGAGAATTGCAGCCATTTCTATATAAAGCCCTCCCATTTCAGGGAGCAATACAGTCATGTAAAGAAGCAAGAACACCCTATAAAGGCTTTCTCTTGCAGTCGTGTATTAAAAATGAACTGAGATGCCCTTTTTGCTGTTGAAAATGTAAGTAAACACCTGACTTTAGTAACTGGTATTGTCCCTTTTCACAGAAACAACATGTTTCCGATATCTGTCTACCATTTTCTGACACCTACTGGGAGAAATGTTTGCTTTCTTCTTCATGCAGAGTTATGTCAACTGCTGAGGGTTCTTTTTTCTTTTTCTTTTTTTTTTTGCATGGACAGCCTGATTTAAAATCGCCCCACAGCATTTCAATAGGACTAAGACCTGGGCTTAGACTAGGTCATTCCATAGTCCTTCACTGCCTCTTGTTGAGCCATTCCTTGGTGGACTTACTTGTATGTTTGGGATCATTATTCTGTTGGAAGATCCACTTTTTCAGCTTTAACTTCCTTGCGGGTGGTTTCACATTCTTCTCCAGCACTCTCTAGTATAAAGTCGATTCTGTGTTTGTGAGTTGCCCAGACCCCGAGGCAGCAAAGCAACCCAAGCTATAACATTTCCTCCACTTTGATTCACAGGTGGTATGAGGTTCTTTTAATGGAATGCAGCCTTCAGTTTCGCCAAACATGGCTTCTGGTGCTGTAGTCAGTCAACTCTTTCTTGACTTGTTTGTCTGTAGTGTTCCAGAGGTCCAGAGGTCTTGATCTTTGCCTACTTTAAACTTGCCAGATGTTATTTATTATGTGGTTCTTAGAGACCGCTTTTAGCATCTCACTGTCTGCTCTTTGGTTAAATTTGCTGGTGTGGCAACAAACAGCAAACCAGACCAAATACTTGAGGTTGAAACATGTTCTCCAAGATAATCAATATACTTTAATAGTATTCTATTAGTATCTGGTGCATTTGAACTATTTTCATTATTATGTACAGGATGACAAAATATCTGAATATCTGTATGTCCAAATATGCAGAAGTCTAAACTTTTCTTGGTAGTCTGAACTTACATTTCAAGCTTGTAAGACATCCTTTACTTTGTTTATGTTGTATATTGCAGAGTTTCTATAAGTTCTTTAGCATTTAATACGTCAACATGAAGCCTAATTTCTAATATTAAAAGAGCCTGAGTACACCTCAATGAATTTAGATTGAGACAATTCTATATAGCCTGTGAGTGTTTATGGTAAGTTTCTTTGGAACTATATTATGTGTTACCAATTCATAATGCATAATCAATTTGGATATAAAGTGTAATTCATTTTTCTGAATATTTATAGCATATAGAATATTTTATGCTATTGAGTTGAAATTGTACTGACTTCACACACCCTGTCTCATCCCCAGTGTTTATTTTATGGTTCTGGTTTAAAGCATTTGGTTAATAAGAGGTACAAACCTGTACCTTTTCCTCAGAGTAACTTAATTAAGGTACACAGTTGAACCTTAAAATCACTGTTGTTCCTTTGAGGGTACATTTATAATTAATGAAAAAAATAGTATTATTTCTAACAGACAAATCTTCTGCTAAACAACGACAATTGTTAACAGTAGGATATAAATACCACAATGCTACTTAATGGTCTAATGCATTAAATACAGAACTCTCTCTCTGATGCATGAATATTGAGTTTGGTACCCCATCTGAATGAAAGCCACAGTAAGCAACGATCATATACAATAAACAATAATAAGACAAGACAACAATTACAAAACATTACACAGTCCACACTGTTGAAAGTGTCAAAGGGTTTCTTTGGAGCAATGATGGTCCAATATAATCCTGGTAAATGTAGTTTAATGAAGAGTATTTGGTTATACTTTTTGTGAATACTTTTTGTGAGTACCATGTTTATTGAAATATATATATACTCATACTCATATATATACTCATAAACGTTTTCTTTAGCTGACATATACAACTTAAAAGATGCTATAATTGTTTATGAATGGGCTTTGTGCTAACAATTCATAATTCATACTAAGCATGGCTATAAATGCAGTTTTAGAAATATGTATGGCCACTTTTATAACAAACATTCATTCAATTATCATATTCGTAGAAAGTATTCATAGAAAGCGTTATAGAGAATTCTTTTAGAATCCAGACACATGGCCATGTGAATAAAATCCTGAGAGAGGGGGAAAAAAGACATAGAGAGAGAGACAACAAAAGAAAATCAACAAGAGCCAGACGAGAACTTATAACAGTTTACACCAACCGCACGGCTATACAAAATGATACACAGTCAGGAAAAACTTGGCTCATAAAATAGAATAACCACTATTTTGAAGGATGGTGGCCCAAGGAGATAAAGTCTTTCAGAAACTCCATGCCCCAGAGGACACACCAAGTGAAATGGAGGAAAACATATAAAGAACACAAATGGCTGTATAATCATTCTCAATTCCTTCGTTCCCAGTAAAACTTTATGCCTTTTATATGATTCAGAGTTGAGGACTGCGCATACCATAATGCAGTTTAGTATAGCCAAGCGTTTCAGTAGTGCAAATTGAAAGAAACCAGAAGTATGCAGCCACTAAAGTGCAGTAAGGGGTTGAGGTCTCTGAAGGCTGGAGGGAAGAAAGTGTTCCTAAAGCAGTTTGTTTGATGATCAAGAGTCTGTATTGTCTGCCAGAAGGAAGGGGCCTGAAGTATAATGAAAAATGAGGCGTGCTGGGTGAGCAGGGTCAGAGGAGACTTTCGAAGCACTTTTCTTGATGTGCTTGATGTACAGAGATTGCACTGATGAGGGGCTTTTTGCCCTCAGTCTTATCTTCATCAAGACAAATGCATACTCAATGAGTTTCGGGTCAGGTGGTTAAGTTGGCCTTTCCAGTTTCTGGTACTGATAGCCCTCTATACTCAACACAGTGTACTTGTGTACTTATGTTCTGCGTATTAATTACGCCATACATTTTCATTCAATCAGGCAGAATAGAGTCTGCATGCACGAGCAACAGTTACACCGAGAGTAGACACAAGTGAGACAGTTTCTTTGGTAGCTATACATACACATGTCAACAGAGACAACGGTTTCCTTTACAGCAGGCTCTTTTCTGGCCAATCAGTGGTGCACATAATAAAGTAAACCCTGTTGAGCTCATGCTTGTGTATTCTTCTTGTGTTTGACACATCTAATCCAACATCCCACATTATAGTGTTCCTAATTTGCTGAACTGTTTTCAATCATGATTGAAAGAATTCTTGGGTTGTGCACTGCTGTAGTCTGGTGTTGGTCTGCCAGGTTGTTCACTCATTGCTGAAACTCACAAGTGCACTGCACTGTTGCTTTTTATTGATTCACTGAGGTCTTGGTTTTGATGCACCTAATATTTTGGCAGAGTTCCTGATGGAGTCCTTCTGACTGTAAGCCTCTTGGTAACCTGCTTCACAAGACGTGAATGAACGTATTTGGCCTTCATGTTAAAACACAACAGAAACAGATTCTGGATGCAAATGCCACAGCCAGAATGAACCTTTTATTAGCTCTCTTGTGGCTGAATTAATGATGCAACAACACAACTTGCCAAGAAACAACTAAAGAGTAGTGCTGGGTGGTATTGGTATTCAATATTACAATATTTTGCTAATATATCACAGTATCTGAAGAGCATTAAAAAAGTTAATGGGCCCATGCCTCTTGAAGACTGATACTCTGTGCTAAGAGAAAGTCTTTTGCTCCGTTATCTTTTCTTAGGATTGCAATAAAAAGAACTTCACACTCGATTGTAAATGTTAACAAGACATAAGAGGACATTTACTGTTTGTTTGGTTTCTTAAAGTGTTTTCAACTGTTCTTTAAAAACAACTAAACACTCTTGTGTTAAAATGTCAGTCATGTCATAGAATAACCATGTTTGGTTCCTTCAAGAACCATGTTTGAACAAGAGATTTGTGATTGTACAGAACCTTATAAAGGCTTAGAACCTGTACTTTATGTGGAAGTTCCTAAAAAATCCTCAACCACATCTCATTTACAGAAATGGTTCTCTAAAGAAACATCCATGGAAAAGTTCTTCTATCATACAAATAACCCATTCTAGCACCTTTGTTTTTAGGACATTGCAGTTAACTGAGTTAACTTTAGTTTTAGTTTAGTTTATCTGGCAATACCACTAAAACTAATCTAATCAGCATTATTGTGTGACACTAATTATGGTGCATTATTGCTTACTACTAAAAAATGATAATAAAAATAATAAAAACAGTGAATCCCATGTGATCCATACAATGTTGGTATAACTGTTATCCAGTTACAGGGACACCCTGGCTTGAAATACTTGTTTACTTGCATCTTACAGCAGCCACAATGCTCTACAGAGCAAGGTTCTTCTGATGATGTACACCATTGTGCAAATGTCTAAAGCATCTAAGCTCATTGTTTAAAACTCTATCTTAGCAATAAGTGTATTTTCACCAGTAAGAACACCAGATATCTTTAGAACTGTAGTTGAGGTAGATAATATCTTGTGCGCCAATTTGAAGAACAAAGTTGAATAAATGTATTAAACTCCTTCACCAGCAATCTTGATTTAGCTTAATGAAGTACTGAGTTGTCAAAGCAGGTATTAGATGCAAATAATATTGGGTTTGCCTCAAGGAAAAGCTTGAAAAAAATTAAATAAACATATTGACTACTTACTGTATTAATACTATTGGCTAATATTCAGTGTTTTGCTGAGCTTTTTAAATGTAATGTCCCCAAGTGCCTAAAACTTTGCCCAATACTGTATGTTGAAGGTGGGAGAAAAACTAAAACCGGTTTGGAGAAGATACTTAAGGGTAATTATTATTATTATTATTTTGGTAACACTTCCTGCAAATCCTGCATACATAATCCTTTATAAATGCATTACTATGGCAGACATCTCACCTTTTAATATTGGGCATAAACATGTATAACTGCTTTTAGCAGTAGCAGTACCATACAAATCACTTCATAAAGCAAGAGAATACTTCAGTCAGGTTCCATAATACAGCGTATCTGTTACCAGTCAGCTAAAAATAAAATTGCCAAATTCACATATAAAAGTTGTTTATCGGCTGTTGTGGTGGGTCTGGGTGTTGTACAGGAAATATACCAGAACCTTGTAGTGCATTATGTTTACAGCGTTTTAATAAAACAATTTTTAAATGCATCATAAAGTCATATTCTCTTGCTGTAGAAAGTTTTATGCATGTTATTCTACCAACTTTTCAGCAATTCTAAAGGCTCATGCTTGGCACTGTAAGATATTATGCATGCCATTCACCCCTTATGAGTGTATAAAGCAATGCAAATAATATTCATATTATAGTCTAAATAATTATAGTCTAAACTAAATAATAGTCATATTCTCTTGCTGTAGAAAGTTTTATGCATGTTATTCTACCTATTTTTCAGCAATTCTACAGGCCCATACTTGGCACTGTAAGATATTATGCATGCCATTCACCCCTTATGAGTGTATAAAGCATTGTAAATAGTGGATTCACAGCAAGTGTTGGCAATCTTTTTTATTACTGCTAGGAGTTTGGATGCAATGACAGTATTTATTGGCCACTACTTTAGTTGACACACTAGCAGTCATGATTTCTTTATCACATTGGAAGAGTTCGTAACGGTTGTATAACATATTTGTTCAATGCATGCGGGGTATTGGAGTAAGAGAACACTGGATGAAAACTTCTGAATGAACTTAGTCAAGCTATTTTCAGTGAACTTAATCAATCCCGAGTAAGTGAGCGTAACACAGTTTTATTTTTGTTGGCTTGAAATTATGGAACGGTGTAAACAGCAGCTGCCAATTTCATAGTATGGTTAAAAACAGAAAAAGAAGATTTTGTTAAGACAGCAACAAGTTTCCACTGAAGCTGATACTCTTTACTTCAGTTTAGTGTCAGTGTACTGGAGTACAAAGCCACAGCAGCAAAATGTATATAACTCTCCAATTACTTACAGACTGAAGTGTACGTGTATGCGTCTGTGCTTGTGTACACTGGCGAGATGCCACGACTAGCCTGTGGTCCTGTCACTGTAGGACAGGATTGAACTTAAGGGAAGTGACACTAAGAGCGATTGCTGTGTTTTAATCAGGCGAGTGACACAGTGAGCAGCGGGGAGTCCCCTGCTGTCCAGTAGTCTTCCTCCCCCGCCTTACATGATCCAAGCGACCTGCCATTTCCTCTCCCTCTATTAGTATTACACACAAGGCCGGTACATGCATGTCCTCTCTCCCCTGCTGCTGATAGGGCACAATACGGCAGCCAGCGCACGTGAAACTCATCTACAAGCTCCGCTAGCGCGCCGCGGTGAAAACACAATGAGTTTACTGGGGCTTAGCAGATGCGACCACTTCCAATTCAGCCGACTCATTCAGCCACATGTAGAACACGGCCGCGGTGTATTGGCCATCAATACAATACTCCAGCCTGAATCTAATCTGAGGAGCTGCTTCTTTCAACCTATTTAGGTTAAGTGACTCACTTCAAGCAACATATGGGACACCAAAAAAAAAAAAAAGGGTCCCTTATGGACGTGTGTGCTTTGTATGTTGTTTTATTCCAAGTTGGCAGAAAAAAACAGTCCCAGACCATGTTTGCCCTGTGCATAGAGCTAAGCCATCTGGGTGTGTTTTTCATGCATTTGGTTGTTCGATTCCGGATCCAAACAATGGCATTACAGTAACAAAGTGCGAAGATGGCAACGCGATGATGTCACTGATACCCACTGCGGGACGTAGAAGATGGAAACAATGATATGGGGATTAGCGTGTTTCCAGGAAGGGGCTGTTGTTCAGATTTAGCCGTGCGATCCGGCTCTGCTCGCCCTGACATGGTGGTGCGCCACATTATTGTTATCCGCCAAGATAATCCTAATCCCAGGTTTTAGGCACCTCACACATATGACAACAACAGTCGAGACGGGAGGGGGACATCATCTGACAGCCCGTGGCCTTTTTTAACGGCAGTCCCGGGACAAGGGACTCTGCCAGGATTACGCCTCCCTCTGCCGGAGACGAGATGAGTTGATCCGCCCGTAGCTTTCCTGTTGCTACCTCGAACCCCAGATTATGAGCTGTAATCTGCCTGGGCTTGGTGACAAGCATGGCCTTGGGGTACCTCCACCACAGTTTGAGACCTTGAGCATTACAGCTCCCTCCCCTCACTCTTCTTTTCTAATCTAAGCTTCAGCTGGTCCCCACACTGCCCCCCTGGGCCTGTGTGACGTCACCACAGTCTCCGCCCGTCAAAGTTGATGTAATGGTACTCGTCAGCTCTCCCTCTTGTCTTCGTTTTCCTCCATCCTGTCAGCGCGGCTCCAGAGAGAAGTGGGATGATCTAGTCTGACCACAAACTCTCCACCGTCTCCGCTGAATAATGCATGCAGTACTTGGAACGACTCTGTTCATAAGAGCGCCACCTCCACCACCTTCCAATCGTGCTTTTTTTAAGAGGGGAGTCATTCGTAGTCTCTCTTTTTTTTTTTTTGACGAATATGTGACGGCCACTGTGCATGTGGAACACACTACACATGGGCAGGGAATTGAGAAGTGCAAATAATTCCCTCATGTGGAAAGCCGGCAATTAACTGGGGATGTCAGCCTTTGTAAAATATAATTGAGTTCAGGACGAAATGAATGTCTCTAATCCAAGCGACAGTGCACTGTCAGTCAGAGTTCCAGATTCCAAACCAAACTGTCATGCTTGTTTATGCATTTGCGTCTGATTTCCAGACCATATTTCACTCATGACAGACTCTTTCTACCACATGGACGCAATCTCGCGTCTTGGCGTTGGCTTGATGGAAATGTAGCTTGATGGAAAAAGTCAATCTCTGCCTTTTTGTACTAATAACAGGCGTAATAGATTTTCAAGCTGTAATTTATTCTCACTTTCAGAATCATTATGAGTCTGTGTCACTTGAATCGCAGCACGCTCACAAAAGCACCTTATTGTGTTTGCATTCCTTATTAGGAGAGCCGCTCCAGAATTTGCTCGTTGCTCCAGCGTAGGTACAAGTGCTCTATTAGCATCGCAAGAGACCACAATTTCAAAGGTCAGTGGCAATCACTCTTTTACCTGGCCGCCCGATCGATGGACTCCTTCTTCTATGTAAGAGGTGTGAATTACCCTTTTAACATCAGCACCTTCACTGTAGCATCTCAGAGACTTGTCTGGGAAATGTCAGCATTTAAAGCCACTCAAATATCAGCTGTCAGGCGAATGAAGAAGGCTGGCAACCTCAGAGCACTTCCTCCAATGACTCCACTTAGAGCACAATTGTTTTTGTCCCCTCTAATTTCATCCCACCTGAGCCTCGCGCCCCCTCCACCCCTCTTTGCTTTTAATCTCTGTCCTCTTTGTTTTAACCCTCTTACGGAAAAGGTGCAAGGCCTGGGCTGGCTCCAGGCTCCTTAAAGAGCGTTCAGACAGCCCCGCGTGTGAGGATGAATGTCCAAAGCTCCCGCCGGGGGTCTCAACTGACCTTAAAGGACACAAACCCCCCGCCGACTTCGGCCGGCGCACAGAGGGCCCACGTCACGGTAGATTAAAGTCCGCCTGTCCAATGGCCTTTTGTTGCCGCCTTCTCTGTGCCCGGCGTTAATCAGGCAATGGGATCACAGTGTTGACAGTATGGTGGAGCAGACTGGTCCATTAGCTGCAGATTAATTGCGCTGTTAGACCCCGGAGTGAGCCCCCGATTGACTCCTGAGACGCGTTGTCATTGCCACGGCGACGTATGCCGGCGTACTTGGCCGTAGTGTCCGTGGCAGTGGAATGAATTCCTTTTTTGGCTCTCATTGAAATGTGATGCTGGGACAATGGGCCAGCTTGCGTTAATGATGTTTATTTGCAGAATGGAGAGCATTTTGCAGATGTCACGTCGCTTTTATGGGTGCGCTTGAGCGTTGCCGGGCAGCATCGCAGCGGCCGCACATAGACAGATGAGATGATAACCTTGGGTACACAGTTTGGAGGAATAGCTTAGTGTTCGGGTACTGAGTACTGATTACATGATTAAAACTGTAATCAGTAATGCAATCTAAAGCATTACAACTCTCAATAATATATTCTGATTGGATTCAACGTGAATTACATTGCATTCTGGTGAAACGGAAGTTTAAAATAAAATGTTTAGCTGTGATTTCAGGTGAAAGCCTTTAAAGCACCTCAAATTACCAGTGTGGGAGTTATTTTTAATTTCCTTTGGTCTTCATTGCTTTACCAAAGAGACATGCATTAACAAGGTATGCTTGAAAAGTGGTTATGTATTGTTTAACTTCTCTTTAGAATGTTCTCATTTAGTCATGCAGTGAACTGCATCAACTCAAACAAGTTGAAGTAGTCTGTTTACGCTTCTAACTACTGCTATTTATTTGCTCTGTAAATATGGAAGGCTGTATTCTCCAACACTTACAATCATCTTATCTTTGAAGGTTAGTTGTTGTTCATGCCCAGAGCTCAGCATTTACAAAATCATTTGTTTCTAGATTCCTAGACCTTGGTTTTCTCATTTCAAAGCCGAAGGCTACTGGAAATGTAATGTATTCCACATAAACTAAGGTGGCAAAATCAGATCAATGGAGCGAAAGGAGCAATGCCATGGAACAGTAACGCTTGGTTCGCTAAAGAAACCTTTCAGTGGCTCGTTCTTTGAAGAACCTTTACTGCAAATGAGATGTGTGAGCATCTCCACGTAATGCAAAAGTCCTTATTGTTATGAGCGCATTGTGGAAACCAACCAATGGGTGACTAGATGAGCATTCTGTTGGATCGTGTATGACTACATAGCGGTGGCAGATGAATCCTCACAGTACAATAGCACTGGCAACAAGTAGGCGCACTCAACAAAACGTAGTAGTGGAAAAATATTGACTCACTTGTGTGAGAGCGCCTTCCTGCTGCTCTTCCTTAAGGCGATTTCGTCAGCGAGTTCAGTGAATTTCAGCTGACACAGGACATCACATTCAGTTGTCATCAGAGTCAATTTACTGAGCCTCTCCTGCTCTGTTGAAGTTCATACTTTTTTTACTAGGCCCAGGTTCGAAAGAAAAATCCTTCACCACATCGCTGGTGTATTTATATATATATTTATAGCGAGAGAAAGAGAAAGAGAAAGAGAGAGATGCTCTAGAGAGATACTGAGATATGAGAAATTGGCAAAGGATTTCACTGAGGAAATCTACGCCATATTTGAAGTTTGCAATCAATGTTTTCAATAATATAAAAGCAATGGGGTTGCACACAAGTATATATATGTATCACTAGGATGCAACTTCACAGGTTTCAAATACTTTTTACAGCAGCTGTACAGAAAAATAAAGAAATGTGTATAGAATGGTGAACATAGAAGATCCTGAAAGGAAGATTCTCAAGGAAGAGAACTTGAACAATATTGATGGGTAATTGTAGTATATATTTATTTGATTTTACTTTTATTTTTATTTATTAATTAATTTTATTCAAGGCGGCATAGTGGTGTAGGGGTTAGCACTGTTGCCTCACAGCAAGTTGATTCGGGTTGGATTCCTGGTCTAGGCTGTTCTGCATGTTAAGTTGATTGGTTACTCTAAATTGGCCGTAGGTGTGAACGTGTAATTACCTGCCTGTTCATGGTGTACCCTGCCTTCCCCCGATGATGCTGGGATTGGCTCCAGCCCGCCATGACCTCGACTAGCGGGATAAAGCGGAAGAGGATGGATGGATGGATGGATGGATATTCACTCATGTCTTACATCACAAAATGTCTGAAATATATAAGACATTTTAAAATACATTTTGGTAAATAGTACTATATAAATGTACACTGTATATGCTAGCGTTGTATACAAAACATCATTAAACTTTTGAACAGTAGTGTGCATGTCTCTATATAAGACTTGGGGGCAAAATAGTCCTCATCAGAATCTATCAGCATCAAACAGACTTCTAGAAGGAAGTACATTTGTTTTCCCATGTGGGCGGATGTGTGCATCTGGTTTCTAATCCTAACTTAATCTTTTGAATTTTGTAGCAAAACTCAATCACAAAATTTACATTTCCACCACTCCAATCTATCTTGAAAGCTGTGCTGGTCGACTAAAATCTCTTCGTTTTGTTAAGCAGAGTGCACATCATGGTTAGAAAGAATTATTTGTTTCATTTAATTGAAACACATACAATTAATATTGATCTTAGAGAAAATTAATTATACACCCTGTACTGTAATACATGATGTCTGTTGGTTTGCAGAATCAAGTGCACATCAGGGAAATAAATATTGTGCAAAATATAAAAGGCATATTTTATATTTTTGGTTAAACTCAGAAAATGAATAGAACTTGTGAACTACAAGTAACAGAACAGTGCTATTATGTGTTTTGGGAGATTGTAGAGGCTATTTATTTATTTATTAATTTATTTATTTATTTAACCGGATACAGAAATAATACTTAAAGGTGTCTTCAAAATTAAGTTATTCAGCATTTTAAACTAACCTCTCATGTGCACATATTTCACACACCATTAACAACCCTGTGATTTGACCCTACTAACAGGTGGCTGTTGAGGTTGTAATGCGACTTTTCCACATAGTATGCCGTTTCCATTACCATTGCTCAGATGTTGTATGTACATTTTGGTGTTATATATAATATTAATAAATCGAGACTGTGGAAGAGTTTAGGATTTTGGAATCAACCTGTTTTACCAACTTATTTCATAAATGCAGTGTTTGAGTTTAAAGAAGAAACAACAGTGTTTAAGGTTCACAGTATGTGATTTCTATCTACCAACCTCTCAACTATGCATACAGTTTTCCATTTTATAGCCCCTGTAATAGTGCCATAACACAAATAGGAATCCAGTAGTTTAAATATAGATCAGCACAGATAATTAGTTTATTTTCAACTAAATCATTAGTTATATATATATATAGTTTTACTACAGAAGCTGCATCCATATCTGTCTTAATGTGTTTGATGTTGTGCGCACCAAC
This sequence comes from Megaleporinus macrocephalus, assembly GCA_021613375.1. Taxonomy (NCBI): domain Eukaryota; kingdom Metazoa; phylum Chordata; class Actinopteri; order Characiformes; family Anostomidae; genus Megaleporinus; species Megaleporinus macrocephalus. The sequence goes on from CM038719.1 coordinate 19,993,212, forward strand.
TTCATTTTGGACCACCTTCACGTTGCAGTGAAAGAAAAGACCTACCCAGCTGGGGAATTCACGTTTTGGTTGCGACTGCAATCCCTTGTGTGACACTGGCTCCTGCAGTTACTCATATCTGTGTTCATGCTCTGCTGCACCACGGTAACTGACTGGCGGACTCTTGGGTGTTTTTCAAAGCTCCTTCAGTCTCAGCTAACTTTGACTTTGGAACTGTGCTTCGAGGCATGGCTAAGCGATAGACAAAGGTGTTTGCGATCTACGAGGAGCTGTTCTCGAGAGTCGGATTGCAGAGCACGAAAAGTTTCACTCGAGAGCTGACCAGGTCAGTGGCCAACTGGGAGGTGCCGTGTGAGGACCTTTTCGTGCTGGCGCAACAAATACACGACACCAGACTGCAAGCTCAGCACACGGGAAAGAAACCAGCGAAAACCACACAATAACACTGTTTGGGTTAAGTTTCCGTTCCCCCTGCTTGCCTGTTCACCACTTGTTTGCATAGCGTTCTCAAGAACGTGTGCTTTTTTTCTTTCAGTGCGGAGCTTCATGTCAGGGCACCATGTTACTCTTAATAAAAAGCCTAGTCAGGCTCAATTGGCTGTATATCCAGGCCACAGAAATGTCTGTGGGAATGTTTTGCAATTACGAGGCAGTCTGGACTCCATATGGGCTTTGAGTGAGGAGCGGTAGAACAGCGCAGCTCTTGAACTTTGTGGCTCTGACTCTTGCCTCTTGACTTTTTTTTTTCTTCACCTGAAGAACCACAGTGACTCACAGAAGCCAGTATTAATTTCTCCTACTAGTCCGGCATCCTTGCGCTGCTCTCGTCCCTGCTGTCTGCGAGCATTGTTGTGGCAAGTGTGGAAGTGCCGCATGACTGGCTTCATGCATGACTTGGTCCATCAGGGTCTGCCACCGAAGATGCTGATCGCGTACGAAGGTGAGCAGCGAGCGAGCGCGCATGCCTTCGTGCTTCTGTTCCAGCGGCCGTATCAGGAGGAGTTCCTGCTCTAGGGGAGCCGAGGGTAGAGGCTTGTGATCAAAACCGAAATTATAGGCGACAGCAATCACTTTTCATTGGGCCGGCAGGGCAGCTGGAGCGTGATATGCTCTAACCACACTGTTGATGCAGTACTACCGAGACCTGCCTGGGTCTGCGGGCGCAGATGCTTCAGTGAACTTTGGGCGAAGTATTTATGTCACAGGAAGAGGCGTAGTGTCAGGCTGATGAACTCACCATCCCAGCCACCCTGGCCTTCATCATTTTTTACTCGATTTAATCAAATAAGATTATAATAGACGTGCCGCATATGGCCAGAGGGGAGCCCACTAAGCTGAGCTGGGAGGGGGAGGTTACATGTAATCCCGCTGATACATTTGTTTGTGTTAAATAGACATTGTACCGGCCGTACTCGATGGCAGTGTTGCAGTTGCCGACTCCCTTTCATGGCAGATGTAGCCGTCCACCCTCTGTTCAAATGAAACCTTAATTGCCCCTCCGAACATGAAAAGAATGAGGATTTAAGAGTCGGCCGACCATTGTAGAAACTGCCTTCCAAGAGGCTTAAATGGGAAGAAGTGGGAGAACAACAATGTGCGGATTACGCTCAGGATTTGTGTGAGGAGCTCATGATCTCCACCCTCATCCTTTTATCAGATTGAGGACCTCAGATTGAGTGGTACCGGTGGTAACCATGGTAAGAGAAGAACACAGTGACCCCTCTGTTCTCACAGAAGAAGACATCATGCCTTAGAAACACAGGGGGAGACAGAAACCCCCTTTCTGCTCTGAGCCCGAATGAAACATCCTTACATTACCACTCGGATGTAGGTCCTTATAGGAATATTAGGTCAGGTGAAAGCTGGACGCAGAGAGAATTTGAAACAGTGCTGCTTAAGTTTTACTGAACTAATAAATCACCGGCCACTCGCCTGCGGATGAACCTCCAGATTCCGAGCAGGTAGGGAATGGCTTATTCCGTCCTTGTCAAAGCAGGAGGTCCTCAGGGAAAGATTACTTTAGGTAGATTCCCTATGTTTTCAGTGTAGGACTTCTTCCTTATGGCAAGGGGATACTGTGCCCATCTGCAGAGCTGACCACACAGACAAATAGGCCGTCCTGAAGAGCGTCACGCCGTATTGCACTTGGAGAGAAATATTTCAGTGAAAGGGCCGCAGACAATGCGGGGCCGACAGATAACTATGGTGCGAGGAAAGAGAATGAGCAAGAGAGATGAGCAAAGAGAAACAGAGGAAGGGAGAGGGGGAGGTCAGACTATGAAATTAGAAGAACCCGATTTCTCCCTTTCCTGGCTGTCTCCCCGTCTCTAGAAATGGAGACAGTAAATACCCATTCTGTCCTCGGAGACTTCATCCTGACCAGAGATACCACAATGGAGACCCTGATGAGGAGCACATGCAATTACTCTCTCTTAATAAAATCTCACAGTTCCAATTATACCCAGGCACAATAGCCACTACGCTTGGCTGCTGATTGAGTTCATACTCCGTGGGACTTCTAATAGCGCTCTACCCCTCCCGTGTGAAGCATTGCCTATGTTTCCATCACCCAGCTCTATTCATGCCGTACCTTCCACTCTCTCCAGGCTTCATTAGCTTCTCACAAAGGCCCGAGTCCCATCACCCGCAGTCGATCCAATCGATTGCGGCCATTTTAAGAATGTTACTTTAGCTCATTGATGATGTATACTGCCAGCACTAAAGGCTGGGAAAAGTGTTCCAGAGAAGAAGGTGATTGCAAGAAGTATTGGCAACCCTGGCGTGGAGAAATATGAGAGGAGGAATGGGGCCGCCGCCTCCTAATGTGTGGTTAAGGTCGTCCTGAAGTGCGAGGAGATTGCGATGCTGCCTGGCAACACTTAAGCACTCCCAGTGGCTGTGGAAACAAGCTTGTTTCATTTGTGTTACAAGTATGTCATTGTATGATTTTCTTGTGCGCTTTTTTACTCTCGCACTTGAACCTTTTGAGCTTTAGTAGCATTTACCGGCAAGCCCAGGCAGCAGTGAATGTAACATCAATATCTACACGGTGGTATACCTGGTCCTATGGTTCTCTAACATGATCCGTATCGTTGTTGTACAAAGGAAAACATGTATCTTAGTTTTTGTCTTGGGTGGTGAAGATATCATGGTTAAAGCCCCACTTGAAATAAATTCTGGTTCCATTGACATACATAAAACCTAACCATTTTTGCCCTCTCCTTTAAAGTTGCCATTTTTCTTTGGACATTGATGATATGCGGTTTGTCAGCATCACTGTTCTGTAGTCCTCAAATCAACATCATGGTTTGAATGGCAATGTGCTTCCACCAGCTTCCACCTCCTCAAAGCCTACAGGCTGTCCACTGAGGAAAGGCTAACATCACATCATGGTAAGAGTGCTGTGCAGTAGCTAAACTAGTCGTTTTTACTTACTCTGATTCTCTACGGAAGACACTGCAGTCCCTTGTCTTTCGCTCTCTGTGTCTTGTCCGTGTCTGGTCTTTCAATTTCAGCTCCTCTGAGAAGAGTGGAGCTGCCAGGGAACTGCTCCTCTCCAGTCAGCACTCTGATGTAGGTCAGAGGCACTTCACTCGAGCTTTCCCTCTCTGCACTCACTTGCCTGAGCCTGCCGTCTGCTGATTATGTCAGATTAATTTCATATGGACCTTTGAACGAGACTTCCTTTGATGCGCTTTGATTCGTCAAGTTATTTATTTATGGGACGCTACATAGTTGTCTTCCGGTGGGCCACACGGGCACTGATAGGGTAAAGATAAGGGCTGGGCATTAAATCTGTCGGGTGCCACTCTACATTTCCACCTGACAAAGCCGGGGAAGTTCCAGTGGCTTGTCGTTCTTCCGGCCGACAGCTCACCCTCATGATGGAGCCAGAGAGGGATGGAGTGAGAGGAAGATAGGGAGAGACAGGGAGTAAGAAAGAGAGGCATTGATTACTTCAGGTCTCTCTACAAACTGGCACCCATCAGTAATCCTTGGTGAGACTCTTTTGCTGTCATGGGCTCAAAGCTTGCCGCACACCCTAAACACACACACACACACAAACACACACACATACATACACACACATACACATACACATATGCTCAGGAACGCCAGGGCTGCTGGTGACTGACAAGTGGAAGAAGGACATGTTAGATGAGTCTGAGCTGAATAAGATGAGCTTTTCAGCAATAATGGGTATATACTGTCAAAGACGAGCAGCAGAAAAAAAAATACTATGCATCTAACTCTTAGGTGGCTTGAAGATTTAGTCCAACCAGTGGAGTGGAGGAGTCTTGAGCTTTTTCATGTCTCATCCTTCCTATATCCCCTCCCACAACCAACCATCTGCACATCAATTGCTTAAACATTAAAGATGCACTGACAGGTCTCTATTTTCAGAACTGTATATCATGTATATATGTTTATTGTAGCAATTACTGAAAAGTGTGTAGTTGTTACTGAGCAACGAGACTCAAGTTAAAAATGGCCATAGAATGCATTTATTCCATATTTATATATCTACATAGAAATTACATGCCTGACTTTGGTCAGTTTGAAAAATCTTAGATGTGGCTTTACACCCCCATTTACAACCCGATGATATGGTCCAGGATTGTTTTTAATGTATTCATGAATCATTTTATAAGCTTTGCTTTGGTGAGACACTCTGATGATCACAAAGAAGTAACCTACATTGTCGCTGTCCAAGGAAAAACAAGGATCTCCAAAATTGCAGCTTTTCAGGAGGAGCCAAAAATACACTGTAATTTTAATGTAAGTCAATTAAACCGTTTTTTCTAAGTGATTTTGGAGCATTTGTATTGGTAAGGGGTGCAGTCTTATTCAAATGACAAGAATAGAGATATATGTTTTCTTTGGACAGCTACGTTATATAGGCTTCTTATATTTGCTCTGGTTTAAATAAACTAGGTCATTATATTTAATTAGCTAATCACTTGGAGCTTTCTAGTAGTTAACATTACCTTTGCTTTTTACTTGCTTTCAATCTCAACAACACAAAGTAAGTTTGTGTTACTTTGTTACTTTTCCTTGTTATAGCTGACAAGGAAACTTTCAATTCGAGATGATCCACATCAACCGTCAAAAAGTCAAACAGCAGGGCTGCTGCTTACAGGTCACAGTTTTAATGCTAATTTATGTGAAACTGCTGCTCTCGTAAGTTTTTTAAGGTGGTGTCCAAAGTTTGAGAAACTGGCCTGAAGTGAAATGTGCAGAGCAACCTTACAGCTTTGAGTTAAAGTTGTTTAAGATCCTCTTAAAGATACAATGTATATGTTGTAGCTTTTAAGGTGTAATGGAACATTTGATTTAGAAGCTACTGCAGTAGAAAGTCACTTCCAGCCGTGTTTAAAGATGAACATCAACCTTGTCTGTTGACATTTTGGTCCTTGGAAAGGGTATGAACAGTGCTGACATCCCCTCCACAGCCTGGAACAGTAGATGTTTGCACATAGTCTGCCATTTGCTGTTGTGTTGTTGTCATATGTAAATTTGGGGGGGCATGAGTGAATAATGAGTCAAGGCTGCTACGTAACAGTTTTGAGTCTCGGAATGGTTCTATCAACCTCTTTTGCAAATGAAGGACTTGTGTTTGAGGGAGGAGACAACAGTGTTTGAGGTTAATGTGCTGAGCTGTCTGCATTCATTACACCTTAAAGTAACTGCAAAGTAATAAATGAATAAGGTTAAAGCGGTGGTTTGGACAGAAGTCTTCTAAAAGTCCCCATTACCCCAAATGTAATTGATCAATCAAGATAGGTCTTGTAATTTGATGCTGTAGTGCTGTGCAAACTGCATGTTAACTCCGTCACACTTGCCTGAGAATCTCAAACAGCCTTGCTTATGTGGTTTCTGACTCTGTGTGACATACTGCTAGTTAGTGGCTATAAGCTTCTAATAGGTGACCACATGATCCTCAGAGGTCCAGGGCAAAACTAAAGAAAGCAAACTTCAGACACCAAACATCTCTCGGCAGAAGGATTATGTAAATGAGAATTTTGGCTGAATGATTGCTTTAAATGACTCCAAAGCCTTAGGACATACTGCAGCGCCTCGATTTGTGGTTCTGCTGGCCAAACTTGCTACTCGGCACCGGATAGGTATGACGGACCGCATCACCTGGCCCTGGAGGTCCGCTTGTATGCTGAGCTCTCCTCTGGAGTGGGGTAACCGTGTGGCGAAGCGGAGCAGATTGATTGGGTGGGTATTGATCAGAACATGCACAGGGGGCTAAAGGAGAGAGGGATGTGCTGTGTGCGCCCCGCGGCTTAATGGAGAGGAGCCTGGCGGAGCCTGCCTCCTTTGATCCGCTGAGGATTAGTGCGGCCGGCTGGGTACGGAGGCAGCGAGATGCTAGGGCCGCTAGACAGCTCGTCCAGCCGACGTGAGCGGAATGCCGGAGACGGGCCGGCTCGCAGGGTGTGGCTCGCTGCCTTACTCAACCCGGGCTCTTTCGCTGAAGCTCTTTGGCCCATATTAATCAAGCGCGTTGGTGTGCCAGCGCTGAAGGAGAATCCAATTCCACCTGCATTTGTTTAGTCTCTTCGCCTCCATCCTCATAGACATGCATTCAGACTGTGGTGCCACCGTCCAGCGATATCAGATGAGTGCAAGAAAATGCCTTTCTTCAACATTTACTCCAGGACGCTGATGGTCTTGATTGGTTCGAGCTCTTTTCAGTGTACTAATTATACCATGGCTTATTCTGCTGGCATCCAGATGGTGTAGCCCAAGGCAGAATTTTTTGGAACTCAAATGCAGGATTCTTTAGTTAGAAAAAAACAAAACAAAACAAAACACTGATCCAAGATCCACCCTGTGCTGGATGTTTCTCTCTGTCTTCCATCTACTTCTCACCTCTTTCAATTCTGTCCACCACGAGCCCCAGATCACATTACACAGTGATGCTGTTATCATTTTATAAGTGAGTGCATTCGGGTTATCGCTCCCCAACCTGGAGGGAAAGCAGCTGTGAGACTTTTGCTTCATTTCAGAACTAATTACCTGTTTAAATAGGCAGCCAGCTCTCGGGTTCCTTCATGCCGAACGCTACACGCACACCTCTGGACGTGAGCTATATTCCGAGCGCGAGTGTTCAATGAAGAGCATCCCAATCAGAGCATCCCACTGATTAATATCCCACAGCATGTTTCCAAGCATCTTGCCTTCATGTTTGTTTGCGTGCTCCTGACTGACACTCCGAAATAATGCTGTTATTGTCAGCTCTCACTGTTGCATGGATTAGTCAGATCCTTACAACATCAAAAGAGAGGCAGAAAGCGGGGCGAGGAGAGAGAGAGAGAGAGCGAGAAAGAGAGAGAGAGACAGAAAAACAGCATGATGTTTACGACAGTAGCTCTGTTTTGGTGAGATGGGAAGAGTAGGTGCAGATCAATAAGATCGCGCCTTGATATTCACGGCACCTCCTGAGCCCGGAGTTTGAAGGAAGTCGGTAAAACCGGCGTAATAAAGTTGAGGGTGCCCTCTCAATAATTAACACAGATGTTGAAAGAAAACATCTTTGAGGCAGCGGCTATGAGGGAGGGTCTTTAATAACATCCCAGCAGCTTCATAAAACTTTCACGCTGGAAAAAAAAGTACTTGATATTTTTCGCAACTTGGCAGTCAGATCTTGGCTGTCTCGCGGGCAGCCAGGCTTCGGAGTTGTCTATGGGCACTTGCGAGATCTACTCCAAATAACTCTTCCCCTTTTTTTTTTTTTTTTTCCTTCTACAAGCCCTCTCCGTTTGCTCACAAGCGAAAACACTCATTTAGGAAATAGAGGCGGGGGAGGATGAAATTCCGTGTTGTTCAAAACAACGTGGTCATCTTTAACAAAGTTGTTCCCTGCCCGCCCCCTCGAGCCAAGAGAATATCCCACATTAGTCACGTACAGACCCTGGCTGGGGGAAGAATGGCGCATTAGAGTGTAGAGCTGCGGATTTGGGCGCAATCTGATTTATTTGCAGAGCGACACATGCGGCGAGATAGGCACTCTAGGTGATGAAACGGAACGGCAGGTTTATGTTTCTCGTGGCGCTGGCGGAAATAACTGGTGGCATGTGATCTGCACTACAACAGCTTGTAGGAGGGCGCGGGCTCTCTGATATCCCTCTCTGGCTTGATTTAGGGGGCACGCCGCAGATTTGAATAGCTTTCATAAAAGAGGCTTTTGTAAAGCGCCGGTGTAAAACCGGAGTCAGGGGAGCGAAGGGAGGGGGGCTGAAAAAGCAGAGCAGCGAACAAAAGCCTCCAAGGCTTGGGGCGAAATCGCAGCCGGGAGCAAAAGCTCTCCAGGAGTGGCAGGCGGAAGATATCGCGAGCGCCGGGCTCTGAAGGCCGTCAGCTGAGTATGATCCACGGGGACCGCGCAACACCTCTCATGTTCAAAGTACACCTCGCACGTGTACTTCCAGACTTCCCAGCTCCCTTTCAGTCTGCATGTTCTCAAATATCCGGAGCTATATTTTCCTATTGCTGCCTAGTTTAGCGCTAGCTTCCTCAAGTGCCAGGATAAGGCTTTGGGATCCGCTTTCGTCTTTTCTTCACTTGGCATAACCCGGTCTTCATCGTATGTAGGCTATGCCTGTCCTTGTAAAATAAAAACAACAAAAAAAGTAAATAAATAAATAGGATAAATAAATAAATGTCCTCGCTGCCAACCCTGAGAGATATCCCAAAGAAGTGCTGTCAGCTGACACGTCTGACACTGGTTGCTCTCTCTTTCTCCCTCATCTTCTCTGCCTCTCTCTCTCTCTCTCTCTCTCTTTCTTTTGCTCAAGAGGCCCTTTCCTTCTCCCGAGAGGCGCCTTTGCCTTGAGCCTTGTCATGGTGTGAATGTACAAGGAGAGGAAAAAGAAAAGCAAAGACAGAGGACACCAGTAGGCACATGCTCCATCGCATACAAGGGGTCAGATGAGGCGTACACAGGCTTTCTCACATGCAAGAGCCTCTCAGTCCTGCTCTGTATTGGTTTTCTTTCGAGCTGAAGCATTAGCATAGGGGAACCCCCAGTTTTGCCATTGACGGGAATGGGTCGTGTTCGAGGCTCCCATTTCTTGTAAATATTTGCAAGCTGTATTGATTCCTGTTACGCACCTGGCTGTTGTGGATGACCCCTGCATTTAGATGCCCGAGCATTCCGAGATTGGAGCTTGATGCCGAGACGTGTCGAGCGCCGTCGATCTGTATTCTCTGCGTTCATGCCGGGTCTTGCCAGTGATTAAGTGTGCTTTGCACACAGCAGCAGTCTCTCTTCTCTAATTATCCCAAAGCCCAGAGTCCTTTCAAACCCACGTCTCCTCTCTTTGTTCAGAGGGGAGGTGCTGTGTTTACCCTGGCCTTCTTCTCTCCTTGTGTGGCGAGCCAGCACGTTTTATCGGTGTGACTTTTGCACGTCGGTCTCGGGTGTCACAGTTGCGACCTCCGTTGGCCTCTTCTCTGCATCGATGTTGCTCTTTCTCTCTCTCATGGGCCCCCGCTCTATGTGTGTGTGTGTGTGTTTGTGAGACAAAGAGAGAGAGAGAGAGAGAGAGTGAGGGAAAGAGAGGTGCTGAATGTTTAAAGACCACAGCGCCTGACTAGCGAGGTCCACTAACTGTGGATATTTCAATTAAGGCTCGCGCAGGGGAGCGTGGGTAAGAGCACAGGGGAGTCTATGCACCGCTGCACTGCTGCCACCCCGCCCCCTTCCAGTCGTCTGTTGTCTCAGAAACACAAAGGCTATTTTAGACATCCAATCCACAGTGGGGTGAGAGCGGAGGCCTTCGACGCTCGCCTTAAGAGCACTCATGACTTTTTAATCTGTGGCTGCGGGGCTGCCGCCTGGCCGCCCGCAGAGCGGACCCAGAGTGCCGGGGCGAGATGGATGGATCAAATCCTCGTAAGCTGACTTCACCCCTCCATCAAGCAAAGGCACTGAGGCACTGGAGGAGAGGGAGGTGATATAGGAGGGGTGGTATGGAGGGTACGGCGCGGGACGTGAGACAGACTGAAAAGGTGACAAGAAAAGGGAGAAAAGGTGTCGGAGTAGTTAAGGCTGCGAGAAAAAGGGGTAGAGTGTGAGATTGGTGTGTATTAAGGTCAGGGAAAGGGCCCGTGGTGTTGGGATGGGGACGTTGAGATGGTGAGAGGGGAGAGAGAGAGTTCGGTGGGTCAAATGAAAAAGGGGGTCAAAAAGAAAGAGGGCGTATATCCGTTTTTATCGCTTCTATGCAGCCCAGACTTACACTGAAGGTAAGGAACGCTTTTGGCCTCTTCAGTAAAGAGATACTTGTTTTTCTGTCGACAGCGACGATATATATAAATACACTCTTACATGACAGATTTTCATTTTCTGACTAGAGGAAAGAGAGAGTCTCAATGTTCCCTTGCAAGAGAGAGAAAGAGGGAGAGGGAGAGAGGGAGAGGGAGAGAGAGGGGGAATCTGATCAGAAACTTGGAAGAGATTCAAGCTGGGAAGAGATTTGAAAAAGTGAACGCAACATCAGAGAAGCAGACATAGAGAGAGAGAGAGAGCGAGAGAGAGAGCCTGGGAAAGAGAGGGAGAGAGAAAACTGATGAGGTAGACTCAGTCATCCCTAGAGAGGCTGTAAATGATATGTCTCTAGCAAAAAGGAACATGGAGACAGACAGCCACACAGGTGTCATTCACTATTCAAACATCAGCGGCTGACAAACACGAGGTTGAAGATTCGAGTCTGACACCTGTTCCTGCACCTGTGCCATCTTCTCCATGCACGTATAAAAGAATGATGTGCTTATAAACGTGTTTACAGTACGCTCCGGTTCTGACCTTTCAGTTTCTATTATGTAATGTGACATTTTGAGGAGTGAACTATTTAGTATGGCAAAGCTGCATTTAGCAGCCATAGTCAGAAAAGTTCTGCCAAACAATGTACATTTACATTTACGGCGTTTAGCAGACGCTCTTATCCAGAGCGACTTACAGAAGTGCTTAGTGTTCGGTTAGAGTATGAATCTCTATCTAGTACAAACAGATTTAAGTCCAAACTACTCTTATACTCAAACACTGCCATAAACACAGGGCCAGTGCTAATACCTAGAAAAAAGACAACACAATTCCTAGCAAAACTGGAACACCTACAGAGAAGAGAATAAATACAAGACTACATACAGTACAAGTGCAATACTTATCCAGTGCTCCTAGAAGATAAAGTGCAATTACAGTTTACACCAATAGTTCAGTAGATTAGTGCTTTACAAAGAGATGGGTCTTCAGTCTGCGTTTGAAGACCGCGAGAGAGTTCGCTGTTCGGACAGCCAGTGGAAGTTTGTTCCACCATCTGGGTGGCAAGACAGAGAAGCATCTTGTCACGTGTCTTCCATGAATCTTGAGAGATGACGGGTCAAGCCGAGCTGTAGTTGAAGCGCGAAGGGCTCGAGGTGCGGATCGCCTTTTGACCATTGCCATAAGGTCAGGAGGAGCTGGTCCATTCTTGGCTTTGTAGGCATCAGAACTTTAAACTGAATGCGAGCAGCTACAGGAAGCCAGTGAAGGGAGCGCATTAGTGAAGTGACATGAGTGTACCTGGGAAGATTGAAGATGAGCCTTGCTGCTGCATTCTGGATCAGTTGTAAGGGCCTGATGGTCTGCAGAGGAAGACCAGCCAGGAGGGAGTTGCAGTAGTCGAGCCTTCAAATGACAAGAGACTGGACGAGCACCTGGGAGGCCTCCTGAGAGAGGAAGGGTCTGATGTGTCTGATGTTGTGGAGAATGTATCTGCAGGACCAATGCAGGTTCGTAATATGGGCTGAGAATGATGTAGACCTACGACGGCTGAAAAGTGCAGAAAGTTGTTAGCTTACCACTGAAACCCCATATCACGGCCTGCGAGGTCCCTCGTGGACTACCTTCGAAGAGCTAACACATATTTACCGTGCGGGCTTTTTGTTGATAAAGCTTTGCTTAATGCGTAGCACTGGGGTACGATGAACCCTGATACGCTTCGTAGCTACTCCGCTCCTTTTTCATGAGGAAAATCTTTCCCATTTTTCCTGACTCAAATGAAGCTGTGCATGCTAAATTTTCCCTCAGCCTCCCTAAGATTAAAGATGCCATTTATTCTCACAGGGAAATCAGGCATGACGGGAGTGTGAATATATCCCGTACTGTATTCCAGCGCATTATCTGTTTGCAAAAAAAAAAAAAAATAAATAAATATGTATTACTTACCCTCTCGTAGCTGTGTTTAAGTGATTTTAATAAAATTCTTAAGCGCTTAGTGCCATTTCAAGCTAGCGCCGCTGGTGCTTACCACTCCAGCCTCAATGCCCCTTAATGGGTTTCATGTAAATATGTTCATTTGCGATTTTCTCCGTCAATTCATCTTCCTGGATATTGTAGATAGAGATTATCCGGGGGAGTGAATTGTGCAAGACGAAGCTGGTGGTTATGATTTTTTTTTTTTCATCTTAATTTATGTAATTTCCAACCATAACCTCAGGGATAAACCTGACATTGTGTGAGAAGTAAAAGTGCTGTGCCTGTAATTCCTTTTTTTTTTTCACTACCCCTCTCTCTCCCTCTCTTTTAAGAGCTCGTGAATATTTATAAGATGGTGTCAAAAAATAGAGCTAACCTTGATTTTACTTTCACAACTTCAACCCCACGTTGCACCTTTCCAGCCGCGGCTTCCAATACTCTTGCATATAAATTGGATTTGTTAGTGGAAGGTTGCAGATTCGTCTCCTGGGCGGGACAGGAAGTACCCCCCCACACCCCCCCCCAATCTCAGCAAGGTTCTAATTCTCACCTCTCCTGTAGCTGTAAGGAAAAAAGGGAGGGAGAGAAAAACACACCTCTTCCAAGCTCAACACAAATCAGCCTTGGAGGGAATGGAAGAACAGAATTGGAGGAGCCAACTGTTGCCCGGCAGATGAGTGCTGTGTTTTTCTCAGCGCTAGCCGAGGCTTTGTGATGCTGTTTGAATGGCTATTGATTTGCTAGGGTTGGTCTCGCTGGCAGGCCATCGTTGATCAGATGCCCCGTGCTTTCTGCATTCATCGGCAGGACCGCTGGAGATGGCACAAAATGGGCTGAATTCTAAAGGGAACCAAGCCAGCCGTGGCACCCTTGTTAGCAATAATTAACGGCGGCTGAACACCAAAGCATTACCCTTTGTTTTCTAATGTTCTTCCATTAGCGGCTTACATCATAAGCATCGGGGGATAAAGGACCAGCTACCCTATCTGTGGGGATCATTTTGCGAGCTGTTGACCTCTGTTCACCTGGACTCTTTTTATATTGCTCACTATAAGCAAAGCCTAGTTTTCTCAACACAGACTGCGGATAAGAAACAAGGCAGAACCGGTTTGCAGTTTTTGCTCTAACCTGCTGATCTGCTGTGGCTTTCCCATTTGTGCCCTGCCCTTTCCCATGTCTGCAAGAAACCATCTGCATATTTAGTCTATTTTTAAAAGGTGTGGTCAGTCTTGCCTTGGGTCTAGAATTCCAGGAAGTATGTCTGTCTCAGTGCCATGCTAACCACTCGGTGGGGCTAGCCGCACTGAGCGTATTCCACTTACAGCCCACTCAAGAGTTTAGTTTAATACAGTGGTCTTCAACCCTCTTCCTGGTTAGCTACTTTTCTGAAGAGCTTACTTCCAACCTGTATCTGATAAGCTTCCCCTCCTCTTAATTAACTCAGATACATCTGAGCTAGCTAATCAGGGACTTGGGAAGAGGTTGATTAGCTGTAGCGAGCGTGTGACATTGTGGATGGAACCCAGGAAAGTAGCTATGGTTTGGTGGTTGCTAGTCCTGGAGTTCCCCTGCTTGCATATTTGCCTTTGTGCTCTAAGCAGGGCTGGACTGGGAACTAAATTATGATCTGGGCTTATGTTCAAATACCTTCCTATTTTTTTTAGCACACACCATTTTTTATAAAGCCACTGCCACATTATTTGTAGATGGATTTTCTAGCCTTCACAGTTTACCTTGCCCAGTTGTTGTCAGTTGCCTTTGTTCTGGGGCAGAAGTATTTGCATGATTGGCAGGTGACCACACTAAAGGATACAGTGGGTTTGTAACATGTCTAAGTGGGTGCCTGGTGCTTGCTGTTTCTCCTGCTATGCAAACACTTTAATGCAGTTTCTCTTTCTGGCTCTTACTGAGACCTACACATGTAGTAACCCACCAGAGATTGTTCAGGAGTAGTGCTGATAGACCTGGTTGTTTGACAAAAGTACACTTAAGTTAAAGTGCTAGTAATCTAGTAAACAAAAAAAATCTTAAATAAATATTACATCTTAACACTTTAAGTGTACTTAAAGTAAAACATAAAGTATTTCCATAAACATTTGTTTTAATAAACATTTTAAACATGTGTTTATTGAGCATTTGAGGTCATTGTTGAAATCGCTACTAGGAAATAGAACCAGTTGTATTTTAGTGGTCAGTACTGAACTTTAAAAAGGAACATGCCCATCTCAAAATTAAAGTAATATATTTAAAAAAATGTAGTGGACTTAAGTGCATTTTCACAATTCTCATTCCACAAGATGTGTTTGGTGGCAGATTAAATAACTCATTAAACAAGTTGGTGATGAGGAGTCGATTCCAAAAGAATCAATACTTCAACTCCATCACGTAGGGATCAATTCTTAACCAAAGACTGAAAGAGTCAAAATACTCAGTATTGACTACTAGACACGTTTTTATCTTAATTCTCATTCTGATGGAGGAGAGTTGGAAGACAGGTCAGAGAGAGTCTGACCTCCTCACAAAAAAGTTTTCTACACATCTTGCATGGCAACTCATCATGATTTGGGTTGGAGTCAACAATTTTAAGAAGGGAAACGAAAGCTAAAAAAAATAGCAATGCTTTTACAGAGCAGTGTGGAAATGAGAAGACTTACCTACTTTGTTTGGCAGCCTCTTATTTAAATTTCCATTTGGACTACAGTGATGATGATCTCAGCACACCTCTCTAAGTTTCCCTCATTAGTCTACAGGTGAAAGAAAGTGAATGCTCCTCTTATGGCTGTAATCTGTAGATACTCAAAATTAAATAAGAGACGTTTAGAATGTTTTAATCACTGCTGTATCTGTGTATCACCGGCTCTGGGGGCTGTGTTGATTAAAGCAGAGACGAGGAAAACTCAGAGTCACATATCAGTAAATGAAGGATATAAATGCAGATTATTTTAAGATGCTGCTTTGACACTGTGCCTGAATAGAAATACCTGATTACAAATACAGAAATAAATAAAGAAATTAAAATAAATAAACTGCAAAAAAAAAAAAAAAAAAAATTGCTTTGTAGTGAGAAAAAGTGAAAAATATTAGGTGATGGAAATACTCAATTACAATACAGATACCTAAAAATACTTAAGTACAGTAATTAAGTCCTTGTACCTAATTATTTGCTACTTCTGTCTAGGACCAGGACTGAGACTGGAGTTTCTGGAGGCCCACTGTCCTGCATATTTTAGTGCTTTTCGGGCTTTAGCACTTCTACTTCAACTCAATAATGGACTGTTAATGAGCTGATTAGTTGGATCAAGTGTGTTGGGAGAATAAAAAAAAACTAAAAAGAGCAGGGCAGTGGGCCTCCAGGACCAGGGTTGAGAAACACTGCCTTAGGGTACTTGCATTTCGAGCCCACACACACAATAATTAGCACGTTCCAGAAATCCATTCTCTGCTCTTTTTTGTTTTTAGAGTCATTCCCTTCAGCCACGGCTGCAACAGTATCTATTAATTGGGAGTCAGAGTGACATTCGGCGCCGAGTCATGTTAAGAAAGCAGCAAGATAACGGTGTGCTGCACCACCAGAGTGTTGGGATGTGATCCACTGCTGCAGTCTTAACCAGAAGTGGGCAGAGCTGCCCAAACCCAGGTGAGAGAGGGGCGAGAGCAAGGTGAGAGCGGGACGAGAGCAGGCTGCCCCGCCGCTCCAGGGTCAGGGGTCACTGATGAGGCGTTTATGGAAGCGGCGCTCCGCCTGAGGCTGGACAGGGACCAGAGCTGGAGAGTGGACTGGGCGGAGGGGGGATAATTACGCCGTCTCACTGTGCACCAGCAGCCCCGTTAGGAAGAATGACAGGAGAAAATGGTGGTCAAAAGGTCTGCTAGAAGTGCGATGAAGCGCTGTGACATGCTGCAATCTGGTTCAGGCCCAGACAGGATGCTTCCATTTACGCAACTGATTGTTTTGTGTCTCATATCAAAGTGATTTCTTTTTTTTTCCTGTTCATTTCATAAGTCGTACCTCACTAAGCTAGCGAATGCTTGTTTGTGGGTTATTCTCACATATGCTGCTGCTATAAGGAGGGTAGGTTTGTTTTTATTCATCTGAATAGGGTCACCTTGGGACACTCCTTAAGGTATACTCACACTAGACTTGTGTAAAATGGGTATGACCAAGGCTGATGATGGAAAAAATCAGTAATATCACAAAAGTGAATATAATTATATCAGATAATTATACACTGATAGAAGTACATTGAGTTGTACCACTTAAGGAAGATGAGATTAGGCAACAGGTAAAGTTGGCAGCAGTGGAGTTCTTGCAGTTGCAGTTGGCCAAGCGACAAGGTGTTTACAATTAATGTAACGTATTGCAATGTAATGAAATGTAACATGTTGCATTCCAGCAAACACTGGGTGTTAGTTTGACATTAGACAGATGTTGGTATTTTAGTCGAAAAGAAAAATTTAAACCCAATGTTGACTTGACATTAGCCTCTAAATTCTGATTGGAAATCAAAAGTCAGATTTGCTTCAAAATCCCATGTTGGACAGACTTTGAAATTTAGTTGGAAATCAAAATCGCATATTCATCAAAAAGCAATATTGGCTGGACATCAAGCTCTAGTGTTAGCTAGAAGGTGCAGGCAGCTGGAGCGCCCAGGTAGCATTTGGGCGCTTTGCTCAAGGGCCCTACAGCCATGAATGGTAGGAGGTAAAGATTGAACCAGCAACCTTACGATTAGTGGACAACCTGCTCTGCCACCTGAGGCACGGCTGCTCCAACTGTGCCACAGCAACCCTGATAGTCATGAATAAACCGTGGAGGAAAACATTCACAACAACAAACTTAATCAGACACCTAAAACACCATCACCTTGCTGTACGTTTTTCCCCCCATCCACTTGAACTGAAAATGCAGGTTTCTAAATACACTCTCCAGGTTGGAGGATTTCTATTTTCTGTGTTTTTATATAAATGGTGATATAGATGTCCACAGACATGCTAGTTGGAAAATGTTCACAAAAATCCATTAGTGGCTACTACAGAATGATACTTGACAATGCTACGTCACTGGCATTTGTCTATTGTTCCGAAAGGTTTTTTTTTTGCTTGTACTTCTATGGCTTATTCACGATCAGCTGTAAGACCAAGCTGGAGCAGTTGGGCAGCTGCGGCTCAGATAATATGGCAGGTTGTTCACTACGTACAGGCCTGTCCATAACTGAAGTTCTCTTGAGCAAATCACCCAAATGTGCTGCAAGTGCCAAGACTTAAAGCTTGATCTTAATCCAGTATTGGTTTTGGATAGAGATGGAAGGATCGATCGGCTATGTATCGGTATCGGACGATTTTTAATCAAAATACTGCGATCAATGATCCGCCGATATTTCTCCAAGTTCCCGAGAGCCAATCGATGGCGTTAAACAAATGAGCTTAGTTTCTTTATTTCCAGCTAGCGTCCGGCCAGGTCCTTACAATTCCTATCTGAACCGCCAGGTGGAAACACATACCCTTTCATTTTCCACTGATTTACAAAAGCGGCGGCCTCGCGAGAACAGTTTGCGCTTGCGTTGCGTCCGTCTGGCAGCTTGTTGCCGTATGTGACACAGACTTCAGGGCACTTTGTAAAATTAGTCAAATTAATGTGTCTTGTGGTGGAACCAAGACAAAGACATTTAGCACTTATAATCTGATACGGCTTTTAAGAGTGTACCACGCAGCTGAATACAGTGAGTATCAGCAAACAGCAGAGCTAGCACTCGCAGCTAACACAAAACAAATAACCCAGAACACCGTGCAGACCAGATCTGACCAGTATGAACAGTACAGCAGCAGCAATTCAAGATCTACATTTAATGATTGCAGTTTGTTGTTTAAAATAACTCGGAGCCTGCATTTAATGACTGCCGTTTTGACTGTGTTTATTTAATTCGCTTTTTTCGTTTGAAATTAAGGGTCTAAATTGCAGTATTGGGGATATTTGTTTGATTTACTTTGTTTATTTACTGCTAATTTTCTTAAAAATATTATGCCATTTTAACATGAGCTTGTTAAAAATGGCAATAAACCATGTAGCCCTGCTCTGGGATTAGGGGTGTAAGAAAATATCGAAAATATCCAATATCGGAATATTTTGTTTTGTGATACTGTATCGATTCTCAAAAACACAGTATCGATACACAGATTCCTGGCAGACAGTGAATTATTGTGTGTTGTGTTTAAACCTCTGACCGCTAGATGGCAGTGTTGTAATCCATTTTCAGCTCCACTCCAACATTAACACGCAGCACAAGGGTGCAATACTATTGTAAGCACTGACAAACCTGTTCATATAGTGGTGTGTTTTAATAGTGAATCGTGACCGCTGTATCACAATACGTATCGTATCGTCAGGTTCTTGCCAATACACAGCCCTATCTGGGATCTAGCCCCGCCCTCGATTGGTATCGGCTATCGGCCGATCACGTCAAGAGGTGATCAGCGATCGGAATCAACCTCAAAAACGCTGATCGGTCCATCTCTAGTTTTTGATGGACATTTGATTTTGACTTCCAAACAAAATGCAAGGCTTGTCTAACATTGGGTTGTAACGTCAACGCAGTTTTCTTTTTCTCAACAAAATTTCTATCGCCTGGCCGCTGTAGAACACATTAACTGTGTGGTAGGCACTTCAGAAAGATACTGGTGTATGTGTGTGTCCTTGAGCAAGTGCTACCAGTCCTTGTCACTCCTTTATACACAGAGACAATATACTCAGTCGTAAGTCTCTAAGATTACTGCTGCTTTTGTGCAAGGTTGGAGAGATCAGCGCTGAGAACTCAGCTCCAACTGGAAATAAAGACTAAATGTACATGAATCTACACAAAAGCCCGGTGTACAGCGACAGTTTATGCTTCATGGATTTTGACACGGCAAAAAAAAAAAAGGTCCTCTGATGGACTCGCTTTTGAAATATGGCTCTTGTACCCTTGGCCGATCAGAGGCAGTAAAGAAAGTGCTGAAATGCGTGTGAATGATGGTCTTTATGTAAGGCATGTTCCTCGGCCTCGTACCAGATAAATAAAGCAACGTCCAGGCGAAACCCCTCCCTCCTTTGGCAGGCGGGCTGCTGTAAATGTAATGAAGGTGGGTAGTAATTCTTTTCTCTGTCAGAGCCACACGTCCATTAGCATTTACATCCAGCCCTGCCACTCAGCTCTCTCTCGCGCTCTCTCTCGCTCTCTCCCTCGGTCTCTCCCCCTCGCTCTCCACGCACTGATAAGAATCACAATCGGCAGCCTTTCCGCACCCGTATATTACAATGCCAGCCTGCGGAAACAGTGAGCGGCG
The DNA here is from genome assembly GCA_021613375.1 of Megaleporinus macrocephalus. Lineage (NCBI taxonomy): Eukaryota > Metazoa > Chordata > Actinopteri > Characiformes > Anostomidae > Megaleporinus > Megaleporinus macrocephalus. The sequence goes on from CM038719.1 coordinate 20,012,782, forward strand.
CCCAGCCATTAACACGTGCGCTATCTCTCCGGTGCAGGGGGTGCATGTGGAAGGAGGGTGGAGGGGTGGGAATCCAGCAGCTAGTTCCCCACAGCTTTAGTATCAGCATCTCCAAGATACAGTTGAAATGACAGATAGCTCAGACGACCATAGTAGCACTTCCAGTTTGGAGTCCTTTACTGTGTCTTCCACAGAAGCTGGTATGTGACACCCTGATATGCAGGAGCCTGTAGGATTTTAGAAAAAACATCCACCTAAACGCAGTAGGCTTTCTAACATTGTAAAGAGGGCTACAGCGCTTCTGGAAGATTTGGTGCAGCGTTTTGTTCTTATACTCCAGTGCGAGTATATTTTTTTATAGTTTTATTTATGAAAACTGCAGGGAGCGCATGCCACAAGCCCAGTGATCACACAACTCGACCTTCAAAGGTCCAATCAGCCAGGTCTTTACCAGCTGAAGGCAGTACATTTTGAGATTTCTGAATTATTGCAAAACTCAGCAAGGAGGTAAATGTCCACAGGGAGCACACTGCTGTAAAGAAACAGGCACTTACTGAGGCCTGAGACTTCTCAGTTTACTGTAATTATCCACTGGCCAAGCTCAGCTCCAACACTGCTCAAAATCAAACGCTACATACTATACTATTATTCATCATGGTAGAACATGCTGTTCTCCTGGCTTATGTAGCCCCTACAAGGGCTCAATTAATGCCCTCTAAACTCTGGGAATGACCATTCAACAATCATTTCCAGATGATTTGACATATTTTTGATGAGCCCATTATAGAAGTGAAGTATAAGCACGTATACTCCCTTTAAATGTAGACATAAATCACATATTCACACTTGAAAATCACTTCATCTGCTTCATCCGTCTTCTCACAGTCTTCACTCCTGCTGGAATTAGGATGTTGAAAGGTTTCCAGTGTTTTCACCTTTAGATTTAAAAGGAATGTAGTATAGCAGTGATTGTCAATCCTGGTTCTAGAGTATTAGAGGCCTCGTCCATAAGTGTCCAGATATTAAGGCCTTTAAAACCAATCTCTCTTAAGAGGAGCCCACTCATGCAGTGTTCACAAAGATTCTGACATTTACTAATGTTTTATTATTTGAGATTTGTTCCTAGGTAAGAACGGAATGTACTCTCCAGAGCAGGAGGTGCAAACAGTTCTGCAGTTTAAGAGCATGTCAAAAACCTGACAAACTTTTTTTCTTAAGACATTTCTCAAGAACAAATTCAGGACAGTAAATATTTAAATCAGTAATGAGGCCTTTTTCAAACAGCAGCGGCGTATTCAATAAATCTCTCTGTCCACAAAAACAATCACTTGAGCATTCAAACCCAGTAGAGTGAGATCATGCATCATAAAATTTGATGCAAAACACCTCAAGAAGATCATCGAGGGCGTGTGCATTGCACTGAATATAATGTGTCTCAAATCCGAGGCAGGCATTTTCTAATAGTAACAGTGGCATGCTGCAAACACAGTGGCTAAAAGTCCTGCCAGAAACTAAAAGCCTGAAAATGTGAAAGAAATACCTGTAACTTTTTACATCTACTGAAAAACATCCACTCTGATCTGATCAGGCAAGTGGTTCTTATTTTTTCAAGATTTTAAATCCATTTTAAAATTAAGTAATTTTTTTTCCAAACCCTTACATTTGGAATGACTGAGGTATTTTGGTATTTGCACATAACTGACTTTCCATTTAAAGGAACTGTGTGTAGTACACTCTGATGCATCCGCTGAAGAGTTCAATGAAAAAAGAAAAAACGAAATCACTGCCAAATTGCAGAGCACACAAAAACAACGCAGTCAGCAGCTGTATTTCAGACAGTCCTACAAGTTAACAGCCTGCTTTTTTAGCCCGGCCACATGAAAACTGGAGAGTGCTTTCAAAAACCTGCGTTTTTAGCAGGGGCATAGCCATGAATTGAACACGGTGGGGGATCAAATTTACCCGAATGGAGGGGCTGAGGCTTAAAAATGTCAACGTTCGGAAACTCATTTCCTGCCTTTCTAAATGATTAGAAAATCCACTAAAATATGGGATAAACTTTCAGAATTTATTTATTTGTGTACAGTAGTGACTAATAGTGTATTGTAATGGCAGAGATAAGCCTTTAATTAAATTTAACCATAACTGTAATCAGTTTTTCTTCTCCAGTCATTTCTTTTCCTCTCCTCTGCTCCCCAGTCATCTCTTCTCTCCTTTTCTCTGCTGTCTTCTCATCTCCTTCTGTTTTTTAGTCTCTCTTCTCCTCCTCAGGTTTTCCTTTCCTGTTCTCTCCAGTCATCTCCTTCCTCAGCTCTCTTGGCATCTTGAGGTCTTTTCTCAATCGTGCTCTCCGATCATCTCTTTTGTACTTTCCCTTACTCTCCTCTCCTCTCTAGTTCTCTCCTCTTCTCTGTCCTCCCAAATAGGCCTGCGTTCAAATGTTTTTTTACTTCGTACAATTACTGACACTTTTTGGCAAAACATTATTTATTTCCTTAATTACAGCTGCAGCGCAGAATGATGTATTGATGTTTACTTTATCTTTCCATGCAAGCCATAGACTTAATAATCAGTCTGGGCTTTGCTGAAGTGACGTGCCAGTAGAGTGGTACAGTCTTCAGTAATGAGTGTCCCATCAACAACTGAAGGGAACACTGATGGATCCTAATGTTACACAAACAAGTAAGTGGAGTACTTTTTTTGTTTAAAGCTTTAACATTAATGTATTGGGGACATGTCTAACATGTCTAAATATTTTATTTTCAGTGGGGAGCTGTTTTCGTGTCGATTCCGATCGCTGATCTCCTTTTTATGCGATCGGCCAATAGCTGATACCGATCGAGGGCGGGGCTGTATGCTACGGCAGGGCTACATGTAGTTATTTTAGCGCGAGCAAGTCATAAAACATGGTCTAAACTGATTCATTACCATTTTTAATGAGCTCATGTGACATTTTAACAAAATTAGCAGTAAATAAACAAAGTAAATCAAACAAATATCACCAATACCACAATCATTCAATTTAGACCCTTAATTTAAAACAAAAAAGCTAATTTAATAAATGCAGTCAAAACTGCAGTCCTTAAACGCAGACTCTGAGTTATTTTAAACAAAAAACTGCAATCATTAAATGTAGATCTTGAATTGTTGCTGCTGTACTGTTCGTACCGGTCAGATCTGGTCTGCACGGTTCTCTGGGCTCTGCTGTTTGCTGAAACTCACTGTATTCAGCCGCGTGGTGTACTCTTAAATGTCGTATCAGATTAGTAGTGTTAAATGTAGTGTTAAAAAGTTGAGCACCGATCTCATATTTTTATTAAAAATTGTCCGATACCAATACATAGCCGATCGATCCTTCCATCTCTAGATGAGATATAAAAGCAGAGAGGGCCTATCACACCCAGTTCACTTTGGGCTTAAGTAGGTCATTGGTCACTGGAAGTGCTGGGAGCAGGGGTGACTCTAAAATGTGAATGGAAATGATACTCAAGTTTTGAGCACCACTGTTGTGTGGCATTGTGGTACTTGAATTCTGTAGTTCATAGTTTTTTCTATGAATTTCCTCACTCTTTGAAGTAGAAGTAATCAATGGCTAATAAAAAAAGTTTAGTATTGTGGCAGATGGCTTGATTTAGTTAGTAATAACATCTCTTACTAGTGATTTCCTCACACCTTGTGATAAAGCACTGTGGCTTGATGTTTCTTCCCAGGAATGCAAGTCCATTCTTTGCATTCATGATCTTCAGAACCACCTCTAATTGTACAAGCGCTATGGCCGATGGCACGTCATGCGTGCAGGTGTCTGGTCATAACTGAGCCATGTGCATCACGGTGCATGGATGGATCACTTCCCCAGCAGCCCGTCAACTAATTAGGATCTAATTATCCAGGCAAGTGTAAACAATCGCAGCAGATGGCAGAACGCACGGAATTAACTCTAATGACCCGCGGCCCGGTGGAATTCCCATTTCGGCGCCTTTGTTTGTTATTTCCCTCCATTACTGTTTGCCCTACTTTCTAAATTCAGTTCACTCCTGCCTCCTCATGCCCGGAGAAGGCGCTTTCTGCCTCCTCTCCCTGCAGCGTGCCTGCTCGCTGCGTCTTACTCTCTCTTCTTTCTTCTCCTTCAGATTGCTCGTGTGTTTGGAACACCTTCAACTCACCTGTCGTCAATTAGCTCTCACAATGAAGGCCTACATTGGAGGCTTCCTCTCTCTCGCTTCTTCACTTTTCCACCTATTTTTGGCGAATTAGACCAAGCGGGCCTTCAGAGATGCAGGCTTTCCATGCTGAGTAGCGTGTAATTACAGGATGGGTGTCATTAAAAGCTTTAGCGGCCTCGCGGAGGAATGAAGCTCATCTTGCTTCTCAATTCCAACAGAAATATCAGACTTCGCAGGCAGCGTCCAGCGAGTGAGGGGGAGGAACTCTGACTGGCAGTGTGTCGGAAATGGAACGTTACATACTACACACTTATTCGCAACAGTAGCATTCGCTGTTCTCCTGCTCAAGCCAGCAGCATACTTAAAACGAGAAATAGAAGTAGAGTGGTTTGAGTTCATATAGTCGAAGTTGAGTTCATATTGCTGGTCGTCAAACAGAACATCGCTTCCAGTCCAAATTTCCAGACCCTCAATGTCATATGATTTTGGTTGCAAGCTTATACAAAGAGTTTATCCACTCTTCATTCTTTTATTTGCAACCGCTCTCATTCCATTTATGTTTTCACATCAGTATGAATTTAATTTCCACAAGTTTCTGCAGAACTTTGTAGAAGACGCCTAGGCCTTGGGTACTGAGCCCAGTTTGTTAACCCCCTCTAAAATATACCCACAATTAAAGGATGAGTTTAATCAGGTGTGTTTGAGCACGGAAGTCACCAATCTGCTCAAGACTGTAATCAGTGGCAGAATTAGACGACCCTTAAACCCTGGGGACATTCTCAATAGTATGGGCATTAAGTCATACACCTCTTTCGTTCTGAGACCCACCCTGTGATTGGTCCTGATATCACATGATCACTTGTGTCACTGGTTTTTTTTTTAACCCAGTTTTTTCCCAACTTACCTCTCTCCACCAGCTGGGAGGTGAAGGGTAGCGCATGCTTCCCCCAAGACACGTGAAGAACGACCACATTTTTTAAACTGCAACCAACCCAATTAGACAGTTCATCGTGCTTAGAGAGAGAGAATGCTAATTTCCAATTCTTTTGCGTCAGTCGAGGTGCATCTGCATTTTCTAGCATTATGCTGAGTGATGGGAAAGTAACAGGGTCAGCGTGCTCACCCAGGGAGAGGCTAATTATGCTCTCTTGGACAACTGGCATTAAATGGCAGTTGCAGAACCAAGGGTTGGAATGCTTAGAGTGGTCGTGCCACTCAGAAACCCCTGTTCTTGTTTTTTTGTTGTTGCTGTTTTACTAAAAGTCTAGATTTAAGTATGAAATTCAAGTGATAATGGAAAACCTTTCAGAAGAGATACTGAAGTGTATTACTGAATGAATATGAAACATCCTGCAAGTTATCCAAATACATATTCAAATAACATGAATTTTAACTGTTTTAACATTTATGGAGAGCCAACAAACGCCAGGTTTAAGGTTCTACTCATTACACTTGGTATCAGTTTATTTTCTTCTGTGGCTCTTTTTAAGCCTAGCCTGCGCCTGTGTAAGTGGCTGCCTTTCATTGTATATATTTTAAGCCAGATGTGATCTACTGTAGCTGTATGTGGTCTCAGTGTGGCTTGATCTTAAAGTTATAATGGCAGAATATGTTGTGGCGTACTGTGACACGCTGAGGAATTGAACAATGCTCAGTGGGCACCAATGTGCTGTGTTGACGCCGGTGTGTGTGTCGCCATTAAAAAAATACATCCAGTGTGTGGTGGCCATTATAGTCACAGTTCTAACTGATTTAATGGCATCCATCACCTTCAAAAAGAGAAACAAGCATTTTGAAAACCTCTCCATGACACAATTCAGATTTTGATTTGATGGTGTACTCAGAGACTTCAGTCAGTTAACCTCCGACAAACCCAAGGTGCAAAGATTCTGAGGGGTCTGGGATCCTCTAATTAACCACTTGGACCAACAGATGTCTCAAAATCTAAAATTCTGGGGGGTCCCTGAAAATAAACTTATTATGATGTTATTCATTAGGGGAGAACAGATGCTCTAATTCAGGAAAGGTCACAGTTTGGATGCTTCACCCATAATCGGCAAGTTCCTGTCTTTGGTTTTCCCAACTAGAGCTGCAGCATTGGTCCTCTTCATAAAAGCACTGTAGATAATTGGCTCACCCACTCAGTCCTCGGGCATAGCCTAGCAGCTGTACCTCCGCCTGGGATACCTCTGAAAACTTAACAATACGCCACAGCATGTTTGTAAATCTGGAAGATTTCCCAAGCGACTGGCGAAAGGAGTAAAACATTACTTAAACTGAAGAAAAAAATGGATGAGTTTTCCAAAAAAGGAATAGTTAAACCAAACACTTTGTTGCCATTGAAGTTCACCGGTGCCAGCAGCCAGCCAACACTGGTGTAACAGGCCAATATGAGATTCTTTGAATACCAGGGGGTATTTTGCACATGGGGTGAACCTTGCTTTCAGAGTTACTTCATAAAATGTTTAACAAAACAATATTTGTGTTAAAGAAAATACTTTTAGCACAACAGCAACCTGTGGAGAAAGCCTGGAGAAGGATTCCAGCCAGAGTTTTTTTTAGGGTTCTGTAAAGGCACAGAGGCAGAAACATCAAAGTCTGGCGTCGGTGAGCTTGTGTTCATTGATGGAATTGTGGACGTAGGAATATAGATAGGCGTTTTGTTTGCAAACCTGCAGAAGTCTGCAAAGAAATTGATAAACAATAACGATCCATTTGCTTTTACATGTCATTTCCTAACACAATACTACAATTCAAGTTCGAAGCAAATATTTTTAGGGTTTCAGACACCCTACTCTTGGCATACTTTGTAGAATAGAAGTATGCAGTTTCAGGTGCAGCTCAATGCTGAAGAAAGCAGGTACCAAGAAGAGCTAAAATACTCAGAAGCGTTCTTTATCTGGAAGGCTCAGAAGCTCCCTCCATACCAGCGGAATTAACATTCACGCACTTCTAATTTGAAGTGAATATGGGATGGCATCTGGCTAGTTTTCGCCTATGATTTAATGAACACTATGGCTTTGGACACCAATCTTTCTGGAGTACTATTTTGGCATGCTGTTTCAAGCTGAAGCATGTGATTTCGGACCCAGCTTGGCTGTCTCTGGAGGCGCTGGCTGGAGGGCGGGAAAAAAAAAAATAGATACGGAAGAGAGATGCGGGTGCACGGCGTCTCATTAATCGGCGGTTGGCGCACATGCCTGCTCCTGGGTGTGTGTTGTGCCAAGCACTCTGGTGCCTAATTAAGCTCCAGGATATCGCAGACATGTCCCAAGGCGCACAAACGCACACATACACACACAATCCCCTGGTGCTGAGTCAGAGAGAGAGAGAGAGAGAGAGAGAGAGAGAGTATGCACATGGGGAGCGATAGAGAAAGACGCGATGGAGAAGAGATAGAGACACACGGAGAATGAAGAAAGAGAGGATGAGGGCAGGCAGGAGGCAGGTATACAAAGAAGGGGCTTGTGAGGGGGAGCGAAAGAAAAGTGAGACGTTGAAACAGATAAGCAGGACGGACACAGAAGGAGAGGGAAGAGAGAGAGAGAGAAAGGGATGTGTGCAGGCATTGTGTTGATGTGGCTTGCAGTCTCTGATAATTCAATCTGCTGGCCATTGACTGCCACCCCACTTCCACCCACCCCCCCTTCCTAGTGTGCTCTGTCTTCACTCCTAATTAAATCTGGCTTTGATAGCTCAATGCTGTCTCTAATTGCGTTCAAGCTACGTCACCGCGCTGCCCACCGCTCCGGTGGATCAAAAAGTGGCCACGCCGTGCTGCATTACACCTCGGTTAATCTCGTCAATTACGCGTCCATTAACCCATGGTGACCTGCTCGCTGTCCGCACTCATGCAGGCGCACCCGGCCAATCCCAGGGAAGGTAATGAAATTCAGAGGTGCAAATTGCTGCGCAGATTGAACTGTAACCAAAGTTAAACAAAGTAATCCCGAGCTTTTTCATTCGTCTCCCAGCCCTGACTTACCTGCAGTGCATGCAGTGGGAGCGAGCGCGATCGACCATGCACCCTACGCTCGTACCGGGGCTATGATCATACGGACTCCGTTTCAAGGTCCGTGGCTCAACTTCTTAAACTACAGGCTTTTTTTGTTAAGTTATTAAATCTATAGTTTAATAACCAGCAGCTACTACAAATACAAATTATTCAGCAAGCACTATGAGACTTATTTGCAGCGTAAGCCCTTGTAGTTCTCAGATCTGCCAATGGTTCCTGAGAGTCAACCTAAAATCAAAATTGAGCTTTTTTGTTGCCTTGTTAGTTCGTGTGCCTGCTCTTATTAAGTTGATTGATCTTGCCGTTTAATTCAAAGGACTAAATACTTGGATAAAGTTTGGACGTATTGATTATGTTGCCATGCAGCAGCAAACAGAAAGTAGCAGCAGGAGGAAAGTTTTAATTTTTTTAAATTAATTTTATGAAAATGTACCCCCCCCCCCCACTTGCTCAGATTGCCCTATTACCCCGTTTCACCTACAGCAATACACTGCCCGTTAAAAGTTTGGACACACCTAACACCTGACATTTTGATGCATTGAAAGACATTTACACTGTAAAGTTAGTGCCTATGTACAAAAATGTTTTTAAAATAAATAATTAATTAATTTAAATAAAAAAAATGACATACAATAACATAAATCTTTTTTGAGAAACAAGATCTATAAATATTCTTTAAACCGCAACAAGATGCTTTATTCCAGAAAGAATTCCATAAGTGTTATTTTGTAGTTTTGCTGTCCTCACAATTATTCACTAATATTTTGCTATTATAATAGTAAAAATAAGCAATAACTGGGTAGATGTGTCCAAACCTTTGACTGATGGTGTTAGAAGGAGAATGTGTTATAATTTCTGGTTTAGATTTAAGAATCTAGAAACCTCTACTATCCCTCAATGCTGTCCTGAAATTTATATTCTTGGAATGGAGTTATTATCATTCCATTTATATTTCCAGGAAAACAAAGAGTATCTTTATAGTAGACTTGTGGGAAGTAGAACCTCAGTCAACATTCACAGGTTTTTACACCATGTTTTGTTTTTGAGATTTATTTCTGCTGCTTATGGTTTCTCCTGGTAGTTGACATAGAGGTCCTAACACTACAAAATCCAATTCTTTGAATCTTGAGAATTTCACCCAGGCCATGCAGCACCATCACAGTGCCATAGGCAGAAATAAATTATTGGGCAGGCCTTTGAAAAAGTGAGTAAGCCAACATGGTTGATACAAATTCCATATGCAGTAATGACCCGTTATGTCATGACCTCAGGTTACGGTCTATTTCTGACAGCAGTGCAGTCATCACTCTACCTATTTCTACACCTATGGTGATACAAAACAATAGCATTAGCACTTTTTACAGGTATAACGTTTGTCCTATGTATACAATATGGCTAATCAAACTGCTGATATGCATAAAAATGATGTACAATACAACACATTAAATTTTAAAACCAACCCTAGGCAAAACCATACTATTACAGTCTACGGGCAATAAAAATATATATGTACCATATATGGCGGCACAGTGGTGATCCCCGGTCCGGGCCGTTCTGTGTGGAGTTTGCATGCTCTCCCCGTGCTTGAGTGGGTTTCTTCCGGGTACTCCGATTTCCTCCCACACGTCCAAACACATGCAGTCAGGTAAATTGGTCACTCTCAATTGCCCGTAGGTGTGAGTGTGTGAGTGAATGTTGGCCATGCGATGGACTGGCGAACTGTCCATGGTGTACCCTGCCTTTGGCTCCAGCCCTCCGTGACCCAGACTAGGGGGATAAAGCGGCAGATAATGGATGGATGGATGTACCATATATGTCCTACCTTTGACTCATACATTGAATTCATGTATTTTGACATGGTGTGTACATACCAATTTATAGGCAACTGACAATAATAGTATTTTTTAAAATTGGTCAGGGTCAGCATCTCATTTTTACAGGTCACACAGGTATATCTTTTGACCCCAACTGGAGCTTCAAATTGAAACACTGGCATGCTGAATACACTGAAGGCTTGAGGCAATGACTAATCAAGAGTTATCGCAATAGATCTTTGTCTTTTTAAGTATAACAGATATCAGAGCTTGTGCAAGGGTTGAGGGTAGTCTCAGGTTATCATATAACCCCTGAACATATCCGACAACAAAGGGGGCCAGGACACTTACCAGACACTTACCAGATTGCATTAGTTGAGTCCAATTGAGGAACATTAATTGTGTTAAGGGTTGAGCAGTTGAAAGGGCATTCTGGAGTATATAGCAAAACATATATTAAACATAAATTCTGCACTATTCTGAGTGGGATCGTATGTGACTCCTAATGACATTGGGAGCTGAGTTATCTGCCCAGATGCTGCAGAGTGCCCAGAGCTGATGTGCCAGCAACTTGCTTGCCTTATCACTGTGTTCATAATGCGTGGCTTTAGACTAAAGGAGCAAGCTTTCTAAGTGACTTGTTGAATTAAGGTCATTTTCTTTCTGTGGACTCAGCCAGTTTTTATATAATTCCAGGGTGTAAGAATTTGCATAAACTGTTTCCAAATAGAATATTTGTGAGGCTAAATCAGTCTCTTTCTTCTAATGTAAATTTTGAGGACCAATATATGAGATTATTTGCCTAATCCCTAATGTATGTCTTCAGTGCTTCCCTCACAGTAGATGATTTAACAATAGTATGTGTTATTAAGTGCTGGAAATCTAAGAAAATAGGCTAAAGTGTGGTGGAGAGCATAATGATTCAATTGGCCATCAATTCGCCATCAATTTATTGGGCAGGTCTGTGATCAGGCTTATGATCAGTTTGGATAGACCCAGGTCAACCTGTGGCTATGTCCCTACATGAAGGTAATCTTAACACCAAGATGCTTTGGGAAACTGGCCCTAGACCATTCCCTGAAAGTGGTGGCAAAATACCACAGCACTCTGAGAGCCGATTAAATGCACATGTGGTTTTGATAGCAACATGGGCCATTGTAAGTCCTACGAAGCCAAAGAATGAAGTGCTGATAGACGATAAATGCCTGATGCTTTGTCCTGCCTATCAAAAATATGTGCATGGATACGGGCTCAGGGGCCATTACTGTAAATGAATGCCGGAGGTGATGACATTGTGGCGTGTCGGTAATGGGTAATGTAGGTGTTTCTTCTCCCTCCATCTTAATTCAGGCTGGGAGTGTTTGGCCTGAGCGCTGATGGGCCCCTTCACCTTGCTGCCAGGGTGGAGGGCACTCCTCCCCGCTTGGGGGGAGTTGATGAAGTGCAAATCGGCAGGGTGCCGGTTGTCACGGTGACGGAGTGACGGAGTGGGCCAACCTTCGGCACAGCCTGTGAGCTGAAAGCGACGGCTCATACAACTCGCCTGGAGCAGTCATATGCACGCGCACACACACTTACGCACACAATTCACAGAATCTAACTTTTCTTGGCCAAGGTCACCACTATATGGAGTCACACTGACCTCTCCCCCTTTGGGCGAAAACGCTCTTCTGCTTTTTAAACTATAGAACGTTGCCACAAGAGGATGTAGTATTGACCGAGAAGCACATTCTTCACAAACAGTGCAGGTACTGTGTACACCAGAGGTGCAGTACTCAGCTATGTGTTGTATATATACAGAGTATGAAGTGTGCAAATAAAAGACTTGGTTTTTTGGGAGTCTTGGCCAGCTACTTCAACTGACTACTAACTCACTGGCTATAGTGGCACTAATGTTAGCTTCAGTGGCAGCAAAACCGTTGGGTTTGAACTCTGTCATCAAAAGAAAATATATTGAATTAACACTGTCGCCGAAGTCTGACCAGCCATAGAAATAAAACTCCCTCACTTCTCGTCCTAACTTGAAAACAAAATCCTTTCATACAGCAAATTACTGCTAGAAATTCTTCTTCTTTATCAAAAAAAAAGAATTTAGCTGTTACCAATCTGACTAAGCAGTCCTTTTAGAAGCTTTATGTTCTCTATTACTTTAAACTTCTGTAGAAAAACTCTTTTTTTTTCTGTAGAAAAACTTTTTTCTGAAAGAGGCACTTCTATGCATGTCCTTGCTTGGTTCCCTAGTGAATTGACTTTAGTTACCAACATTTTAACTAGTCTTGTATTTTTAATGCGTTAACGAATGTTGACAGAAAATATTTGAAGGGCCGGTGTTGAAAGTGCCCATGGTAAAAGCTGTAAAAGTGTTTCTTTCACTTCCCAGTTTATCCCGTCTGTATATGAAAACTAAGCAGCAAAGACAGTTCATTTAAAATGTTGTGAGGTTACGAAAGCCTTCTCATTTACATATATGTTTCAGCAGGATTATTATAGTTTAAAATGTTTCATTTTTACTGTTTACTTTTAGTGTGAATTGATATATTGAATTGATTTATTGATGTGTATATATATATATATTTATTTTCTGAAAAGTAATAGTGTTAGTTTAGGTTTTATATAGTTTTAGTATTTAGAATTTTGATGGCTGCTGTAGGCGGCACGATGGTGTAGTGGTTAGCGCTGTTGCCTCTTAGCAAGACGATCCAGGTTCAATTCCTGGTTCAAGAGTTTGCATGTTCTCCCTGTACTCTGGTTTCCTCCCACAGTCTGATGACATGCATGTTAGGTTGATTGGTCACTCTAAATTGCCCATAGGGGTGTGTGAGTAAATAGTTGGCCATGCGATGGACTGGCTAACTGTCCATGGTGTACTCCGCCTTGGGATTGGCTCCAGCCCTCCATGACCCTGACTAGCGGGATAAAGCAGAAGATAATGGATGGATGTTGTATTTGATAACAATAGATTAAATTTAGTACAGCATTAGACTTAGCATGGCTCAACTCCAGCTTTCCTTAAAGAAAGCTAGACCCACAACATCCACTTCTAAACTCTCATTCATACTCTGAATAAACAAAGATTTTATTGTAGTTTTTTATAGTTTATTCTAGTTTCTAAAGGTTTTATTGTGGCTTTGCAATATGCTGTTTTGATTTAGTTTTGTGTTTTTGAACCCATATTAAAGTTTATTACAGTTAACAAGCACACTTTCTCACTTCTAGTTCTTGGTTTAGGAATAGTTTCAGTTAACTATAACAACGCTGGGCTGTACATATGCACATGTCCCATTCATGCTGTGTGTTTCAACCCCAACTGCTTCCTGAATGAGGTACAAAACAGGCCAGCCAAACAGAACAGAGGACGTTTACATAAATCAGTCTCAGAAGCACAGTAGCTACAAACAGCTTGCTTAGTTCTAATGGCTAAAAGTTGTAAAGTCACCAATATGTTGTTGGTTATACTATCTTGGTACATGGTCACCTAGCCAAAGTATACCTACCACACTACACTAGTCTTACCATCGTTGCTAACCTCAAGTGCCATGGTGGAGTGGCACACAGGCCACAATTGACTTACCCACACTCGTGCACAGGTGCCAGAGGATGATTAAATAGAGGAGGAAGTGGCCACCGCTGTGTCAGAATAAAAGGGAGAAATACATTACGAGTGTTGAATGCGGGCCCTCGCTGTATGATTGCATGCCAGCGTGGTGCACTGCAAAACACAATGGGGCATGTTTTATGGATCCTGCCTGGTGCCTGTGGCCTTTGTCTGGGAGCTATTAAAATTCCATGTGCGAGGGAAAGGGAGGCAGAGTGGAGTGTTGCCACCCAATTCGCCTTCAGCTGTCAGGTTAAAAGAAGGTGGGCTTTTTTGTAATGGCCCTGGCAGCAGCGTGGCCCGCCGGACGGCCAGCAGCAACCTAGGCTCTGGCTTCCCCACCGCAGGGTCCTCTGCTGCTGAGGATCCACCCTCAGGCTCTCCATCTGGACCGCCGCTCTCTGCCTCCTCCACCTCTGCTGCATGCAGAAATTACCTCCACATGCCACACTTGGCTGCTGCCCTGCGTGGGCTGGCACAAGAAAAGGAAGCATGTCCCCGCTGACCCCCCTCTGAACATTCGGTGGCAAAAGAGAACCTGCCACCTCCAAAGCATATGGACACTAATGAGAAATGGCAACTTCATTACAGCTTTGGAAGACTCAGTTTAGCATTCTTCTGACCTGGGGATTCCATTTGTCTGAGAGAGCCACACAGAAGACAGGCCCCAGTAAGCCAACGAACGTGTTCTGGTCGCTGACTTGGCCCTTGCAGATCAAAGCATTGCACTGAGCCTCAAAGACCATTTACTCATTGCACTCAGGACTGGTTTCATAGAACCCTTACTTGCCTTTTCAAATAAAAGTTCCTGAAGGGTTCTTGACTTGTATGGCCACTTCACAAGAAAAAAATTTCATTCATTTATTGGTGTAGAAATGTTAAAAATGTAGAAAGCTTCTTCCTACAAATATCTCATTTACAACACTGAGTCTTCAGACAACCATCAATTGAAATGAAACCACATTCGGTTAATAGAACCAAATGTGGTTCTTTTATGAGAGTGCTCTCCAGCCCTCCTAATGGGGGTCTACATTCCTGCAGTAATTAATTCCCACCTGTATTAAACATGCTGTTGCCCCTCCATACCTTACTTAACAGCAGTCCTTGTAAAGTGAATTAGCTGGTAAAACTGTGATAGATGACAGATGGAACTGGACTCTGAGAGATCGTTAATGACATCACTTTAATGGACTCTTTCTGGCACCTAAATATATAAATATATATATAAATATATGTATAGGTGACAGAAAGAGTTTATTGAAGTGATGTCATCACAGCTGTTTTATATACAGTGCCTTGCAAAAGTATTCGGCCCCCTTGAACTTTTCAGCCTGTTGCCACATTTCAGACTTCAAACATAAAGATATGAAATTGTAATTTTTTGTGAAGAATCAACAACAAGTGGGACACAATCGTAAAGTGGATTGAAATTTATTGGATATTTTAAACTTTTTTTAGAAAAAAAACCTGAAAAGTGGGACGTGCAATATTATTCGGCCCCATTACTTTTAGTGCAGCAAACTCACTCCAGAAGTTCAGTGAGGATCTCTGAATGATCCAATGTTGACCTAAATGAGTGATGATAAATAGAATCCACCTGTGTGTAATCAAGTCTCCGTATAAATGCACCTGCTCTGAGATAGTCGGAAGCGCAGAGAGCATCATGAAGACCAAGGAACACACCAGGCAGGTCTGAGATACTGTTGTGGAGAAGTTTAAAGCTGGATTTGGATACAAAAAGATTTCCGAAGCTTTAAACATCTCAAGGAGCACTGTGCAAGCCATCATATTGAAACGGAAGGAGTATCAGACCACAGCAAATCTACCAACACCCGGCTGTACCTCTAAACTTTCAGCTCAAACAAGGAGAAGACTGATCAGAGATGCAGCCAAGAGGCCCATGATCACTCTGGATGAACTGCAGAGATCTACAGCTGAGGTGGGAGAATCTGTCCATAGAACAACAATCAGTCGTACACTGCACAAATCTGGCCTTTATGAAAAAAGTGGCGAGAAGAAAGCCATTTCTCAAAGATATCCATAAAAAGTCTTGTTTAAAGTTTGCCACAAGCCACCTGGGAGACACACCAAACATGTGGAGGAAGGTCAGATGAAACCAAAATTGAACTTTTTGGCCACAATGCAAAACGACAATGATCCACAACATAAAGCAAAAGCTACAATGGAATGGTTCACAAATAAAAATATCCAGGTGTTAGAAGGGCCAAGTCCAAGTCCAGACCTGAGTCCAATCGAGAATCTGTGGAAGGAGCTGAAAACTGCTGTTCACAAACGCTCTCCATCCAACCTCACTGAGATCGAGCTGTTTTGCAAGGAAGAATGGGCAAAATTTCCAGTCTCTCAATGTGCAAAACTGATAGAGACATACCCCAAGCAGCTGTAATCGCAGGAAAAGGTGGCGCTACGAAAAAATAATGCAGAATAATTTTTTCTTTTTTTATTTCTAAAAAATGTTTAAAATTAAGTTCACGATTGTGTCCCACTTGTTGTTGATTCTTCACAAAAAAATTACAATGTGGCAAAAGGTCGAAAAGTTCAAGGGTGGCGAATACTTTGGCAAGACACTGTGTGTGTGTGTGTGTATATATATATATATATGAATGAACATAGCACTACTTGCTACTCAGTACAAACTGGTAACATTGCTGCCATGATGCAGCTGAGAAACCAGTTACCCGAAGTTAGCGAAAAAAGTTTCCAATAGTAAAGCACCTCCTTACTGCTGCAGTGTACTTGCTTCAAGTCTATGAAAAAGGTTTCCAGAGTGCAAAAAGAAAAGGGGTTTGTTTTTGAAAGAACTGTGGAATCAGCCTCAGCTCGGAGGCGCTTGTAGGTGTCTCCTACCTCAGCGCTTGCAGAGACAGAATTCCACCACATTGTGGAGAAAACAGGCATTATTAGCCAGCTCTGGCGGTGCAACATATCTACCTGTGCTTTCTCTCTCTATGCTATTCCGCCCACGGACCAACCCCGCTCTGTGCCGAGGGAGCAATTATCGGGAGCCGCGGTGCTTTTTGGAGAGGCTGCTCATCTCTTTTCAAATGCGGGCACGTTGGTTAGAGAAAAGCGGGCCGCGAGGCCTCCTCTATCAGCGGACACGCACGCAACCACAGGCACTGGCACGCGGGTGTCCATCTTATCATCATCCGCTGCTTTCAGGCAATCGATGCCAGGGTCTGCTTTTGCATTCGCAGGTCCCTAATGGTGCTGTGTTTATAATGCTGGACGGCTAAGTGGATGGACCTGCGCGCAGGTTGCGGCGAACAGCAATGCATTTACCCAGAGGAGGAAATGAGGGCGGCGGTGGCGGAGGCTGGAGAGCATCATGCCTGGGGGGGGGCAATGGCTGACATTTTATTACTGCTCGCACAGGAATCATTTTTGAGGGCTGTTACCCAACGGCAATGATTTGGAGGAGTGGCAGGGGACATTAAAGCCTTTGATTGGACTGATAATGGTCTGCTGGTATCAACTAGGGAGGATGAGGAGGATCATCTCTGCCTGATTGAGCACTTGGTGTGTGTGTGTGTCTTAGTTTTTCTTAAGCCTGGGAATAGAATAATATACTGGAGGTATAGGGAGGAATGTATGATTATGTGTGCAGGAATTAATTCCATTGCAAACTATGCGCTAAAAGAGGTCTTTAGAAGTTTATTGCATGTCGAGGGCATGATGCCAATAAAATGTTGATCAAATATTGGAACAGAATGTGTGATATTATTGATGTTTGCTTGAGCTTCATACCAGCATATGTAGTAAAGATTTGATGATAAGACCAACAATGCAAACTGTGCATCATACATATGTATGAATGCCGTCAAACACACGTCAAATACAAGGAGTCTCCATTGGATAGTGTTGTGATGTGACATTTTTTAAATATGGCATTGCCAGAAGAGTCCCTCCCTCAGAACTGATCAAGGGGTTTGATGGTTTGTCATGAGAAACGTCTCTTTGTTGTTGTTTAACTATAATTTCTTGGCTTTTTGCTTCTGTATTCTGTGATTCAAGCAAGATGTCATGTTTCCAAATAGTATCAAATATGTAGTGAAGATTTCCGCTGGTGATCTGCTGCTGCTGTAGCTGATTGAGCAGATTAACAGCTTTTTCAGTTATTGTTTCTCATTTTCTCTGCCTTTGACTTATTTTTGGGACATTTGGCTGAAGGCCTATTTAGGCTTTTGTGTATTTAATAGAAGTTGCATCCCATATTGCACTGCTGTTGGTGATGTACATTGTATTACCTGATCTGAACTTAGCTGTAGATTGCCTTCATTGCAAAGGCACTAAACTGGCAGCTGGTGAGTTTAAGTTTAAGCACCCGCAATCAAATTATATATTTTATGGATTTTCTAAGTGAAAATAAATACACATCCTCTACAGGAAACATATTTCGAAGAACAGATTTGATTTATTTTAGCTTGTATATCTTCCATAACCCATTACAGGATCCTATTATGCTTTTCCAGGTTTTCTCTTTCCTTTGGTGTGTTATTTGTGCACGTATATGGTCTGCAAAGTTATGAAGTTCACACACCAGAGCAAGAACCTCTCTACCACAGAAACCACTTTTCACAGCTACCTCAAATGCCTTCCTGGAATTTCCGCCCTGTTCTCTGTTAGCATCACCTCCTAACACAATCTTTATTGCCCGCCTACTGGCAAGCTTGGCATGACCTCGGAAAACCAATCAGAAGAAGTGGGTGGGCTGACCAATCAGAGCCCACTGGGCTCATTGGGAGGTAGGGCTAAAGGACTAAAAAGGCTTAAACAGAGTGTTTCACACAGAGGGTGAATACAGAAAATAAAAACGATGTATTTTTGAAGGATAGAATAAATTTCTTTGCTGTCCAGAGAAAAATGTGTGTCTTAATATTTTGACGATTTTCATTTTTCTAGATTATTTGAACACAGCAGCTGCCCCTTATAGCCTGTTTCATAATGAATGGATTAATCAAATGCATTCAAAGTAAAGAACATTTTTGATTTGTACTGTAAACTTCTATCTTGGTAGTATATTGAAAAAAGTATAAAAATATAAAATTAGGAACATTGAGCATAATGAGTCCAGCATTCCGTGAAGGTATAGACTGTAAAATAATAACTTTATGTAACAATATGAATAATAATAAAAAGTATAATCAAACAAAACAATAAAATAATAATACATGTTTAGTTGCGTTTTTGCTTGTCACAGAAAAAAGGATGAGATAGAGAGATTAAACGAAAACAACATTTAATCACTAGCGACCCATGTTACACAAGGTTTAAAGAGGTTTTATTTTATTCATTATATATTTTAGTTTCTAATGCCCCTAGAATGTCCCCTGTAGTCGACTGTGTGCTTGCACTGTGTGTGTTTATTGTGTGTGTGTGTAAGTATTGGGATTTCACTGCACCTTTGTTCATTAGATATCTAGCCTAGTTTACCACACATCTCACTCTTCACCAGCTTATCATATTCCCCTTGGACTTGATGCTTGAGCACCCCCCCAGTCTCCCACAGGGCAAAACATATCAGCAGTTACTGCTTCAGCTGAGCTCCGCCAATAACCGCTCAGGCAATGAGTCACTGCAGAATTCAGTGTGGCCGCAGGCTATGCCAGCTTATTGCCTCTATTAATACAAGCTTTAATTAGCTTTCCCCCAAACATTGTGACAATCAACTCCGGTGTCACCCTTCAGAGAATGAGTCAGCGTGGTCGATATGTCTGATCATGCGCTTCTCAGGTGCATAATGGAAGCTCTTTGTCTCCCAGGCTCGAGGCCTCCGTGTGCGGACCTGTAGAGTGAGCCCCCGAGTCTAGATAATCTGCCTGTATTAGAAAGCCTGAAGATGAATGAAGGCAGTAGGAGATCGTAGCTCATTCTGTCACGTTCGCCGGGTGAACAGCTCCATCTTGGAGCACTCTTGAGCGTCTTTGCTCAGTTATGCCATTGGAGCGCCGGGAGTCGCACTCCATCTTCTCTCTAGCATTCGCACGCTGCCTGAGCAACGTTTCTTAACTAACACTCCAGGCTGGCTTCCCTAACATTTTTTTAGACCAGGCTAAACTGCAGTGTTGGTAGTGGGGATGCATCAATACCATTTTTTTCAGGCCGGGTACGAGTACTTGCCGATACAGAGTCCGATACCATAACAAATGACCTACTTATAATAAAGTATTTGTTAGTGTAAATGAGCACAATAAAATCTAGATGATTTAAAATTATATGCTACAACAGAGTAGAGCAACTTTTGTTCCCAAAAAACACTCCGCAGCTGCACACTGAAACATACACGGTAGGACAGTAAGGTTGATGCGCTGCATTTATGTAGTTAAATTGCAGAAATAGAAAGAAATAATATTATATTTGTGTTTGTTTTAAGTTTGTTTGAGACAAGGGCACCGAATACGGGTGGAGGGGTGGAGTTTTGGTGATAGAAGAAAAACAAGGCCTGTATTTTTAGCTTTGAATAGGTTAGGCTATGTTTTTAGCATCTAGGTGAGTGCCATTGTGTTTTCTCCTGGATTTTGAACTTTGTCATAAAAGCTGTTGGTTATGGACCAGGCCCGTGGTTCCATGGAGTTTATCAATGAGATTCTTTATGCTACAATACTTTCCAGTTCTTTCTCCGTCTCATGAACAGACTTCGGTTGAAAAATATCCACATTTTTCTCCTCCGCGTTTTGCTAGCCTCGTCTCTCCATCTGTATTGGTGAAGCAGTCATAATTGTGTTTGTGTTTTTTTTAAATGGGCTAAAATCTTGTATCAGCTGACCAATGGATCGGTACATCGAGTGATACCCCAACGAAAGTACAGGATGAACTTTAATCTGTGTGCTCCATCCAGGACTTCTCAGTTGGCCATATACTGTAGCTTAAGGCCAAAGTCATGTATGTCCTAAGAGACAAAGATCATTGCCCCCAAATTCGTTTATTTGTTGTAACAAACGAGTAAAAACCAGAGTATTCGTCCAGTTTTGCAAGAGCTATAAAGATGTAAGCTAACTGTTTAGCTTTTAGCTGTGAGTATGCCAGACATGGGACCAAGTCACTAAGTTGCAAGTAACAAGTAAGTCTCAAGTCTTGGAAAATCAAGTCCCGAGTCAATACAAGGAAGTCTTGAGTCAAGTCCCAAGTCTTAAACTTCGAGTCCTAGTGAAGTCACCAGATGTACATCATTTCAGTATTTAACACAATTGATGCTGTTGATTAGTAGAATATTATTATATAGGTATTATAACAAAAATAACTTGCATATGAAATTAGATCATTTCAAGCAGTTCTAGTCACTAATTACCTCATTACCAGTTCATTACCGAGTTAAAATAGGTGTTGAAGCAGAAAAAACACTAAAATGTGAGGCAGTGGGTCTCGAAGGCTAAGGTTGAGAAACACTGCACTGTATGGAAGTAGTAGTACATATTATACCTACAGGAATTTTAATAACATCACATTCTAAACCCATAAGCATTAATATCTGGACAGGGTCTTTCAGTTCTAACAGCGTGTGTGACTCTGCAGTAGCTCTGCATGTACTGATCAGTGTTTGTACTGTTCTGCACTACTAAAACACTTCATGTCTGAGATGCTGTGCTTCCTAAATGCTTTAATGTTTCAGTAAAGTTCACAGTGGATGGTGGAATATCTAGGAGTGATGAACAGAGGGAGAGAGCTTCGTTTATATTAGCTGTTGTTTATCATTATGTCGCTAAGTTAGCTAGCGTGTTAGCCAGCTAGTTAGCTAACTGCTATATGTGAAATATACAGCAGAGACTTACTGTTCTTTGAGCAGCCTCAAAAGTTGAGCAAAGTCTGAAGTGGTTGCAGCACAATCTGTGATCTTGACTCCACATGTCCTGCATGTCACTGTTCTTCTTTATTTACTACAGCCCCCCAAAGCTTCCTGTGATTGGCTGCAGAACTTTACTTGTTACTAGGTTACGGATAAACTGAGAGGCACAGCTCAGCTGCCTAGCGTTACAGCACCATTTAGTACAAAACGATCCAGTTATGTGATTCAGTTTTCTTTATTCATTATGTAAAAATGGGGTGGTGAGTCTTTTCAAGTCTTAAAGGTAAAGGTAAAGTCTAAGTCAAGTCGCAAGTCTTTAGGGATGTTATCAAGTCCAGTCACAAGTCATCAGGTTACTGACTCGAGTCCACATGTCTGGAGTATGCCATTTATATAGGTCAGTTTCCTAGACAGGGATTAGGCCTACTCCTGGACTACATTTCCTTTCTATAGAGAATATCCATATAGAATGCTTTGAGGTTCAGAACTGTACTTAATCCATAAGACTAGTCCTGGACTGAGCTGTAGATACATTGCTAATCCTGTTTTAGGAAATGCCATTCCAAATGCAAAAGGCCAGCAGCAAATTTGTACTTACCCTCTTTTACCTTTCTTCATGCAGATGATGTTCCTCCATACTTTAAAATGGAGCCGGTGGCAACCCAGGTGCACCTGGAGGGGAACCGTTTAGTTCTGACCTGCATGGCAGAGGGCAGCTGGCCTCTGGAGTTTAAATGGCTCTACAACGGCACGGAGCTGACGCGCTTCTCGCTGGAGTACAGGTGAGCTGCCGGCCCCCTCGCATCTCCTCTCCATTTGTCATTCCCGTCGCATAATTACCGCAACAAATAGACACATTAATCACAGTTTACCTTTTAACAAATTTCTCATTTGCAGATATTTATTCAAACCCCAGCTCATTCCTATGCATTTATTCAGAAATGGTGGAGGATCATAAGCCTCTTGAGATATGGCACCTCATTCCCCATGCAGGCGCGAAATGACTCTCTGATATCGATTCCTGGCTCGCATTAGTCGATGTCATTTCCTGCTAGGTTGCGGGGAACGAGCGCCAGGTTCGGCCCATGACCAGCCCCTCGCCTTTTGTTTTTTTGCGCTATGCATTCTTTATAAACGCTGCATCCGGCATGTGTCAGGAATATAGAATTATATCCATCAAGCCATTGTAGTCGGTGGAATGGAAGGTGCATTATTCTCTATAGCCGCAAGAGCCATGTAATATTTATAATTGTAAAGGCAAAGTGAATTAGGTTTTTTTCTTCTCCCACACAATGGACGCCTTGCTTTCGTTCTTCGGTTCACTCAGTAGCCGAGTTTGTGCTGACCACGGTCCTACAAATGGAGGCTTTCTTAGTCACTGCAGCATTTAGCATACTTCTAATGGACTTAGCCAAGCAGGTCCACCTGCAAGCTTGCTCTAAGTGAAGGCCTTCGCTGAGTTCTTGGATGGCATTTCTCTGAGGGCTTTTTTCTGCAGAAGCAGTAAAAAACAGAACTACATTAGAAGTGTACTGAAACACCAGAGTCAGCTTGTCTTCTTGATTCCTGCTATATAAAATAGACCTATAAGAGCAGAGTAACATTCGAAAGAAGATATTCTCGTTGTGTTCTTTTGGCATTCATTTGAGACTTAGTTACATGTGGTAGCAAAAACAGAAATAACTTTCCAAGAGCCTCACTGTGAGATCCCAAGTGGCTACAACTCCTCACCTGCATCCTCTTCCTTAGTCAGTCAACCTTACACCAGTGTGTGCATGCGAGCGTGTATGCATGCGTTTGAGAGCAAGGATCAAGCTTCTGCTTGTTATTCCTCCCCTCTTCTGATCAAAGGGAGAACCTGAATCCACTTGACTACAGTATCAGGAATATGTGAATGGCACTGCAGGGGAAGCTGAACGGGCCGATAAGGAGCTCAGTGTGAGCAGCTAAGTGAATTAGGGATTCATTGAACAAAAGTGGCAGTGCTCATGTGTAGAGACCTAATGCTAGAACAGTATACCGCACAGAATTGGGACCGGGTTTCCCCAGGGTGGTCTTACACATACAGACAGCACAAGCAACTCCCAACTGGCCTGCTATAGAGCTTCTTGTACAGAACGCCCGACTCCTATTGATCAGCACACAGCCGGATCCACACACATACTTGCTCAAGCACGCGCACATACACATGCACCATTTCTGGCCTTTGTTCTGTTCTGCTTTCGGACTTAATGGCCTCTCCTACTGCACGTTGTCATCAAAGCATCAAGCGTGCCCTGAAAAAAGCATTCCATTATAGGCAAGAGGAGGGTGTTTGCTTAAAGTTAGGCGTGGATCAGGTCTGAGTGCGTTAGCCAAAAATTCTGCACTCAAGCAGAATGCTAGCACCAGATGATTGCTTATAGCCAGAAGCGAATAGGCTTTTGGAAAGCCTGAGATATTTCATTTTGTGATATATCAGTAGCGAGCCTCTGCGAATGCATGCACAAATCTCTATGTGTGCGTGCGTGCGCGCGTGTGTGTGTCAGGATCTTTCATGTGGAAAATGAAATGAAAATAAGTGACAGTCATGCACGTCATGTCCACCAGGTACCTCATCCCGTCGCTGGACCGCTCCCACGCCGGCTTCTACAGGTGCATAGTGAGGAACCGGGTTGGAGCTCTGATGCAGAGGAGCACTCAAGTGCAGGTTGCCTGTAAGTGCAAATGAGAAAGCAGCGAGAATGAAATCAAGGGGTGGGGGCGGTGGTGTGTGGGGGGGGGGTGCTTTAAAGGAAAGAAAATCTCATTTACACAATTATCCCTTCACCCCTCTGCCTCGAGTTGTTAAGTAATGTGAAATAGGCTTAGTTGTGTCGTTCCTGCAGAACATACTGTCTCTCCGTAGAATCAGACAAAATATGGACGAAATTCAAGTCTTAAATTGTCTCAGGTCTCTGCTACGGTTTTTGGTTGTGTGCTTTTCTCTAGTTTTATAGCCAAAAATGAGTAACATAACATCAGAAGCCACATAATCAAGTTGATTTATGATTGCTTAACTATTTAAGATGTTTAGAGGAATGCATTTAGCAGTTAGCTTGATGCTAATTGCCAAAACAAACATTTAAATTATTTGTTAGCAACATTAGCCTCGTAGCTCCAGTCAGCGAATTAGACTCACATGACTCGACTCTGACTGACCTTTAAATACTTGACAATTTCCCTTAGATTCAGTAGATAAGGAACAATTTGAACACATTACCAACATAATGTGAAAATTAATAAAATCTTTAGTTTTTCACCCTACATGTGTAACCTGGTCAGTTTAGCTTGGGTCATGTCAGTCACATTACTAGAGTGCCACTCTCCTGCAGCTCACAGCCAGATCAACCAGTGAAAGCAGACCTCAATATTGTTTTAATGAAGGATCACTGATTTCTGCATCTGTCTCCTGAACCCCTTTAAGAAAAAATAGAAGATTAACATCAGCATTTAGAGGAAGAGGTTCTGGTGATGAATGAGAAAAGCTTCTGAACGAGTTCTCCTTCTACCCTGATAGACTGCTGAAAGAGTTCTGTGATATAGAATAGAGCTCTGTAAGAAAATGAGGGAATCTTTCTTATAGAATTATTGTTTAGCTAAGACTAGTAAGATGAGTTAGATACAAAAGTTAAGTACCATGTGTGACAATATTGAAACAAGAAAATTAGGGTTATTTCTCAGGAGCCCAGTTTTAGAAATGAGAGAAATTGGCTAAAGCCTCATTTTAATTTCAAACAGGACGTAATCATGTGTAGGAGGGGTAGGAGATCAAGAAGGCACCTTATTTAGAACATTTTCTGGTAAACACCAGACGGCATATGAACATTATTTTGGGGATAAATCTGGTCAACAACTCTATGTTGAAATTTGGGCTGTGTTTGGGCATCTTCTTCGAATCGTGTGTAGTTCAAATGTTTTTCACAAACCCCAATCTGTCTTATTCATATTGTAGAAGAAAATTGCTGAAGTAAATAGTGTTTTAGAATAAAATATGGTGGTTATCGAAGCACTGATTCACCTCGTTTTGACTGAAGACATGCCATAGCTACGTGGAAACTGAGAGCAACAGAGGCGCACAGACTTGACCTGGGTAAGTAATGAGTAATTTCATTGAATAATACGGAAACGCATGTTTGAATGAAGTTTTGTCGAGCTAATCAGGTACGAGTTTAAATAGACTAACCTGAAGAAGATAAGTCTCTGTTGGCAGCTAATGCTAGCACCAAATTAGCTTGTTAGTGTTAACCTAGCTAGCACACTGTAGTGGCAGTACAGCAGCGATGGGAGACCCACACTACCCCAATACATTGCTCATGTTCTTTTCAACTGTAAAACCTACCATAACATTAGCTTAGTTAGTTAGTTTAATCTACCTTTCTCCTTCTCTCTTTTCTTTCTTATTTTCCTCTGCCTCTTGTTGGATTCGTAGAGCTCGTAGATAGGAAGACTGAGTTGGGCGTCATCGCATGCCTTCAACTACTGTGACTGTGGTTTTAAATTAAAGACAATTGTGATTTTATGAAGTTCTGAAGCAGCTCCCGCGAAATGTATTGAGCATAAACACAGCAGGACTAGTTGAAGCTCAGTTTCTGTGAGTGGCAAATATGCCTAGTTAGCTTGTCAGTGTTAGCCTGGCTAGCACATTGTACTGGTGCAGTTTCCAAAGACTAGTTTCCAAAGGTCCAACTAAATTTGCTGTGTAAAGTTGGACTGTTTGAATGGACCACAGGCAGCAGATACGCAGTGTGTGGTGTTTGTGGCCTCATTATTAAAAGGCACCCTGACCCAACTTGTGTATAGACTTGTCAGTGTAGGTTGCTCACACTAGGTGATCCGAACTGTGTCTGAGCATGTTTGACCCCCATAGTGTAGTACATTTGGCTAGTGTGATTGCTACGTTGAACTGCACCCGGGCCTGCTTTAAGAGGTGAACCTGGGCATGGTTCAGCTGGACTGGAGCACGGTACACCTCCAGTGTAATCGTTAAGCACGAAACAAGAACACGAAATGCTGTGTCTGTCCTAATAAACAAACATAATAGTAAAACGTCCACAGCACCAGAACATAACAGCTACACCGTTTCAGGTGTAATGGGAAGGCTCAAACAAGAAGCTGGTGAATAGGAAGACAACTTTAGCCTTGTGTGAGATCAGAGCATCAGAGCTTTGGATAATTAGAAAGCTCCATAGCGCAGAAGAAATAGAGCAGTGAATGCTCAGAGTTTTGGCAGATTAAAGGCTGCAGCCGAGTGTAACACAGAACTCCGCAAGCGAACATGTTTTTAGCTAGTTCTTTCATGACATGATACAGGTCTCATATACGTGCCTGCTCTGCACATTTTCCTTCAAATTCGTTCAGTATCAGTAAGGCCCTCCTCACGCAGTCAATGGCGAGAGTAGGTGTACGGCCACATGCTGTGACATTGCATGCAGCCAGCGCGTGAGGTAGGTGCTGTGATTGTGTCATTTTTGGTGTGCACACTCTCCAGCCACTTCAAACCTAGAACATGGCTATAACAACCCTTTGGAGTGATGACGTAAGTGTGCTTGAGCCTGGAAAATTAAGAGCAGGGTGAGTGCAGGCCAGCGGGGGAGCTGGGAGGTGGTATATTCATGCTCGGGCACGGTACAAGGCTTCCAGGCACAGTGTGACTAGGCTGTCAGGAAAGGAGTTCCACTTCTCTTGCACGTGTGTGTGGCTGCTGCTAGTCTTCCTCTCATTGTGATCCATCACCAGCTGGACTTCATTGTCTCTCTAACCAGACCGTCTTTGTGCTTTCTTAATTTCTTTGGACTTTGGCTCATATTGGGTAACACTTTAATAACCCCACGAGAGAAGTTCATCTCCCTAGCAGCAGCAGCAGCAGCAGGAGAGAATAGGATCCCGGCTTTAAGAGCTGCAGCAATCTCCAAAAATTATACTCTAAAAGTAATTACAAGTATTAACATGTCATTTGTAATATTCCAGGGCTGCATAGACATGGCTTGTTTGAGTTCTGGTCTAATGGTGCGGTGTTTTGTTCTAGGGGGGGATGCTGGGTAGGTTTAAATAATAGATGCTTTGAAACGAGCAGTCATTTATAAAGTCATCACTATCGCACTAGGCAGCAGTGCTGCAGCTGTGTAAAGTTGTTGCTGTAGGAGCAGTTAAGTATGAGTAGCTATGAGTTCGGTCTTGAAAGTGTATTCTATTTGAACACATTGTATTAAGCAGCAAATACCTGTTATCCTTGATATCAGAGCCCATTAGACAATAGTAGATTAAAAATGTTGTTCTTTGTTACTACAGCTGCTGTCAAAAAGAGGGGTAGTGAGGCCACAGAACATCTCCTGTGCAGTGGTGGACCCCCTAAACCTGTTCCTGGACCATTTGGCAGAAGAGACTACACCCGCAACATCAAATAATTAGTAGAATAATACTTAACTGTTTTTTTTTACATGTTGTAATGTTGTCTTGTTGAAATAAACAAATATTTTATTGACACTTTCTGTCAATTGTCTTATTTTAGGGGTGATATAATGAATATGATGTCATGAGTTCATTGAGTAGAAATTAGACTGAAATGACCCCAAAAAACATCTTTCAACCAAGTTTAGACATGGAGCGACATCTTTTTCAGTTTGTTTATCAGTACTTAAAAAAAATCAATCAACACTATAATCATAATATTAGGTTTTCATACTGTTTTGGAACACCAAACTAGTCTTGGCGGATCAAATTAACGTTTAAATAGGAAAGGTATCAATTTGATTGGTTGGCAGACCAGTGAATAACTGTCTCTCTCACACTCTCTCTCAGATATGGAAGACTTCACGGAGGGCGAGCGTTCCCAGGTGGTATCACAGGGTGAGGCTGCCCTCATCTTTCCTCCGCGGATCCCCAGCTTCCCGCGTCCTCAGATCACGTGGTTCCGGGATGGACGCAAGATCCCCCCCAGCAGCCGCATGTAAGCCTATGGCAGGCTCAGCCTGGACTTACGCGGATCAACTTTAACACGCTGCGCATTATTATCACTGCATCAAGAGAGGCCTGTCATATTATTGTTTAACCATCTTACAAGCTCTTTCTCTGCCACGAGCCCGGACCCCTGGGAAGGCCGCGGTGGGGCTGATATTGCAGCACCTTACTGCAGCATTGATAAAGTCAGCTATAATAAATAAGAACCCCTGTTGACTCTGGAGCGGGTGTGATTGAAGGCTAGAGAGAGAGCAGGCGGCGGGGGAACCAATTAGACAAAGTGGACAAAAGGCCTTTATTGACGACCTTGGCTGATTGACAGAGCTTTCTCCTGACTGCACACATCCAGTGTGGCGTGTTTTAGTGTGTGTGAGTGTGTGTGTCTATACACACGTGCATGTGCGTCCAGTCAGTGTTAGGATCATCTTTGTAATCAGCTGAGATTAATTTACCTGGGCTGCCAGCAGGCAGTTGGACGAGAAACAGCTTGGTTGTTTGAGGATCTATAATTCATGCTGATCGTCCAGCATGTTGAAGCTGATGTGAAGCTTTCTGACACCTGAGGAGGAGAATGCTCCTCTGCGCTGTAGGCTGGAGAAAGGGCTTTTTCTGGAGGATCTGGCCAGCAGAATCGCTGCAACCCCACAGACCAACAATTCGAAGCCCCAGGCTGAGTGGAAGAGGCCCCTATTTGGGCAGACATAAATTACAAAGTAAGGGTTGAGGTAAAGGCTAGGTTATGGGTTAGCTGTGTCCTCAGTCCAACTAAAAGTCAGCAAAAGAATAAAGCTTTCCAACTTTCTTTTTGTATTTCTCTTAGACCTTTTTTTCTACCAACAATCTTTCAAACAATGTTACTCATTTGGGCCAAAATAAAGGGGGATAGGGGGCATTCCCCTCCCCTTTAGTTATTGGTCACATAGTGGTTGTTAGTACATAGTACTATATAACCTTTCTATGAAATTTCCTTCCCCAGTGATATTGGATTGTTAAAACAAGCGGTTGGCTGTTGTCACTGGAAGGGGAAAATGTCCCAGTGATCTAAATGAAACTCGGAACTAGCTGGCTTACATCAGCCACCCTGGCAACATTTATATATCATGGCTGTCCAAAGAAAATGTATTTTTCTATATTATATGAACATGGCTGCTCTTTATAACCTTGTGAAAGTTTCATAATGATTGGACCAAAAGAAATGCTTCAAAACTTTACATTATCTTACACTAAGTTAGGAAGGTTTTTGTCCTCTCCTGTAAAGTTACTGGCTTTCAGATAAGTATTTCTTTTGATAGTGACAATACATATGTATTTAGATTTTGTGTTTTGAATTGTGTTAGTATGTGTTAATATAATTACTGAAAACGTTCCTCTAGAAAATGTTATGTTAATGTAATGTATCACAGCGACAGTTCAGCTATCTTGCTAACGTTCGCTCAAAATAGGGTCTTCTTTTTTTTTGCTAAGGCCAGAGGCTTTACACACTTGTATGTCATTACAGCATACTGTTTAAAAAATCTATTTTTCGATTCAAATTGATCTTTATTTGAATAATCCGATATTGATTCATATAAACCAGAGATTGATCTTTAAAATTAGCATTCCAACCCCCCCAAGTCTCGCGTGATGAGCAACGAGATCTGTCTGGGGGCGCACATCAGTTAAGCATGGCTGGAGCACAAAGTGAAGGTGCCCCAGAACTTGAAAGCAGATGTCTGGCTACATTTTGGATTCAGAAACATGACGGTATATAAACATTTAAACACTAATGTTTTTAGTAATGGTAGGTTGAGTGTTCCTTGTACATTTACCACATTAATTCTCTGAAAATCTCTTTTTATATTCAAACAAAACATATTATTGTAACTGAAATATCCCTAAATGAATCGATATTGAATTGAATTGAATCAAATCAAATCGAAAATCAAATCGAATTGGGACCTTGTGAATCGGGACCGAATCGATCCGGGAAGTCAGTGGTGATACCCAGCCTACAGTTTCTTTCTACTAGAAAACTTTACCCCAAACAATTTTAGTAATAATTATGTAAAAACAACACACCCTCTCTGACACAGTCACGCTTTCATTTAACATTAATGCAAACGACCACAGCAACAGGTTACTTTTCTGTCTGACAGCAGTCTAAGCTGGGGCTCCTTCTGGCCAAGCTAAGGCTTTGCCCAGTCCAGCCTGGGGCTTGATCTGCGGAGGCTGAAGCTAGATGTTACTCGACCAGGCATGCGCCTGAAATCCCAGCTGAGCCTCTGGGTCCAGAGGCAGGGGTTACGTAAAACTCACAAGTCTCCACCGGATTGCTCAGTGCCAGCTCCAGCAGAGAAGAGCTCTCCTCCTGGCTCTCAGCGTGTCAGTGTCGCTGGTCGCTGACGCTGAGAGGCCCTGACAGTGTACGATTTGTTTACTGCTCGTTGGCCGTGTCTCTCCGGAGCATTGATATTCTGCTGTGGCACTCGCGGCCTCGCTCCACGAGAGCCCTCACTCTAATTGTGCGGGAGTCGGCTTAACCTGGCCCGCGAACGGGCGGCCCCGCTGACAGCTCGGCGGCGTCTAATCTCGCTGTGCACCGAGTGTCGCAACTCATTTCAGCACACATACTCAGCCAGAGTGGCCACGATCCCAAAGCACCTCTCCTCTGTGGGTGCACCGTGTAAACAGCATTGCTAATGCAGCCTATTGGACTTTATCAGTTTGTTTATGAGCGTTTGTGTGCGTGTGGCTGAAGTGGGGCAATTTGGCCAAAACTATTTTCTTAAAATGTTTTTTTAAATCATTCTGTATTGATATTTATTGATCATTATTTTGTACATATCCTAATGTGTTTAGTTTTTTTTATAATTTGAACCCAGACAAAAATAGAGACAATGATTTGAGAAAGTGTATGTTATTTACCAAACCCTACAGAGTTGTACCCTGTAATTGTTTGCCACAGTTGTTCTGGGACATTTCCTTTAAACTCTTCTTCAGTAGCATCTCCATAATTTAAACAATGAAAATAGCTAGCTAGCCAGCTAGCTGACTGCCATAGTGTTTTGCCGTCACAATCGACTGACTAGACGACTTCAACGTCTTCGTCTAACAAATAAAGACCCCCTTTAACATTAATGTGAAAGTCATGGCCTCTCCATAATTTGAATACTGAAAATAGCTAGATAGCTAGCTGAGTTTTCTAACTGCCCTGCTAGTGTGTGGTGGCATGAGTGAATGGCTAGACAGCTTCTCCCTCCTCATCTAGCTAGTAAAAACCTACATCACCATCTAGTGAAGTAGCAGCCAATCAGAGTTCAAGCTTTTCTGGTAATACCAGACTGAGAAATAGAACAGCAAAAGTATTTTCTTTACAATATTTCAGATGTACCATCGATATTAAATAAAAAAGCTTGATTTGGTTTATTAGCGTTTTATTTCCCAGAGCCAGAGCTCATGTGAATGTCATTTGTCTTTTCAGAGCCCTCACGCTGGACAACACATTGGTCATCCTGTCCACAGTGGCGCCAGACGCAGGTCGCTACTATGCCCAAGCTGTCAACGACAAGAACGGGGAGAACAAGACTAGTCAGCCAGTCATTCTCAATGTGGAGAGTAAGTATAGAGAAAGGCCATTACACATGTACCTTAGCAGCTAATACAAACCTCTTGCCATGTTCAGCTACATTGACTTGAACACTTTCACACTAAAATACAGTAACAGTGTCAAACCAGAGACTGGGATGGTGATTTGCTGGCACTGCGAATGGCTTTCCAACAGGTGACCCTACCAGTAGAACATATGCAGCTTTGGTGCCCTCTGGTGGCCATCCATAGATTCACCGGACCATGTTTTTACTCCCGATCAATAGTCCCTGATTCCCTGCCCAATCCGTTTTAGCCCGTGGCGGCCTGTGGTGGTCTGTTATGTCCCGCCGCGCCTCAGTGACAGCGTGATTAAGCAGCCACATAAAATCAGCCCCTCTCTTTAATAAACCCGGACCGCTACAGTGGATTTATGAAAGACAGGAGGCTGGAGAGAGAGAGAGAGAGCGAGAGAGAGACTCAGAGGGACCCACCTGTTCCACAGAGAAGCCGAAACGGAAGGCGAGGCAGATAAGGAGATCCGAATGAGGAGCGACAGAAGGCAAGGGAAAAAGAGAGAGAGAGCGAGAGAGATCAGTGATTGAGGGCAGGGAATCGATGCCTGGCCGGAGCCGTTCTGAAGCCAGCGAGCGATTGCGTTACGTTTAATCAGTATGTCTGCGCCTCTCAATCAGGCTCCATTCAATAGCATGGCACCTTAATGATGGTATTACTGTGCGCTGAGGAGGCAGAAAGAGTTGTCTCTCAGGTGCAACACAAAGAGGAATAGAGAGCGGTGCCAATTACACACACAATAGTGTAATGGTGATGGTTGTATACGGAAGCAAAGAGCATACTGCATGGTGGAATAGAAGGGGTCCAGAGTGGAGGTAAGAGTGAGGGTATAATGGAGAGGTGTGGAGATTATGGCAGAACGAGAACAAACAGCTTCTATGAAAAAGAGCACTCCACTTTTTTCCCCCCTTTCCCTCTCTCTCTCCCACTCTCTTTCTGTCTCTCACTCTGCCTCTCTTTACTCAGATGTAGGTGGGCCTGCTGATCCGATTGCTCCCACCATCATCATTCCGCCAAGGAACACCAGTGTGATGGTGGGGACGTTTGAGGTCACGCTGGAGTGTGTGGCCAATGCCAGGTGTGTGGTGTGTGTTGTGTGTGTGGTGTGTGTTGTGTGTGTGGTGCGTGCATGTACACAAACAGCTTTTCCAACAACAAGCAACCATTTAATTTGTTTACATTCTTCAGACAAGTCCACTTTGTCACACCATTCCATTGACTTTCTTCCATCTCCCACTCTCCGTGTCTCTCTCAATCTCTCTCTCATCTCCTGTCCTATTGCTCTTTCTTTATCTCCTACTATATCTATCTACTATATCTATCTATCCTGTTTCACTGTTTCTCTCTTTCTTCCTTCCTCTCTCTTTCCATTCCTCTCGCTGTCTCCCTTTATCTGATGTTCTTTTTTTCTCCTAATTTCTCCTGTTCACTTTCTCCTCATTTCATTTGTTCTTCCCTCTCTCATCTTTCCAATCTATATATCTTTGTCTTTCTCATTCTGTGCCTCTTATTTGTTTTCTGTTTCATCTATTTCTCACACTCTCTCCTATTTCTCTTTGTTTTGTTTTTGCCTCTCTGTCTTTCCCTCTCGCTCTCTCTCTCTTTCTTTCCTCAGACCCCTCATTAAACTCAGTATTACGTGGCGGAAGAATGGTGTGGTGGTTAACCGTGGCCTGAGGGACTTCGGCCGGCGGCTGACCATCAGCGGACCACTGGTCAGTGACAGTGGCTACTACGAGTGCGAGGCATCATTGCGCAGCAGCAGTGTGCCATCTGTCACCGCTGGAGCTTATTTGCATGTGCTAGGTAGCCCCCCCAACATGCAAACACACACTTCACACACATCTTTAGCACACGGTCAGTCATGTGATTGGTTAATTTAGCTAGAACACAGTTTAACAGGACAGGTTCTGCTCGGAATGCAGTTTCAGCCATGTAGACGCAGCTTTATTGCACTAAATTGAATGAGTACACTAAGCTTCCTTTTACAGCATCAGTGGTCTTATAAACGTTTTTATGGGCTGTCCTGTTATCTTTGACTGCTCTCTGTAGAACACCCTCAGTTTGTGAAGGAGCCAGAGCGGCACATCACTGCTGAGATGGAGAAGGTGGTGGACATCCCGTGCCAGGCCCGGGGTGAGTGTGTGTAAATGTAGTCTTTTTCTTATTCTAACACTCCTAATCGAATTAATCTACTAGTTAACAAGGTCTGTAGATTAGTAGAATATGCTGTATATTAGAGATTGAGATAGAAGTGAGTATTTGTGTAATGAAAGTGAAATTGACCTTGACTGATAGTTGAGGACATCATGAATAAAACTACAGGAGGAAGGAAATACTTTGCAACAAGTGACTATAAAAATATGCGATTAACTCCATGGGTTGACCATGATGTGTCCTTTCCAACAAGGTCTGAACTGAGCCAGAGATACAGAGCCCAGAATCTTGCAAATTTGTGTCTGACTTTGGTACACCCTAGGTGGCCTCGCCAAGGAGGTCACCCACGGAGGATTTCTGGCAGAAATAAGAGCAATCAACTGCCCCCCCTTACAGGGCTGTTGTGTTGTTATGCATTATATTGACTCTCTATAGTCACATGAGTTTTTGTAGTCTTCAGAAAAACAGAGAATGTCAGAACTAAGCCAAACTCCACAGGTTGGTAAGGCAAGATTTCCATGAAGCCCTGGATATCACTGCTAGTCTTCAGTAAATCAACGATACAGACCCAGTAATAATATAACCTGTTTATAATCACATGATCAGCAAACAGCCTACAAGTTTAAAGCAGACCTGCAGAGTAGTAAAGTCAACAAGTCACTTAGTGGGCTAGTCTGTGCACCTCTACTGTATATATCATCGTTTTTCCAAAACGCTTTCTATTTTTGTAATTTTTATGGTTTGCGTAGTCAACTGATTAAAAGAAACGGTTTAAATTGCTTGGAAATAAAACTCATTACGACTCGTTAAAGTTATTAGTATTTGTCCCTTCTCCTGTAAACTTACCATTTTGGTGATTTGAACTTTTGTTCATGAAAATGGAAATGACATTCTATCATATACGGCAAAGGTCATATTGAACATCCCTTCTTTGTTTATTATCTAGTTATTAAGTTATTATCAAGTAGTGAATCAATACTGAAACTCAAGTAAGAAGTGATGACAGACGTTCCACTGAAATAGAATTTATTTGGTGGGATTTTTGATGTTCTGTATTATACTAAGTGAGTATAAACACATCTATTAATCATCCCATCCATGTTCTGCTCACAAATTAATACTTTCATTTCAACTTTTGCAATATAACTCCCATAGGTTGAAGTCTAGAAGTGTTATATGATGTTAAGTTTCTAAAAGTTTATATGTTAATATATTTTGTAGTTAAAGGAAACTAGGCTTGTAAATTCCTGTGTCCTGTGACATATAATATAATATTTCTGCTAAGTTTAAGCTTTGGTTTGATCTCCGGTGATGCCTCAGCCACCCATAACGAGAGTCCAGAAGAGTATTAGTGGTCTCGTTCTCCTCCCATTACACCAACTCAAGTGTCTGTTAGCTTCAGGCATGTTGAGCTAACCATTGACATTGCGTTGGCGTCAGCAATAAGATCTGTTGACACTTTACTTGTCTTGGTGGTCTCTGTGTTCATATTCTCATGTTGGTAGCATCATGCGATAGAGGAAAACAAGTGGGTGGACACATGGCTATAACTAAATTTTGGGTTTCTTGACCAGGTCCCTTTAGTAAGAAAGAATTTTCCTAGCACCAGCTACGAGAAGAAGCATTTGTTTTACAGCAAAAACTGTACATGTGACATTTTTTACAATTTTTAAATCATACAAGCATAGCCGACATTGTTTGAAGCCGGTTCGCCTTTGGCACAAGGGTCCAAGTAAACCATTAAACAGACCCTTCCTGAGTTGAAGTGCATGTGAAAAAAACGAATAGAGAACAACCAGCAATGGGTCAGTCTAACCCTCTCTGTCCTCTCTAACCAGGTGTTCCTCAGCCAGACATTGTGTGGTATAAGGACGCTGTGCCCATCAGCCCTGTGAAGACCCCGCGCTACAGGGTGCTGGTGGGCGGCAGTCTGCAGATTAATGGGCTGCTGCCAGACGACACCGGCATGTTTCAGTGCTTCGGCCGCAACCTGGCTGGAGAGATCCAGACCAACACGTATTTGGCCGTCACTAGTGCGTACACATCATCATATGGCACTGTGTCACTAGCACCACCTGCAAAGCATTCCTACCACTTCACTCCAGCCTCCATTCATCTGCTTCCTTATCTCACCCTGCCACATCTGTCATCTTACAAGCACACAGACTTATCAGCCGCTTTCATATAGGCAGAGAGAGAGAGAGGGAGAGAGAGAGAGAGGAATGAGTGAGGATGAATGGGGAAGGAGAGTGAGAGTGACAGGGGTTAATATATAGAGAGAGAGGCAGACAGAATGAGGGGACGGCAGAGAGGCAAGAAGGAGAGCAAGTGACAGAGTGAGAGAGAGAGAGAAACAGAAAGAGGGAGAAGGAGAGTGAGGAACAGAGAGTGAGTGGTAAGGAAGTAAGGAAGTACAAAGGGAGAAACAGATGCGGTAGACAGAAAGAGAGGAAGCAGAGAAAGAGGGAGTGTGCAAGGCAGTGTGAGATGGAAAGCATATAGGAGAAAGAGAGACAAAGAAAATCAGACGGGGAGAGGAGAAGAATGAGGGAGAGAGGGCTGCACGGAGAGAGGCTGAATAGAAGGTGAGAGAAAAGCAGAGAGGAGAGAGATAGGAGGGGCTGTAAAGAGAAAGAAGGAGCGGGAGAAAGAGGGAGTGGGAGGAGGTGATGGGGTATAAAGGAAGCGAGAGGGAAAGTGGAACAGTGATGGAAAAAGAGAGAGAGAGAGAATGGGACGGGAGAGAGAGCAGGGAGAGAGACAACGTGAGAGGAAGGTGGAAAAACAGACAGAGAAGGAGGGAGAATAAGGGAGAGAGGGAGAATGATTGATGGGATAGTATGATGACAGACAGAGAAAGAGTGAGAGACAGAGGGAAATGAAAGCAAAGAGCAAGGAGAGAGAGAGAGGGTGAGAGAGACAGACAAAAGGATAGAAAAGAAAAGAGTAGGCAAAACAGCAGAAAGAGAAATGCACGAGAGAGAGATAGAAAAAGAGAGAAACATACAGGAAGAGAGGGATGAAGTACGAAAAGGAGAAAGAGAACGGGGAGAGATACTGATGAGGTAGTATAGAGTAAGAATAAAGGAAAGTGGAGAAGAGAAAGAGAGAAAGAAGCAGACAGAAGGAGTGAAAAGAAGACAGTGGGAGAGACAAGGACAGAGAGAGACAGCATGAGATAGAGAGAAGCAGCAAGGGAGAAAGGGAAAACAGACTAAGAGAGCAAGAGAGCGGACAAAAGACGAGGACAGCAAACAGTGGGAAAGATAGAGGGATGGGAAGAGTGGTATAAAGGATAGTATAAATGAAGAAAGTACAAAGGCAGAAAAGAAAAAGTAGAAGAGAGAAAGAGAAAGAGAGACCAGCAGAAAGGACAGCAGAGAGTGGGAGAGACCAAGAATGATAGAGAGAAAAAGAGAAAGAAAAAGAAAGTGAGAGAGGTGAATAGAAGAATGGAGAGTGAGTATCAGTATAAATGTGGAGAGGACAGTGGAAGAAAGAGAGAGGGACTAAAAGGAAGAGGTAGAGACAGAATGAATAAGAGAGCAATAATAAGAGAAACAGAAAGAGGATGAGAAGATTAGAAAGAGATGGATGGGTTGGTATAGAGGAGGGATGGGGAGGACAGAGGAAGAAAGAGAAGCAGAGAGTCAGGAGAGGGAAAGAAGGAGAGAGAGAGAGAATGTGAGATAGAGAGAGACAGGAAGAGGAAAGCAGACAGTGATAAGGAGAGTGAGGAAGAGAGATAGCGAGCAGGTACAGAGCCCACAAAGCATTTTTCTTACCTTCCAATCTTGATTGTGATAAGATTCTTTTTTATTTTATCTCTTCTCTTCTTTTCTTTTTTTCTTCTTTAACAGAATGCATGAAAAAAGATTCCTGTGATAACTTTATCCCATACAAACACAATACACCTGCACACTCGCACTGTACTGTCAGACACTGTGTTATCTGAGTGGTCTCGTCCTGTCTGCCCCAGGCATTGCCCCTAACATCACTGCGGGGCCACTGGACAGCGCCGTGATCGACGGCATGTCCGTCATCCTGCACTGTGAAACGTCCGGAGCGCCGCGCCCCGCCATCACCTGGCAGAAAGGTCAGCCACTAATCGGTCATCTCACACACCTGCCTGGACTCAGGCCTGACAAAAAACAGAGCGTTATCACAAGACCTCCTAGAGCCAGATCCATCAGTGCAGCTGCAGAGACTGAGGCATTGTGGGATTTATCATGCAGCTAAAGCACCAGCCTTTTGATAAATGGACGAGACATCATTTCTCTGATCTCTTCCTCTAACTCTCCTAACTTGCTCTTCTTTCTCTCTGCCTCCCTCTATCTGTATTATCATTTGGTCTCTCTCTTTCTCTCTCTCTCTCTCTCTCTATATATATATATATATATATATACATATATATCATGTTCTCTATCTCTCTTGCTTGCTCTCTTTCTCTGCAGGCGAGCGAGTGTTGGCCAGTGGCTCCGTGCAGTTACCCCGTTTCACCCTTTTGGAGTCAGGCAGTCTGCTGGTCAGCCCCTCCCACTTGTCTGATGCTGGCACTTACACCTGCATGGCCAGCAACTCTCGTGGCATTGACGAGGCTTCTGCCAACCTGGTGGTGTGGGGTGAGTGAGAGCAGAGAGCAGAAACACATGCCGTTAATTAATTACATTTAATTTTATTTCAAATTCCATAATGAGTATAACAGTTTTGTCTCATTTGTTAAACTGGGTTCAGTTTTGGTCCTAAATTGATGATGTTGTAGGTCACGGTTTATGAAGAAATGTTCGTAATTGGTGAAGTGTATCTCCAGTCCATAGAGTCCATATATAGAAACTAAGCTTTTTTTAACTTGCGAGTGTTATAAGAGACCCTCGGGGAAAAAGATAAAATAAGAAAAATATAAAAAAATATAGAAGCCTATGTTCCCTTTAGGGCATAAAACAGGGCCTTAAAGATGACTTAGTACCTTTAAAGGTACGTAAACATGTTTGTACCTTGAGGGGATAAATTGAAGCCATGCAGGACTATTTGTGTAAGGATTAAGGAGAGGGTGGAAAATGACATAAAGTTACATCAAATTATTGAAAAGTAGAAAAGTGTGATAAGGTAGGTCACTCTAACCTATCAC
The DNA here is from genome assembly GCA_021613375.1 of Megaleporinus macrocephalus. NCBI lineage: Eukaryota > Metazoa > Chordata > Actinopteri > Characiformes > Anostomidae > Megaleporinus > Megaleporinus macrocephalus. The sequence goes on from CM038719.1 coordinate 20,052,072, forward strand.
CAGCCTTCTAGAGACATCTGCACAAAGACACTTTCTTTAAAAAAACTATGAAAAAGACCCATAATGAACTGGTACTTATTGTACTACTGTATCCTTAGGAAGTGGCAGTGTGCAGGCCACCAAGCTTTTATAGTCTTCACTGGACTTGCTGGTGCAGGGGGGATTCCGGGGTACCTGTGGAAAGAAAAACATTTATTATGGCATTTTATTAAGTAATTAAAGTACTGTAAAAATAACATGCTGTAAAATATACAATTAATTGAACATGTGGCTGTTACTGTTTTAAGCTTTAGTTCAGATCTGCCCTGTTCGGTGCATATATCCCTTTTGGTTTAGTCCAGACTGGCTAATAGGGTATATAAGGGGGTAGATTGTAGTAATGAGTGAGGGCTTCAAGATGAGAGAGGCCGAAGGGGTATGAGAACAGCATTGTGTTTGCCGAGTGATACAACTCAAGAGACTAAAAAACTAAAAGTGAAAATATGTTATTTGTGGTGTAAATAGTGTTTTTTTTTTTGTTTTATTTTTGGTTGTGCAAACCATAAAGTTGCATGAGTTGAGAACGCTCTCGCAGTCGTGCATGAATGCTTTACTCCCGCTTCCCCGCTATTTAAACAAGGAACTTCACAACCACCTGACCCACATTACCACAAACAGCATGTAGGATATGAGCCAATTAAAGGGTTAATCATTTTAGAAAACAGTGATGTAGGTCACGTGCAAGTTATTATCTGTGTGTTTCCTCAGCGAGAACCCGCATCACGAGCCTTCCGCAGGACCAGAGCGTCATCAAGGGCACCAAAGCCACAATGTCCTGCGGTGTGACCCATGATCCCAGCGTCACCGTCAGGTAACACCTTTATCTTTCTGCCCGAGTTTCCCTTATCATCTCCCTCTGCCTTTCACTCTTCCTCTGTCTACTGTTGTCTTCCTCTGTCTCTCGTCCTCACTGTCTCACTCTCTCTCATCTTTCATCTCTATCTCAACAGTAACTCACTCACTCAGTTTTGGCACTCTTTTTATTGCACTCAGTCTCATAAGAGTTGATTTAGCTGTCACCTGCTGAGCCACTCTTATTGATTTGATCGAGGGAAACAGATGAATATGTAAACAGAGCAATAACTTAGATGCAGACTTTAATTAAACACAAGACACAGGAGATTAAACTGGGGAGTCGATGCAGCTGCAATTAAAATGTGTGTGTGTGTGTGTGTATGTGTGTGTGTTTGCGTGCCAGAGTATATTATATATGCTTGATGTGTGCTTGTGTGTTCTCGTGTCAGGGGTGTTATAAATGTGTGATTATGTGTGTGTTCTTGCATGCCAATACGTGTGTGTGTGTGTGTATTTTTATGCATGTGCATGTTTGCGTGTTAGAATGTATTATGCACGCTTACTTGGTGTGTATGGGAGCTTCAGTCTGGTGTACAACAGTGTGCAAAAGTAAGAGACCCCTTTTTGTTTGTTTCCAATCACACTGGTCATTAAGCAGAGGCTATCATTTTAGAGATTTCAGAATAAAAACAAAACAACAGAAAGCATATATCCATCCATCCATCCATCCATCCATCATTACCTTCCACTATATCCTGCTAGTCAGGGTCACCAGGGGGAGCTGGAGCCAATTCCAGCGTCATTTGGCGAAGGCAGGGTATGCCGTGGACAGGTCACCAGTCCATCACGTGGCCAACACGCACTCACACACACACTCACACCTACAGGCAATTTAGAGTGACCAAACAACCTAACATACACGGGGAGAACACACAAACTCCACACAGAACAGCCCAGACCGGGAATCGAACCCGGATCTTGCTGTGACAGTGCTAACGACTAGACTACCAGTCACAATATATTTAACAGAAAATTACATATATGCTTCAACTAAATAAACTAAATAATGTAACATTTTTCTGTATTAGTTTTTGTCCACACTTTATATTTTTTATAGCCTCCCTTCTTTTTGGGAGACTTGCTTGCAGTTTTTGTAATCTTTAGGCATATTCAGACTTAGACAATTGGTTGCATTTTCTTCTTTTCAGAATTTGAATAATCCTAAATGCATTCAGTGATGTTGGGGTGTGGTCTTTTTGGGCGGTTATTCCGTTGCATAATTGGCAAATGTCTCTCCTTAAAGGAAAACTCCACCAAATGAAAAAAAAGGTGCAAACCAAGCAGTCCAGAGTGGTTTGATATGAAATGCTTTGTTCTAGAGAAACTTAATAAGCCTGGATTGTTCACAGTGGTGGTGATAAATACCTCTAAAAGCTCCCTCACTGAAAGTTGTTTCATGAAATGGTTATGAATGGACTGGCTGATATCTGAGACACAGTTGCATAAAAGTATGAAGTGACTTTTTGGATTAAAATGTATATTTTATACATTTAGGGTGGAGGGATACATACAGGATGCTGTGAGGCAAAATAGTCCCCAAGGAAAAAGGTGTTATTTCAGATTTTCCACAATTTTACCATCATCAAAATTTACATATAGAAATAAAAACCAAACATGTTTAGGTTGACTTATTTATAGTCTTGGGTCGTAAATAAAATGACTATGTTTGTGTTCAATCGCAGCCACAATCACAAAGTCTGTCATGATTATTTGTACTCCAGTTTTAGAAACTCACACTTGTCACACTCACTGAAAAATAAATAAATTAAAGGTGGTCTCAGGCGTTTGCACACAGCTTCATGTGTGTTATGTATATATATGTGTGTGTGTGTGTGTGTGTGTGTGTGTGTGTGTGTGTGTGTGTGTGTGTGTGTGTGTGTGTGTGAGAATGACTGTATTATGTATGTATGTTTGTTATTATATATTGCATGCCAAAATGTATGAGTATGTTTGAGTGTTTGCGTGCCAGGGTTTATTATATACTCCTGTACTCCTGTTTTATGCATGTTCATGTATGCCACTGTGAGTTATGGGTGATTACTTTTGTGTGTTTGCTTGCCAGAGTGTTTTATATATTTAATTTGTACATGTGCCTGCATGCAAATTTGTGTGTTATTTGCATTAGAGCTTTATTTCAACTGGAAATTTTCGTCTGAATGCAAATATAAGCTGAGCACGTTCCAGCCATTTATTACTATGTTGTTAAACAATATCAAGGCAGTAATAAACATTTTGACAGAATGTTGCATGTTTTTATTATGCCTTTATTAATTTTATCAAGTCAATTCCTGATAATTAGCTTATCAAGTTAATAATTACTACTTGCCTCTTTAATCAACACTGGGTGATATGTATTTTTACAGTGTTTGTGGTTATAGCTGTTTGTTTACAGTGTTTGTGGTCATAGCTATTTGTTTACAGTGTTTGTGGTTATAGCTGTTTGTTTACTGTGTTTGTGGTCATAGCTGTTTGTTTACAGTGTTTGTGGTCATAGCTGTTTGTTTACAGTGTTTGTGGTTATAGCTGTTTGTTTACAGTGTTTGTGGTTATAGCTGTGTGTTTACAGTGTTTGTGGTCATAGCTATTTGTTTACAGTGTTTGTGGTCATAGCTGTTTGTTTACAGTGTTTGTGGTTATAGCTGTTTGTTTACTGTGTTTGTGGTCATAGCTCTTTGTTTACAGTGTTTGTGGTCAGAGCTGTTTGTTTACAGTGTTTGTGGTCATAGGTGTGTGTGGTCATAGCTGTTTGTTTACTGTGTTTGTGATCATAGCTGTTTGTGGTCATAGCTGTTTGTGGTCATAGCTGTTTGTTTACTGTGTTTGTGATCATAGCTGTTTGTTTACTGTGTTTGTGATCATAGCTGTTTGTGGTCATAGCTGTTTGTGGTCATAGCTGTTTGTTTACAGTGTTTGTGATCATAGCTGTTTGTGATCATAGTTGTTTGTGGTCATAGCTGTTTGTTTACTGTGTTTGTGATCATAGCTGTTTGTGGTCATAGCTGTTTGTGGTCAGAGCTGTTTGTTTACAGTGTTTGTGGTCATAGCTGTTTGTTTACAGTGTTAGTGGTCATAGCTGTTTGTGGTCATAGCTGTTTGTTTACAGTGTTTGTGGTTATAGCTGTTTGTGGTCATAGCTGTTTGTTTACAGTGTTTGTGGTCATAGCTATTTGTTTACAGTGTTTGTGGTCATAGCTGTTCGTTTACTGTGTTTGTGATCATAGCTGTTTGTGGTCAGAGCTGTTTGTTTACAGTGTTTGTGGTCAGAGCTGTTTGTGGTCATAGCTGTTTGTTTACAGTGTTTGTGGTCAGAGCTGTTTGTGGTCAGAGCTGTTTGTTTACAGTGTTTGTGATCATAGCTGTTTGTGGTCATAGCTGTTTGTTTACAGTGTTTGTGGTCAGAGCTGTTTGTTTACTGTGTTTGTGATCATAGCTGTTTGTGGTCATAGCTGTTTGTTTACAGTGTTTGTGGTCATAGCTGTTTGTTTACAGTGTTTGTGGTCAGAGCTGTTTGTTTACTGTGTTTGTGATCATAGCTGTTTGTGGTCATAGCTGTTTGTTTACAGTGTTTGTGGTCATATCTATTTGTTTACGGTGTTTGTGGTCATAGCTGTTTGTTTACTGTGTTTGTGATCATAGCTGTTTGTGGTTAAGCTGTTTGTGGTCATAGCTGTTTGTTTACAGTGTTTGTGGTCATAGCTGTTTGTTTACAGTGTTTGTGGTCATAGCTGTTTGTGGTCATAGCTGTTTGTTTACAGTGTTTGTGGTCATAGCTGTTTGTTTACAGTGTTAGTGGTCATAGCTGTTTGTGGTCATAGCTGTTTGTTTACAGTGTTTGTGGTCAGAGCTGTTTGTGGTCATAGCTGTTTGTTCACAGTGTTTGTGGTCAGAGCTGTTTGTTTACTGTGTTTGTGATCATAGCTGTTTGTGGTCATAGCTGTTTGTTTACAGTGTTTGTGGTCAGAGCTGTTTGTGGTCATAGCTGTTTGTTTACAGTGTTTGTGGTCAGACCTGTTTGTTTACTGTGTTTGTGATCATAGCTGTTTGTGGTCATAGCTGTTTGTTTACAGTGTTTGTGGTCATAGCTGTTTGTTTACAGTGTTTGTGGTCAGAGCTGTTTGTTTACTGTGTTTGTGATCATAGCTGTTTGTGGTCATAGCTGTTTGTTTACAGTGTTTGTGGTCATAGCTATTTGTTTACAGTGTTTGTGGTCATAGCTGTTTGTTTACAGTGTTTGTGGTCAGAGCTGTTTGTTTACTGTGTTTGTGATCATAGCTGTTTGTGGTCATAGCTGTTTGTTTACAGTGTTTGTGGTCATAGCTATTTGTTTACAGTGTTTGTGGTCATAGCTGTTTGTTTACAGTGTTTGTGGTCAGAGCTGTTTGTTTACTGTGTTTGTGATTATAGCTGTTTGTGGTCATAGCTGTTTGTTTACAGTGTTTGTGGTCAGAGCTGTTTGTTTACAGTGTTTGTGATCATAGCTGTTTGTGGTCATAGCTGTTTGTTTACAGTGTTTGTGGTCATAGCTATTTGTTTACAGTGTTTGTGGTCATAGCTGTTTGTTTACAGTGTTTGTGGTCAGAGCTGTTTGTTTACTGTGTTTGTGATTATAGCTGTTTGTGGTCATAGCTGTTTGTTTACAGTGTTTGTGGTCATAGCTGTTTGTTTACAGTGTTTGTGGTCAGAGCTGTTTGTTTACTGTGTTTGTGGTCAGAGCTGTTTGTTTACTGTGTTTGTGATCATAGCTGTTTGTGGTCATAGCTGTTTGTTTACAGTGTTTGTGGTCATAGCTATTTGTTTACAGTGTTTGTGGTCATAGCTGTTTGTTTACAGTGTTTGTGGTCAGAGCTGTTTGTTTACTGTGTTTGTGATCATAGCTGTTTGTTTACAGTGTTTGTGGTCAGAGCTGTTTGTTTACTGTGTTTGTGATTATAGCTGTTTGTGGTCATAGCTGTTTGTTTACAGTGTTTGTGGTCAGAGCTGTTTGTTTATAGTGTTTGTGGTCAGAGCTGTTTGTTTACAGTGTTTGTGGTCAGAGCTCTTTGTTTACTGTGTTTGTTTACAGTGTTTGTGGTCAGAGCTCTTTGTTTACAGTGTTTGTGGTCAGAGCTGTTTTTCTGCTTTGTTTTCAGGCACGTCTGGGAGAAAGGCGGTCTGGCTATAGATGTGAAGTCAAGTCCCCGTCTGCGTGTGGACCCCAATGGCACCCTGCACATTTCCCAGACCTGGTCAGGGGACATCGGCACTTACACCTGCAGAGTGACCTCTGTGGGGGGCAACGACTCCCGCAGCGCTTATCTGAGAGTCAGGTCTAAATCCACTCCTTTCTTTTTCCTCTCCCTCCCAGCCACCGCAGATTATAGACCGGCTCACAGTGGCTGTAACTTGGTTAGCTCCGCTTTCTGCCTCTTTGCATTATAGATTTCCTGCTTTTCCGATCACTCCTTCACTCCTTGTAGGAAAACACTGTCGCTCTCTGCACCCTGCAGATGGAGAAACTGTAGGTAATGGGGCGCTGGGAGAGTGTAATGACTGCTTGTCTGATTGCGGTAGTCCACATAATATTTTTGTCAGTAATTGTCTGTGATAGTCTATTTGTTTGTTTGATCTAACATCACATTTTAGTGTTGGATCTGCATTTTCAGAAACAGGCCAGCTCAGTACTTGAGCATAGCGTTCTTACAAGCTTACACTGTTAATGGGTATAAGCCTATACTGAGAACAGTATTTACCTGATACTCAGATGCAGTTATGGCTCAGTTATTTCTTCTACATTGTGGCTGGTGTGTTGATTTTACTCGGCACTGTACACTATAGATTATGTATTGGTTATATAAGCTGAAGGTCCCTGCATAGCATTGCACATGCAGACATAGCTAACATATACTGTAGGTACCAGTACTGCAAATGTGCTTGCAGACCACCAACTTATTCTGTTCCTCTCTATGGTTTTCTCTCCTGCAGACAGCTGCCCCATGCTCCAGAGAACCCTGTTGCCACGTACAGCTCTACAGAGAAGCGCTCCATCAACCTGACATGGGCACAAGCCTTCGACGGCAACAGCCCCCTCATCCGATACATCCTGGAGGTGTCTGAGAACAGTGAGTGGAGGCGCCGGGGAAGATCAAACCCTTCCAAAACAGTGTTATACATACTCAACATATCCCAAGAAAAAAAACTGTATTTATTCTAACATGTTTTGAATTTCATTGCTGTCAAAAAAAAAAAGCAAGAAACGAGTATCTCCAAAGTTCTACTAATTATACAGGAAAAGACTTCTTTAAACATTCTTTAAACTGCTGTGTACGTTCCAGGGATTTGATATTTTTTTAGGAAAGTATCTCTGGTGGAAAATGTAATAGCATGTAAAAGGCAAAAGAATGTTTTGTAAGGTCCGGTGTGTTTTGGACCCTTTCCCCGAATGAATGGATCTGATGATTGTGAACTTGTTGGAAGCCCTCTTACTATGTTAAAACAAATTACATTAATAATGTCATGTGTCAAATTGACCCACACAGCATAAATACACTCAAAAACAAGCAAAGGGTCCAATCAAAACTCAATTATACTTAATTATCTAATTATACAACTTAATTATTAGTCTCAGGAGCTTCAGGTGGATTAACTGCTAGAACGTATGGTAGGTATATGGTATATATATATAAATTTAATAACTGTTTAATCAACATCTTCTTCAGGAACGGTAACCAGTATTTTACACAACTCAAAGTGGAAATGGGTCAAATTGACCCATAACATAATAGGAGGGTTAAAGAGAACTTGTTGAATTCTGGCCCTCCAGGACCAGGATTAAATGACCACTGTAGTAGAGCATCTGCTTTTACCTTACTGACCAGTGTACCATCTCTGTGTGTCTTTTTCACTCTCTGTGGCCCAGATGCTCCATGGACAATACTTCTGGCCAACATAGAGCCGGAGGCCACCAGTGTTACCGTGGGTGGTCTCATCCCTGCTCGCTCCTACCAGTTTCGCCTGTGTGCCGTCAACGATGTGGGCAAGGGCCAGTTCAGCAGAGAGACAGAGCGGTCAGTGGATGACACTTTCTAAATGTTTAATTTATTTCTTTATAGAATAACACTGTTATTGACAGTTTGACAGAAACACACTAACAATATTAGACAAAGTAGCTTTTAGAAAAGGAAAAAATTTAAACTGACCATAGAGATAGGGGACAAAGGGAGACCAATGATTAAAAAGAATAAAAAGAAAAGCGAAAAGGGGGTAAAGACCACCCATTACTCAAAATGTAAAGCACTACTGCCAAAACAATATAGTTACATATATTTGTCATGGCTTGCGGGGCTATTTTGTTGAGGTTGCCAGTCCACTGTGCAGCAGTCTTAGCTAGCGTGTAGCAATGGTCTTATTTACGCTTCATAATAACTTTGTCATTTAGGGGACACACTGATGTTTAGAATACTTGATATTTAAAATACTTAGTAACACTTACAGAATCACTGCTGTGACATAATTTTGACATAACCATGTCATAAAAAGCACATGGAAGTCTTGCACCATATGTGATCATGAGTTGTCATGACTGATTTTCTCCAGTAATATGACAGTGTCATGGCATCATTACTGGTAATTATGACAGGTACTGTATTTTTTATATAATAACAGTGCTCCATCATGACCATGCAGTCTGTGTGGAACGGTAACATGACACTGTTATATGACTTCATATTAAATAAGGCTTCTATGACATGTTTATGTCAATAATACATAGATTAGCCATAACATTAAAACCACCTACTTATATCTACACACATTGTCTATTTTATCAGCACCACTGACCATAAGAAAAGACTTTGCTGTTCAACAATTCCAGACTGTAGTTCATCTGGTTCACTGCATACATTGTTTATCCTCTAATACAATGTTCATTGTTCATGAACCCCAGCAGAACCACCACAGAGCAGATACTATTATAGAGGCAGATCATTCCCAGCACTGCAATGACACTGATATAGTGGTGGTGTGTTAGTGTATGTTGTGCTGGTATGAGTGGATCAGACACAGCAGTGCTGTTGGGGTTTTTAAACACCACAGAGTCCATGCTGGACTGAGAATAGTCCACCAATAAGTGTCCTGTGGCTAGCAGCCCATGGCCACTGATTGAAGACTAGAACACAAACTGTGCAGCAACAGATTGGCTATTGTCTCTGACTTTACATCTACTAGGTGGACCCACAAGGTAGGTATGTCTTATAGAGTGGACAGTGAGTGGACACGGTGTTTTAAAACTTCAATGCTGAGAAAGACCCACCACCCAAATAATACCTGCTCTGTGCTGGTCCTTTGGGGGTCCTGATCATGGTGAACAGGATGAAAATGGGTTAATAAGGTATGTAGAGAAACAGATGAACTACAAAGTGCTCCTGTATTGTAAACAGAGCTGATAAAATGGACACAAAAGCTTAGTTTTTCAAAAAAGTCATTCATTTGTTGCAGAGAAAACCAGCTTAGACTGAGTATGGGCATGACGGTGACAACAGAATGATGACACATAGGTCTAAAAATAAATCTTAAAACCTCTGCATTATTGGTACACCTTGTTGGTGCACCTCTCTAACACTGTAGCTCATGTGCTCCCATTTACAAGCAGTGTTAGTCATCTTCTAGCCCTTCATCAGCAGGCGTTTTCTGGCCACAGGACAGCTGCTGGCTAAAGGACTATTTTCGAGCAAGCTGAAACACTGGGGTGTTCAAAAACCTGGCCAACGCTGCTGAGCCTGACCCTCACAGTAGCACAACAGATGGTCTGTAGTCAATAGTACCTAAAAAGTACATAAACATGGTAGGTGTTTTTGATTAATAGCCAATAAGTATAGCATGGCTGTCCAAAGAAAAAAACATTGATCTACATTATTTGAACACAGCCACTTCAATTTACATCCAATATATAGTTAAAGGACCAATGGAAATGCTCCAAAAAAAAAAGTCTGGCGCCATTGACTTACATTAAAAGTAATGTACGTCGTGGCCTATCTTATAAAGTTGGACAGCAACAGTAGATACAAAGTCAGTGTCTTATAAAGTCAGTGAACCTCATAAACGAGCAACTCAGTGTAAATAAACAGACCTAATGTATATATCATTCAACTAGAGGTGCTCCACAGAGTACTAGGAGCAATGGGACACCGGCCAAGCTGCCAGCGTCTTAATCATTGACGTATTGGGATCCAGTCAGGGCGATTAAGTTCCATTCTTTTTCTATTGTGACTGAGTGCATGTAATCCCTGTAGCTTCCAGTTGGGAGATTCAGCGCGGACCAAGTATGGCGTTTTGATAGAGACTTAGCGCGTGGCGGGAAAACAAAGAGCGGGGGCTGCAATCCCCATGTAGCCTTGCACTTAAGCACACAAGGACGCATACAAAGGCCCTGATGAAAGAAGCAGAAAGCTTTCATGTCGCAGGCTAGCCGCCTGGGCCGACAGGGAGAGAGAGGTGCATTATCCTGCTGTAGCAGAGGAAGTGCTGCATGCTAGATAGGACGTTGGAGGGCGCGTGGAGATTTAGCCACTTTTGTCTGGAAGCTGTGAATTTCGGAGTCTGCCCAAGCTTCAGAAAGAAAGCTGAGGCGGATTCTCCTTCAAACACGCTCTGGTCCCGTGGGGACGGCTCTGACGTCCCGCGGACGGCTTCCGCATGCTTGCACACCCGCCCTAGCGCACTCTAACACATATACGCGCTTACGTGCCTTCACCGATGATAGTGCCTCAAGGGAGGAATACCAAGACACCCCAGAAAATGCATGTCAAGCAACAGTTTAACATGGATTCGATGTGTTGCGTATTAATATTAATCGACTTCTGTTCTGATCTGTAGCGCATTTGTCTATCAAAGTAGCACACACTTTAAAAATTCACCACTCGCCTCCCTTAAACGCTAGATTTCGAGCTCCTTCAGATCAGCTGGATGCAAGCTTGACGCGAGCACGATCGGATGCAACTGGGAGTGATGATGTTTATTGAAAATCGAGTCGGGATCAGATCAAATTGAGGCCAGTTTTTTTTTTTTTGCTTTTTCTCAACACACACATAAAGTAAATGTCTCCGTCAGGCAGCAATATCCTGCTATAGCAAATCAATATCCTGCCACCCAGAAAAAGCAAAAGCTCTGACCCAGCTGTCACGAGCGAGGGGAAGCTCTTCAAACAGGAGCTGCAAAAAATTTTAAGGGAGCAAAGCTGGAAGACTGGCTGCTGATGCAACCCTCAGTCAAGAACGAAAGCCTGAAAAGGCAAAGTAAGGCAGTAGCCTGCTTGTGTATGACATTATAAAGAATTCTTTCAAGCTTTATATTGCAACACAAATTGCACTCTTAGGCAACATTTGACAAGCCACTCAGGATTCACTGCAGTGCTGACACAGACATATACATACAAGCCAGCTTACGCAATCACATTGTGTGTTACCATTCAAACATATGTAATCATTTAACATATTAATATTTGTTTATGCACAATTAGAACATTGCAGATAGAAATATTAGACACTAGACACTTGAAAAGATGTTTTCAAGCTAGGAAATTACTACTAATAAATAATATATTTGACATTTCTTGTCAAATCATTTGTGCTGTTGATGCATTGGAACACATGTATGCGGCAACTGGGGGCACCAATGACAAATCTTAGAGATAACATCCAGACTCTCAGTTACTTTTTGGAAACTTGAAATTCAACTGCTTAAATGTTTGACTTGATTCCAAAGTTCTATCGTGTTTTCACAAATAGTGCTGAGACGATTGACCCTCAACAATTTGCTTATGTCATTAGCACAGTGCTTCATAGTCTACATACTAGAGCTGTGTGCAAACCTATATTGTTGATGTCATGTATTGTAATCTACTGACCCCAACCACACACCTCTTCCTTTTCTGAGAAATATAGAGGCCATCAGGCAAGGGCGTAGGAGCGGGTTTGACATTGGGGGGACACATTTACTAATCAAAGCCCATCCTACCCGCTAAAATATTACCTATAAGCTGATCCCACTGTAGGTAATGTAGTAAATCACTGAATGTAATTATGTAGAATAACGTTTGTGGAACTACAGTAAATTGCACATAAACAAAATACAGCATTATCTGTACGTCTGTTTATTATTAGATAAATGCAATTAAAGATCACTTTACAAACTAAACAAGACACTCCACATTACATGGTGCTGCTTTCAGAAACTTTTCAATTATACATGCAATGTCTGGATTATATACATATATAGCGAAAATATTGTATTTTCTTTGGTGAAATAATGCTGAAATGAAATGATAAACAATGTATGTTAAGGTTTCCTGACTAGACAAGACTAACATTAATGTAAGACAGTAAGGCTGTGTCCCAAACAGCATCCTCTGGAACATTACATACTGCACTACTGAAAGCACTTCTAACCATGAAGTCCTTTTATTTACTCATTCATTTTTTAATTTTATTTATTTATTATTTTTTTATTTTTATGTATGTAGTGTAGTAGCAGCCTGCGGTTTGGGACGTGGCCAAAGAGTACTGTAACTTTACGTTTTAGATTGTTTTCTGACAAAAGTTAATATAAACATTAGCTAACCCAAACCCTCCTAGTCTGTTACCATAACAACACATTATACTAAAGCCAGTTTATTACAGTATTTATGGTCATCGTTGCTATTCATTCCTCTTATTACTGACCTCGCGTTTAAAGTCGGCCCAAGCTACCCCACGCCCCAGCGAGGCGAGACCCCCCCCAACCACACCCCAACTTAACAACCAGAACCTGTTGCTAACAACAAACACAGCGCGTAAATTGTGAACGCTACCAAAACGCGCTTTCAAAATAAAAGTTTTTAAGCATTTTTTTCTTTTCTGTGATTTAATTTTTGAGTGGGACAAATCTACCTGTTTCTGATATTGGGTGGGACACGTCACCCCCCCCCCTCCCCCCCAAGTATAAGGATTAATAATCCTACATAGTATTAAAGTTTATACACACAGCTACTGATAAACGTGCTACTGTAGGACCTTTCCACAAGGATTCTCCTTCCTTCTCCATCTTCCGAACAGTGCTTTAGTGCTGTGAAATCCTTCAGTGTAAAAACATGAAAGGTACTCTCTACAGCCAGTATTTGGTTCATCTGTTCTGAGCTACCGTTGCAACATTTCAGAGCTCTACATGGCAGCCTCCATTGGATAATGACCTGCACCTATGATTTAAAGGGCTCAGTATAAGATCATGAAAACACAACAATTTGTATTTAATTATACACTATGTATACTGTGTACACTATGTATACTATGTATACTATACTCTGTTCTGTTATAGATAGATAGATAGATAGATAGATAGATAGATAGATAGATAGATAGATAGATAGATAGATAGATAGATAGATAGATTTATTGATCCCGAAGGAAATTTAGCAGCCAGTAGCAGTTACAAACACAGTACAAAAAAACAATAGGGTATATAAAGAATTCCAATAGTAAAAAAGAACATGTACAAAAACATATGAATACAGACCCTGACTCAAGGTAAAAAAAGGTAGTGCAGTAATAAATTAGTTAATGTGTAAGAGAAAAACAGGTATCAGCAGATACATTACATAACATAACATTATATATATTCCTAAATCTTACACACTGTGATTTAAAAATAAATAATGATGTTTTTGGTGTTTACTTACCGCACAAATTTGTAAATTTATTAATTTAAATTATTAATTGCAGGTTAACTGAAGTCAATTTAGTTTATGGAACAGTAGTAGCAGTTTTTGGAGGAGCAGAAGTTTGGGAAATCAACAAAAGTCTGTTTTTACGTAATCATAACCAATGACGTGTTTAAAAAAAACCTTCAGTTAAAAAAAAAAAACTGGTATAAAATGTTAAGTCAGTGTAATTTATGACAGTGGGTATGAGATTTTGATCCTAGCCCAACAAGAACAACGTAGTATATGTCACCTTTAAACAACAGTGTACAGATATCTGGACTGTCAAACACTTCTGCAGCATGTAATTGAAGCCTCACTCTGCTTAAACCCATTTTGGCTTTTCCTCTCTAATACCTGTACACTCAGACGCACGCACTCTGATCACAGACTATTCTCTCTGAGCGCGCTCAGTGTCCGTGGGGGGGTGACATAACAGCTCGCGGAGCGCAGAGCTTCCGAGGCATCCGCCTTTGATCCTAAGCGCCGCGTTTTTATCTCGGCCCCAGAACTGCACTCTCACCCAGGAGAAATCAAGATGTCAACTTAAATTGATTTAAGGGGAGCCGGGCTGCTTTCCTGCTCCGCGGCATTAGCCCGTTTTTTTCTCCGTTGGCGCCTTTGATCATCATCATGCTCGGCTAGAACCCGTCTCTCCGGGTCTCCCGCGCGCAGCTTGGCCCTTTGCTGTGGACTCAGGCGGCCTGAGCCGGCGGAGGAAGACAGGGCCGTAATCGTTATTCTTTTCCTTTTTGTGGCTGTTTAAATCACACACGCAGCACAGAGCGGGGTCTAGTGTTTATCTTCCTGTGATGAAGACTTTGGCTGTTCCAAAGAGACTTTCATATGAAACACTAAAGCATTCTTTGATAACTTGCTCGCAAACTCTGTTTCTCCCACCTTGCTTTTCTTCTCTCTCTCTCTCTCTCTCTCTCTCTCTTTCCCTCTTTACCCCACCTCACCCAGTTCTGAAGAGGAGCTGGATATAAATTAGATGTGAGGAAAAATGGAGTGTTGCTAAGGGCTGATGTAAATGGTTCTGCTTTCGGCGCTGGGGAAACTGGAAATTATGGAAACTTCACAAATTGCTATTCCTCTCTCTCAAGGCAAGGAGTGTGGATGTGCTTAAACGCGCAGTGTGTGTCTAATCTTGTGGACTGATTTGGAATTTTAAAGATAAAGTGGAGTTTAATATTGATCTAAGTAACAATCATAACATATTTGGGATAAAAATTTGATAGGCCAAGGCAGAAATACAATTTTGAAAATGCCTTTGAAGATGTGGGGTAGGACAACCTGGCAGCTATAACTTACAAACAGTGTCATTATACAAGACTGTATCCTATTTCTGACTAATGTGCAGTCATCACCCGGCCTATTCCGATGCTTACGCCCTGTGGTGATATCACCATATTCAGGCAATCAACCAGATACTGGATTCACATAAACACGACAGACACTGCAGTGGCTTTCACTAAAAGCATGCATCTGTTCGCTACAGGCACATTTGCCCAGTAAACACCCCGTACCTAACACTAGAGTTAAAACCAGGCTGAAATGTACAAAGGTGGGGGAAAAACAACAAAGTAAACTTCAAAACCCAAACCCCTTATCATTCTAACCTAAAGCAGAACGTTACTGGCACAGCAGGCGGACCCTAAAACGACATGACTGAGATAAAACGAGACAGCAGAGACTGCAGACATGTCGAAACACGGTACATCGAAAACCTAACCCGAATCATCAAAGCCAAAAGTGTATTGCCATGGCTATCATGAAAATGTTTCATTCATGCCTGACCTTTGATTTGTTGAAGTAACTTTAGGTTTTAACCTTTGTAGTAAAGCTGACGATGACAGAAAACTGACAGAGATTTTTTAAGACTGCAGCTGGAACTTCAAACTCAAACACCGGTGCGCCAATAACAAACTGAAGGCTTGAGACAATGGCAAATAGCACCAGCAGTAATTGGGGACTGAGAAAAAAGGCAGCTCCTGGTGGAGAGGGTATTGATTTGATTGGCTATAATACAATGACGATCATGCAAAAAATATATTTTTTAAAAAACAGTATACGTATTAGCTTGTACATTCACTAGATATTTATGTAAAGATGCTTCTAAAACGTAATGGTAACTTCTTGCAGGAGTTCATTTATTATGTGGATATATATAGGCAGAAAAGAAGCTCCTTAAAAACCAAATACTTTATGATGTGCAATCTTATGTGTATCTACTCCAGATACTCTTTAGACTGTCAAGTCTATCAGAAAGTCCAGATAGTTCTATGTTTGATCATAAAGCTTTGTAAAGAATGATTTATGAAGTTAAACAAGGTTACATTACCAGCTACAAAAGTAATGAAAATGAAATGACTCGCAAACAGAGAATAACAGGTGTGTTTTGAATAGGGGTGTGTTTAAAAAATATATTTTTCGATTCAAATTGGTCTTTATTTGAATAATCCGATATCGATTCGTATAAACCTGAGATCGACCTTTAAAATTAGCATTCCAGCCATTGTTTTTCTTGCAACGAGATCTGGCTGGGGGCGCACATCAGTTAAGCATGGCTGGAGCACAAAGTGAAGGTGCCCCAGAACTTGAAAGCAGATGTCTGGCTACATTTTGGATTCAGAAACATGATGGTATATAAACATATAAACACTAATGTTTTAAGTAATGCTAGGTTGAGTGTTCCTTGTACATTTACCACATTAGTTCTCTGAAAATCTCTTTTTATATTCAAACAAAATATATTATTGTAACTGAAATATTCCTAAATGAATCGAAATTGAATTGAATTGAATCGAATCGGAAATCGAATAGAATTGGGACCTTGTGAATCAGGATCGAATCAATCCGGGAAATCAGTGGTGGTACCCAGCCCTAGTTTTGAATCCACACAAATTTATCGCACAAAACTTTATTTACATATACTAGTTCAATTTTGTAGTATAGCAGTATGCTATTTCAGTTGCACCCACCGTGTCTTATTTAAGGCACAGAAGGTTGCCCTATATTGCAACGTGTATGTAATCAACTTATAGTCTATAATACACCTCAAATTTAGTTATTTGATGAACATATTTGTATCATTGTCTTCTAATTAAAAACACTGTGAATCTTACAAAGCTTGAAACAGCTGCTGTTCTGGTTTTACTGGATATGTAATATAATCCTGTGTTCTCTTTGTGCTATATGTTCTGTTGTTGTCATGTTATCATTGCTATTACTGTATTTTTTGGCACAGAATGATCTTAAGTGAGGTTATATATCAGCCAAGTCGATGATAACAATGCTTGGTGGAGTACATACAACAACACTTACCTCTGCTACGTTGCTAAACTAGTTTGCTAAGCCTTAGTTTGCTGGGCTAGTTCATTAGGCTGATAACAACAAAGGCTAGTAAATCAAAGGTAAATCCTTAGTTTGAATACAGAGTTGACAAGCAGCATAGATAAGAGTAGTAGTATCGACAAAACCCTGACGATACCCATCTCTGTCCCTCGACTTCTTAGGCTGACGTTGCCTGAGGAGCCACCCAGCGCCCCTCCCCAGACGGTCATCGCCAGTGGTCGCACCAATCAGTCCATCATGATCCAGTGGCAGCCTCCCTCAGAGAGCCATCAGAATGGCCCCCTGCAGGGCTACATCATCAGGCAAGAGCCCACATTCATACACACTTCATCACATCGTAGTGGAGTGGGTTAGACAGTTCGGCTTCAATTCAGCTTTAATTACTGAAACTCGCACCGTCAGCCGAGCAGCGGTCCCTACAGAGCATGGAGCGCACCGCCGTGAATTCACTAGCGCTGAATTAACTCTTACATTGTTCAGTGGAGACCAACTTAACCCTGCATGGTGTAAATTGGACCTGAGTTAATGGCCCCCTGTGACTTAAGCATGTGTATAAATTTGACATAATAGACAACTCATTGCCATAGCCTGCCTCGTCTGAAACGAAGGGGCGGTGGGTGGATCTACGCCCGCAGTCACTTTTATTACAGGGTTGTTCCAGAAGTCATGGTGATTCACAGGATGAAGCAGCAAGTGCTCAGCATGAATAAAAACAGATCACAAATCTCAGGCATGTACTTACCAATATCAGAAAAAAAGAGAGAGGGAAGGAAACAAACAGAGAAAGCCCAGACTAAAGAAAAGGCACCAGGGCAGAGACAAAACCCAGGACTCGTCACTGTCATAACAAAACCTTTCACCTCTAAAACAGGCTTATCTTCAATGTATGTTTGAGCCAACAACTTTAATGTAGCAAGTGTCAGCCCTGGTGGTGATTTAATGCTAAACAGTGTTTACTCTGTGTTGATTTAATGTTGAAAAATTGTAAATTCAGTTCAGTATTTACAAAATATGGCACACCTTCCCTACATGTCCAGGCTTTTAGCAGATACTCTAATCCGGAGCAATTTACAATGACAGGTGACTGCAGTGTTTGGAGACTTTTCAGAAGACATTTATTCCTACATGTCAGTGCTGCCTGGGTGCAGATAAAACCTACAATCTTCTGTATGTAGGCCAATTGCGTTACTCAGAGCACATTCTTTTACACCTGTCACATGGCTATAAACCCTGGTGTTGTCAGCAACAGGTTGCTGTTTCCATGTTAATTTAGGGAGCAAAAGTGATTAAGAATTAACATCAGATTACACAGCCACTTTAACTTTACTGTTTACAGCCAATAGACAATATCATACTGCACTTTGCACATTATACACTTTACTTCTGGTAAATTTGACTGTACTTATACTTGATTTATTACACTAATCTATCAGAATAGACTGTTAATTCAGTAAGATCAAAGTTTGGCACATTTATATTATATGGATTCAGTGAGTTTGTTTACATGCACTTAATCTCATCTTTATTGGTTTACTGGAGTCATATGATTATTCTAGCGGTCATATTAACAGCAAACTCTGATTACTTAGATTGAAGTAAGAACTGGAAATCAGATCAAGAAACTGATAAAGAGTACTGACTGGATATAACTCAGTAATTGGATTTCTCAGTGCATGTGTAACCTTACTCTGAATTCTTTCAGTTTTATCAGTATGTGCACATGTGAAATACACAGTACTGTAAATGAGCAATCAGTATTTAACACCGGACATGCAAACTGGCTGTCAGGCTGGGCAGCTGTAGCAAGAGCAGACAAGGCAAGTGTGGACACACAAGTAAGCTTGTAGACAAATAAAGGGTTTTAATAAGCAACCTAACAGGCAGGAACAGAGTAATAGCTACAGCTAACATGTACAACACAACAACATCAATGATCGACGAAGACCGACTGAACACACAGGGATTATATAATACAAGAAACACGAAACACCTGGACACAGGAGGGGTTACAGATACGGGCCAGGTGGGGGGCGGAGACACTAGGAGCACATGATCAAAACAGAACTACGTGGAAAAGACGTAAACAGAAGCACGTGAGACTGACAGGACGTAGACAGGCGAGACGAGGACAGGCAGGGCTTGACACTGGCAACAAAACACTTTTGGAGCAAAGATATAAGCAAATACATATTTAATCTAAATCTTTTAGATCATTATTTTAGATAATTTTTGTATATTTTAAAGTAACTTGATGTTAAAATCATTATATTTACCTCATGGTGGCAAAGTCTGATTTCTGTGGTTACTGAATTAATAAGTGTATGTAAATGTGACTGTTTGGTATCTGGGTTTACTACGTTTTCAATGTTAAATCAACACTGCACAGAATCACAGAGTAAACATAGTTCCAGAACTAAATCAGTTTTAGAACTGACATCAGATAATCCGTTTTTCAGGCATCAGCAAGTGACATTGAATAAGCATTGGGCTGAAAATGGTTAATCTAGTTTTGTTCAACACCATATTCACATTGTTTCATCAAACATTAAATCAAATATTTCTGTTGCTCCATTTATCATGAATTATTCCCACAACATAAATGGAAGCTGGCGATAGTGTTACAGTATTTAGTGTTTAATAGTGTTTAGTAGTGTTCACAGGTTTTTTAATGAATAAGAAACAGATGACAATAACAAAATGAGCTATAATGGGACAGAGTACTCCTAGTGAACCTGCTACAGCACTATTATCTATGCTCTTGGAGCCGTTGCTACACCTCAGCTCAGGCTCACACTGTCTCTGTGTACTGTCAGAAGCTTGCTCCTCAGATTGTCTCTAACTGTGAGTAATTGTGTTGGCTCAGATACTGTCTGTCAGGTCTGCCAGTGGACTGTCAGATTAAAAACATCACAAACCCGGACCAGACCAACCTTCTGTTGGAGGACCTCATCATCTGGACCAATTACGAGATTGAGGTGGCCGCCTACAATGGTGCGGGTCAGGGTGTCTTCAGCCAGAAGGTCACCGAATGGACCCTACAGGGAGGTGAGGACTGTATAGAGGCTTCTATACTTCTTTGCAACATAAAGCTGCAGTCTAAGCCATTCTGATATCTCCACTGTAAACTTACAAAATTGATCCACCCAATGAAACATTTGTCAGAAAACACATTTCACATTTTGAGTTGTAAATCTGGTGTACTCTTTTTGTCCTTCCTTTAATCTCGCTAAAGTCTGCTCCGTTACTCATTCATAGCTGTCTTTTTAAATGGGCTATGCTTCACAGTACCCACGGTTCCCCCGGGCAATGTGCAGGCCGAAGCTGTCAATTCCACTACAGTTCGCTTCACGTGGAGCGCTCCGAGCCCGCAGTTTATCAACGGAATCAACCAGGGCTACAAGGTATTCGCCCCCTGACTGCTGTAGTGCTCTGCAGTACAGTGTTGCAAGACTAATTGAGCTAACAAGCAATGCAGCTTACCCCTCAATCAGTTAGAAGCATAGAAAACTGCATACCTAACTCATTTGTAACAGTTTGTCTCATATAAGCTTGGTTTTGTGATTTCTTACAGTATAACATTAATTATAAATAATTATTTAAAAATATTGTCTGAAACTTGGCTTAAAAACAGCAGCACCTTTAAGAAAATCAGCATTCAATATAGTAATATAGTCGCTACAACCCATATATGGAAACTAAGCTGCAAAACCAGCCTGAGTAGATTAATTGTTTCAACATATACAATACTGTGTAAAAGTACTTGGTGTCATTATATTAAAAAACAAAACTATTTTTCTAGACAGAAAGCTTTTATTTGCTTAACATGCTTTTATTTAAATATTCAAATAGTATTAATAGAGTGTGAGCTTTTCATTGTGGAAATCCATTATCAAAGGTGTCAGAAGTATTCAAATTCATTACTCAGGTAGAAGTATAGATACTAAGGTTTAAAAATACTTCTGTAGAAGTTGAAGTATCAACTCAAACTTTTTACTCCAGGTACTGCTTGCAAAACTACTTAAAGTATAAAAGTAAAAGTAATGTTAGGGAAAAAATGCCATTTAGGAAAAAAGCTTAGGCCGCACCACAGGGGTCTATAGTGCACTAGCCCACCTCCCCAAAAACCCCATTCTTCTAAAAGGCATAATGACTATAATGTTATATTAAAATGTTAATGTTGATAAATTTGGGATTGAAAATGAATGTTTTTTAGTACAATGTAAATATATTAAAGAAGCATATCTGTGTACTACTGAACATTAACATGTGTTTCATGGAGCAGAAGTTATGAAGACTCTAAGTATTGTAATGGTGCAAAAAGTCAAACTTCAAAGGCATGTTATCAATAACCTTTACTGGAATGTAAATGTACATGAATAAAAACAAGCTGAAATGAAAGAGGAGTAACGAGGCTATTTTAAAATGTAAGGAGTAGAAAGTACAGATAATGGAGTGAAAATGTAAGTAGTAGAAGTAAAAAGTCAGCTGAAAAATAATTACTCCAGTAAAGTATAAATAACTAAAACTTATACTTAAGTAAGGTAACAAAGTATTTGTACTTAGTTACTTGACACCTCTGCCCATTATTATTAGCAGTTATCTGCTATGACTACTTCATTAAGCTAAATCAAGATCGCTGGTGAAGGAATTGAATAAGTTCATGCAAAGTCTGGAGCGTCCAGGAGAAATCTGGAACTAAACTTTGTTCTTTAAACTAGCTTTCAAGATATTATCTACTTCCTTCAAAATAAGATATTTACACTAGTTTATATAGTGTTTATGATAACTTACATCTGCTCTAATGATGTCTGGTGTTTTTACTGGTGAAAATACACTTATTGCAAAGATAAAGGCTTTTAAACAATGAGCTTACATGCAACTCTTTGAGCCTATAGCGGTTAAACTCCGCCCATTCCTGCTAAAGTTAAGGAATGTTTCAGCCTGTACTGCTTTTTAAACAGTATATCAAAGCAGACCATGTTTACAAGTTTCAGTCGTAAAGGTGCAGTAACAAATGCTAAGAGATAAAGAAAGTCATTTAATAATGAATCATGACTATTTTTTGGTATATAAACACATGGAATTAAATGGAATTCAAGAAGAAAAATAAAATTCAAGAAAAGTGTAGGATATTGGTCCTTTAATCCTCAGTTCTTACACTGTTTGATGCCAATGTGTGATGATTTAGGTGCACAGTTTTCACCAGGCTAATTTGTGGGGAGCTGTTAAGGAGAAAGGAGAAAGTATGTGACAGCGTATTACTTTCCTTCAGCTGCTGGCCTGGGAACCGGGTCACGAGGAGGACATTGCTGTGATGACTGTGAGGCCGAACTTTCAGGACAGCGTACATGTGGGGTATATCACTGGGCTGAAGAAGTTCACAGAGTACTTCACCTCGGTGCTGTGTTTCACCACACCAGGGGACGGCCCCCGGAGCCCTCCACAGCGCGTGCGCACACACGAGGACAGTGAGTGTCACAGCTTTGGGTCGAATGTTTAAGCTGGTTTTCTGTTAAGGGTATGAAGGTTTTTGTTTCTTTCAAGGTCACTTTACAAAGCATCAGCATTAGAGAACAAAGATGCACTGGATGTGTTGAGGAACAGTTCAGGGGACGGATTTCCAATACTTTATTAAGGTTATTAATAACAGCCATCCTAGTGGTCTTATGACCCTGTTGACATAAAAGCATGGTTAGTGGCCTTTTTAGAAAAGTAGGACAATATTATCAAGTGGATAGAGGATACTATAGGGCTAAAACTCAAAGAGAATATGTCACATTGCTGTCTACCAATGACAGACAGCATTCCAAAACACACACATACAAAGAGTTATATATTTAGTTTATGCTACTGAGGAAGCAATGTTTGACACATCATTGCCCAATCTGGTGTAAACAATGGTGAAAATTTACTTTTATTTTACTTTTTTGTTAATATATCATCGCTGTCCAAAGAAAAATCATCTTTATTATTATTTTGGTATATCATTTGAATCCAGCAGCTTCCGTTTACATTGTATAACAATTTTATGATGAAAAATCAAATGGAAATGCTCCAAAATCACTTGGAAAAAATTGGTTCCATTAACTTACATAGAAAGTAAAGACAGTTTTTGGCCTCTCCTGTAAAGTTTAAATTTTGAATTTTTTTTTTCATTGGACAGCGATGATATGCATGAGTATTAGTGCTATATTGCATGGTATTGCATATAAATGATTAAAAATATATTAAAATTCCACGTGGTACAATTAAATAACTAGAACAGGTTTCCATTCAACAATTTGGTCAATTTAAAATGAATTTCCAAAAAATCTGCAAAAGAAAACGCAAATAAATCAGTATTTCCATCAGCTACCGTTATGTGCAAATCCCTAAAGATAACTTCACATTCTGTAAAACACATGACAAGAATCTTATTCAGCATGCCAGGAGGGATTTGAACCATTATTAGCACTTGGCAGAACAGTTTTGACAGCCTTCTGTAGATTGTACATGGCTGTAGCCCAAACAGTTTAGAGATGCCGAGCAGAGTCTGAGGTGGCCTATTTATTGAGTGCTGACATCACTGCCGCACATGCTCATCACCCACCAAACCCCATGGAATGCCAGTTCAGACAAAGTGTTAATGATTTTTGTTTGCCACTATGTTTATCATCAGAAAGAATAAAAACTTGCTTTTCGCTCTTGCTTTGTTACTTATTCTAAAAATATTACATACTCCTGCACCATTTTGTACATCTGTCCTTTATTAATGAACCAAGTTTTCTAAAATGTAGGAGGATGAAAAAATCTTATAATGATCAGACAATTGTAATAGATCAGCTTTCTTTATTGTTTATTGTAGTTGCATCATAACAATGTGATATCGCAATACAAACCAGTTACAGTGTGCCCCATGGAGATGTCATAATGACAAGTTGCGTTGTTTGAAAGTCAAACTACTTACAATGTATTAAATACATATTAGAACATTATAAAATATATTATTTTACATAAAAAGGCTTTGACAGTATAGACTACAAAAAATAATATTTTAGAATTGTATGTAAAAAAAAGAGAAACCTTAATGACATTTAGTAGTCAGTGATGGGCACACATCAGGAGCGGAGCTTGTCTTTTTCAGTATATGGGAGCAATAAAACATAAATACGCACTAAACATTGTATAAAGCCTAGAACACTAAACGTATTACAGTAACAATATTAAAAAAGTGTCATGACTATGTAAAAAGCAAAAATAATGAAGGGAAATGAATATTAACATGTTTAGTTTATTTTGTCCTTCAACCAAAAATGTATTTTATGCAATAACACACAATAGTTCTACATGTTAAATGTATCAGATGTTTTTTGAGAACTTCTAATGAGAGAAAACACAGATTTTGAACTAATACAGTAGCAGAGTGGATTCAGCACACGCAGAAATCTCACCGAACATGACATCTCGGGCTCGCCTCAAGCTGCTCAAGTCACGTTTGGTGAGAATGAGTGAAATTATTTGACCAAGTGCATCGACCTTGTGGTCAACTGCGATGTTAGCACTCGACACACTCTTAGTTTATCCTCTCAGGCGCTTCTTTATTTCTCGTATTCCTTCTGCAACTCGATGAGTCATCACATTTTTGCCTGTACAGTAACACTGAAGGTGGTGCAGACTATAGAACCGTGTTTTGTTCATCACAGTTGCATCAAATAAGCGCCTAAATAACAAAAGGTGCTTTTATCTGCAAGGAAACAAGTCTCTGTTCTGATAATGGGAAAAATGCTGAATACTGGCTCAGACTAGTTTCATTAGTAATCATAGTGTCATGGTCATAGTCACAGTTTTTCGAGTTTGGTTTAAAACTTTATTAGGATACAGAATCATTAATCTGTTGTTGTAAAGATGAAGACTGTCACTATACAGGGCTAAAATGAAATTTTTTTTAGAGCAGAAGTCTGGATTCCTTCATCAACTTCAACTCAAACTAAACAATTAGGGCTAAGTGTATTGTTACACGACTCTCGTTTATCATCTTACCATCTATTTATCTTCTGTAAGGGTTGTAGCTAACAGTGGAAGATACAAGGATGTTCATGGGTCATGATATGATTGTCGTACGTGTTATGAGAATCCAGTCTCAGGGCAGTGGATCCCCAAGTCTGGATTTGAAAAGCACTGAAACAGAGAGGCTGTTCTGTTGGGCTGACTGTTTTGAGTATTTCTCCAGCCCCAGGACCAGTGGGCCACCTGAGCTTCACCGAGATCCTGGACACATCACTCAAAGTGAGCTGGAAAGAGCCACATGAAAAGAACGGCCTTCTTACAGGTGATTGCACAGCGCACACGCCTCTTATTAAAACCCCTTCGCTGCCCCCCTTGGGAAGAATAGCATGTGTTTTTATGTTATTGCTTTGTTACAATGTGGTTTCCTGCTCGACCCACCGCTTTCTCCTATTGCAGGTTACCGCATCTCCTGGGAGGAGTTTAACCGCACAAATACACGAGTCACTCACTACCTGCCCAACCTGACGCAGGAGTACCGGGTCACAGGCCTGACCGCTCTCACCACCTACACCATCCAGGTGGCTGGCATGACTTCTAAGGGTCAAGGCCAGCTCTCCTCTTCCACCATATCCTCTGGAGTGCCCCCTGGTCAGTTCCACTTCGAAGTAGCAATAAACATATGCATGGTTTTTAAATGAACATACTTACAGACATTTTACACAGCACACACAGCTCGAGTCGGGGGTCTTTACAAAACCTATTTTAAGAGGAATTACTGCCGAAAACTAGCATTTAATATGTTATTTGTGCGTTATTTGTTTATTTAGCATCCTTTCTTTTGTTCCTCAGTATTCTCCTACTTTAATATCCTGCATTCCCTTAGACAGATATGTCATACAAGCCCTCCAGACAGGAATGCTGCGTTGAGAATTCTGATAACAAAAAAAAATTTAACTGATGGCATGGCTACTGATGTAGAGGCTATTAAATACAAACATGATATTTGGCTTCCCAGCAGTAATATTAGCTATACAGCTTCCAGTTACCTGCCCTCAAGTATACACATGAAAAAACATTGTTTTTCCTCCTAATTTCTTGATAAATCATCAAAAGGGGTTTTTCCTAGGCTTGAAATGGAAAATCTCACTCCAGAGACTACTGTGGCACAGCTGAGTGTTTACACCTGATAATGTATTGGATAAATTTGTCATTTTCGTCATACTGTCCCTTCATTGAAAAGCAATTGGTCAGTATTGTGGAAGCACTCAGCATGTTCAGCTAAGATTATCTAGTCATATATAATATATAATATAGATAATGATATTGTATCATCATACTGCTCAGCCCTACTTATGACGTGTTATGTTTAACAGATGCTGTTCTCGGTATTTGCTTAGCAAAATGTTCTTGCCCATTGTAGGTGCTTTATAGATCTTCACTGTGTCTTAAACTCGCATACAAGTCCTTTCCTTAATCCTCTAATCCTCTCTAATCATTTTAGGCTTAACCTTAATCTCACTGTACTGACTAAGCCTGACTCTTAGCCCTACTTTGCTCCGAACTTAACCCCTAAGATTGTTGAGTTGTACTAGAAAGCTGGGTATGCATTTAGATGAGCTGTGGAGGCGCCATCAAAATTAGGTGTGACACGTTATCCTCGTTATAGGGTTGGTATGAAAATCATTTTTTTATAGTATATTTGCATTAGGTTTCCAGCTGGACACTTTCGATAGCTGTTTTCTCCTGTTCATGTACCTGCAGAAATGCCAGGACCCCCTACCAACATTGCCATCTCCAACATCGGCCCGCGCTCAGTGGCCCTGCAGTTCAAACCCGGCTATGACGGCAAGACCTCAATTTCCCGCTGGGTAGTGGAGGCCCAGGTAATGCAAACAGCCTCAGTCCCAGCCTCCCTCTCTTTCTGTGTTACCTCTGAATAATCAGACCACCCCTCTCTCTCTGTCTGGACCAGATTGGTGTGATAGGGGAGAATGAGGAGTGGGTCATGGTCCATCAGCTGTCTAATGAGCCTGATGCACGTTCTCTGGTGGTGGAGGGCCTTAACCCATATACCTTCTACAGGTATAGTCTCTATAGCACTCCTGTGTGCTGGGGTGCAGTGCTGTATCCTCATTCTCGGCCTGCCAGATTTAACAGTCTAACGCGTACATTTTCAACCCTTGCTACAACGTGTTGCATGAACTGATTAATTATGCTTTAGTCTCTATTGGATGGGTTCCCAGAAAAGTGTAATCTTGGACTGAATTGAAGCGTAAATGGTGAATCACTGTAGGAAACATTTGTAGTCCAAGTCTACATTTAATTAAAGTTTGGAAAACTGGCCCTAGGACTACCTAGGTGTGCAACCTAGGGCTGTTTATTTAAATTTCTATTGCATTTCAAAGCCAACAATGCCTACTGTTTGAATCATATTTACATTATACAAATGCTGAGAACCTCATCCAATACACACAACAAGCAGCAAGGAGAATTGATTTTTTATTTAGTTTCTATTTAACCCCTGCTTGCAGATTCCGTATGCGTCAGGTAAACATAGTGGGCACCAGTCCTCCCAGTCAGCCTTCCAGGAAAATCCAAACCCTGCAAGCTCCGCCAGACATTGCTCCCGCAAATGTCACTCTGCGAACAGCCAGCGAGACCAGCCTCTGGCTCCGATGGGTGGTAGGTGGATGTACAAAAAATCAATCAGTCGAAACTGCATTTACCAAAGCACGGTCTGACAAAAGGCTACAGAAGATTACTGTCTACAAGTGTTTAACCCTTAGAGTTGATCCTGTTTTGGTATATTGTGCATAACCACATACTTATATTTGAACAGATTTTCTATTCAATGAATTACATTTACATTTGATTTGTATTCTGTGCACTCAGACAGTCAAGAAAGACAATGTAAAGACAAATGTATAAACGTGTTTTTCTTTTCAGAAAACTACAACGTTACTAGACTAGCTATGGAATGAAAGTATGATGTTTAACACACAGAGCTCTGTCTTTTGCAGCCCTTGCCAGAGTGGGAGTACAATGGGAATCCGGAGCTGGTGGGCTACAGGGTGCAGTACTCTCGGGCTGGCTCAAAAGGAGGAGTTCTATCCCATGTCATCTCAGACAGGCTGGAGAGAGAGTTCACCATAGAAGACCTGGAGGAGTGGACAGAGTACGAGGTCCGTGTGCAGGCCATCAATGGCATTGGGTCTGGACCATGGAGCCAGCCAGTCCACGCCAGAACCAGAGAGTCAGGTGGGAATGTTTTTAACTTGGTTTTCTTTTATCCTATGATTTGCCAAATGTTGTCAGCAGCTGTTATCAGAAAACCATAACAATATCCAGTATTTCTAAAGTTCATAAAAGACTGATTAAGTGCTTAAAATGTTTGTAACTAGATAATTATAGGATATTAATTGTCATTAACTTCTTGTAGTTATAGTCTAATGTTCTCAGCTATAGTGATTCCCCTTACTTTGTAGCACTAACAAGATGGTAACTGAAACACTGCCTTAGCTACTGTATGTTATAACACACATGTCCAAATGTTGGTGACTTCTATTTTGTGAATCCCCTAATTGTGCTGCAATAAGGCCCCTCATAACAGGAGCTGGACAATTTTGCATGAACTGTTAATATGGGTTTATATTTCAGTGCCTTCCAGTGGACCGGCCAATGTCTCCGCCTTTGCTACAACCTCCAGCAGCATCCTGGTGCGATGGGGGGAGGTGCCGGAACCAGACCGCAACGGCCTTATCTTGGGCTACAAGGCAATCAGTGCTTTTTTCTAAAGCTTTTCTCTCCCAGTTTGGAGTACTGTAGCAGGAGCAATCTAAACAATGATAAAAAACTCTTCTCTCTCTTTCAGGTGGTGTACAGGGAGAAGGACTCAGACTCAACTTTACGTTTCTGGACTGTGGAGGGGAACACCAGCCACAGTGTCCAGCTGACCGGCCTGGACAAGTACGTCCTCTATGAGATCCAGGTGATGGCCTTCACACGTATAGGAGACGGTGTGCCGAGTTCACCCCCAATCTTGGAGCGCACACTGGATGATGGTAAAAGATTAAACCAAATACTTCCCCACATGAGTCATTCGCCATGTTGTTTGTGCAGTGGCTGCTCAGTGATTCATTCGTTACTGCTTTCAGTGCCCGGACCCCCGGTAGGAATCCTTTTTCCCGAGGTCAGAACCAATTCAGTCCGACTAATCTGGCAGCCCCCTGCCCAGCCCAACGGCATTATACTCGGTGAGGTTGAATCTGTGGCATAACTCAAAGCACAGCAGGGCCTTTTGGACGGTAATGCATGATTTATTGTGTGATTGTCTTTCTGATCATGTGTTCTATTTCTTCTAGCTTATCAGATCACCTATCGGCGAAACTCCTCCAACAGCAACTCAGCCACAGTGGACGTGCTTAGCCCAAGCGCGCGTCAGTATACAGCCACCGGGTTGAAACCAGAGAGTGTTTATGTGTTTCGTCTCACAGCGCAGACAAGAAAGGGCTGGGGGGAAGCTGCTGAGGCCCTGGTGGTCACTACAGAGAAGAGAGGTGCAAATACAAATATTTGAAATTGTCATTTGGCTATATAATCAGAATTGCAAAGCTGTGTCACAAATTATGTTTAGTTTTAACGGCCATTTTTGAAGTGATATGAAATTAATATTGCAAAAACATTCTTTGCACACTTAGTTTTCTTTTAATTCAGATAAATAAAAAAATTAAAACGTGATATTGATTAAAAGTAAAGAATCTGTTTCAGTGAACTGTGAAAAATAATGTATATAAGATTCCGGAATGCTTTTATTACTATCAATGACAGCAACTTCTAAAGATGCACAGAAACACCTCAAAAAAGTTCAGTTGCTAGCCACCCTGTGTTATTTAACACAGTGTTATTCACAAAAAAATTGAACTCTTTCCCACTTCAGCTCGTCCACAGCCCCCCAGTCGGCCTGTAGTGCCCCAGGAGGATGTGCAAGCCCGCAGTGTTCTCCTGTCATGGGAACCAGGCAGCGATGGCCTGTCTCCAGTCCGCTATTACACCGTACAATACAAAGAACTGCCCAACAACAATTGGACTGTCCAATCAGCATCGATCAACCATGAGGCCAGCTCCTATATAGTGGACAAGTAGGTTAACTCTTTCATACAGCTTGGAATCATTATATAAATGTTTGGTATCACTAAAACCTTCTTGGTTGTTAATCAATATTTTGTACGAAGATTGCAACACGCTAGTCTTGTGCAACATCGTGTAATGTATCATGTAATTCCTAGAAAGCTGTAAAAAAATATTTGATGTGTCTAGACTGATGAATTGATCTGCAGATGATAACATTTAAAATACTTTCAAATCTTAAGACAGAAAACATGAACATAAGTAATTACAATGTAGTATTTATCAATAAATAACATTTTCCCCCAAATACTTGAAAAGTTGAATTAAATATCCAAAATATCTAACATTTTCCTATTTCATTTATTTTAAATATTCAACTCTTCAAGTTCAAGTTGTGTATGAAATAGAAAAAAAATATGATAAATCTTAGGGGTTAAAAAATATGAGCGATGCCAGACATGCCAGTATTTGGAAACTTCTACATGACTTCTGTATTATCTTCACAGGCTCAAACCTTTCACCTCCTACCAGTTCCGTGTGAAGGCTACTAATGACATAGGGGACAGTGAGTACAGCGAGCAGAGTGAAGCTATCACCACTCTCCAAGATGGTACGTTTGTATAATACGACATGGATTTTAGGGATTGTTCACTGAAAGCCCTTCTGTACAATAATGTTGTGCCTGCTGGAACTAATGTACGACAGCTAGTGTTTCATGCTTCTTGAGAATGTCTTTGAATGAACAGACCATTTGCTTGTCTTCCTTTCAGCCCCCGACAAAGCCCCGACAATCCTCTCTGTCACACCACACACCACCACTTCCGTGCTTGTCCGCTGGAAGGTAAACTTCCTATCCTTTGCTTTAACTAGCAATGTTTCTGTGTGATTTGTAATATTGGTGCTGAATCTAAATAAGGCATGTGTTAATTAAGCACAGTTGTGCAAATACTATCAAGCCTAGCATGATAAGTGATAAAGCCTTTATCTTTGTCTTCTCTTTATATATCTCTGGTTCCAATGCTTGCATTTCCACAGTGGTCATAGCAAAACTGATCAACATGTGGAGTCGGAACTACTGTATTTTCTATCACTATTGGAAAAAGAAGTTTGATTTTTTATTGATTTCTTTATTCTTGTTTGCAGTGATTTGCAATTCTTGGTTTCTGACAAAGTGTGTGTTTATATTTAGGTGGAATTCAGATTGTTAAGTGCTCATTTTTTAATGTTGAAATGTTAAATCAGAATAACCATAAAAAGGATGTGTGAAGTGTATTCCTATAGTAATATATATAATGGAGTAGAATCTTACAGTGGAAGCATTGAAGGAAACATTTGTTTTATGATCTGAAGCAACAGGAGTGCTTGATTTCATCTCTTAAAGATGAAAGCTTTAAGTACTGTTTATTTGATGGTAACAGTTCTCTTTCATCATGTGTTCGGTATCTTGCTATGGGAAACCCTCTGAGTGAACGACCATGACATTACTAATAGCACCACATCTGCCAGCTGGCTGACATACCAATCACAGCACTGATAAGGAAGCGCCCCCACCCCACCCCACCCCCCGCCTTATAAGCAGGTGTAGCTCCCATATTTGTCATTCGTACTCTGTTCTGTGAAGACCTTTCTTCTGTATTTGCACTTCAATGTGTTTTTTACTTAGCAGTTCACAGACCAACTCATCTTGGATTATGGCTTTTCATGACTCTGTGTGCTCCTACTTGGTGGCTTATGGTACCTTGATCGCAGCATGGAATCCTCTTCCCCCTCTGCAATCGCATGCATGGCCGTCCGCCATGCCCAGGAGGCTGTGCCGCAGTCACACAGCATGCCTTTCAACATGCTTGAGAGGCGGCTCTGCCTCACAGCTAACATTGCCATTGACCTTCTTCTCACGCTGATGGAGACCCCATCCGACCCGCCTCGCAAGTCAGCCAGGGTCCTGACTCCCTCTTGGGGGGAGATTACGGACATGGATTATAAACCATTCTCCCACGGCATTCCAGTGCCTGTTTTTTCCAAGCTGGATATTGACGGCATGGATGAGCTGGGCCTCTCCCAGTCCCCGATGATAGAATCCACAGTAGCCCATCATCCTTATCTGGATATGAGAGCAGCCTTCCTTGCTCCAGGCTAAAATGAAGCACTTTCTGGCTTGTTTTTCTTTTTTTAAGATTTACAAATCTCCTGCAATGGCAGCTACAGTGCTCAACAGCAACCTACCAGGCTGAGCTGGAGGAGCTGGGGGGCTCAGGTGGATTCCAGGCATGCTAGGCTATGAGAGAAGATTTCTGTGATTTAAGAACTTGTGCTCTGCACCTCTCATGGCGCTATTCAGAGGTTTGAACATGCTATGGACATGGCGGGGTGGGTGAGAGAGCAGCCAGTCACAGCTTTGACCCTCCTGATTCTGCAGCTTCACCTTGAACATCTCTCTACCTCTGCAGAAACCAGCAAGGATATATGATTGCCAAATCATCCAAGCTGAATCATAGCCATCTTGTATACCCCATCATACAGTGAGAGTTATTCCCTCTCGGTCTCTCTTGGAGCTTGGCTCAAGAGTGAAACAAGGGTCTCAAATACCAACAGTGCACCAAACACCATCCCTGTCCTCAAGCAAAGGTTTCGGTGAAGCACACACAATCACAACACCATCTTTTGCATGCCAAGGCCAACTTTACCTGCCAAGTTCTCATAATGGCTCTCATTTAAACAAGTTTAATAAACTTGTCATTCCTACAAGCAGAGGGTGGTCCCTCCCTCTGTGCCTGCACCAAAGCCCTTGGATCTTTTGGACAATTTTAAGGAGATACAAACTACAGTTTGCCATAAGGGCACTTGCCTTCAATCGCTGTGGGGAACTCATTCTCTCTCTTGCATTAGCACAAGTTTCAAGTAATACAAACCAAGTACAGCCTAAAAGGTTTTTAATCCCAGTATTACCTCGTTCCCAAGAAAGATGTGGACTTACATCCCATTCTGAATTTACTTGTGATCATCAAACTATTAAGACTTTCTAAATTCAGAACCTTGGTGCCACAAACCCCATTTGTCTCTGAGATGGTTCACTTCAGTCGACTTAAAGGACGCTTACTCTCACATAGGCATCCACCCAGTTCACAGAAAATATTTGTGTTTTGCCTTCAAATGGCTTACGAGTTTCTCACAGTCCCATCCGAACTCAGCTTGGCTCCACGCGTCTTCGCCAAGTGT
This sequence comes from Megaleporinus macrocephalus, assembly GCA_021613375.1. Taxonomy (NCBI): domain Eukaryota; kingdom Metazoa; phylum Chordata; class Actinopteri; order Characiformes; family Anostomidae; genus Megaleporinus; species Megaleporinus macrocephalus. Next base: position 20,085,358 of record CM038719.1, read on the forward strand.
GCGGAGGCTGCATTAGCCCCACTATGGGGAGTGGGCTTGAGAATTTCAACCAATATAGACGATTATCTGCTCTGCTCCTACTGTCAGACACAGGCAGAGAGAGAGATGGAAATCTTGGTGTACCACTTCTCCAACTTGGGATTCAATATTAAACACACCAGGAGCTGTTTCAACCTCCAGCAAAGAGATTACATATCTGGGGCTAAAACTAAACTCTTTCTTGTTCCACGCCATGCTCTCAGAGGAACACACGCTGTCTTTCAGACACTGCATGTCCCTGATTCAGCGTGGCCATTCTGTCCGCTTCAGGATTTGTCTCCGTCTCTTGGGCATGCACTTTGTCTGTGTTTTCCCTTGGCCTGTTAAGAATGATTTTCAGCACTGGGTTCAAGCTCTGCACTTAGGCTCGCACTCCTAATCGAGGAACACACATGCCAGGCCATATAAGTGTCAGGGCTGTTCTTTTCTCTAGGGGGAAACCCCTTTATGGAGACTGGGGGTTGCACCCACAGGTGGTGAAACAAAAAAAAAATATCTGAGAAATATGGCAGAGCATCCTGTTACACAGAGACTTGCTGTCTCAAGCACAGGGAAAAACCCACATCCCGAACATCTGGATCTGAGGGTCTTGCCTGTGAGAGGTTGGAGTGGTTGCTACTATCCAGTGCTCTAGGACTTTATCCACACGCTCTCTCTATGACTCTAAGTGGTGTGTGAGTCCTGGGGCATTGCGTTTCTCGTGTGTGCGTTTTGCAGGATCTGTTAGATCGAGGCAGAACCTTCTCCACCGTTTAGTTGCTTCTTGGGACCTATCTTTAGTTTTAGACACACTTTCCCAGCTCACTTTCAAGCCACTGGAGAGCGTAGAGCTTAAAGGCCTCTGAGCTTATTCTGCTAGAGGAATGCCTAATACTTGGGCTCTTCTTAAAGGGGTTATGTTAGGAAACCTAGCTGCCTGGAGCTAGTCTTCACCACACACATTTATCAGATTTTATTGGCTGGATGTTACTGAGCCTTCCCTGGCACATACTGTTCTCAGTGAAGACTCCTCTTAGTTCATAGAATCTTTGTTCAGACAGTTCCTGGAACAGTATGCTCTATTAATGGGATGGGTTGGGGTCTTCATCTCATACTCTCTATTGTTTTGTAGCCAGTGTTCTCTTTATGGACCATTTTATTCTCTCAGCCTGTTCTTGCACCACGTCTGACTCAGGCCAGTTCTGAAAGCATGCAATTTGGAAGTTGGCTGCATGATTCCCATTTGAGATACCAAACAAATAATGAAAGAGAATGCTTTGCATAATCCTGGCTCTCTGAATCAGAAGTGAGGTATCTCACTACACTTCTAGTACACTTCCTTGCACCTCACTGGGAAAGACCGTGCCCTGAGAATGATGAATTCGGGAGCTGCCCCTGCTTATATAGTGGGTGGGTGCTCCCTTATCCCTGCCGTGATTGGTCTGTCAGTCAGCTGCTAGACGTGGTGCCATTGGAGAACAAGTTTAGCAAACAGGTTGCCTAGCAATTAGGTAGTCCTTCAAGTCTTGCACAGTTGTTAGAACTTCCATTTACTCTGTTTTTTTTTTAACTTTAAAAAATTAAGAACTTGTACATAATGTCCATGTGGACTGGAAAGTAAAATGAAGGTTGGTCTCTGATTTTAGTCATAGATAACATTTGAGTGCCTTAGTTCTTCAACTTAAATCAGGTCAGAAAAATGAAAAAAGAAGGGATTTTATTGTATTATTGTTCTAAAGTAATTGGCAGCCTTTCTCTAACTTACCTAGACTGTTATGCTAAGTTTATCTGTGAAAATACAATTATCAGATGACTCAGCATCAGCAAATATTAAGCATTAAATGACTCTGATCGTGATCCAGGACAAAACACCTTAATCGTGTCATTTCAACATTGACTTTGTCACTACAGAACACAGATCAAACCGCTATTACACAAATGACTAATCTGACCACTTACAGCCCCCCTCTGAGGAGCAGATCAATGGCATCCTGCTGGGCTTTCGAGTTCGATATCGAGAGCTCCACTATGACCGCCTGCGCAGTTTCACCGTCCGCACCGTCAACAACCCCTCAGCCAACTGGGCAGAGCTCACGGGTGAGTCTAAATTTAACCCCCCCCTCCGCTGCACCTGAGGACAGCCCTGTAATGTGCCTGCTACAGCCTGATTGTTTAACGCCAAAATGCCTCTCGCATTCAAGGACACAAATTCGTAAACAGTTCTTACGCAGAGCGGGGTAATGAATAAATAAATGGACTCTCTGTTACACACACCTGTTTGCCCAGATGCTCGCGCAGCTCTGCAGGGTTTTTGTGCATAGGCCCAGGCTCGGCTCTGGCTTGTCTCATTAATAGGCATGTAATCAAAGCTGCAGCACGGCTGAAAGCTTTTGTGTTTGTTTCAGAGGCTGGACTGCGGCCATTGCAGCAGGCATGAGCAAACATGCTGCTCTTCACTAATGCACTAATCCAGTTTCTTATTTCCTTTTTTGGCTTCTCTTCTCTTCTCTTCTCTTCTCTTCTCTTCTCTTCTCTTCTTCTTCTCTTCTATTCTCTTCTTTTCTCTTCTCTTCTCTTCTCTTCTCTTCGCCTGCTCCACCTGCTTTGGCTCCCTGTTCTCTGATTCTGCTTATCTCAGCTCCCTACAGTGTGAGGAACCTGAGTGAATCCTCACTCACCCAGTACGAGCTGGACAGTAAGTCTACATACTCCCTCTTTCTGTTTCTCTGATTATACTTCTGTTATCTGTTTCTGTTTTTCAATTATGTTTTATTCCTTCAGGTGCTGTTTTCACAAGAACAACATTTTTAAATGGTACCCATAGGTTATATGTATGGTTGGGCCCACTTTCAGTGATTCCAACCATTAAAGTGGTCTTTGTATGGTTATAAAAAAGCAAATATGAGATACTGCTGACTCATCAGTGTTTTTAAAGTCGCAGGGGACCTCTAAGTGAAGTAGGTTAGTCTTGCTCTTGTAAGAACACAGTATACATATCGTTGCCAAACAGCTTTATATATCACCTGAATTTTTTCTTACATTATTTCAGACATGGGTCAGAATTTGATGATATGCGATGCAGTAAAATTGTAGAAATGGGAGGAATGTATGTTGGCTGATGAATTGTTTAGGGATAAGGAAAAAAACAATTATGGAGAATTTCAACTGTGGTTTCGCATCTCAACTCCTTAATTTGTGTCCTCATAGGGATATCCAATGTAACACTATACTATATATTTGTCCTGTGCAGACCTGAGTAAACACAAGCGCTATGAGATCAGACTCAGTGTGTACAACGCTGTGGGAGAGGGACCTATCAGCTCACCACAGGAAGTGTTTGTAGGAGAAGCAGGTGAGGAACAATTCAGTATAAAATCAGAAACTCCTCATTAGCACACAGCCACAGAAAAAACAGCTACTTCATCCATATTGAACTGCTCTTGATCTCGAGTGAGTCACTGGTCTTGATTTTGTGCAGTTTCCTTCCAGCCTGTATTGAGTTTGGTCTTCTGTGGGGTTTTTTCTTTTTCTCTAGTGCCCACTGCTTCACCCCAGAATGTTGCTGTCCAGTCTTCGACCGCAACCCAGCTCGATGTCACCTGGGACCCTCCACCACTGGAGGCTCAGAATGGAGACATTCAGGGTTACAAGGTAGCTTTAATATTGAAATGCAGATTTTGCCTCTGCACTCACTTTTACCCATATAAAACAGTTACATATAGAATATATAATGCTACACATTGTACATATATGTTGAAATAGAAAGAATAGCAATATATGCACAACGCTAACTGTATATTTCAGAAAGTGTACCCCTTTGTCCCTGCCAGCATGCTTTATTTCTTTTATTTATTAACATTACAAAACAGCTCAATACAACATTTCAGGAAATGTGGTTGTAGGTATATGTTTGCTATATACTGCTGCTATACAACCTCTGAAGAATGTTTCCAGCACCTCACTGAATCTGTGCCATGAAGAATTAAGACAAGTATGGAAGTAGCATGGTGCACAGAATGAAGTGGCTGGTGAGGGTAACTCACTAAGCACTTGAGCACTTTATATAGAACATCTGTACACCTACCTATCCAATCAGCCAATCGTGTGGCAGCAGTGCATAAAACTATGCAGATATGGGTCAGGAGCTTGACTGTTGGTGCCAGATGGGCTGGTTTGAGTTTTTCTATGACTGCTGTTCTCCTGGGATTTTTACAGCCAACAGTCTCTAGAGTTTACTCACAATAGTTCAATCAAGACAAAAACCTCCAATGAGCAGCAGGAACATCTTATTGATCGACGAGGTCAACGAAGAATAACCAGACTGGTTTAAGCCAACAGAAAGACTACTGTAACTTCTGTAGAGTTGAACAGCATCTCAGAAGGCGCAACACATTGCACCTTGAGTGGGGTGTGCTACAACAGGAAAAACTACTTTGGGCTCCACTTCTGTCAAAACTTGATTCTGGACAGCTGAAAAGCCATAGCGTGGTCTGGTGAATTTCTGCGGAGGCACACAGATGGTAGGGTCAGAATTTGGCACCAACAGAATAAATCTACGAACCCTTGTGTCAACAGTCCAGGCTGTTGGAGGTCGTGTAACATTGTAGAATGGAATGTTTTTCTTGGCAGTCTTATGGAGTATTGTTTCATTGGGTATTGATCATGTACATCCTTTCATGGCCAGAATTTACCGTTTTTTAATGGTTACGTCCAGCATAATAATGGACCATGTCACAAAGCAAAAGATGTTTCCTGACTAGTTTCATGAACATGACAAGGAGTTCAGTGTTCTTCTGTGGCCGTCCCAGTCGGCTGAATCTGAATCCATTAGAACGTCTTATGGTTGGGGTAGACTGGGAGATTTGCAGCACTTGAAACACTAATGGAATTGCATGATGTGATCGTGTCAGTACAGAGCAGAAATTTAAAGTTCTGTTGTTTATATTGTGGAATCTGTGCCACGAGGCATTGAGGCTGTTTGGAGAGTAAAAGGAGATCCTGCCCTCTATTAGTATAGTGTTCCTTACATATAAACCATACTTTTTCCAAGTAATTAATAATTAATAAAGGGCTGGTGGCACTTTCACATTATGCAAACAAAGTAGAACAAACAACAAAAAGTTTGTGTGTTTTATAAATTTAAGAATTCTATGAACAAACAGTGATTAAAATGAAATATTTTCTTTCAAATTATCTGCCCTGAGATTTCATCGCTTTTGAAATATGTTTAATTCTGAATAATAAATTAGCAACTTATGTAACACACACACACACACAAACATATATATATATATTTGGGGTTTTTTTTTAATGAAAAGCTGTGAAATGCTAGTAACGAACTAGCGTGCTCTAGATTGGATTATTTTAATATTCCTAAAAACATTGTAAGCTTTTGAACAGTAGTGTACTTTCATGTACTTTCCATGCCGAGATGGTTCAGAACTGCTGTCTTTTTCATTTAGAGCCTTTGGAGTCGCCTGTGTGATTTTAAGCAAAAACCAGACTAAACTTTATTATTCACCTGTTAGTGTCTATGCTGATGTAAGTCATCTACTGCATTATGTATTCCCATTGCTCCTCTATGATAAAGCTGTTCGGTTGCTTTTTGCATCAGTAGTTAGGCAATATTAATAAATAATAGGAATGAATAACACAATTAAAATTTAAACAAGTTGTTCTTGTTTCAAAGGACTCTGTATGTTATCAGAAAATCCTGAGATGAGATCTTACAAAGTTACTTTAATCGCTAAATTAAGTGCGAGTCCGGCGTCGTCTAAAGGTCAACCCGGCCCTATTAACCGTACAGCTTCAGATGAAACCTTCCCTCCTGTTTATCAAGTTAAACTGTGCCGTGAATCCTAATGATTCCTTCTTGCCTGTCTCGCTCTACAGATATATTACTGGGAGTTTCAGCTGCAGAACGAGACAGAAAGGCTGCGTACGCTCTTCCTGCCCGAACTGGGGGTCAAGCTGAAGAACCTGACCGGCTACACCACCTACATGATCAGTGTGGCTGCCTTCAATGCCGCTGGGGACGGCCCACGCTCTCCACCCACCAGAGGGCGCACTCAGCAAGCAGGTACACCACTGCAGCATTGGACGTGTAAAAGACGTCCATTCGTCTGCTCCATTATTTATAGCCACTTATAGAGAGTCAAATTCTGAGATTGATAGATTCTGATGAAAGAGGAAAGTCTCAGTGTTTCAATGATGCCAGTATTTATTTGTTGATAGTTTTGTCTTATTGGACAGATACATGAGCATAGAACATTACAAGGAATAGTCTGGCGCCATATATCATAACATGTATGGCTATACTCCACCTTGGAATTTGCTTAATATTAATAAAACTAATATTATTTTGTACCAGACATGTACAACCATTTAAGTCAAATGTTCTTATCTTGTTTTGGAGAAAAAGCGATTCACAACAAATGTTTTAACTAAGAGACTAAGACTAAGGACACTGGGGCTCATTGGTTATTATGCATGGACATACAGATCTGATGCTATTGATGTCTATTGATGCTGCAAGTGAAGCTCATTAGCTTCTAAAAGAAAGCTAACTAAACACATTGCAGCATCCTGAATCTCAAATCTGTATTTATAGCTTGATGTTCACTGCAACACTTCAAACTCTGCTGGATAGCACTTACATAAACATGTCATGGCAGATGTCATATGTTGTCATGAGTTGTCTTGACAAATTATGGCAAGTAATATAACAGTGTCATTCTATCATTACTCGTTATTGTCATGGAAGATACCAAAATGCTACTTTTTGCTTTTGGTGTTTCAGTGGTTATTTTTTGGAAGTAACTTTGAACCATTTGAGTTGATCTATTCATTATGACTTTTTAACACAGTGTAAAAGATAGATGGCATTTGTTAATTTTGAAAATATTAATAAAAGACGAAGAAGAAGAAAACTATATGAGCTACACTTTTGGGGGAAGCCCAAGGTACAGTGGTTTTGGCCTGGTCAAAGTCTAGATATTAAACTTATAGAAAATATTTTGTTTCACATTATACATAAACTAACTTGCAAATGTTTTTTTAACTGTTTGAAACCATCAGTGGTGAGTGAAACAATATTGACTCTTCATTCAGTAAAAAAGATTTACCCACAAAATTTCTCTATGTAAAGAGATTAAAGGGGAAGGCACCCAATCTGCTTGTTTATTTCTTGATATTACATAATACTCTTTTTACAACTTTCATTAGTTACTGTAGTACTGAAACTGGTGAGTACTTACGATACTTTACTAAATATATTACTTCCTGACAGCCCAGGACTTGTTATAAACCTGCTTGTTATAAATGTTTATGGAATTGGTTATGTCAATATTACATGGTAGGATTGAAGTTGTTGCCACTGTTACTGAAGTAGTCCAGAATTTAGTTTTCATCCTAAAATCATCTGCTCGAATTTACCATTGCAGCTCTTATTGATATGACACATAGTGATTATTTAAAAAGCCTGGGAGAACGCTCTAAATGTTTGTGCCCACTCCGTTCCCACAGCTCCCCGCCGAATAGCTCATGAGATTTCGGTACACAAGGTCACACAACTTGCTGAATGCATAAGCGCTGTGATTATTAGATATGAAGGAGATGGGCTGTGTTTAAGCTCGTGGTTTGGGTGGTTTTAATGGGCTTTGACAGTTTCGGGGAGTCATTTGGCACTTTTTCCATGGGAAGGCCCCAGGGCCGGAAGCCCGTGACAGCGTGCTGGGGGAAAGCTGATGGTATGGGTGGCATGTGGTGTGAGTTTTGGCAGGATTTAACAAAGAACTCTGTGTTCTTGGTGTCCCATGCTCTCCACTGTGGTCTGGGCAGAGAAAAGAGCTTTTTCTAAAATAAATTCCTCTGGTTGTTTCCTCTCCCCTGAAAGCTCAAGACAGCGTAGTAGGGAGGTGACGGCGAGAACAGAAAAGGCAGACAGGAGGCTCAGTGCTGAGATCCTGGGACATCGGCCAGTACAAGCTTCTGTGCCCCCGCAGTAGAAGTAGCAAGCATTACCACAAGATCAGCTTGATCCCAGATAGTCGTGATGCATTTGTAAAACAAATTGAAAAGTAGTTTTATAACTTTGGGGCTGGCTTAGTGAGTGCGTTAGCTCATGCAGTCCAAGTACAAACCAAGAAACACTAAAGGAGCTAATGGCTAAACCATTTGAAGTCATAAAGGGCTATGTGTTAAAGAAAAAACATTTGATTTACAAAATTTATATTTATTATTTCTAATTGTGTGTTTTTGATATTTGGACAGTAGTAGATTTGTTGTTGATGCCTAACCATGGAAACTTGTGATAGATATCAGTGTATATATTGGGCAGTGGCAGGTGTTACTGTGAAGAGGAAGCCGCACAGTTTTTCCGACCATGTTGTCTTGAAGAGTACTAAGTTCTTGATTTGGAGAAATGTGGAGATAAATGTACATCTGTCAACTTGTGAGCCTGTTTAAGTTGGGAAGAATTTAAACGAAGATTGATGTGGTTTTGATAGATAGGCTACCAGCATGGAACACGCGTCAGTTATGCAGCTCTGCTGTACTTTCGGTTTGGGAAACCCACCACAAGCTGTATAAAGTGTATTAAGTAGACCACAACTAATGGAAGCTTGGAGCAGTCACTGTTATTTAAACTGACCCTGCAAGACCGGTTACGTCATCTCGGACTTACTGACCAAACCACATGAGCGAGTCTGTTTGTAATTACTCAACAAATTGACAAGGCAAGTTTGTGAAACTTTAAGCTCGCAGTTGTCTTACATTGCTAATAGAAGTTTGAGTGATTTGTAATAGTTGCTTTAGTAAATGTAATCCTGAGAGTACATGACTTGGAATTACATTAGACTTTCAGCAAAGGTCAATAGGCCAGATTCATAAAACACACCACCAGATTTACTATGACGTTTAGAGGAAATAGTGCCGCAGCAACACAGTTTCTTATTAATAAATATTGATTACCTTTTGCTTTTTGCGTGATATGTGGCACTACAGCCCTTTTCCATTAGGCCTTGCCGTTACTGCTTTATAACATCTTTGCTGTATGAGAAAAAAAATGCTCTAGTACAATTTTACTTAGAATCCATAGTTCTGATGTTTGGTTTTCTTTGATGTGACATTTTAGGATCCTGAACAGGTGTTACAGGTTGGTCCATAATATACATTAGCTCATTAATATGTCAGTTTGGAATGATTTTTACCTGCAGGTCATGTGTAAAAGTTCCTTTAGGAGTAAAAAGAGACATGTCCAGTGGTGTGGTGACTGGATAAATAGGATTTTCTGACTTGAGTGGTGCAGCACGCAACCACTGCAGTTTAAAAAGTCTGACCCATAGTTCTTTGTCTAAAGTCAGCAGGGTAAAGCAGTAAAGCACTAAAGCATTATTTCAAACGCAAATTTTAATTGTTTTAATTTCTCGCTTAATAATTTTAGGTATTAAAATCTCTGCAACAAATTATAAAAATAACTTTCCAGCTCTTACCATTTCTAAACAATTCAGCTGAGTTTAACAACTAAGTTGCTAAAAAGTGTTGTACATTAAAGGCAAAACACAATTAGATCAAAAAAAATTCTGTGTTGTTTAAACCAGCTTAGGTCAGATTTTATATACACTACCGCTCAAAAGTTTAGAATTTCATTTCATGCTATTTTTATGCAATTCACAAACAATACTGTCCATTTCACAATTAATGTAAGTGTATCAGATGATTTTTAAAGAATATAAATGTTTGTATTAAAGCCTATTTTTGTATAGAGGCTTATTTTGCATATAGTCCTATTATCAGCAATTCTCAGTCCTCTGCCTAAATCTCCTGGTACGGCCACCAATGCAAGTTATGGATGTTATTGGGCTAATTGGTTGTTAGGACACTCTTGCTCACTTGTGAAGCTGAAAAACATTCTACTAATAATTGAGCATAAAAAAAGAACAACATTCTAGGTTGGTTTAGTATCTGAAGCATCAGCAGTTGTTGGCTTGCTGACCGGCTCAACATGGCCAGAAAGAAACAACTTTCTTTAGAGACCCGTCAGTCCATTGTTGTGAAAGACTACTCCATTGAAAACAAGAAAATTTAATTGTGATCCCAAACTTTATATATCAATTTATATATTTAATTTCCTTGACATCTATAGCATCAATCTATTTTGATCAATCCGTGCATAAAAACATTCAAAAACATTTTTTGTGAGTTTATATGGAAGGATATGGACTTGTTAACCCTGTGTTACAACTAGTCCTGCCAATAGTCCTTACCCTGGTAGGCTCTTGCTGTGCATTATTTACCACTAAAAATGTGATTAAGATAATACTGGGGTGAATTTAGTGTGTTATCAAAGACAGTTTATCATGGAAAACAATGAAAATGTTACTTTATGTGGTCCAAAGCTGTGTTCATAACTACTTTAAATATCTGTGTTGAGCCTATCTCCATCCATGGCTGTGTGTGTTTGTGCTCCCCCACAGCTCCCAGCGCTCCCAGCTTCATTCACTTCAGTGAACTCACCACCACCTCCGTCAACATGTCCTGGGGAGAGCCCAAACAGCCTAACGGCATCATCGAGGGCTACCGCCTAGTCTACGAGCCTTGCACGCCTGTTGACGGTGAGAAACTTCCAACAAATTACTCAGATAGGCTTTTGAAGACCGCTTGATTTACACCCACTTGTGCCCGCCACCGCCGCCCTTTAAGCACCTAAATATCTGAAATTTGCTTTCTAAATTGGTTCAAGCTGTGAGCCTCTCCTATGAAGGCAGAACATGTAATAGTTGGCATACCTCAGCTGAGTTTTGGGCCCTGTCATTGAGTGAGGCATGGTTTAAATACGTCTAAGTGTGGCTTATTCGCTGGATTCTTGGGTAATTGGGAGCAGAGGAAGAATGAGAAAGAAAGAGGGTGCCTGTGCTCTCCGGCTCAGTAATGACTCCAGAGTGGTCAGATCTGGAGCGGAGCCAGATGTGAAGATTGGTGTTTATAGGGGGCCTCACTCTATCTGAACCTGAAGGACCCGATCGAATGCAACAACGTCATTCTGCTGATTGGTCATAGTTTTATAGCATATTTACAGTATACAGTGTACACAGCTAAAGTCTAAAGTATATAGTGTACACACCTAGCTTCTCAAAATGTAATTAACAAAATGAGCTTGTTTTATTTATTTGGCAGTAACTGAACATATTAAAGGGGACCTTTTATGCTTACTTTCAATGTTTGTAATGTTATTTTTAGGGTCTTCTAGAAGAATTTCCTTGTTTCAAAATGCAGTATGCTTCTCATACTGTACATCTGGATTAAAATGTTCTGTTAGAGCTCTTGCGTCTTTAAGCCTGGCCTCTCATTGAGCCCAATGTGCTCTGATTGATCAGCTCACCAACTCTATTGTGATTAGTCAGTCGTCAGCGGTTCTGCCCCTATAGGTTTCACCCTTGCAATCTGGAGAGAGACTCATCTCTCCTGTGCAACACCGTCATGGCTATTCTTACAAAGTTGTGACATTTGCTGTATCACAGCCTGAGTCTATTTCTGAACGTCATCTAGAACAAGTTCTTAGACCTGATGCACCTTCGCGAGCTAGACTGGAGCAACACTGCACACAACTAACGTGAAACCTACAGGACAATTTATGCTGATTTTTAAAGCTAAGTACAGCTCAAAAACGATAAATTATTATATCTAGTTTGTCAATGATGATAAATTATCTGAAGATGGATTGATTAGACCTAAAATAGACATGCGTGTCTGTAGGCGGGCTCCTTTGTGGTCTTTCTTTTCAGGCACAATTTATTTTCATGCTGTACATTGCTTAGAAAGTAATACATATCAGCTGTTCATAGAATTGTGAAGCAACATGCAGTTCGATGCGGGCGTGCAGAACTTGTCATAACACACATGTTAAAATACTAGAGGCATTAGAAACTTAGCCAGCCCATTAGCAGGAGCCTACAGTGGATTGCGGCTGTAAAATTGTAGGTTGTAAATATAAATCCACCTTCACATGTGAACACTGTTCAGGTTCTAGTCAAGAAAAGTAAGTTTCCTTCCAAACTATTTTAGGTAAAGGTGAGCGAATTAGAAAAAACGTGAACATTTGGCAATTAATTGGCAAGTTAGTCCCATTAACCAAGCAGTCTACAACCAAACACTGGCTCTATAGCTTGGTTACAACCAACAATTCATATCTAGAGCATTTGTAGTAGATACCTTGTTTGTGGATACCACAAATAATAATGCTGGCTTAGAAATTATGAACCTGAGCCTCCAGTTGAGCCACATTAAACCTGCCCTGTGCTTCAGGAGTAAGAGTTGTAAAAATCTAGTACCAAACTACACAAAGTTTGTGACACAGTTCTCAGTGAAGTTCCAGCCACTCAGTAAAATGTTTGGCGCAGTGGAGGGAACAGCGGTAAAAATGAACCACTGACTTCTTTGTGGGTCTACTTTTAACAAGGCATACAGATTTCCCCTTACAATGCAGAACACAGCATCTTCTCCACATGGCTACAAAAGTCAACAAACCCTTCCCGGCCTCCAGTAGTTGCTGGGGTTTGTGTATGGGCGTGCCAGGCTTGCCCGTACGCTGGGAATGTGATGAGATGATGATACGGTGGTACAAAGACAGGGCTGAAATTCCAACCAGGCATTTCAGAAAGATGAGAAAAGTGGTTTCTGTGTGATAGAGTTTCTCCCTCTGGCATGCACTTTGAGGTTTGTAGCTTCAGTCTGTATATATACACAACAAGCTACATAACACGCTAAAGGAAAAAGAAAACAACAAAAAAGCATAATAGGTCCCCTTAAAATAGAAAGCAGTTTTAGCAACATAACCAAAACAACACTTTCAAATCATTATTTAGGCAAAATCTACTCTTTTCACCAAGAGAGATGAACCTCAGCCTGGGTTTTGTAAAACATACTCAAATTTTCAAGTGAACAGCTACTTACTAATATTAATATACTGCCTACTGCGTTGAAAAACACCAGTTAATAACAGTGTAATAAACACCACTGTTAATAACAGTGTAAACATAATATTTCAATATTAATATTGATGGGCAGTCTATGTTTGTGAGCTCTCTCTCGCTTTCAGCATGTATCTAGAGTTGTAGTGTCTCCTTTACAGACTCCTCTCCTCACACTCCAGGTGTCAGTAAGGTTGTTACAGTGGATGTGAAAGGCAGTGCCCCCCTGTGGATGAAAATCAAAGACCTGGCGGACGGGGTGACCTACAACTTCCGCATCCGTGCCAAAACCCTGACCTACGGGCCAGAGGTGGAGGCCAACATTACCACTGGGCCAGGAGAAGGTCTGGCTGTCTGAGCTTTTGTTCTGTTTTGTTACATATGGCTGATTTCCTGGACCCAGCTTAGACTGAGAGGAATTTCTAATGCTGAAATACCAGAATACATCAGAATTATAACATGCTTTACGACTAGGTCCAAGAAACCAGCCATTTGATTTTCTGACTGTAATTTTAGTGAAGCATTTCACCACAACTTGAACTTATATAACAGACGTTCTTCGGAGTGCTATCCTGGCTTGTATTTGACTCCCCCTTTGATCTGTTGGTCGTTGTGTTTAGGTGCTCCTGGGCCTCCAGGTGAGCCATTTATTTCACGATATGGCACAGCTCTCACCCTTCATTGGACCAGTGGTGATCCTGGTCGAGCCCCAGTCACACGCTACGTCATAGAAGCCAGACCATCTGGTGAGTGCCAGAATGGTTTCTATTCCAGATGTAACTTTAGAACTTTGCTGTGTTGGAGAACGATCAATAATCTAACTGTTTCAACAACCCTCAGATGAAGGACTGTGGGATATCCTTATCAAAGACATCCCCAAAGAGGTGACATCATACACTCTGAACCTGGACATGCTGCGAGAGGGGGTCACCTATGATTTCCGGGTCATTGCAGTCAATGATTATGGCTACGGCTCGCCCAGCGCCCCCTCTCCTTCTATATCAGGTAAGAAAGTATGAAGTGTGTGCGTGTGTGTGTGTATATATATATATATATATATATATATATATATATATATATATATATATATATATATATATAATGAGTTACAAGCTTTATATTTCACAACGACCATATACATTTTCATGTGTTTGTTAGCTGAAATTGGTCAAAATGCTGTCATTCTTTGTGTTTCCAGCCCAGAAGGTCTCTCCGTTTTACGAAGAGTGGTGGTTTCTTGTAGTGATAGCGCTCGTGGGCTTGATCTTCATCCTCCTGCTGATTTTCATCCTCATCATTCGTGGGCAGAGTAAAAAGTACACCAAGAAGACTGATTCAGGTACGCCAGACTTTCAATAAAGCTCAGCTTAGGTTACTCCAATGTCCTGATTTTGGTATTGCTTCTGTTGTTTCCTTGCACCATACAAGAAGAAATTACTTGCACAGATGGAAGTTTCATTGATAACAGGTTGTGGCAGAGAGAAAAGAACAGAACAAAAAATAAATGATTATTTAAATTTGCTTTCATTTTGTTGAACTATTCAAAGGTATTTGTGTTCAGTACTGTGAAGAAGTACATCATGGACATTGTGTTTAAGCCCCTGTTCTCTTTCTAATTACATTCATGGGTGATCCTAATAGCGGGTAACTCTTCCGTAGGCATTGCTCCACCCTTCCTTTGAGTCTGAGGAACCTATCCATCTCTGCCCAGATGGTTCTCAAAGATCAGACGAGGGCATTTTTTCACACGTTCAAAGTTCAGTTATAGAATTATAATAATCCCTGAGGTCTGAGGTCTTTTTGTTTATTTCTCATTTCCTGTATTTTTGAAAGATACACATATTTTCACACCCATAGAATTGTCTTCTCACAGTGGAAGGAGGGACTGAAACTTTAGATTTATTTATTTATTTATTTATTGTTTCAGATCTGAAGAATCTCTGAATTAGAATTATAAAAACTTCAGGCTTTGGTGGTCCATTAGTCTTACTGTCTTTTCTAATCTTTATGTAAATTGTTTTTAAGCTTTTTATGATTATTTATCAATTTATGATGATTTTTAAAGCTAAGTACAGCTTGAAAACGATACATGATTATATCTAGTTTGTCAATGATGATAAATTATCTGAAGATGGATTGATTGGACCTAAGATGGACATGTGTGTCTGTAGGCGGGCTCCTGAGTGGTCTTTCTTTTTAAGGCACAATTTATTGTCATGGTCTACATTGCTTAGTAATTAATACATATCAGCTGTTCATAGAATTGTAAAACAACATGCAGTTCTCTGCCGGCGTGCAGAACCTGTCATAATACACATGTAAAAACACTTAAGGCATTAGAAACCTAGCCAGCCTATTAGCAGAAGCCTACAGTGGATTGCGGCTGTAACATTACAGGTTGTAATCATAAATCCACCTTCACATGTGAACACTGGTCCATTAGTCTTATTGTCTTTTCTTATCTTCATTTAAATTGTTTTTGAGCTTCTTAACTCTATTTATTTTTCTTTGATGGTCCGCTTCCTTATGCAAATTGATTGTCTTAGACCTTGTTTGCTTAAAAATATATTCTGAAAATCTTGTACTAAATGACATTAACTGGAAATTAAATGAAGGATCTCTTTTGCACAGTATTATCCTTACATATTATATTCTATTATTAGTTATGCACTTTTTTATATTTTCTTGATATTTTTTATCAACAGCCTTCAAGTCTTTTAGTTTCTTTGAGTTTAGGAAAGTTTAGAATGCATATTATCCACAGATCTTCTCCACTTGTTTTAATGAGCTTGTTTCAAGTCAGCTACGTAATGTCTAAATGACAGCATGCCTTTGCTACCGCCAGCGATCAGGATCACTTACAAGAAGCTCATTCGCTCTCATTAAATGTGCTGAATGAACTTTGACTGAATGACTCATGTTGAACGCTGTACTATCATCAGACGCTACAGCCGCGCACAGCCATCTGTGAACAGCAGCTCAGTCTCATGTCTGCTCGTGTGCAGACTAGGCTGCTTTTCTCATGGCTAAGAGCACGCATGCTGATGACCTGTGAGTCCATGGCCCAGCAGCTAACAAAACTGACCACAAGCGTTTAACCGAGCGTGGAGTGATTTAAGCACACACAGACTTCCTGAGAGAAATCACTTTGGGACTGTACACATGTGCTTCAGCTCCAGAGAGTGAGAGTGATAGTGGAGAGGTCAGGAGGTTGCGTGCGTGCATGGGTCTCACATGGTTGCCTCTAAGCTTGGTCAGCGTTTCGCTGTACGGTGCCAGGGCCGAGGTCAGTAAACAGGGCTGTGGATTGGTGTAGGAGCACAAGGAAAGTGCTTGTACGAGACACAAAGGACCACTCTGAAAGCCTGGACTTGCCCCCCTCTTCACCCCTCTCTGGCCATCCAGCCCGAGACCGTTCATCTGCTTCTAACGCCCTGTTTGTTTTAGCATGGTCCAGTCTACTCTAGAGGCCTGCTGGGGGGGGCGGGAGGGTGAGATCACACTGATGAGCAGAAGAGTGTGTGGAGTGGTCACTAGCCACACATGCTTACCTTTCAAGCAACACTTCGGATCCAATCTTTGACCAGCATAAGCATAAAACTCATGCTAACGCTTGCTGTGCAACACTGCATGTCATGTCATGTAATAGTGTCATGTTGCCATCACAGTTAATTGTTATAACATATGTATTAATGTCATTTTTTCTAACTAGACTAATTAAGCGCACAACATAAGCTGTCATATCAAACATAATAGCATATCAAACATAATATCTTGTGAAAATTACTGTTAATGGTAACATGACACTCATATGTTAATGAATATTATCTGTCATGACAAGTGATGACAGCATCGTTGACTATGACAGGTTTACTGGGATGCTATATGGGCTAGCTGTCAGACACATACAACGTATAATCACGGATAATCACATTTCTGTAGTTAATCTTAATAATTTAAAGAATTCTGTTGGCTCAAATATGACCTTAAAATTTTCTTTCCATTTTAAAATCTGGACTGTTGTTGTAGCTACAGTACTGAGAAAAAGTCAAAAACTGCTTTAATTTATTACATTTCTAGTCAACGTGGCTAATAAGCACGTGTTTTGTTTTCTAGCATCATGAAAAATAAAGAAAACGTATTACACAGAGAATTTTATAGAAATCTCAACAACTACTTTTAGTTTGTCCATTTATTGACCTCACTGAGTATTCCATTCTGTTCAGCGTGACTTGCTTTCAGTTTTTAAAAGACACCTATAGGGATGTTTTTTTCCAAATAATTCCAAACACATTAAGAGATGCTGAGATCTAGACTCTAAGGAGGCCAGTCCACTGTACTGAGAACACCAGCGGCCTTGTTTTGATTTTCAAATGATCTTTTTTGTCTGTTTTGCTTTCCCAGTAACAACTAATTGGATTGTCCTTCACAGTGGAAAGGGTGGAGCTTGTTCTTCTCCTTCCTCTCAATAATGTCAACTTTAAGTACTGTGGAGTTGATATTGACAGCGTAGGTGGTCTTGAGAGTAGAGCCTCTTAAGAATAACTATACTATTCCAGTGTTTCTACAAAGCTGTATTTATATGAAAGAGCTACAGCCACTAATCCTATTAAGGGAAAGCAAGAAGCTGGATTTTCTTGGAAGTCGTCTGTGCACCACTATGAATGATTTGAATGGTTAAACTTGGACAAATGTTACCACAATGTGGAAAACAATACACATATTATTAGACATTTATTGTGATGAATTTGACAACCTAATAGCTAGGTATTACCCCTGGTGAACGAGGTAACTACTGGTCTGCATTGTTGATTATCTTTTTTTACATTTATTATGTAATGGGAATACCTTAATTTATCAAATCTCCCATAAATAAGTGGGATAAACTGAGAGTTGTTCAGGAGGCAGTACACCATTTATGTGTCATTTGCATATTTAGATCTGTTTTCTGAATTTTATATCATAGTAATGCTTAACAAACAATATGTTGTGTAGCCCTGCTGTGCCTGTGTGTGCCCATGTGACAGACAACAGTTCAGCACTGCTGGGAACATTTTTAAGGTTTCACAAATGTTTTGTAACCTGTAATTCAGAAGCATTCTCCCAAACGACTTGGTGGTAATTCAAGGTTTGTTGCTATGGCTATCTCCTACCACAAAAGCCAAACAGTTGTGACCCTCCTTTCACCATAATACTTTCTTAGGAATGACACTCTTGTTCGTGTCAGTAAGCATAAAAGGAGAGTAACTAGACAACATTTGGCACCCCAGCTGTCTGCAGCAAGCTTCCCTCAACCTCCTCAAAATGTCTGCCATTTGTTTAAGCTGCCTCCACCATGATAATCAAATGGAAAAGTTTCCTTTTGCACGGCTTTACAAAAATCTAAATGCTCTGTATCTTTAAATTGCACTGCACACGTGCAATATGCATTCTGAACCTCACCCTTACATGTAATCTTAAAGGATCTTTACACACTCTCTCTCTTTTCCATGCAAACAGGTGGCCATTCAAACTGCACGTCTCTACCCCTCTCCCATGGAGAGATGATGAGGCTGGACGAGGGCCGCTTCCCAGCACTGGAGCTCAACAACAGACGCCTCTCTGTCAAAAACTCCTTCTGCCGCAAGAATGGCATCTATACTCGGTTTGTATTTGTAGCCTTGAACTTAAATGACCATCTCAGTCATAATGTATTGATTTGATACATGATTTACATATTTTGTCACTGCACAAGAAAGAACATATATATTTTTTTTCTGATGCACCAGAATTTTTTTGAACTGTGATGATATTCAGTGACATACATACATTTGCTTGGACTGGCTTATTTGTTGCTGTACAGATTATCAGCCATTTGCCACCATCCATCATACATCAATATGATCATCACTGGACCACCATATGTTTGGATAGTAATGGCTGATTGATTTGTTTTGATGACCAGAGTAGAATCAGTGTTAAAACGTGTGCAGCAAATGATGGATTGTAAAACCTCAATAGCGCACCCATATGGTAGGTATTTCTAATAAAGTGAGCAATAAATGTAGGTACAAGGCAAGCATGCTCTTGGGGTCCCCCTATTATTCACTTTTAAACTGCTGTCATAAAAAAGCAATTCACATTTTGAGCCCCATTTCATGAACGACTGTATATGTGCATTTGTTGACTGAGATGCAGAATCCAACTCCCCTTTGTGTGCATGTGTATTGTGCAGACATAGGGACGATCCAGATTATACTGTAAATCAGCAAAATAATAATGATGCTTTAGGATATTTTCCTTGCTGTGATGTTGTTTTCCCACTCGAGCTAGTAATCTTGCAACTTAGTGTATAAGAGATAATACATGACTTTAAACCGAACCAAGCAAATCTAGATGCTCTGCAGCTTATGAAAGCATATATTTACAGCAATAGTGCTTTTCTTTCAGTGTTGCATTATTCAGCAGGACATGTGGTATTTTTCCACCACAAAATTTGGGAAATCGCAATAGAATTGATTTCCTGACTCGACGAAAGCAGACTGTGTAATAAAAGCCAGACCATGCATTGTGTCCTCTTTGCCCAGAGCTTGGGCCCAATGCTCATTTACATTCAGCTCCCTGGCATCCATTAAATGTATTGAGTAGAGAATTGGCCAAGATTCTAATGGCAGTTACCCCTTTCCCCTCTCCAAGAGCAATCTGTCAACCAAAAAGAACACGAACAGACTGTGAAAAAAGCAGAACAACTCCCCTTTTTTCCTGATTCTTATTGACATTCAAAGTCCACACTGTAGAAAGTTGCTATTTATGTAAGGGCTCCAAAAACAAAGCGCCTCTTTTCCTACGCATGAGGATCTTGTTTGTTTCCTCCAGACAAAGAGCGGCTCTTGGTGAGCCTGGACCATATTCACTGCGGTCCTTCTGGACATGGTGGCTTCCTCTGCTGCTCTACTGCACGTGGACTGAGACGGCATACGTCCTCAGCACAAGGGCACTTTGCTTTTTGAGTTTATGCAGCGTTTGTGCAAACACAGATAGCGCAGGCTCTGTATACAGCCCCTATCAGTGCTGAGGTCAGCGATCTGCAGCCAAATCCCTTGTGAGCGAGTCAGAGAGCTGCGTAGCCCTGATGGGTGGAGGCTCGGGTTCATAGTCGACTTCCTGTGAGCAGTAACCAGAGAGGACACTGTGGGCCCATTAGAGTGGAATGCGTGGGTAGGGGTGTCGAGGGGGGTGTGTGTGCCGTGCTGGTCCGCTACCCGGCTGAGGAGGGCTCAGTGGGATCAAAGAGCCAGAACAGCTCCCTGGCTTCTTTGAAGAGGTGCGCTTGGGCTGCTATGGAGCTGCCTCCTCCTGGGAGGAAGGGAGGAAGCAATGAGAGAGAAAGCAAGAGAGTTAACCACAGGAGACCATAGAGTTCTAGTGTAACTTTGGAGAGTGGGTTGACTGCAGTCATAGGATGGCATAGTTTGAAGGGGGGTAAAGAATCACCTCCCCAATTCATTTGCTTTAGGAGGCCTTTAACCTGATGTAGCCATGATATACTAAGTTGCCTCAAATATAGCTCAAGTTATGATCAGGGAAAATGCATGCATGTAATAAGCAGGTGCTTATATAGAAATACAGGCTTTTCTTGTGTGGGAGGTTTAATGACAGTAGAATTACAGTAGAATAACTTTGTACTATAGGGCAGTCTAATGACTATTTGGGTAAAGGTGACCATTAGACCTCAGTCTTTAGTTTGCACAACAAAAACCAGGATCAAAAACCATAAAAACCAGGATTAAAAACCAGTAAAACAAACACCTCTATGATAGTGCTGATTTCTCCTAGCACACCTATGGGATTCTAGTAGTAGCAATTCAAATGAACATGAACTGTTCCAGATTAGGTACTTCCTAATTAAATGTGGACATTTAAAGCTTGTAAAACACATTCCATGTTTTATTTGAAGCTTGTACCAGATATATTAACATATATTTTCACCTCCCATGTTGGCAGTTTACAGTGTTATAGTTCATTCTGCAGGTTTGCTCTTTTTCAATTCCAACACTCACTTAAAAGCATTGGTTGCTCGTATTTGCAGTCAGTGAAATATCTCAGCTTCTAAAATGACAAGAGCTAGCTCAGCTATATCTGCCTAAATAAATGGAGTTTAGTGAGATTTGTTGATATTTTATTTCAATGTCCTTCAAATCTCTTTTTAAAAAATCTACATCAGATTCATGATGTATTTTAAACTGTAGTACTGACAGCAGAACTGTTTGAGTATGAATACATTCAGTTCTTACCTAAGAGCAAATGCCAAATAAGAAAACATTGATGAACGTCTGAATCGCTGTGAAAACTGTGTGAGTGGGTTTTAAGAAGACAGTTGGTGAATGCAGCCTAAAAAATTGTTGAGTTTAAATACAAGCACAAGGTATTCTCTGAAGGTTCTCTGAAAGGTTCTCATCTGTTAATAACAGCATTCAAAAAGATATGTCTGAAAAAGCTTTTTCGGGTAGCTACAGCACCGCTATTTATTAACCCTTTATTTCCTGGATGTTTTTTTTACAGTTTAGAGAAAAGTAAATTCTAGTAGTTTAATGATATTTGTCAAAGCCAGTGTCTTTATATAAAGCATATAAAAGGTGCATAGGTTTATGAGGCTTTCAAAAATTTGAATTTACTTTCTTTATTGTTGCACTTCTCAGGTAACCATTATACACATGAATACAGACACATACATTTAGTTATAAGGTATAAAGTAATAGGGCTGTTCCAGACAAAGATACATAAATAAGTGTAGATACATAAATAAGTGCATGCATAAAAAGATTAAAAGATCCCAGCCAACCAAAAAAGGGAGAGATAAATAAATTATATAAAAAAGAAAAAAGAGAGAAAAGAAAATTACACAGTTAACACGGTCAAGGCTCAGTCTTAAGGTAACCCCAAACTGGAAACCATATATACTAAAACTTAGATGTTTTCTAACGCAAGTCATAGGTTCAATTTTCAATGGAGAGTATTGCTGCGATCTGGGGAGTAGACCAAAGAAGCAATGGATGCATTTTTGGGCAATAAAATCAAGTAATATAAATATCTGCCTCGCAACATATACATCTTCCAGCTGAGCATTTAACAGATATAATTTGGGGCACATTGTAAACTGTTTATTAAGAATCTCTTGAATAGCTGTATGTACTTTTAATGGTGCCCTACACCGGAGGCTCCCAGTCCTAGTCCTGGAGTACCTTGCATACATTTGAGTGTTAGAGGAGGCTAAAGCACCAATATATACAGAGTTTGTTTACTTCTGTACCAGGGCTGGGAACCACTGCGATAGACGGATGGCTAAAGAAGACGAGAGATTAAGTGGTGCTGAGGGAGAGAAAGGGAGATCAGGGGATTCAGGGTTGAATAGCTGATGCTCCATCGTGGATGGTGATGGGTGTTGGGCCGCTTGACGTGGCTCCTCCTCAGCACTGCTTTAAGGCTCAGCCTCTCCTGAATTTTAAGCAGTTGCTTTATCATAACACTCCCCTCCCCCCCGCCTCTATGAGCTCATCTCAGGGGCCCTGTTTTCTCTGAGTTAACCCTTCCAATGCCAGAGCTTCCTTTCAGCATCTAATGCAGCTGTACCACACTAGAGCAGGGCTGTCCAGCTGAGATCCAAGCGAGTGTAAAAGCAGGAAAACTGTGCTTGACTACAAAATTGTGCTTGACTTAAGCCAACGAATAACTGCCCATTCACGTAGACAGCCGCCTGGTCTTGTGTATATACAAACGAGTGTCTGGATGCTTTGCCAAGAAGGAAAGCGCCAAATGTGGGCTGACTTTGGTTTGGTAAGCTTGCTGCATAAAATTGTCAGGAATAAGAACCATCACTATTGTCTTATACTTAATTCTCTCTGAAGCTAACCATTAAAATGTTCTAAGTCAACTCACACATCTCTAGTCTCTGGTTGCCTTGTTTTTGAAAAATCTCCCCTAGTTGTTGAAGCCTCTTTCCACATACCTGATGTTCCTGATCTCATTACCTCCTGTCCATGCTTATGCTCCAGAGCCTTTGTTCTGCGCTTTGATTTATATGCTAAGCTAACTGAAGCAGGGCAGCTTTGGAGTTTTCCTCCTCCTCGTGCTCAGTTCAAAAGCTAACATCTCCAGTGACCTTGACTCCGAGCACATCAGCGTTCATTAGAGCAAATCAAGGAAACGGGAACTCAGAAAGTCCTCGACTTTGATTCGGGCCAGCGTAGTCACGGCAGCGCTGCAGTTTGAGCTCTAGGTTTCTGGAACAGGCAAATGTTTTGCTGTACTTTGGCCTTGAGCAAAGCTCACCGAAACATCTGTTGCTCTCTGACATGGGGGAGCCCCAGATCTGCATGAGGGTCCTCGTTCAAATATAATCAAGTGAGTTGACTCTTCTTTGAGGAGCATTTGCTTGCCCGGGGGTCTAATTTGTGTAGCGTGATGCCTTTCAAGAGCACCGATGGGCCTGGCCCTATTCACATGCCAAACAGACGCCTTACTATCTGCTCAAAGATCAGAGCAGCTCATGAGATTAGGGGCCAATTATGAATGGCTGTTCTCCGGTAGCTCTGCTTCTTCCCCGTGTTCCTAAGAACTGGCCTATGCTTTTCCTGCCCTCAGTCTGTCCGTCTGGCTTACAGTCTGCTTCTGGTGAATCCTCTCACAGCGATTAACAAATGCTTTCATCTGCAGACCTTCAGGGTGTAATGGCATTACACTTCTTACTGACCATGGTACTTGGAATGGAAAGAGGAAAAAATACATCACAAAAGCACAAGATGTTTTTTTTCCCAGTTCAAGTGCAACGTAATTATCTTCTAGACATCTAAAGTGCATAAGGTACAGAGAAAAA
Source organism: Megaleporinus macrocephalus (assembly GCA_021613375.1). Classification (NCBI taxonomy): domain Eukaryota; kingdom Metazoa; phylum Chordata; class Actinopteri; order Characiformes; family Anostomidae; genus Megaleporinus; species Megaleporinus macrocephalus. The sequence continues at coordinate 20,109,196 of CM038719.1, forward strand.
AACAGTGTTCACACTTATATGTGTATATAAAAGCGTCAATCGCAACAGTGGAGAATTCAAATGTATTTCTTTACATCGTATTATTTTTATTTCTGTTGGTTTCCTGTATCAGGACATAGCAGTGGTCACTAAAGAACCCATATAACCTGAACTGTTGTTTAACTTCTATTAAATCAACAAAACATAAGCCCTTGCTAAATTAACACATTTCTTTGTGACTATTTTTGTGTGAATTATATGAATTATTATGAATTTATTCCTAAAATGAAAAAGCTCTAAATTATTGTATGTAAATGAAGCCTGCTCTGATTACTTGGTCTGTATTTTGCCACATTCAGAAAGCAGCTTGGGCTGGAACACTCATTATAACTTCAAAGTGAATGGGTGGGCTAAACAGCTGTGAAGTTGCATGCAACAGTTTGGAGCCCCCCTCATCATATTACATGTTTTGTTGATTTTCTGCATGGAAATAAGTGCACATCTGCATATCTTTATGCACAAATAAAACATAAAATGTGGCCTGTGCAAAAACTGGGACACAGTTATTATTGTATATGTTGAACTCCTTAAATAACTATAAATTATTCACTATAATGTGCAGGAAGTGCCATACTTCAGTGTGTATTTTCCGCTGAGGAGTGGTAGAAGTACTGATAATCCCTAGCTAAGTAAGAGTGCAGTTACTGTAGTGATAATTAGCTTGCATACAAAAACAGTATCAATAAAAAGAATGACTCAAGTATGAGTAAATATGGGACGTGTATTGGTTTTTGTGACATCACAAAAGCAATTAATTGAAAACAGGTTCTTGGGGCTTTTCATAGGTGAACTAAATCAACTGGGCAGAGAATGGCAACTTTAAACTGTTTCCATGCTACATCAAACTCCTTTATTTGAAAGTAATTGGGAATTCATGATTTCATGATATGGGACCTTAAAATCTTTAAAAGTAGAATAGTTTTCTCCTTTTATTCTCTAATTAGTGTAAAAGAGGTGCTTCTATGCCAGTGCTTCTACTGTAATGCCATTTATATTCTCCAGACATTAATATTTCTCTTTTTTCTTATCACTCTCTTCTGTCCCTGCTGCAGTTCTCCACCACGGCCCAGTCCAGGCAGCCTGCACTATTCTGATGAGGACGTCAGCGCTAAGTGTAATGACCTGATCCCAGCTGAGAGCAGCAGCCTGACTGAGAAGCCCTCAGAGGTGTCTGACTCACAGGTACCTCCAACTGCTGAGATTAGAATGAATCACATGCGTTCGCACACCCAGGGCAGGTTTTATGGATGTGAATTGCTCCATCTCTTGTTCCAACATGCACTGTCTTTACTGTCTTAGGTTAGACTTAATCTGATTCTGACAAATCTAATTACTTTTTGTTTTAACAGTTATACAAAGTAAACAGGTGAACACGACAGACAGTGCAGACTAACGCATTCCTTATCTGTATCATTCCATTTCCCTTTCTCCACTCACTTTCTTGAAAAATTCCTTTTGACAAAGTTGTTGATGTTGTTCTGCATAGGCCTGCTTGTTTTTCTGTACTCTAACATTAGAGATAAGGAGCCATCCCTTTTCCCCTATTACACATCACAGCATTCCCCATGGAAAAGGATACCCCTCCCCCAGTGTGCAACACTGGATAAGCACAACGGCTTCAGGCCGAACCTTTTCTGCTAACCCAGGAAAATGAAGCGTTGGCATTCTGTTCGATAAAGATGAGAAAGCCTGACCTTTGCCTGACAAATGATGCTCCATATCGATCCGAGCAGACGTTGTTTGCAGTTTTAGTCATCCATGCGTGGCGACCTCCCTTGTGGGGGACAGATGGAAAGAATGGCCCAAGCTGATTCTCATGTCCCTAGATTTCGCCTTACTTGTTTCCGAGGGAGTTAGATTTTATCCTGCAGGAAATGCTGGTCTATAATGGGATCTAGTGGGCTCAATCATTGGCTGCATATCTCAAGCAGCTTTGAAACAAGAGCTGTCACTCTCAGTTGTAGGACTGAGTAATCTACAATTATAATAGCAATCTATAATAATAACAGTTTACCAAACTAAAATGTTTTAATAAGCGATAATGAACTTTGTCTAGAATTTTGAAAACGTTTAAATACGTTTCACAGTAGATGTAAAATACAGTTTCCATCTGTTTTTGAGGTCCCTCAGTTTTTGCTGTTAAGTAGAAATATTCAAGTCCAATATTCCATTCTAACAAAAATATCATTGCCAATAACTATAAGGCAATTCAAATGCATACAGTAATTGCATACCCTTTTAAACCCAGAAGGATAAGTGGTTCAGAAGTTGACCAATAGAGTAAATATGAGTAGGTTTTTTAGTACACTGATACAATAATGAACTACATTGAATGAAGTGGTTAATGTGAATGAGTGCAATGCGCCTTAACAATTAAATCATTCAAATCTAGCTTATATCACATGCATTGGCTAGCACATCACATGCATTGGCTAGCACATCACATGCATTGGCTAGCACATGCTACTTACATCGGTTATCCTGGATGGACTGGCATTGAAGTGGAGAATAGTGGGTTTTGTTACACATTAAGTACGCTACCTTAGTATTGACTGCTGATTCTCATCTGCCTCACTGTTGTGTCGCACAGTGGCAGCAGGAATTATTTATATATATATATATATATATATATATAGTATTGGGATTGGCTCGTGACCCCGACTAGTGGGATTAATGGATAGATGGATTATGACAGTTATACCTGAAATGAAGTCTAGACATAGTGGGACATTATAGAATCCAGTTACTAGATTGTTAATGGCAGCTGGGGGACACTTTTCTTGTCTGTCCCCTCTCTGTTCTCTGCCCCTCAGCTAATTCCCACAGTGTTTTTTCCCCTTCTGTTTGCTAGGCATCAACACTGTGAAAACAATGTTCCTCTTTGCTCACATAAACACTTTCTCTCTGAGGCAACACTACTCTCTTTCCATGCTGCATTCATTTACATCGTTTACTTTGCACTTGTGCAAATAAATGCTCCCAGCAGGACCCCTGCTCAGCCTCTGCATGCCCTTCAACTAGTGATGGTGCACATAATTCAAATACTTGGTTACAGGGCTGTAATCGCTCTCACGCTAATCTCAGACTTAGATGCTCCACCCACAGACTTACATGAACCACTTAATTAATGTTGGATGTTGAGATGACCACAGATTCTCAGATACACTCTGAGTGGCTGTTTGCAATTCCATGTGTACACAAGTTGTTACTGTATGCTGAATGTTAGCTTATCACCAGTAGCAAGCTACACTGAGCAATATGTTTCTTCTGGAAATAATATAATCATTGAAGTTAATAGCGTTCTGTCTTTTAAGCCATGTAAGAGTTTTGTTTAAAGCAGTTATATAACGGAACAGAGATATTTTCACATTTGCTGATAAGGATACTACTTTGTTTCCTGCAGGTGTGTTTTTGTTGTAACACTGTTTTTGAAAATGCCCTGACCATTTATGTAACAATCAAGATACAATGTGTGATTGGTCGTTCTGCATATCCATAATAGTCCTTTCATATCACTCAGAGATAAAACCAGCCAGACTCTACCAGAGTCCATTAACACTATGTCTTATCACTAGTCACTAACACATCATAACATTTTTCCTATTTAGGAGGGCCTTGTGTTTTCATATGAGATTTCAGCTGCACAGATTTTTGGGTGAGGCCATGCTGTTCATGTGTTAGTCTAGTGGAGACTTCTTCCAATTTCTTAATCCCTCTCATTGACCTTAGTGGACTGTGTAGCTGCTGTCAGCTCCCTGTGATATCCAGTGCTTAGTTAGTTCTTTAGTGTTTGGAAGAGTAGCATCATTAGTTAATGTGTTTAGTCAAATGGTTAGACTTACTGTAAGTATGTGCTTGATCCAATTCTTTGTAGTCCCTTAAAACTGGTGTATTTTAAGAAGCACGTAGCCTATTTCTTATGAGTTTATCAAACTCTGCCCTAGTGGCTTACCGTAGGAGTGGTTCCTGGTTTATCCATGCCCTGGCCAACACTGCGTTTACCCTGCACACTCTTTTACACAGTGTTTTGTTAGTGATGGCAAAACACCAGGGGTACCTCAGGACCACGGTTTGTTTAAAATAAGTTATTTATTGAAAAAACTACTTAATTAATTACTTTCAGTTACCTTATGCTGATATCCACTGCAAAAAGGAGATACAGTGCTGCAGCTTTCATTAGGTTTATTTATTCACTAGGTTTATTAGCAACTTCGCCAGCTTACTTTACAACAGCTTCAGGTTTTATAAAGAGTTGTGGTGCTTGATATTATGGCATGAGAAAACGAAAGGAAAAGTGTTGAGCTGAGATTATCGTACCAAAACCTTACCAGCTAAGACTAACGTAAACTTTTAATACCTCCTTACTAAGCTTTTCCCCTTTGGCTTCCCTCTGTCCAATCGCAGGGCAGCGACAGCGAATACGAGATGGATCCGAACCGGCAGAAGACCCACTCCTTCGTCAACCACTACATCAGCGACCCCACCTACTACAACTCATGGCGACGGCAGCAGAAGGGCGTGTCCCGCCCCCCGGCTTACGGTTACGGGCAGCCCGACGGCGTGGCGGAGCAGGAGTCCCGCCCCCACCCTCCACCTCTGCCCCCGCTACCCCCTCTGCTGCCCCACAGCACGCCTTCCCCGCAGCCCCAGGGCCAGGGCACGCTCTTCAGGCCCAAAGGCAGCCGGACTCCCACCCCTTCTCTGCTGTCCTCCGAGGCCCACAGTCAGCACGCCCTCTACCGGCCCCCCAGCAGCCTGGGGGCCTCCACCCAGACGCCTGCCACGGGCTTCTCCTCTTTCGTTTGATACAAGACTCTTGTTCCAATGACCCAATCACAACTCGCCTGGCTGGGACTCCTCCTCCCGCGTCGCTGTTGTTGTGGTTGGTCTCTTCTTTTTCTTTTCTTTTTTTTGAAGTTTTTTTATTTATAGAGGTGTTACTCAGTGTTGGACATCCTTGGCTGCTCTTTTTCATTTTCTTTCACCCCTTCGTGAGTGTATGTGTGTGTGCGCACATGTGAGTAAGAGCATTGGAAAACAGACAATCATTCAGCTCGAATGTGTTGTTGTTTGAGATTAACATAGTCACTTAGCCAGACACTTCTAAAGAACGGTTAAGCAGAGATATTTCTAAAAAAAAAAAAGCTATTTTTAAAAAGAAAAGGATTTATTTGAATGAAAGATACAAGAAATATGTAAACAGGAGAGGGAAAACTGGCATAGGCTTTGCATGCGATGCTACAAATTTTCCCAAAGCGCTAATCATCACAGGTGTACATAAATACATAAGTCCGGGGAGTTTGTGCAACATTCATTTTTGAGGCATTCATTCATTTCCATTTACGACAGCACTTTGCTCAGAGTGTAATGCCGCAGCTAAATGTATTGGTTGGACAAGAGGATCTGATCTTCTTGGCTTGAACGTGTTTCAGTTTTAAGTGATGGTTTAACCCTTTATTCTTAGCCACGATGCTATTTTCAGTAATAAATCAACCTTGAGCTATTACCTGAGCTATTGCTAAGCTAGAAGTTGTGGATACTACAGAAGTCGTTGCTAGTCGGTTTTTCGTTGTGTCGCTGTGTGCTGTCATGCAAAAGGTATTCAGGGGTTCATAGTCATGGATCTAAAAGGGTGATTCCCCAGAAAAGGCTGTTCAGGTGAGAAACGTTTGCCAGACTGTGACATTACTTTACCTTGGACGATGCGCAGGAACTATAAAGCACTGTGGGAACCGGATCAGGTCTCCAGAGCAAGAAATGAAAAGCAGTAGAGTTTTATTATTTCTGTGAAATGAAAAGAGGACATGACGCCAAACCAGGATACAACATGAACAAATAATCACTCCAGGAAGCAGCAGTTGATGTTGATGCTAACATGTGGGAGATTAAGAGCATATGGCAATTGCTCCTCAAGAAGAGCTGGACACCGGAGCTGCATGTATAGGAGGAGACCGGGAGGGCATCCTTTGCCCTTATATCAGCTGATTTGTACAGATAACGTCACTAATAATGACAAAAAAAAAAAAAAACAGTCATCTGTCCGCATGTGTTCAGATTACTTCGCCCAAATTCAGAGAACAGAAGATGTCATCTCACCAAGAAAATGACTGAATACTGAAAAAAACAGTGTCTGTTATTTCTTTTTCCGTTGTATGTATTTCTCTGAATATATTGTAGAATGTGTTTTTACAGTTCACAGTGTGACACCGTGTGCACATATGCCTACATATATGACAGATATGCTTAATTTATTTATGATCATTTGATCATTCGCTTTTATAATCGAACTTACAAAGTGAGGAGGAAGTTCTATGTGCAATTCCTTTTGAAAGGACTGAAGAACTGGAATTAGCGATAAATCACGATCCACACTCTCCTGTCTTGTTCTCTGTGAGGTGACCATCACTGTACAAATCCTTTAAGGAATTAAAATGGGCCAGCTCGTGGTTCTTTTCCAAAATAAATTATTTTATTTTTCAGTGCCTCTGCCGGTTTCTTTTTTCTTTTTTAATCTACAGTCAGTGGGGGGCTGTAAACGCTTGCTGTCATAAAAGGAATGGGGCTGTAAAAATGCATTGTAATGCATTAATCTGATGATGCTGATTAACAACAGCTTGTTTCCAGCAACTCATTTTATTGTTTTGCTAAAGAACCTTAAAAGTATGTGAGGGGAAGTTTCCACCACAGATTTTCAGATATGCTGTATACATCTTTCAAAGGTTTACCACATAGTTACAGTTGCTGGACTATGAAGGACCAACTGGGTGAACCAATCTGCTACAGTTCCACCCTCAAGCAGATTAGTGCTACATCTCTAGTTAGTTAAGAAACACAGAAACTCCCAAATTATTGTTAAAGTGGCAAAACAATGACACCATGAAGTCATGGTTTATTTTCAGAGACCCCCAGGATTTTGATTTTGGAACATTTAAGGGGTCCAAGACATTACTTAGGAGCTCCCGAACCCTTTATTTTGCATTTTGGATGAGTGACTAGGTTACAACTAACCCCATAGGTGTGCTTTATTGTAGTAGATGGAAGGGCTGCCTGTAGGCCTAGTCAGTCAATGCAAAATAAATTCTGTATTTTTGCACCAGACAAGCTTTCCAACCTAAATTCATTAAAAATATATTGTCACATTCCAAAGAAAAACACGCATATCTGTTTCATATCTGCCCTTTATATCCTGTAAAAAATCATGATGATTGGGCCAACAAAAATGTCCTCTCTGGTGAAGTTAGTTTGTTGGACATAGATGTTTTTCTTTGGAAAGAAATAATATTCTTTAAAATAAATATGATTAGTGAAATAAAATCATCTTCAGTACTGTTTTGAATCTTCAGTCCTGCTTTTAGAATTCACAGATGACATTGGGTGTGTCTCAAAACCTACTGAGCTAGGCGCTAGTAGGCGCTGACTATAGGCAGCTGTTTAAGTAGCAGTGTTCTGTCCGACATCTCTCTCATCTCATAAAACAGATTATTGAGACGCTCCAGTTAAAGCGCAACTGCGTCATGGCTTGTTCCCGCCCACTGCATGCGACCAATGGTTTAGCTAATTGCTAAGCTACCGGCCGGCTACCCAAAACAATAGCCCAAGTACAAAATGGCTAAATGGTCAACGACTCACTGCAAAGTTTCAAATAAAATGCTGTGTTGTGTGATTATATGACCAGAAACACATTAAAACAGCAGAGAGAATAAAAAAAACTCACATTTTAAAACGACTTCACGGCTCGTAGATTTGCGTTGCATCATGGGATTGCCTTAGCGGCTGAGGAAGTGTTCAATGCTTCCTTAAAATCCGGCAATCAGGCAAAAATAAGGTGCCTCAGCATGTTTAAGGTATCTAAGAATTGGAACGGCCTACATGTCTGGAGCGCGTATTCAATGACGTAAAATGCGGTCTATGTAGACAGCTCACTTAGGGTGCGTCCCAAATCGCTTACTTGCCTTCTACTCAGTAGGCAAATTAAGTGGGCGAGCACGACTAGTATGTCCAAATACGTCGCAGGAATCTAGTAGTAGGCGAACAGTACCCGGATGACCTACTGAATCGGCAGTAGTAGTAGTAGGTGAACACAGCACACTGCGCTATCCCATGATTTACCTGGAGTCACGGATCTGAGCTACAGCTCGACACTGTGTGAGTACATATTCAGACAAAATGCAGATCAGTGTCACAAAAACATCTAAATCTGTCAGTAAACGGAGCTTTTAAATGAATAGCAGGACTTTTACGGAGGTGGTCTGGCGTTTTGCGTCACAGGACGCTGGCAATATGGCGGAGATAGTATGTCCGAGCTTGTGTGGCTACTAAAACTCGCCTACTGAAATTACCTACTAGTCTGCTGCTTAAGCAGTACGTACTGGCTCTAATATAGTACCTACTGACTAGTAGACGATTTCAAATGCACCCTAGGTTTTGAGACAGACCCATTGTTACGAGAATACAAGAACATGACAAATGCTTGTTTTGCTTGGACCTCTTAACATACGTAAAATGTGTATTCCTAAAAATAATTCTAAATTGTTTCAGTGTGACAATTTCAACAAATGAGTGAATCATGCTGTAGGAGATTTACACCACTAATAAAGAGGGCATTGTCTTTCTTCATTAAACTTTTCATCTTTTAGAGTCTTCTGTCATGGGAAAGCCTCTCCCTCCATCACCAGCAACGTCAGATTCATAAAGAGAAATGACACTTGATCTATCTGAGCAGCATCGGCCTCATTTTCTTCCGCCAGCCATGGCCTGGAGAGCGATGCTGAATGAGAATGTTAAGTGAGTGTAAAATTCATAAAGATCCAGAGAAACCGTGCCGAGACGCAGTGGGAGGGTGGGAGAGCTCGTCTGGAGATAATCTCTTTATTCCGGACCGAAAAGCATTGATCTGGACGTTTGGGCTACTGAAGAGGTGTCAGGAGGGAGAGGGATGAAAACTCAATTATGAGAGAAAGAGGATTATGGGTGAAGCTCATCATTCTTCAAACATTGCAAGAGACAAGATCTCTCAATATGCGTTGGATAATAACTTTCTTTGGACTGATTATTAAGACACAACTTCTTCGGCTGTGTTTGGATGTTGAATGATTTACATACCAGATAGATAACTAGTAAATATGACTTGACTCCATTCGTGTGTCTGTTGAAATACACCCACCATATGGAAGCAAGGAGGTTAAGAGAATATCCTGCTTTTTTTTTTGGTATATTTTTAAGCACTCAGGTGACATAGACAAGCATCCAGTATAGTTTCTTTGCATACTTCACCAAGTTTTATAAAGATTTATAACATATATAACATAACAGTTATGTTATATGTGACTTATGAAATACATTGAAACCTGATTTACAAGTTTCCTACTTGTAAATCATAATAATCCTTTTGATTTAGATTTTTTTCAAAAAAAGCACAAAATTAATTGGAAATGAAAAGTATGGATTGTCCTTGTCTTGCCAGTTATCATTTTGCAGATATGAGATATGAGTTTCCAAAACCATTAAAATGAAAGAACACAGCATTATAGAACATAAAAAATGGTTATGATGCCACAGTTCATCAAAACGTAACACTATTAAGTTCATTAAGTTCATCAGAACCTAACACTATCATCAAATCAAGTCGTCGTTGTCAGGTGACAACATTTATCACTATTCAAAATATTTTCCCTTAATTTAAAGTTAAGTGGATGGTTTCAAATGGCCTTACACCTTTTTGACAGTGATCATATGTTTGTGATCATTTGAAGAGTCAAAACTTGAGATACAGACATATAGTTGAGATATATTAAATGCAACCAGGAGCATTGTATAATACTAGGTCTCTTTTAAATGTAAAGATGATTAACACATATCACATATTCTTCTTGATAGTTCTAAAACGTCCTATATCAGGGTGAACACTGCTCCAATCACATTTCTTTAAAAGAGCGCAAAAAGTTTTTTCCTTTTAATGTAAGCTTAAAAACATATTTCCTATTTCCAGCCCTGCAAGATGCAAGACCTCTCCACACTGAGGGCTCTTAATGTTTGAAAGTAAGTCTCTCTGGACTGATATACTCATCAATTTCTACCACAGTTATGAAAGCTGGGAACATAGCCAAGTGGAGAAAATTACTTTTAAATATGAACAAAAAGACTTTCGTGCCCCTGGTATATAGAGGTGTAAGGCTCTTAATGGAATTATAAGATGTGTTTGACTCATGCAATATGTCCATATTTTTCTTTTAACTGCTCATCAACAGATCTTTGGCCATCAAGTGTTAAAAGTTGTGACTGTACATCATTATTTTTAGTGGACTATTAAGTCATCCATAAAACCATCTGTACATAGAACTTTCTCTTAGGAAAACTGATACCTGACCTTGATAACAGCATTACTTCTAACCAAGGGTAATGATCTAACTGTTTAGACATTCCATTCCTCCTAAGTACCGCTGCCTAAGGCTTTGTCTTGCAAGAGGAGATGTCTCCCAAGAGGCCCACGGCAGAGGTGCAAATTACACCCGTAGCGGGCTTTTGTAAATGACCATTCATCATGTGAATACACAAATGATCCAGAACCTGCGGGTGCCGACTAAGTCTTCAAACGGCAAGATGGCCAGCAATCGTTCAACTGCAAAGGCCCTGTCAGTGTATTGCATTTCAATTAAGAGAATATTTTCAAAGGCTGATCAGACAGCTCATCAACTAAGAATGCATTATTATTTCTTTTGTCCCACACATATTTTCCAGGTTGCAACTGTCAGTGAGAATCTGGCTAAAATAAAACATGCTTTTTATATACAGACATACTTAAGTAAATGTTAAAAACTAATATTAAAAAGTTGATCAGAGCTAAAAAGAGTGAAATTTAGTAGTGTTTTACCATTGATTATAACAATTGATTTGATTTTCAGTATTTATTTCCTGATAAAACTTTAATTAAGTAAGTGTTCAATCAAATTAAAAGGGCCAATAACCTCTGTTTATTTGTGTGGTTTAGCACAAAGAGTTGTAATTCATTGTTTAACCTCTCTTTAAACAGACTATTTTTAGCTGTGCCAATTAAAGGTGCCATAAAATGAAGAACAAAATTTAAGAAAGAGATTGGTATGTGTAACAGGCATAACATGAATCTAAAACGCTGTTGTCTCTGGCGTTTACAGAAAAGGCAGGAAAACTGGCTGATTCCAGAATCCTAAACTGTTATGTAACCAACTGGACTCATTATTTAGCCGCCCAAAATTTACATGCAGTGACAACAGAGCAACAGGAAATGGCAGATTTAACACTACAGTGAATCACTATTGCCTCTTCAGGTACAAAGTGATATTATATGGCAGGATGGGCCTAGCTGTGTAGCATTCTAACTTCAATAGATATCTCTGCATCACCTTACACATATATATATTTTCAATGTTACTTTACATTCTGTTGAGAATTGTAGTTAATTTTGGAATGTCTTACAGTGATCATTTTAAAATTAGCTTCCTATTAAATATAAAATCCTTCACATTGATTGGCATCTTACATATTGCTTCTTTAAAAAAGGCCATCATTGTCTTTCTATTAAATATAAAACCTTGCACATTGATTATGTCATCTTACATATTGCTCCTTTAAACAAGGCCAAAACTGTCTTCCTATTAAACATAAAACCTCACACATTAATTATGTCATCTTACATATTGCTCCTTTAAACGAGGCCAAAACTGTCTTCCTATTAAATATAAAACCTTACACATTGATTGTCATCTTACATATTGCTCCTTTAAACAAGGCCAAAATTGTCTTCCTATTAATATAAAACCTTGCACATTGATTATGTCATCTTACATATTGCTCCTTTAAATGATATGCCAGTTTCTTAATTGCATGCTTTGTTCCATGTTACCCAAAATCCACCTAAAACAGTTTGAATGTACTTTGTGTTGATATCAAGATCACAAGCAAGTACCCAGCAAACACACAGTGTTGTCTACTTTCTTACAACGCTGCTATAACGTTATTAAAAGGTGGTTATTTTTATGTTGTCTGAACAATGTTGTTGTTTTATGGTATTATTTCGACTTGTTGGCAACTTTACCCAATTTAGCGAAGTTCCAGGCAGATATAATTGGACGTAAAAAGGAATCTAGAAAGTTCTGACACCACTACGTTCTCACCTCGTTGTCAGATAACGCTCTCACAACTGTCTGAGGAAGTAAACTTCAACGTTGTGACAATGCTGTGGGCACCAAAACAATAGGTTGATAAAAGGTTAAAATTAGCTAAAACGGATGAAATTTTGATAATTGTTCGTATTAATAATAAAAAACTATGGCTCAGACTCGACTAGTCTGGTATGTTTAATTCACTGTGTTCGACTGAAGTAGCAGATCTTCCACTGACGTTGTTAAGGAGGGACAAAACAAAGCAATTCAAATTCAAACCACATTAAACACGCCGTGAAGTGAACAAACTTTCGCTGGCTTTGGGTTGGAGGCTCGGTCTGCCCAGTTTGTGCGCTGCCCCTTTAAACCCACCAGGGCTGGGGGCGTGACCGATGAAAGAAAGAGCCGAGCTGAGCTGAATGAGCTGCAGCACGAGCTCTGTGTTCGTTACACGCTCGACAACAGGAAGGATGCGGTTCTCGGCTTGTGCAGTAGGCTGCTGTGTAGGTCGAAGCTGAGGGAGATAAAACTCGCTGTTACTCTTGCACGCTTACTGCCGCTGACACGAAATTCACGAAAAGACGCGAGAAAATGGTCGAAGTTTTGTGGTGGTAATTGAACGGAGGACTGAGCCGCTGGTTAAGCTCGTCACCTGAGGAGGAGGAGGAGGTGGAGGAGGAGGAGGAGGAGGGATTGTCTACAAACGGTTGGCCTGAGTCGACACTGTTTACAACAGTAAGTTCCCCTTCAGCCTAGTTTCTGGTAAAGGCGTGTCACTTCCAGCATCATTTTATTTATAAGATAATATTTTAAAAAGTGTACTTGACTGTGTAATGTAGGGGTGTTTCAGTGAAGCGTTAACTGTTACCGTTAGTGGCCTTCAACTTGAATTGTGAGCGCTCGCGCCCGCTGGCCATCTCCTTGAATTCATTTTGTGCGTGTCCGCTCTTCTATAGAGCACAAAGGATCTGTTCCACTTTCCTTCTTCATTCACTAGGCCTATTCATTTATTATTGGTCTATCACTGCAGATGGCTAGATGACCTCTAGTGTGCATCATTGTTCTCCATCCCTCGCTTTGCTCGCTTTGTCCCCGCAGCTAGGCCATAGTTCTAGATTTCATGTTAGGGTTTACAGTCAAAAACATGTTTTTCCATTGCCTTTTTTCCTCGTCCTGGTTTTGAATTAGTTTCCTTCGATGTACACCCCTCTGCCACCCATCGCACATACTGCCCAGCTATTGTAGCATGCTTGATTTGAACGTTACATTTCACTATTACATCCTAATTGTTGATTTAAATAGTAGGCACAGTTCTTTAATCTTAACAATTATCAATGTTTCTCTCGCAGCTGTGGTAGAATCTGCACGTGTCCGGCAAGTAAAGCTTGAACAGCCTTGTCCTTTCTTTGTCTTCAGGCTCTTAGAAGCCTGAATGCTGGAGGCAGGGCAGGCACAGCCTTGGCTTTGGTCCCTATGACACAGCAGTAGCCTGATGGTGTTAGCAATCAGCCAGTCAAATGAATCTGACTGTACGGGGGCTGTGGAGTTTGTAGTCTGTATGTTTTTATTATGCCAATTCTAGTTAATACACTTGTCATGTACACTGCAGAGCTTGCTCAGCAGTGGCGTTATTCATTAATAGGGTTGCAATGTCATGGGTAAACTTTCACTGTGGGAGAGAGCAGCTCTGAAGCAGCTGCTGCTTTATACTGGTATTTCAATAACCAACATTTAATGAATAGAGACATGATTCTTGTGTAAAGTTTCCAGGGTAGTATTGGATTTAAGTCATTATAAAAAGTTATGGGTGTGACATTTATGTTCTCAGTGAATCAGCAATGATTAGTGGGCAGTTTGCATGATGATACTGCATATTTTAAGTTCTCCTAGTGGCCTTTCTTACTGAGCCTGAAGGACATGCCTATTTAATGCATATGTCTTTTAGAGTTCTAATCTTTTCCTGTACTATTTAGGAGTACTTGAAGGGCAGGGCATGGTCTGTCATTAACGGGGGTGTAAATCACAAGTTTCATCACAATGAAAGGTGCATTAATTAAAATGTATGTGCCACATCAGTGTAACAGGTTCTTTCACTATTTGATTGATCCATTGACACAGATTGATGAATTGTTACACCCCTAGACATTAAATCTATTTTTCTCTTTTAGCTTTACAAACAAAAACCTCACCATAATCAGTACATTTTATTATTGCTGGTAAAGAATACTGGTGGCCTTAAAATGTTTCAGTCTTTCAGATAAAGTAGTATCACAAAACTACTTTTGCTGAATATCTGTTTAGTATGTAGGTTTATTTTCATTTCATTGCATTTCCCAGCTTTTAACAGACTAATTCACAAACACAGCAGCCCAGTTTATGTCATTGGGCATGAGTGTACTGTCAACTTTCAATACACAGCAAAATCCCCACTATTGGAAATCCCCGCTATTTGAGGTGGCTCCTCGGTTTTCTGTTCTGATAAAATGTCAACCCCAAAACCTGTAGTAGCTTCTGATATTGATCTGAACTGTTTTCCTTAAAAACTGCAATTTGTAAAATGAGTCTGGTAAAAGGAAGCACATCACTGGAGATACCCATCACCAGTTTACTCACACAAACACCGTCTTGCACTGCAGTGAAAAACGCACAGATGTGAGAATTCTAGACCGCGTATATGCAAGTATAATCTGAACCCAGATATTAACAGCAGAACATATTGAATAAAAAAACAAAACTTTGATGGCGAGTAAATTGAAGAAGCCATACTGCACTATTTTAGGGTCACTATTCAAATGTAAGCAAACATGGAACCCTGACCTTGGACTTTGCACAAAAAAGTCAGACTCCCACTTCCGCTGAAGCCTGTTTAGATGACTTACCCTAAGTGCATTGGGTCTACTCTTCAGAAGATTTGGCTGAGACATGTGGAGCCCAGCTTGACAGCACACTATCATTAGGGAAAAAAGAAGGACATAACTAAGAGTCATTCTGAAATTCATGTAAGTATTTCATGTAAAAATGTATTTTGATCTTCAGTTTAATGTAGAAATTGGGACATAATCCATATTAAGATTACAGACAAATACAACATTTAGAGGATTTTGGTAAAATTAATAAAAGTCAACACTGCCTAAAACATGCTACTCTTCCGGAATACGTTATCAAATAATAGCCAATTAAAATATTATGAAAAAAACATCATGATTATTTGCCAATATCAATAAGTGTCACTCATACTTAAAGGAATGCATCTAAAAACATAACTTATGTAAAACTACGGCTAATTTTATTTAATTGAAGTTAATTTAATTTAATACAGTGCAAATGTGTGAAAAAAAAGGAAAATGTAATTTGTTAATCTTAGCCTATGTGGCTACTTTGTTTATCTTGTGACATATATTATGTTGCACTACAAGCCATTCAATGACCTTTCAAGATCCCATACAATATTTGCTGCTCGTATAATCGTTCACCGTTTTACTGCTTATATCTGTCCAACATCAATACTAGGTGTTGGAAAAATGCCAGTTCTAACACTTGTACAGTTAATTTGTGTCCTAATGATTTTAACACTGGTCATTTTACTGTGTATGTGTCCTGCTTTATCAAGTTTTCAAACAAGCCTCATGTCTGTGTTCGGTTGATTACACTTGCATTGATTTTTCCTTTAGCGTAGACTTCACATAGTGAAGTGGCTCTGTGAAACATTGGCATGAGGTCTATATCCTACAAAGCTGTCTTGGGGTCGTAAATGTGATGGAGGATATTTTCCTCCCCATCAAGCAGTCGCACCTCCCCTGATTTTTAATGTATTTCAAGCCCCCAGCAAGCTGATCCGCAAGCTGCCTTTGCCTGTATTAGTCTGGAAACCTTCCATTCCAGCCTTAGAGGTTAATGCATGCTATTATTCCTTGCTGTGCTCCACTGGAGGCTGTGCCAACAGCCTCATTACTGTCTTCAGTTCCTTTAACACACACTCTTCTGGCCTTCTATCAAAATGGCTTGCATTAAAGTTATTTGCTTGTTCTGTGGTGAGTGCAAATTTACTAGAAGAGAGTGTACTTTCCCTCGTTTTGGAATTCCGATAACAGTGTGTATCACACACACACAGTAAATAGATCCTCAGATCAGTTTTTGATAGAAGTGATGTATGGTAAGAGAATACAATTATATGCATTGCTGGTGGTAGGACTGTTTCTATTAATTATACTATTAAATGAAATCTACGTAATATACTGAAAATTAGAGAAGGCCCAATGACGTCAGTAAAATAAGAGCATGTCAACATTTACATTTTGTTTAATATAATTATCTTGCTTGTTCTATCAAAACTTTTGGTTTTTTCTTTGCTGCCAATTTTTGGTTGGCAGCAAAGAGTTCAGTTCTTGCAGCCATCAGAAATTTGCATCCAATCAGGATGTTTTTTTTTCATCCAACTATCTAGATAAATAGCCAAGTGAACTCCCATTGGTTAAGATTTTCTGAGCTTAACTGAAGGCCTAATGAGGCATCTTAATTGCTAATACAAAATAGGAAATGACAGTGAAATTAACCAATCACATTTTGATCTGCAATAGGTGACCACTACATTTCTTGAGGAATAAGATGGTGCTTTGGGGCCTCAGCAAGTCCTAGAGAAGTCACTGGCTATAAGTAGCCTGAAGTAGTGCATTCTGTTACACGATTCAGATAAAACACGGAAGGTTTTATACAAGCTTTAAATGTCCATGTTTAATAAAAAAAGAGTCATATATTCATGTAATTCACTTTTAGCTAAAAGAATCTTATAGCAATGCTAGTAGACATTAGCTTGGGGATGGTGGTTTTATGGTGGACATTTATGGTTCAACCTAAATAATGCATATGCCTGGTATGTCCTTTCTGTATTTCTAACTTCTAGAAAGACCTGAAAAATATACAGTATAATGATATAACTAATTATTTGTGATTTAAGATGGTAGACTTTTTAAAAATTGAATTACCAGTATAGTCTAGTAATGGCCCATATTTGACTGCAGAGAGTATTAGTTTTTGTCGTCACTCAACCGAAGATGAGCTTTTCTTTATCTTTTGTAATGCTGCAGTTCAGTGTGATTTTTCACTTGCTCTATGTAGTATGAGGTCACTCTTACACAAGTCCCTTTCGTTTGAACATGCTAGCAGCCTCAACCTCAGGTGTTATGTGTGGTTGTGTGTGGCGAAAAGTGTATGCGGCTGTGACTGGTTTTCATCACAGGAAATTCCTCTTAAGCAGTTTTTGCAGTGCAGTGAATGCATCCGTCAACTAGACATTTCTGTGAAGTAAAGGTGCTTTTGCTTATTCTCTGTAAGTGTAGACAGTAAGTACGCCAAAATACTGTATGCAGCAAATTTGACTTCAGATTCCAGTGTAAACAGGAACTGTTTGACTCAGGCATGGCGCCTTCAAACGTGCCTAATCGCTGCATCACAAGGCTTATTTGACATGATGCATTAGATTGGGCAAAGCAACATTCTGACTGTGTATTCAAGCTTGACCAATCACCGCCAGCCCCTTTGATCCAGCCTATTGGCTAAAAAATGTCAAACTTTATGCAAACCTGCTACCCTGAGAGAGTAAACAGCCATGCTTGTTGAATTCCATAATGTGTCAGCTGGTGAATGGTGCTATGAGATTTTATGACCTTATTTGTTTACACATATTATTTTAAACTTATGAAACCGGAGTCCAGTGTATAACAGGATGGAGAGCATGACACAGTTAAAGTAGATTAAAGTAAATAAAAGTTTAAGGCACTTTTGAGAAGATGTCTTTTTGCCGGTGTGTGGCAAGACACTAACTGAAGCCTCATTTATCACTATGTACAGGTCTTTGATTTGTATTCTGTACTTGTGCTCAATTTGAAAGCCTTTTTCCCATGTTCGCTCTGGCTGCTTTATGACACAGAACTTTAACGCTTGGATTCCACTTTTTTTGAACATTCTATGGATTCAGGTGTTATAGTTTGGGGCCCTTAAAAAAACGAGCACTCTGACTATGTGGTTGTGGTTTTGCAGTAAAAGCCCTCACACCTGGCAGGATTCAGTTTTCACTGTGAGGTTGTTCACACCTGGAGTTAATTTGCAGGCTAGTATTAGAGCTCTCTCAAAATACAGTGAATGGATGCTCCTTAGAAGGGAAACTACTGTAAAAGTTCTATTCTCTTCCTCCACAAACCTCCACTACTGCTGGTGTCCTTATTCTGTCTTTATCTAACACGCTGTAAACTAGGGCAGCACAATACAGAAAAAACACCACATTGTCTTGTTGCAAATATGTAGAGGTAGGCTTTGGTGATGTGGTGATATCATCACAATGACAGATTGTTTACCAACAGGGTTATTTTTGCTTTGAGGTTGCAACTTCTTTGAACTGTGTGAATTAGTTACATTGTTTTGGGAGTATTTGTGAAAATCCCCTGTAATAAATGGTGTTTTAGATAGAAATAATGCACAAAGGCACAATATTAAAATCTTTAATATGAATAAAAAGATCTTTTTAACTGATGTACTCTGCTATTTTGACCACCATGTGCAAATTACAAATAGCTGATTGTTTTATGGAGCAATTTGTTGTTTTTTCTTTTTGTCAAATATGAAGAATAATATTATCTGTAGTACAATATTTTCACCAAAAGTTATTTGCATTTGTTATATGACCGAATGCATTGATTCATTAATATCCACAGAAACTCATCTGGAAAGTCTGACCATGTTGAGGTTGTCACAGTGTATGCTCACAGTGTAGTTAAAAAAAAAGTGAGAGCTCTTTTGCACATTGCTCACCTTTATATTGTGATATTGATTACAGGGAGTATATTGTGTGTAGCCCTACCATGAACTAATAATGATGTGACTGCCTTATATCGTTATTGTATAATAAGTGTCAGTGGAAGTTGGGTTGATCAGTGACTTCTTTGAACATGGGTGAACTCCACTGACAATCCATGTTTGCTTAGGCCCCAGAGATGTTTGTTTGTCTAGTACGTGACCAGCAATACAGTAAGTGATATGTTTATGGGAGTGTTTTGTTCAGGAAGGGCAGGGAGAATGGATTTCCGTTGGGATGGGAGGGCTGGGGGCTCATATATTCCCTGCCCTTCCTGTCTGTAGCCCCTCTCCAAACGGTAACATCGTCCCCTGGATGCTATATTGCCCCTCAGTTGCACTCTTTCTTTGTGTGTTGGCTTATATCAGATCATTCTCTGGGGCCTAATTCTTTAAAATTCTAAGCATGGTTTTACACAGCATCAATAACATTGACCCGCCTTCCCCTCTGAGCTCAGTGAGGAAGACATATACTGTAGAATGGATTATATTTCCTGTGTCTTATCTCTATAGATCTCTTTGATGGCCTGGGGCAGGAGTCTAGGTTTTGTTGATGATTTAGCTCCTCCTTCCGTTCCCAGGAGAATTTCATGCGGGTGGCACCCTCAACAAAGTTTTACGATATTGACCTGCTCTCTTGAAGTCTGTTGCGAAGACTAGGTACTAGTGTTGACCTTACTGACTTGAGTGTGTAGGCATGGTGAATGTGGTCAAAGTCTATCATATTGCAGACTGAAAATGCCATCTACAGACATGTATAAATCTTGAATAAGCTGCTTAGCACAGGGGGTTTAGGCAGCTTCCTCCCCACTTATCTGACCTGTTCTCTGCCATGAGGTGAATCTAACTCGTTTGCCCCATCGCCTCACACTGCATTCAGTACCACATTTGCACATATCTATAAACATGTTAGGAATTATTGTTGACCCCTGCCAGCTGATGATGTAGTCAGCTGGCCCCTAGCTCAGGGATGGTTTATAGCTTTGTGTTGTGTTCACCTGGACCATAGTTAGTGTAAGGCATAATCCGTTACCAGCGAATACCAGTGGTAAAATCCACAAATCCTTCCCACCCCCCATGCCCTTTTATTTGATTGGGGGATGTATGTTGTTCTGCTCCACACCACCCTTTCCACTTTGCCTTTGTTTGCCCTCTGGGCTGTTGTATAGACAGTTTGTGTGCCTTTCTGTTTTTCGACATCGCTGTTGTTTTTGAAGAGCTCTCAATGGACCTCTACATAAACATACAGCTCTGGAAATATCTGGAAAATATTTACATTTGGAGCAGTATACAGTCTAATGTACTCATGATTGCAGTCTTCTGGGAACAATGGATTGTGTGTGTAAACAAAGGTTATCTAGAAGAGAATGAGCTTAAAATGTATTAATTTATAGATAATATACTGTCTTTTAAATATTGTTGGATAATTATTATGGTGAGGTCCATAATGTCTATCCCCAAACCTCATTATGATTTAAATGTTATTTGTACATAGGTAAAATGAATTTTAAAAGATCTTTTTTGTTTTTATACTTTTTTTTTATGTAGGTTTGAGACCAAATATGCTGCTTTATTTGTTATGGTTCTGAAAAGAATTTAAGTAGGCAGAGCTTTTCCATGATGCATGAACATGATTTGTGAACTTCACGTCTGGTATGAACTCTACATCTAAACTTTTATGCGTTTTTTTTATCAGAAAAACTGTATTTACTTCTGGCTTGACTGAGAATCCAGTCTGGGTACATGAACAAATGTTGCTGACTTAGATGTAAGAGACACCAAAGCCATGGTTCTTCCAGGCTTGTTTAGGTAATTGTGCTGGTGACATTCACAATAGGGAATGTTTGACTTTAATCTAGGAGTGAGGTAAGAAAGTCAGGTTAACAAAGCCACAATGCACCATGGGGATTCATATCAGCTACCTTATCTCTGATGAATAGCCTCAAAGCAGAGCTGGTCTTTCTTTTTAAGCCCCTTAAAAGTTCCATAAACAGCTCAAGGTCTTAGCAAACAAGGTCCTGTTTAACATTAACTGTGGTCAGCATTCCTAATGCCATGGACTTCCAATTCAATTTGAAGGTTTGGTACTATATGCTTTAAGAAGACCCTTCTTATGCTATATAGCTATTTTCGGTTATCTTTTCTGTCTATTTACCACAACAGTGGTAAATTCACATTTGAAATTCACCATATATTGCTTTGTTTGTTGTTGGTAATGGCAACCACATGTAATGAAGAAATAACAACACAAGGCATCTTTGACACTAAAACATCCTGAGCTGATTTTTTTATGTACTGCTGATGCTGATACACATTGCATTTATTTTTTAGGGGTTACAAATGCGGTTATTTAAGGACAGTAGCCCAGTATTGCCTAATTGTCGTATTCCTCTGGAGTATAGTAAATGTCATTAAACATGGGTATGAAATATCCGCCTAATCTAAATATCTGTCTGATATAAGGTTTTTTTTTTCAAATACCAATCTGCTTTAGTTTCCCAGAAAAGCCACCTTTGCCTGGACACTACAGGCGAAAACAGTGATGCCATATGTCTCCTTCCATCAAGGTCAGTGGTTCAAAATGACCTCAATTCAAAGCCTTGTTGGATTGGTCAAGACTAATGGATTGATTTTAAAAGAGGAAATGGTCAGTGATTAGCTGGGAAATGGATTCAGTCCACCATGTTTATGAATAGTGTGTTTGTGTGGGTGTCTGCTGCCTGCTGTTCTAAGTGCTTGCACTTATGACTTAAGTGGCTGCAAGTACATTTGAATGGAAGTGTGAAATCTCAGTGTGAAGGTTACACACTCGTCAAATAAAATTAGATGCTAATTAAATTAACAGAACCTTTTTTTTTTGCTTGGGTTTTAGGAAATTCACTGTACAACTAAATGCATTAGTCAATGCTAAAGCTTTCAGTAAGTGTACTGCTCCTGTTGACTCTGTCTTTTCAGGAAAGAAAACAGAAATGTGAACAGAACAGCAGTGGATCACAGCCTGACTGAGTGCTAGGATGCACTCAACTCTTTTGTCTGCTTTACAGACAGACGCTTGTTCTGTCTCTCACACACAGTCAGAGAAAAAGAGAGAGGGAGACAGACAATGGGCTTCATTCCTGCATATTGAATTGATGGGTACTATAGCATGCTACACACTCATGTGCTTCAGCCTTTTACAGTATGGTTGCCATCCAATGCTATTACTCTCACAGTAGTAGCAGTCATTAACTGAGGTCTTCTTGAAGGTGGCTCTGAAAATGTGTTCATTTGTGCTGGCTCATCTATGCACCGACAAGGGTTTCTGGTTAAAGGAGGTTTACATGACCTTTCTTGTGAGACTTGACTGGCATATCTCTTGGCATATTTTCCATCAAGGTTAGACCTGGGTTGCCTCTCTTGAAGAGGTAAGTGAGGAAGGGGCTTATGCTGTATCAAAATAAAAATTGTGTGGTGGTGATGGCTGCCTGTAACTGTCTATCCTTAGGAAGGTGAATAGACCAACACAGACCTATTTCACCGTTTGTTTATTCACACTGTGGAAGCTCTCAGAGGATGCCTCTCACAAGTCTCACCGATTTACATTCAACACAAGAGTCCAGCCTGCCACTATTATTTATGTAATATGCAATCTAGTGTCAGATGCATTTTTGCAAACATTGTCATTTTATTATTTTTATCAATTTGAAAACATTAAAACATAAACTTCAGGGGCCCCCTTGTGGTTCAGAGGCCATAACGGCCAGCTTATGCTGCTTATGGCAAGAAGCGCTTCTAAGTACAGTCTTTAAACTGTTGTGCACTGGGACAGAGATCACTCGCTGGTGTTACATGTCCCGGCTGCATTTTTTTACATTTTAAAGCCGATGTCCGTGGTCAGAGGCAGACCAGCAGTTAATCTAGAAATGGTTGTCGATTGGAGCTGTTCCAAGTTGTGTGTTTTCTGTAAGAGTGTGTTTGCAATGGGGACATTTGTGAATGTGACCCCTTAAGTCCTTAAATTGCATACAGGGATCAAAGGTCAGTATGTATAGGGTCGTTCAGGCTGGTGAAATGGATGGATGGTTGAATGGATAAGGAGGCATGGTGAAGGAGTTCTGTTTAGTCTGTAAGGAGCCAAAGCAGAGAAAGACCAGCTGCTTCCCCAGCACTGGGCTGTTGCTGACATAGATATTGCAAGAGGCTGTTTGGAAAGTCACCGGCCCCCTCCAGGGCCTTTTGTTTCCCACGCCACCTTCTCATGCTCCCTCACTCCCTTCATATTCACATACAGCTATAAATAAGCCACACTGCCCCTGTCATGTTCGATAGAGCAGCTTTAGGAAAGTGCTTTGGAATGGCCTCTATAACTATCTCTGGTTATTAGCCCTTCCAGTAATGCATGTTAGAAGTTTTGCCTAGGTTTGAGTTTTTTTTCTAGGTTTGAAATGACTTTTCATTATATTTTATTCAGTTTTCGATAATTTGTGCTGATTGAGGTACTTGAAACAAAATTAAAACAGTTATTTTTAACCTTGACTGCTAATCTTTGGTTGTTTACAATGCGGTCCTCAAATTTAATGTTCACTCTCTGAATTTACCTCTAGAATTGATCACTTTGTAAATTAATAACTAGATTTATAGATACCACTATTCATAAAATATACAGGCAACTTCAAAAAATAGTTTAGTTATTTGAATGTGGGTGTGTTGATGGCATAAGTCCCCACCTCCCCTCGGACTTTGATACCTGGTTTTGATCACTGATTGTAGGAGTTCACAAAGACGGCAAACAAAATCCTCAGAAGAGACCAGACAATGTGTATCAGTGATGTGTTTAGAATCACTATGCCTTTTAATACACTTTGGGCTACATAATATTATTTATTAAACCTTACAGCATTGCTGGAGTTTGTGATACTAATATCCCAAAAGGGCTACATAACGAAAATAAACAAAGTTTAAAAAAAAAGAAATTTTCATTGGTTGCCTTTGAACATCCTAAACAAAATCAGATATTCCAGATTCCAGGTTTTTAGAGGATGTAGCTGTACCAAAGAATTCAAGTTATTCAGCAATGGTTATCAACTTTTAAAGCTTGTATTTCTAAAGGTTGTGTAAATGTGTATATTTGCGAGATTCTATGGATGTGTAATGTAAGTGAATTATGTACTGTTATCATCATGTCTTCATCAATACAATGTTGATTTTGCAAACCTAGACATTAAGCCAGAACTTCCTTTTTGTGTTTGTGTTCCATAAAGATCCAAATAACTTCAGCATTAGGCCATTTTTCTCCCCTCCTGACTCATTAATACTACTTCTTTCCATTTTAACAAAAGCATATGTAGTGTAGCATAATCAAAATATGGTATTTTGCACGTCCCCTGCAGCCCTAAGTACATCTTAATGGCTGCTGGAGTGATATTTGAAAGTATATTGATATACCTGAGTCGCTGGGGTGTGAGTGAGAGTGAGTCAGACGTGTTAACTCCTGTGAAGGTGTCAGGGGAGCACTGGGGGGGATTAAGGCTTTGCATCTTTCATGGGCTGCCTGTTTTTCTTTCAGCATCTGCCACCCAGTAGCGACACCCCACACAAACACTGCCTTCTTTGTCTGGAATGATGCTTTAAAAAAAAGCTTGGCGTTTTCATTACACCCTTTAGCTTTTTTATTATTAAAATGCTTTGCATAAGTATTTTCCTTTTTCTATTTTTGTCCAGTTAACACACAGATGCTTTTCTCTCTTTTTATGAAAACTTCTCTTTTTCCAAATGACCATCTTTAAACTAGTTGAGCAATCAGACAGAGAGTATAATTTTAAAGATGTCTAAGGGCTCATTTCTTTTGTGTATGTATTTTTTTTGTATTACTGTAAGATCCCATTTCTGTTCAGAGCTTTTGCTGAGTGCTGTCATGGAAACAAGTGGGCCTGTAAGTATTCAGTAGACCCCAGGGCTCTAGCACTCATTCGCTGCACCCTAACAATGTTCTCTAGCCTTAAGGGAGGATTCTAATTGACTGCATGGATTCATTCAGTTACAGACTATTGTTTCATGATATTGTATTGATGCTTCTCTATTTGATAACCTTTTTAGGTGTGGCTCGAGATGAATGCAAGGTCAATGAAAGCTGTTATTCTGTAATGCCATGGTAAATATTTGTAGTGTGCCAATATATTAGGCATGAATTAGAAGCTTGCCAATCCATATGACGTGATAAATGCTGCATGCCATTTGCAGCGGAATTGTCTAGATGTTGAGGATGAGGCTAGGCATGGGCACGGAAAGAAAAACCATATCTTTGGCCTAAAAAAATGGAGCTGTGTGTTGACAGGAAACGCTTTTGTCTTTATGTTGCGGGGTGTTGCCACGGCAACTTATGCAGGTAAGCCCATCGTCAGGAAGTGAATGCTTTGCTGGCGGAGGAAGGCACAAACTGAAAGAGGTCAATGCCTGCTAGAGCACCACTACAGATGATTTCACTCAGCTATTGTTCCTCCAGCAAATGGGGACTGCTGAATATTTCATCAGGGTTGGGACAGGAGAAACCTGTTGTGACTGCTGAGCGCTCTGCCTGTCTCTCATTCTAAAAGGCTGAACTTAATGAGCTGGGATGAATGCCATGGAATAAAGGAGTCCTTCGTGATGGTAAGCAGTTTCATCAGTATAGAGAAGGGTGTGTGTGTGTGTGTTGCTGAGGTTTTACATTTGTGTTGGTTCACTTATGCATCATGAAGGGTTTCTGGTTTAAGGAGATTTACATGACCCCTCTCCCTGGACTTGACTAGCATATAGAAGTTAGTGAGGAAACGGCTGAACCGTTATTAGCATAAATTGCAGGGTGGTGATGGCTGCCTGTAACTGTTGACCCTTAGGAAGGTGAGTAGGCCAACGCTGAGCTATTTCCGGGTTGTTAATTCACACAGTAGGGGCTCTCCGAGGCTTTCTCTCACTGGTTATAGTCAGATTTGCATTCAGCACAAAAATCCAGCCTGCCATTATTTTTTATGTAGTATGCAGTGTAGTGTCAGATAATTATCACCTGCATATATTTTTCATGTTTTTGCACTTTGACATGTTGATGACCAGGCCTGCTGTACACTTCACCAAAACTCTGTGTTCAGTTCCCTTATCTTATCTCAGTATTGACTAAAACCTCAGTCTGCTCAACTCAGACACTTAGAATCACAGTGAACTCTGGTGAAGGTTGCAGACTCCCCTGTCTGACTGGGGACAGAGCATTCGAAAGCTTCTGGTATTCAGGGCTGTCTCACAGATAAGACATCCTGGAACTGCTCCACCATTGACTGACTCTCCGTTCCACTCACGGTGTATTGATCTTGCACTGAGAGAGCCGAATGATACCACAGCACTGGAATTCAGTAATTGAGTTAGTTTGCTTTCCACAGCTCTGCTGAGATCCAAGAGGCCATCTCAAATTTTGTTTAGAAACTTATGGTGGTTTTCTTGTTTTCTTTCCACAGGTTGGTTAGAGTTGGTCCGAAGACTCGAAGGGTCACAATCGTCATCTGGATGTTAATCTTTCTATAAAAGCAGAGCTACACATCGACTACTCTGGGGTAGGCCCTTGTGGACTGTGGATTTATCGTTTTGTGGAGTGATACAGGTTTGAAAAGATGCCTATTTTGAAGCAGCTAGTGTCAAGCTCGTCGCAGACCAAGCGACGCTCTCGCATGGACCTCACTACAGAGATGATCAGTGCACCTCTTGGTGATTTCCGTCACACCATGCATGTGGGTCGGAGCGGTGATGCTTTTGGGGACACTTCCTTCCTCAGCAGCCATTCTGGAGAACCGCCACGGGATGGCTCCTATCCTCGATCACCAAAGCCAGGCCTGCTGTCCAGAACCTTCAGGAGCAGCAAGCGTTCTCAATCAGTCACCCGTGTCGACCAGCGAGAGAACACGCTGCTGCCCCCTAGTGGCTCACCTACATTTGTGAAGAATGCCATGTCTTTGCCTTTCCTGAATGATCAGGCTGGGGACGCTGAGGGCGGCAGGGTGCTCAAAAGCCTGGCCTCCAGCCCCGTGAAGCAGCAGCCATCCAATGGGGCAGCTGCCCATGGCCTGGACCTGGAACTTCATGAGCGGTGTTTCGGGGAGCTAACAGACTTGCGCCCCTCTCCAATTTACAATGGGCGAGGAGGGATGAAGCATGCTGAGTCAGTGATGTCTTTTCATGTGGACCTGGGGCCCTCCATGCTGGGAGATATCCTAGGGGTCATGGAGAAGGAGGATGATGACCAGGGTTTTGAAGAGGGCAAAAGCAGCGAAGGACGGGCATCTCCACTTTTCGATATCCAAGGTAGGGAAGAAGAGGAGCGGGAAGAAGAGGAGCAGGAAGAAAAGGAGCAGGATGGAATGGAGGAAACCAGGGATGAAGAAGTGGCAAAAGAGGAGCAGGAAATGGATCTAGAAGAGGAACATGAAGGTCCTCACCGGGCACCAAGTTCAGTAGACTTGGAGATCCAGAGCGAGGCTGCCAGTACTCCTGAGGTTCGGCCCAAACATCTGCAGCAGCTTGACAGCTGCTCCATCTCCAGCTCCGGTTCTCATGCCCTGGAGGACAAACCAACCAGCCAGCCATATGGGGCGGACATGGACAGCACCAACTACAGCTACCACCCAGGAGAGGAAGGAGCCTTTTCTTCCTTCTTGGAGGACGAGGATGACGAGATCCGTGTATGAGATGCCGCAAGACTCGCAAAAGCTCTGTAAAGCTGGAGAGACATGCAAAACAAATCTGTTGATGTTGTATATAAATGGAAAATCTAGAACTGCTGCAGGGTCCTGGGAGAAAGCGATGAACAGGTTAAAAGCAGACTGATGACTCCATTTCTCTTTCCAAACAAGGAGGGAATCAGGGTGACTACGAGATATTGCCACCATCCAACACATTGGACATTAGGATGAGGCAAAGAGGACATGTTGAATGGTGATGAAGGGTCAGAGATAAAAACAGAGAAGTCCCATTGCCATGTTGAATGGTGATGAAGGGTCAGAGATAAAAACAGAGAAGTCCCATTGCCTTGTACCATTTCCCTTCCTAGGCCTTACATCTCAAATAAGTGTTGATGTGTAACATTTGCAAAGTGATGCGGGCGGTAAGTTCCAGATGTTTATAGGAATTGGGTTATTTTCACTACACCATCAGCACCGTTTTTGTTGAAAGTTTAAATGGACATGATGCTAATGCTAGCATGCCTGTAGGACCCAGGCTGAGTCTGTTTATTTTCATTCTTGTCTGTAATTAGGACAGGAGTTTGACAGCTAGTACAACTTCACATGAAGGATTTTGGTTGTACGTCCTGTTGAATGCTGTCATTAAGGCTGTTGCTCTCAGTAAAATGGAGAAATCACTTTGTAATAAAGATTAAGATTAAGAACGAGAATGCAGTGCAAGGCAAAGGGCTGTCATAGCAGATGTTTCATGTTTTGTTTTTCTTCTGCTGACTAACTATTATTCAGTATTAGCAGTGGTAACAGGTGGCTGAGCTCTTCTTTTTCAGTCTGTACAGAAATTTGTATACCGGCCTGTGCCGAGTATTTATCTCACCACTTCCTTCCTTATCATGTGAGGGGAACTAAACTCTGCAGCTGGCTAGTTAACACATTGACGTTATGTTATCTCAGTGTCAGGTGGTCCATGTCACTGAAACTCCCAGAAACAGCCCCTGTGCTGTTCAGTTGGAGAATATTTGGTCTATCTTTTATTGTCATGGCAAAAAAAAAAAAAAAAAGTTATTGCACTAATGAAGCTACTTCTGGGTTTGGAATACCAGTCAGTGGTATACCGCACCACTGAATGAACTTCAGGGTAAATTCACTGGGTGTGGAACACCTTTTAATCAACGGGGACACTAACTTCTACTTACATAGTCTGCTTCTGTTTGAACTAAAGGATTGCAGGAATTTTATTCTCAAGGACCGCCACAAATCGGACATCATTTGTGCACATATGAGCAAGGCCTTCGTTACCACCCGCAGCGCTTGCTTAATGCCACAGCCTTCTCATTAGGGTCTTTTTGTACTCCGTCGGCTACCGAACTGGAGTTGTAAGAAATCCTGACGGAGCGTTTAGCAGCAGGGATCTCTTCAGCCTTAAGTAGAAATGACAAAAGTGCCAAATTTAATCTACCACAGACTCCAAAGTAAAACTGGCAATTTGGTTATCATTTAACATGGGATTTTATAGGGGTCTCCCTTGCTGACTTGATTATTCAAATAAGGGGCTAAACCTCAGATTTAATTAACTGAAATGCTTAGCTGGAGTATATTTGCTTAAACCACATGAGAGGGGAAAACACAGCAGTTCTAAGATATTTGCATAGGCTTTTCTGGAAGTCTATTTTGAATTTATGTAACAAAGAAGTAACAGATTTACTGTGTCTGCAGTTGACTTGTAAGATCAGAGGTATGTTAGATTTGGGCCTGCTAATTTACATGTGTATAATGCAACAACTTGCTAGTCTTTCTTACTTTTTTTATGTCCCGTTTATATATATTTTTCTTGCTTGGCGACCCTGATTTTGAAAATGCAATATAACAGCTATATTTTTCAATAAAAGGAATTTGTCATCACCCAGCAGGGCTATGAGTTATGTTTTGACCTTATGACACTGCATTACTGACAGTCTATGGTGTGTGTGGATGTATGTATATAAATTGAGCCAATATATAATACAACTACAGACTAGTCCGTCTGTTTCTCAGCATGCTTTAAGCCCCTTTCACCCTGTTCTTTATTGATCAGGACCACCGCAGAGCAGATATTATTTGGGTGGTGTGTTATCAGCCTTGCAGAGGCACTGATGCGGTTGTGGTGGCATGAGTGGATCAGACACAGCAGTGCTGCTGGAGTTTTAAAACACTGTGTCCTCTCACTGTCAGATGTAAAGTCAGAGCCAATAGCTCATCTGTTGCTGAACAGTTTGTGTTGCTCATTCTCTAGTCAGGATGCTGCCCACAAGACACTGTTGGCTGGATGTTGCTGGGTGGTGAACAATTCTCAGTCCAGCAACACTGGGGCGTTTAAAAATTCCAGCAGCACCTCTAAGTCTGATGCACTCATACCAGCACAACATGCACTGACACACCACTACCATGTCAATGTCACTGCAGTGCTGAGAATGATCCACCTCCCTAATAGTACCTGCTCTGTGGTGGTCTATATATACTGCTCAAAAAAATAAAGGGAACACTCAAATAACACATCCTAGATCTAAATGAATGAACTATTATCATTAAATACTTTGTTCCGTGCAAAGTTGAATGTGCTGACAACAAAATTACACAAAAACCATCAATTGCAATCAAATTTATTAACCAATGGAGGCCTGGATTTGGAGTCACACACAAAATTAAAGTGCAAAAACACACTACAGGCTGATCCAACTTTGTTGTAATGTCCAAGTCAAAATGAGCCTCAGTATTATGTTTGTGGCCCCCACGTACCTGTATGACCTGCCTACAATGCCTGGGCATGCTCCTGATGAGATGGCGGATGGTCTCCTGAGGGATCTCCTCCAAGACCTGGACTAAAGCATTCCATTTGCACAACAGCATGTGAACTTGATTGTCAATCAGTGTTGCTTCCTAAGTGGGCAGTTTGATTTCACAGAAGTTTGATTAAACTTGGAGTTATGTGTTGTTTAAGTGTTCCCTTTATTTTTATGAGCAGTGTGTATGTATGTATGTATGTATATATATATATATATATATATATATATATAGCAGTAGGCTGCTATCTTTTACAGTGAACCACCAGATCAATAGAGGAAGTGCACTGTGAGAGAAGAAATTGCTACTGATAATGGTCACACACTTGAGTTGATCACAAAAAAAGCTGCTTGGAGGTTGGAACTAAACGGGAACTACAAGGGCAGTGTAGCTAACAAGTGATGCAAGCTTATCTATGCAAATTTCCATGATGACACATGAGAAAACCTTGAGATTACTTAATTCACAGCAGATTTTCCTATTATTATTATTTGCTTTACAAAGTTAAGATAATGCAGAATGGCTTGATGTGAAATGTTGTGCTTTAGAGAAACAGTGGCGATAAGAACCAGACTACATGAAAAGAATGAATTGCCTCTAACCTAACTAAATGGTTCTAAATACATTGCATGGTGTCTGAGTGTCTGATTGTAACCCCTGGTTCTTATCGCACCCACTGTAAAGAACTTAACATCAAACCATACTGATTTACTTAATTTACATGTGAGTAGG
The DNA here is from genome assembly GCA_021613375.1 of Megaleporinus macrocephalus. NCBI lineage: Eukaryota > Metazoa > Chordata > Actinopteri > Characiformes > Anostomidae > Megaleporinus > Megaleporinus macrocephalus. The sequence continues at coordinate 20,140,448 of CM038719.1, forward strand.
TTGAATTGTGCAGAAAATCTTCTTTAACTTGAATGCAATGATGGGCAAACTGCATAGTATCTATCGGTGTACATTTCTTGACAGACTAACTTCAAATTGAGTATATTAGATTTTTTTGCTGGATTATCTGTTTAAACTCAGCTTTTAGACTATAGTTGTGGCCAAAGCTTTGAGAATGGCCCAAATTTGGTTTGGTTTTTGCTGCCTCAGTTCTTATAGTGGCAATTCAATTAACTCTAGATTGTAAAGAGTGATCAGATGAATTGCAATTAATTGCAAAGTCATTCTCTGCCCTGAAAAATGACCGTATCACAGAAATTACTGCATTCCAGCCACTGCACTCCAGCTCTACAGAACGACCTCAAACATAATTTCAGTAGGGATCTCGTTAGCTCAGGAGAAAAGGTTAATGCGGACAAGACAGCTGATATCAATCTGTCAATCAACCATTTGTTCAATCATCAAGAACTTCAAGGAGAGTGGTTCAGTTTTAGTGAAGAACGCTTCAGGGCACCCAAGAAAGTCAAGCAAGCGTCAGAACTGTCTCACTAAGAGGATGCAACTACGAGCTCGGGTCCCCACCAGTGCAGAGCTTGCTCAGGAATGGCAGAGAGTAAGTGTGAATGCATCTGAACGCACAGTGAGATGAAGGCTTTTAGAGGATGCCCAGGAAACTCCCCAGATCTCAATCCCATTGAGAATCCTCAATGTCAATCCTCAAAAAGAGGGTGTGATCAACTCCAAGCACTGATTAGGGAAGTGTGGGTTGCCATCATACAAGATTTTACCTGGAAGCTGATATCTAGCATGCTGAGGCGAATTGCAGAAGTCTTAAAGAAGAAGGGTCAACACTGTAAATATAAAATCTTTGCTTAAACTGGATGAATTTGTTAAAGAAAGTTAACACATGTATGGAATTGTTATAATTGTACATCTTTATACCATATAAACATCTGACAAAAGCTTCTAAAACAACTGAGGCAGCAGAGTTTGCAAAAACCAACATTTGTGCTATTCTCTAAACCTTTGGCCACGACTGTAATCACACTCATTCAGAATGTTTTGGCACCTAAGAGTTATGTATATATTATCTTTCTACTGGCAGCATATCAGCATGTGTGGCACCAGCCCTGACCGCAGGCTCACCTCCTTTCACAGCTGTGTCTAGTTCCTCTTAGGAGCAGGAGCATGGCAGGGGGGTGGGGAAGGAACCTAAAGCAAGGCTTGATGGGGAGCTCTTTGTCCTGGCTGAGCTGCAGAGTGCAAATCCAATGTGACGCTACTTCATTAGGCTGGGGTTGGAGTGAAGTGGCTGGCAATGGACCCGAGGGAGCTGGACATTTGTCAGCAGGCAGCAGTTCCCCTGCTGTTGATGCAGAGCAGGGAGTCATGTATAATACAGTAGTTCCAAATACTGGTCCTGGAATATCTCTACTTGGCCTGTTTTGTTGATTTCCCTGCACTAACATATTTAAGAGCAGAGCTAGAAACTACTTCACTGCATTCTTAGAAACAAAGGTGCCAGAAATAGTACTGGGGGGCGATGCCATAGAAAAAAACAGGTTTGGTTCTTTCAATAAACTATTGTAAATGAGATGTACAAATCTGAAGACAATCTTATACAAGATGGTTCTTCACAGCAAAGATTTTATATAGGAACATATGCATGCATGCTTAAATGGTTCTTTAGGCTAATGGAGAATGTGTTGTATATGGTTCTATATAGCACCAGAAAGTGTTCTGCTATTGTTTTGTCAAGTTTGTAACAATAGATACAGACCCATTTTTGTCATCTTTAATAAACCATATGCAATACATTCTCCATCAATGTGAAGGCCCATTTCACCACCCAAAGAACCTATTAAACATGTAAATGGTTCTTTGAGGGTTCCTGGCTTCATATAAAATCATTGTCTTAACTACAGCACCCTTATTAAGCCATCGAGTGCATGATGTAAAAGTTCCAATTAAGGTTTAGGTATTAAACAACAAAGCCAAGAACAATTAGAAATTAGACCACTCAATCACCCATCTGCTGCATGCTGGGACTGTCAGAGAGTCCTTATTAAAAATTTAGGTGGCTACACCCCCTCCTACCTGATCATTCCTAAAGCCAACCATTTTTTCTCTCTCTTTCTCTTTCTTTTGATGCTGATATTCTGCTTTCCTGTAAAGATCTAATCCATCCCTAGCTCTCACAGAAGAATGAGCTAAAGGCCCTTATTCCCCATTCTATTCAAAAAGCGAATTCGTAGTGTTCCTTTTTTTTTTAGTGAAAGCATGATCTCTCAAATTATTGTTGTCTTCTGCCACCTTGTGGCTGTTACACATATCCTGACATAAACCCAGTGAACTGACATTCTGATTCTGAATGAGTATTTCGGGAAAATAGAAATAACTACATTGGTAAATCAAAGCAAATTATTTCCTTTTTTAATTTTATTTTCAAATATTAATGTGCATATTAGATAATCCCCTGCTTTCAACATCCCTTGCTTTCTCTTCTCTCAATGCCTGTTCAAAAAAAAGTGTCATTTGGATTTAATTAAGAAAATATTAACAAGGCTTTGATTGGAGAATTGCTGCAGTGATTAATATGCCTCAACTGGAAACAACTCTTTTAACCCACACAGAGGCAGTGAGTAGCTTCTCATTTCTCAAACCTCCATGTGGGAAGACATATCTCATGGTCATGGAAATGATGTTACTGTGTTTCAGAAAGGCCAGATTATTGTCCTACGTCTAGCAGACCAAGCACCTAGGGAGACTGAGCTGAAATGACTGGAACTTGGATGGAAATTGTCCAACGCATGAATTCAATATTTTTCTTTATTATTATTATTATTAAGAAGCATCATGTTTAAATCACATCACTTACAATTGAAATGCTTCATATGACATATATGCAAATGAATTTTGGGGCACATACCCAACCTATACCCTGAAATGCTGCATATAAAGGGTCGATGTACTGAGTAGATTTTGCTTAATCTCAGTGTCCTCTAAGAAATAGTTTTAAGGGGCTCCAGATCTTGTCATATAAAATAAGTTTATTCTTTAGCATAAACCTAATTTTCTCCAACACATTAATAAAACCTGGAAGGAGAGTAAGAACAATCAGAAATGTATTTGGAAAAAATGGCATGAATTTAATTCAGTTCAATTTTATTTGTATAGCGCTTTTTACAACGCTTTTTACAGGAGTTTGAAAACAGACAGTTACAACATAAATATATACCCCATTGAGCAAGCCAGAGGCAAGAAAAAACTCCCTTAGACTGGAGGAAGAAACCTTGTGAGGAACCAACACTCTCAAGGGGAGACCCATTCTCCTCGGGTCAAACAGTTTTTACTAATTTATTAAGTAAAATACCAAAGAAAAGCTAACAGAATCTCAGTTTGAATTCTGGATGGCAAAGCTTTAAAAAATGCACTGGTAGAGACAGTCTCTGACTGAGGCAGTCTCTGACTGAGTGAATTGAAACAGTCCCATCCTATCTCAATGCTGGTACATCTGGATAGCACAGTAATGTAACTAAGGGTGTTGCAGTTGGCACAAATGGACAGAAGAGCTAGTTGGTGATAGGTGAGGAAGAGGCCCTGATGGTCAGCCTTCCAGCGTTTAGCAGGACAGTACATGATGGACAGTACAGTAGACAGTAGAACTCATGAAAGTAATAGTGAAAGTAAGAGCATTTTACACACACCATGTGATGGGGTGTCCATAAGAAAACCACCTGTTAGTGAGACTGATTGGGACAAAAAGGTTTTGATCTGCGAGTTAAAATGAGGAATTTGTGTTATATGCATTTCTTATGTCACTTTGGCTCAATTTGATTATTACTTTTTAGTAATAGATATTTACAGGTATTCTGGTCAGATTTATCCATATATAGAACAAACAAATGTTATTCTTTTGTGTAAACTGATTGGAATAAAAATCTTTCCATGTTAACTTTCATTTTGCTAGCATGGACCACGCTTAAAGAGCCAAGAGGGGTGACCTCAAGAGGCTTTGGGCTGGAGTTCTGGGTGGCTTTGGTGCTTAGAGGAGGAGATGAGGAGGTGGTGGGTGCACAGTTTTTCAACGTGGTGGTAGAGTGAGAGTGGGGGTATGTATATGGGTGCAATCAAGGCGTAGTCCAGCTCCCAAAACTAAGTCACGTAGTAACTCCACTAAAAGTAAAGAAACGTTTCTGTCCTCTCCTGTAAAACTGCCAAAATTGCAATGCCAGTTACACTATGTTGTGGGTAATATGCTAATCACCTGGCGTGGAGCTGAACCAGCACCAGACCAACCGGGATTCACCTAGCAAGGACTGTCAAGAAATCTGAGCCAGTATGTTTCTCTACAATGAACTCCTGAACTCAATAAATAACCTTGTTTACATCCCAACAACTGAATTATGCAGAAATGTAAAAATAAAATCAATAAAATTCTAGTGGGGCAGTAGTAGGCTGAAGGTTAGAGAACCAGCCTTGTGATCCCTTGACCCAACAGGACACGACTGAAGTGCCCTTGGCCAATGCACCCAACCCCTAACTGCTCCTTGGGCACTGTGGCTGGCGCTGCCCACCACTCCGGCCAAGTGTGCTCACTGCCTGCTAGTGTGTATGGGTTAAATGCGGAGGGCGAATGTGTGTTCTAAATTCTAACAACATTCTAAAAACTATTCTGATATTGAATAAATCCTGTAAATCTTCCTTGTAATTACCGCATTTGTCCAGAAGGGGGACCCAGTTGTCAACAAATAGGAAAGATCTAGCAGGTCTGCTGCCCTTCCTCCTGAATTCCATGGCGGGAACTGCTGCAGAGCCTCCAGCAGGCAGTGAGCATGAAGAAATCTGGAACAGATTAAACAACCTGCTAGGCTGGAAGTTTTGGAGGGAGAGAGAAAGTGAGAGAGACAGAGAGAGAGAGAGAGAGAGAGGGAAATGGAGAAAGAGAGGGGGAGGGTTAAAGCTGGGACAGAATGCATGATTGTTCATCAACCTCTTTTCCCCCCCTTGCTTTTCTTCCACTCCCTTCTCTCTGTCTCTCTCTCTCTCTTGTGCGCACATACGCACAACCCCAAACCTCTCTGGATTTCAGTACGACCCCTCCCATACTGTCCGCCCCCCGACTCTCAGCAGAGCACGTTCAGAACTTTCCTTTTGTCTTCCCCATAGTTTGTTTATCCTGAGCCTGAGCTGTGGTCGGAGGGAGATTGCCGATAAATGGTCACGCTCAGTTTGAAGAACACACACAGCAGAGATGCACATTAGGCAGACAGGCCGTCCCCTTCCCAGTATCTCTGCAGGGTCCCAGCCTTAGAATGCTGCACACATTCACAGATGCAGACACATGTGCGCGAAGAAGTCCCTCCGGAATGAAAGAAGGGACAGAAGAGGAAGTAGTGGACAACCGCAACTTCTTTTCCATCCCCCCCAACCAAAGCCAGTTTACAAAAACAATGGAATCTGATCAGCAATGGAGCAAAGCCTGGCTGTCGATTTAGGCTCAAACGAGTGTTTAGTCTACCATCACCACACTTCAGCCTAAATGACAAGGAATGTAATGGAAGAACTCAGCGCTCATTTTAACCAGTTGGCCATTCACACCAAAACATGTTATGACAGCAACACCATGATGTGCAGATAGAGCTGAATGCAGAGATAAGATGCTTTTCTTGGTTGTTGCCATCAAAGCATCCAAAACATTCACTTGTGTACATTCCTAATAGCTCCTAACCTGAACATGATCTGCGCTCTTAAGAAGGTGCCATAAGGATTCATGACTGATGCAACAGATGAACCATATACCAACCCCTGTTTGGATATCAGATGCGTGAATATGAAAAAGAGTCTTTGATCTTCTTTAAACTTTAAAAACATCCTTCACACTCACAACCTCAATCACATGGTTAAATATATGGTTATTTAAGGAATGCACAGAACATCAAGATCTTTACAATATGTTCATTTCATCATTCAGAACTCCACGAATTCCTCAAAGAACTTGTTTTTTGTATTATATATTTTTATCATTTTCAAATGGTCTCCCTCAATGAACTCTGAGTTAAAGTAAAAGTATTTTGTATTACTTCCCTTTTATTGTGCAACATCATATCCTATGTTATTTCATGCACGATTAAGTATTTCTTTGCTATATCTTTAAAATGAATTCATCATTTAATATTCCAAGTATTCTTTTTTTTTTTGATTACCACCAATCCTTATTTTAATTTTTCCTGGCTTTCTGAATGAAAATCACTTTATATTCTACGGAATTTTACATGAACTTGTGATATTTGGTAATGTTTGAAGTAAACAAATTCTTCACCTGACACACCTGACACAAGTCAACCTGGCTGCTCAGAAAAGTATTTAATATCTTGACATCATAAGGTTATCTTCATTTTGACATTCACCACGAGTGAGAAAGAGGCATGTGTCCAGTATTATTAGCTAGTTAGCTATGGATATGTTCTATTAGGACACTGCCTGGTCAAGATTTTTTTTTCCAAGATTTAAATAAGTAAAATACCAATTAGATAATTACTGCAATAATTCATATATCGTCACTGTCCAATAAAATATTTACCTCCATTTTGGTCTGTTTAGAGTTTTCTACATCATTTGAACATGCCAATGGTAGTTTCCATTGTTTGAAATTTTCATGACGAATGGACCAATAGAAGTGCTCCAAAATAGCTTGGAAAAAAATCTGGTTCCATTGACTTACATTGAAAGTAAAGTATGTTTTTGCTCTCTCATGCAGTTGCCATTTTGAAAGTTTTGGAGATTTTTTTTTTATCAGACAATGGTAATATTTCAGCTGGTAACAATTCTTTTAACACTCACTGATGCAGTGAGAAGCTTTGTACTTCTTAAACAATCATGTGGGATGATGTATTGACTCTCTGGGTGTGTCAAGGTAAGATAGTACACTGAGCACACTTGAAGTGATGCTCCCATCATACATTGTGTCCACTGTACAAGCCAATGGAGGCACATCATCCCATCACTGCATTTTTTTTCTTCCCTGAATGAAGAATATGCAAATGTAAATACATACTATAATTTGCACCACAATTAAAGCTAACGGCAGTCAAATTATATATTTATATGTGTGACTTTTTTGCCCTGTCAGTGTAGCTAGCTATTGTTAGGCAAATATGGTTTTAATTTAATCAGTTTAACTTATTTTATTTTATTTGAACACATTGACTACAGTTAACCACACTTATATACATATATATAATAAATTATATATATATATATATATATATATATATATTATAATCACACTTTTATTTTGATCCAAGCGTGTAAACTTGTAGTAACACAAAAACTATTTTGTGCATGAAGTAAGAAAAGAAGAATTAAATTAGGGATTTGTGGTCATCAAAAACGAGATATTTATAAAACATTCGGATTGTTAAATGAAATGAAACAAACTGATTTAAAAAAAAAATATAGCAAAGAGATACTCAGTCAATGCACAACACAACATAAGAAATGAATATGGGTCATGTTTGGCCCATGATGTGTATTTGAAGGGGCTTACAAAGCTTGTGCATTAAAGGGTTAACAAAACAAAACCAGTTAATCTATGTCATCATACAAAGAATCCTTTCTGGCACCTTTATTTTTAAGAGTGTGGAGATGAGTTGGGTGGTCAGTCCTGGTGAAGAGGCCTACATGGTTCTTGGCTCGGACTTCCAGGAAAAAAACCTCAGCTGGAATCTAACCTTTACATTATGTGGAGGTTCTTTCAACTTGAATAGGATGTGTGGTCAACCTTGCTGAAAAAGCCTACATTCTTAAAATGAGGGGTTCCTCAATGGTTCTTGGCTTTGTTGTACAGTTCAGAGAAACAAATGTTGGCATAGAACTTTTAAATGACATGGAATAGTTAAAAGGTGAAATTTGTATGATTCATAGTTTAACATATACAACATTAACTAATATGATCAACAGAATGTGAAGAATTAACAGTACTGATGGTATGATAAAACTTTGTATCATGTTACAGAGTTTACAAAGGCTGCTTAGCTAGGCCCAGCCTAGGTCTTGTCTTGTAATGCCATTTTGCTAAAGGTTAAATTATGTGATGATAAAGAAGTAGGGCAGCATGGTGGTGCAGTGGTTAGCACTGCCGCCTCACAGCAAATCTGGGTTTGATTCCCGGTCCTTCCACAGTCTAAAGACATGCATGTGAGGTTGATTGGTCACTCAAAATTGCCTGTAGGTGTGAATTAGTGTTGGCCATTCGATAGACTGGTGACCTGTTGATCATGTTGAAGGTGCTGCTTTCATAGATCATTTAAGATCAGGTGGCTAATGAAAGGAAGAGTACACACAATGATGTCTGATGCTCTTGGCAAGTGACCATTATCACCACTGCCACTTACTTGCATTAAGAATCCACGTTTGGCAGCAAACAAAAGAAGTGATATAAATAGAAACAAAACCAGAGTTGCTATCCACCACTGGAGATGCCTTGGGCAAATAAAGGGATGAAGTTTAATGCTGAATAATTATTTTTTCTAGACTAGCAAGTAAACATCTGTTACACTGAGAAGGAGGGATTGTTTCTTATAATAGTGGTGGACTCAACAACTTTCTGGTGGTATGTTGCCACCCTTTCCCATTTTGTGAAGTATGAATTCAAAAGGTTGTGTCATCTTACGAATTTTAACTTCACATTCATACATCTCGTTTACAGACAAGGTCCTTTAAAAGAGAGTAGAGCACTGTCAGCTGGATGTTTCGACAGCTCTGACCGGTACTGCTGGACAGAATGCCTGAACCTTTGTTTGTTTTGATTCCGCTTGGGTGTGCAAAGCTCCAATCAAGCAAATGAAAGTTGACTTTTACAGTTTTTTGGAAAGTGCAACAAAAAAATGACAATAAAACCCAAACGGAAAAAAACATACTGCTCCTTCTCTGGCTGTGCCTGGAACCTTCTTAACAGTAGCACTGCTTTTTCCATTGAGCCTTTTCCACAGAGCGTTTCAGCAAAGTCACCAGCCATTCCTTCAGCAGAGCAAGAGGAGTAGTCTAGCTAGTCGTGTAAGTGGACCGATAAATATAAACACTCTGCAGTTAGGCTCTCACCTCTGCCCTCAGGCCCAGGGGACCACACACATGGGTTGCGATTGGTAGTACAAGAGGCCTGCTTTGGCCTGCTGTTAACATTTATGAACATTCACAGTGTACATAAAGGTGCCAGAAAAGGTTTTTTAGAGTGATGACATAAACCAGTCAGCCATAACATTAAAACCACATCCTTGTACTTACACTCATTATCCATTTAATTAGCTCCACCTACCATATAGGAACATTTTGTAGTTATGCAATTACAGACTGTAGTTTATCTGTAGTTTTCTCTGTATACCAAGTTACCCTGTTCTGTAATGTTTAGAACCCCCCAGGGACCAACACAGAGCAGATATGATGTGGGTGGTGTATTATTCTCAGCACTGCAGTGAGGTTGACATGGTGGTGGCATGTTAGTGTGTGTTGTACTGATGTGAGTGGATCTGACACCACAATGCTACTGGGGTGTCTACACATCAGTTTCACAGCTGGACTGAGGACAGTCCACCAACAAAACATATCCAGCCAGCAGTGTTCTCTAGGCAGCATCCTGTGACCACCAATGAAGGACTAGAGAATGACCAACACAAACTGTGCAGCAACAGATGAGCTGTCATCTCTGACTTCACATCCACAAAGTGGATCAAAAATCTAGGGGTGTCTAACAGAGTGGACAGTGAGTTGAAACAACGTTTAAAAACTCCAGCAGCACTGCTGTGTCTGATCCGCTCGTACCAGCACAACACACACGAGGACACCACCACCACGTCAGTGTCATTGCAGCACTGAGAATAATCCACCCTGTGGTGGTCATGTGGGGTTCCTGACCACTGAAAGACAAGATGATCTAAGGCTAATGAAAGACACAGAGAAACAGACAGTCAGTCAGCAATTGTAGAACTACATAGTGCTCATATATCGTATGTGGACAGAGGTGTCCAGTAATAAAGTACAAATACTTCCTTACCTTACTTAAGTAGAACTTTTAGTTATTTATACTTTACTGGAGTAATTATTTTCCAGCTGACTTTTTACTTCCACTCCTTACATTTACACTCCATTATCTGTACTTTCTACTCCTTACATTTACACTCCATTATCTGTACTTTCTACTCCTTACATTTACACACCATTATCAGTACTTTCTACTCCTTACATTTACACTCCATTATCTGTACTTTCTACTCCTTACATTTACACTACATTATCTGTACTTTCTACTCCTTACATTTACACACCATTATCAGTACTTTCTACTCATTACATTTTCACTCCATTATCTGTACTTTCTACTCCTTACATTCACACTCCATTATCAGTACTTTCTACTCCTTACATTTACACTCCATTATCTGTACTTTCTACTCCTTACATTTACACTCCATTATCAGTACTTTCTACTCCTTACATTTACACTCCATTATCTGTACTTTCTACTCCTTACATTTACACACCATTATCTGTACTTTCTACTCCTTACATTTACACTCCATTATCTGTACTTTCTACTCCTTACATTTACACTCCATTATCAGTACTTTCTACTCCTTACATTTACACTCCATTATCAGTACTTTCTACTCCTTACATTTACACTCCATTATCAGTACTTTCTACTCCTTACATTTACACTCCATTATCTGTACTTTCTACTCCTTACATTTTAAAATAGCCTCGTTACTCCTATTTCATTTCAGCTTGTTTTCATTCATGTACATTTACATTCCAGTAAGGATTATTGATAACATGCCTTTGAGATTTGATTACAATACTTATAGACAACTAGTCATCATATCTTCTGCTCCATAAAACACATGTTAATGCTCAGTTGTTAATTCTTTAATATATTCCGCATATATGTGGCTGAAACAGGAAGCCTAGCCCGTCCCAAATTTTTCAACATTAATATTTTAATAAAACATTATAGTCATTATGGCTTTTAGAAAATTATTTTTTTTGGGAGGTGGGCTAGTGCACTATAGACCCCTGTGGTGCGGCCTAAGTTTTTGTCCTTAATAGCATGTTTTCCTTACATTACTTTTACTTTTATACTTTAAGTATTTTTGAAAGCAGTACTTTTACACTTTTACTAGAGTAATATGCTTGAGTTGATACTTCAACTTCTACAGAAGTATTTTTAAACCCTAGTATCTATACTTCTACCTGAGTAATGAACGTGAATACTTCTGACACCTTTGTAAGTGGAGCTGATAAAATGAACAAGTGTATGTGTGAGGAGGGGGTTTTAATGTTCATGTATATAGAACTACCTCAAGACTTTTTCAACTGATGGTTCTTTGAAGATGTGAATGTTTTTAATGTTGGAAAAATCTTCAATTAAATATTTGTTCACTGGAACTTTACATCGAAGCCAAGAGCCATTTAGAAACCTTTATTTCTGTAAGTGCATTCTACTGAAGAACTGGATCAAAAGGACTAAAGGACTGAAGGAAACAGGATGTAAGGGTGGGATCGCTTTACTGACAGTGTAACTTTGCTTTAAATTTGAACAGATGATTGTGGTCAGATTTGTGTAGAACAGTCTGCCTTTGAAAAAAAAGGTTTTCACAAATTCTCTCTCTCTCTCTCTCTTTCTTTCTCTCTTTTCTCCAGAGTGTCTGTTGCAATAAGCAGTTTCCTGTATAAATCATAGCCCCGCTGGACGAGGCTCAAATACACAGCCTTAAATCTCCCTCCTCCGCTCGCTCTCCACTGCATTTGCCACTTCAGCGGGACTCTAAAGAGCGAGCACGGAACGAAACGACATCCAATATATTTTAACAGCCTTCGGCCTTTCCTCGCATGCTGTAAACATCATCATTTAGCTGCTGACCAGCATTAAGGCATATTAAGGGCTCGTTCCTTTCAATCCCTGAATTCATTCACCCTATAAATGCCATTTGCAAATCACTCCTCAATCTAAACCTGCTTTTAAATAATCTTCAAACAAGGCCTGTGTGTCTGGAGAGTGATAGTCCCTCCTATGGCTTGTACTGATAGAACTTTTCAACCACCCCCACTCCAGTCTCCCCACCCCCACATGGTGTCTTCATCCAGCCAGAGGCCAGCCATGGGCTGCATTGAGCTGGGAGTCAAAGCACATGCTGGCCCCACCATGGAGCCTCCTGAGCGATTTCACCTGAACTGCTGCCAGATCTTACTCTCCTTTTGCTCTCCTTCTCTAGAATCACCCTTATCAAGACTCTGTGGAAGAGATCTACTGCATATCTTGAAAGCTGAAAGAAAAGTTGAGCAGCTTGATGACAAATCTGATATGTGAAGGCTGTGGTGTTGGAAATAATCAAAAGGAAAAAATGCCTCAATGTTAAATGTTTTTTGTTTTTTAATTGTTTTTGCAGTTTAAAACAGGATTTTATAAAAACAAAGCATCAACACTAAACAGTGCTAGAAGTGATTATTATTATTAATTTTTAAAAAACCCTTTCAGTTCTTTAACAAGTACGCAGAGTGTTATTAATGTAAAAGTCCAAAAGCTACTCAAGTGCCCCCTTGTGGAGAATCTTCAGCTTGCTAAATGTGAGTAAGTTACAAGCCAAGTCCATCACATGCTTTTCGTCATCTGCATGTAACCAGGTTTATATCAACTAAAGAACCTTCCTGGAACTGTTCATTCAAACCAATACCTTTATTTCTATTCATGCCTCCAAAATAATTTAAATGTATTGATATGTATGAACATGCACATACAGTTAATCAATGTGAATGAATACCAAGACCGCCCTAACAAAGAAGCCACTTCCATCTACCTGTCTTGACCTTAGAGCATTCATCTGTAGGTAAATGCCTCTGAAGCTTAATAAAGGCATATGGTCCAGTTATGGCCAACTTTTTGACTTTACTGAAAATCCCAATGCAAAGAAACAGCTAGTAAGAAAAAAACAGCAGCTCTGTGCTTACTTACAGCACCTACTCAGAATATAGCAAACTGTTAATGCAGCTCTACTTTGGCTGAATCTCGAATAGCTGCCTACTCCTTACATAGTGCACTACATAGATCTTACATACACAGAAAACCACTATACACTCAAACTGTCCAACAAAGTCTAACAATCTGACAAAGAGTCGTTTAGGATTCTGCAATGTGCTCAGTTCCCTATTTGGTAAAGCTAAAAGTGATTTACTTGCATGGTGCACTATACACAGAGTAGGGAGCCATTTGAGATGTTTACACTCAGTCTTTGAAGCTTGCCACAACAACACCTAGTTAATGTTACCCCCACTCTTTATGGTTGGTTCTTAAAGGCTAAACAAATGTAAACCTACCATTAGACTCTTTTCAGAACGAGATACACTGAATTTAAAAACTGAACTCAAACCAGGAATTCATTTGGATTTTGTACAATAGTGAATGGTGCTTTTGTAATTTTTAAATTTGCTATTTGCATAAAAATGAGGTCAGTTAGATTTTATGTACACATTTTTTTATTTGCACACTACTTTATTAATAATTGAACACTTCTTATGGTGTCAACATTATATCAGGCATTATATATATATATATATATATATATATATTGTGCAGCCCTAAAATTTACCTATACAGTAGGGACCACCAGTGAAAACACTTCTGTTTTACATTCTTCTTATTATTTAATTCAAAGTTTTTCATTACAAATAATGTGATCGACATAACATTTCGAATGAACAGTAAATCTTTGGAATTTTAACCTAACTCCTAAATTTCTTATTATTATTGTATTATTATAATTTTAATGACAGCATGAACCCAAGATAGCACATACTCTCATGAGAGAGACTTCTGTATGTGAAATTCAGCAGAAGGAACAAGACTCCAAAAAACAATCTGACCTTTCTGTGAGTCTTAACATGGTCAGTGCAACAACTTTGCTTAAATTTCAATGGTGACCCAACCATACTGCCGAATATTTCTTCTTCCTTTTACTTCTCGTAAAATTTTCTGTTTTTTTATTTTTCAAGATTTTAAAACTGTTGTTTTTTGCAGGATTACAATAAAACAATCCTAGATTTTTAAACGATCTGATACCAAGTAAATACAGGGCCAGTATCACCGATACTGAGCTGATACCTATACTTTTTATGAATAAATGCAGCTTATGTACAATTCATGTAGTGAAGAACAAACTGTTAATATTCTTTAAGTATGCTTTGTTGGTATTATTTTCATAAACCAAGAGTCGAGTAAATAACAAAGAGTCGAATCTCTTAGTAGCCCACAGTCATCTCCGTCTCCTATTTCTTAAATAAGAGGATGTAATGTGATGAACATTTCAACCCATTGCCAGATGAATAATAATAATTTGAGCATCTGTAAACATTTGAGCTGGACATTTATAAAGTGCCTAAGAAGAAACAATTGGTAAATGATAGCTGTTGCTAGTGAGGCAATAGAAAATGCTAACCTCCTATTGCCAAGCTGCACTTGTACCTCTGCGACGTCTTGTTTGTTTACAAACTTTGAAGGGGATTGTTCAGTCACGTGACAGCAAGACAAGGAGTGGAGCAGGAAGGGCAATGTGTGCCTGCAAGACCAGAAAGGAAAGTACCGGACACTAATATATCATGCTAGTAATGATCCAATACCAATACAAACATTGGTATCGATATTAGGATCGTTCTGCCCATCGCTATAGTTATCTGTCTACTGATTACTGTGTATTAACTTGTGTCGTTCCTCCACTCTGTGTTTGCCTAGCCCTTTACTGGATTACCCTGTATTACCTTGTTCTGTCTTTTGCCTCTTTCCTTGCCCTGATCTGTTGGATCTCATGGTTTCGGACTCTTGCCTGTTTTGCCGTTTCGTCTCTGTGGTGTTTTCCTTGCTTATTGTTTTGCTGTTCTGGTTTTGGCCCCATAGTTTAGCCCCACCCCTTTATGTTAAAGCTATAAATGTGTTTCGCCTGCTGTTTGAATGAAGCACATTACTGGACGGGTGATCGGTGCAGTGGTAATTTATAAATATCAGTCTTAAAGGCACTTTAGTGAAGCTGTTGGATATGGGCCTTCAATAACAGCGCCATTTCCTGCCCTGGACCTGCATGGACCTCTATTTTGGTCATACAGCTTCCTCTGAAGAAACACACGAGGAGTAAAGCGCTATCTGGGAAACTCATAATGCTGTTCTTGTGTGGTAGGCATGCTGTGGTATGCAGTCTGCCACAGAGGGAGCAGGCAGCGGGGTGACAGGGTCAAATCTGGCCAGGAAGTTGGGGGATCGCTAGGGGTCACTAGCTTTTGGCATGTATTAAACTTTAACCCCTGGAACCCCGCCAACTCTTCTTCGACTTGCTTCTAAAATGATTCACTCCATCATCCACTCTCGTACTGAGGTATTCTTCGGTTGACGGAATATTCACAGCATGCAGCATGAGAACACTGAGGACTTGGAAAGAACATTCAGTCTCTGATAATCAGAAAGTTCACTTGACCTTATTGTGGGCTTAGATGTAAAATATTATAAATGAATGCAATATTGGAGCCATAAAATCTGCATTTGCATAGTATGACAATATGTCTGAGGAGGAAAAGTTAAGCTTAAAAATGAACTTAAAGTGCTGTACACAACTCAGAGGTCATCCTACAAATTATTTTCAGTCATAATGGCCACTAAATACACATTATTAATTCATTAGTTCATTGGTTTGTTAGTAGCAATGTGTAGACAGTAGACAGATGACAATATAGGCCAACATACAACCAGAAGACGTAACGTCCCTCCTCTTCTCCTTCAGCTCCTACCAGACTAGAAGACAAGACACATATTCAGTCTCAAATGTCATCCCTTACTCGCCAAAAGTAGATAGAAAATGATGGCAATTCTTGTTTTGCTTTTGTTTATGCCTCTTTGCCAAGAGTTTCAGCCATTGTTGTGTACGCTATTCCTTTCATTGCCTCTCATGTTGGATTGATTCGACTTAATACAACTGTGACTCACTATTGCCTCTTGAGGTACAAAAAGGTATTACAGAAAGGACAGGCCAAAGCTAGCACGTTAGCATGCCTTAGTAGATATCTCTGCAAAACGATACATACACGTCTTTGATGTATCATTTAAACAGTTAATTGTTCACATTCTGTTAATGATTTTAGTTTATTTCGGAATATTTTAAACTTAAAATCTCACATATTGTTCCTTTAAAAAAACAAAGAAAACAGGACTTCTAATAACCAAGCGAGACATGGCAGACCACCAAAACTGTCCCCATCAGGTAAGCAGTACTTAAAGCATTCATCTTTGAGAGAGAGATAAAAAGTAATATCTGGTCTTGCTTCAAATCTGAAAAAATGCACAGGTGTCCAACGCATTCGCTGAGAGAAGACCACTAAATGCTATGGGTCTTAAAGGATGTGTAGTTGTCAAGAAGCTGTAACAGAGTAAAGGAAACAGACAAAAAGAAGAAGGAAATTTAAAATCAAACAAAGCAGCTGCAGATGTTTTAAGCAAAACGGGCTAAGACTGAATGTCGGAGGTGTTAGAGGAGAAAAAATATCACCTGGATTTCTTTAAACAGCTATAAAAGCAAAGCCACAAAGAACAGAAGTTGTAATAAAGGCAAAAGGTGGACACAAAACATACTGAAATTGTTTTTAATTGTGGTTTTGGCTTCTAATGTTGTCATAAAGACATTTCTTCCTGTTTTTTCATGACTGTAAATAAATACCTTGTACTTAGTGGCTGTTTTTAAAGGAAATGAAACAAATGGTGGTCTAAGTTCTATTTTATTGTACGACAGAAACATTTGTATTAATGATTTAGTAACCACTATGAACATCATATGTAAGTTATACAGATCTGAGAGCAAGGAAATTAAATGTGGGCCTACATATATGACCTTAGGCTTCAAGGGGTTATGCTTGATCATTAAAAAAACATGTGGATCTTCTGCATTCAAGGCCCCTCCACCCATCTCCCCAAGCTGCGGAAGGCTATGTGTGCTGAACGGTTCACTCTTATTTACTTATTTCCCAGTTTCCCTCCCACAGGGTAAATCAGAAGTAGTTGTTTTAATACGGGCGACGCCTCCTAACGGAGGGTAAAGTGGGGCCTGCAAGCACATTCCTGGTTTTTAAAGCTCCACGGCGGCCAGTGCTCTAAGTTGGAGCGAGCTATGCTGATCTTACAGTGTACCATTATTACCAAGGCCTGGCGGTGCAGCGTAGAGAAACACAAACTTTTCCATTACTACTCATGGCTTCCTGTTTTCCCTTTCCCTCTTTCTCATGTTCCCTCAAATCTCACACCAGTATGGAAGCTGTTCTTTAAAGCGATGTTTAATTCTAATCTAATTTACACTATTTCTCTCTTTACTCTAATATAGTGGACCAGGCGGGACATGCTTGGTGTCCAGATTTGCTTCTTTAGTTGTCCACTGGAGATGCAAGACTAATTAAGCTAAAGCAATGAAAGCTCACCAATTGCATCCAGGCCTCCGAATATGCATCCTAAATAGATTTGTTTATGTGGTTTCTGGTACAGGAATACAGAGATAGACACTACACCTGCAGGTGAATAGTGTATTATTTGTTGTTTAAAACATTAGATATCACAAACACTCTTTGCAAGTGGACTACAGCATACCATGTACATGCATACCAAAAATCCAGCCTTTGGATGACGCTAGAACTTGAATAGTTTGAACAAGAAAACACTACGCACTGTTATTATGGGATATTTTTCAGCTCATTTTGTAGAATCCCAGGGGAAAACATGTCTATCTCAAGATCGTCTCAAAGAAATAAACCAGATCTCAGTGTTTGCCTTAATGAAGGATGACTTATTTCTGAATTCTTTCCCCTAAAACCTCCTTGGGGGAAAGAGGAGATTAATATCAGCATTTCATTGTTCTGCTGATGAATGAGAAAAGCACAAGTTCTCCTCTACACTGACAGACTGCTGTGATACGGAATACAGCTCTATCAGACAATGTTTAGATTTTACACTTATAGATGTCATATACAGCTAGGACAGGGGTGAGATTAGTCAGACACAGAAAAGTTAATCCATATGTTTCAAACAGAATATTCTCTAATATCCCTCAGAACATGGTAAGAAAATAACATATAAAGCTTCTCAAACGCAGGTTTTCCAGACACTGAGGTTTTTGGTCCTGAATGTAAAGAACTGAACTGTTGAAAACTGTTGACTCTGTGAAATTCATACTCCACACAGCCCTTCCTTCTCCTTCTTCAGTTCTTCCTTCGTTTACTTACCCGTCTGAAATATCATCGCAAGTTCACCATTAAACTTCCTTCCCTTTACTCGCCATGAGCATGCAAATTAATGGAAAGTGGAAAGAAATGTAAATATTAACTCTTGCTTTTAAACATGTTTTCTTGCAGAGAGTGGCTGTGCCTTTATCTTATTCGCTTATCTGGGGACTCAGTGACTCAGTGTCACCTTATGAGGAACAAAGTGATATTACGAGATTGTAGCTGGCATGCAAACTTTAGTAGATATCTCTGCAACATAATACATGGATGTGTTTGATGTCCCATCAAAACAGTCATTAACTTTTACAATACTTAAACTAAAAAGCTTACATATTGCTCCTTTAGGAGTCAGTCTCAGAACTGCATTACTCAGCGAGATCTCAGAAACGCACCATTTGTGTGAATGCTATATTAATTCAAGACATATTTTGATATTTTAGTTAGATTCTGATGCAAATGTTTTCAGTAATATATGCCACAATGTGATTGGGCCACGTGTGGGCAAAGCTAAGCCTTGATTAAAGTTGATAGTTAACGCAAACTGACAAAACATGGCGTAATAAACAAATGTCTGTTGAGTTTTACATTTTTATGACTGCAGTCATAAAGTGAGGAGCCCTGTTATCAATGCAGAATCTTCATTTCTGCCTGTCCTGTCTTGCCTTAACACTCTGGTTTAAGGTAAATGTTAGACGTTTCAGGCTATCAGTTTGCTCAATGCTTAGTGGTAAGTTTCAATGAATTGCTAGCAACATTTCCCCTACAGCTCCACTGCACAGCTGAAGTATGGAACTCTAGACACCAGACATGACTGATCACCTGCATTTATGGAAGGCCATCCTTATTCCTGTTCAACAGAGGAGTTATTAAAGTTGTATATACAGTTTCATAAAAAGGTTTGAGCTCTCCTGGTTCAATGTTATGTTTTGTTGAGTGCACAAAAGTCCACATCCTCCTCAACATGCAACAAGCTTCCGAACATTTTGATGCATGAATTACAGTTTGTTTGCTAAATGTAACATATCAGAAAAACATAGCTGGTGCAAAAGTTATGATACATTATCTTATTTCCAATATCAAACCAAGGGCGCTGAATTAGCATGGAGGGAAGTGACGTCCCTACTGTGTCCCCAATATCCAGTGATTATCTGCCAGTGGTGCAGAAAGGGTTAAATCACGTTCTCTACTCGAGTTCTACCTCCCTGTAACACATACGGCCAGTGTGATTGGCTGTGTCTTTTCCTATGTATCTTTGTTTGTTTCTTAGGAGTGCCAAATCAGCTTTCTAGTCATATGCGAGACTCACTGTGCAAGACTCTGGGCAATGTGGGTGACACATGGGTGTCAAAAGCGAGTGAGTTTGGCAGCAAAAAAGAAGAGTGTGGAGTTATTACTCAAAGAAATGTGTAAGTCACTTAAAGTCATGTTCACTAATGAAATCCATCATAATAGTCCATCATAATAACGTTAATGGGGATGCTAGGCTTTGGCGCACAGCGTACAGCAGGCTAACACCGACTGTAGCTATGAATAACTTGTTTTGGAAATTAACTGCACATCAAACTGCCAACTGTCAGTTCTCTTACAGAGTCTCCCAGAGCAGCATGTCTAACCTCGGTTGAAACTCTCTGTCAGAGACCTGTTTCATTTACACTATGGCTGAAGTAAAGTTAACAAGTCTTTATATGTAAACTCACTGCTTATTGGTTTAAAAGTGGGGACACTATTTGTATAAAAATATGTCTTGTGCTTTGATTGACACATTGAGAGAGATTTGTTTTCTGTGATTTTTACCTTGTTGGTTTTGTGGAGATTATGCAGCTCCATCTACTTTTACTATTGCTGATGTATGAGACCTGTTTCATTTGCAATATGGCTGAAGTAGCCTGTCTAAGTCTAAACTGCTTCTTTGTCAGTCATTAGTTTAACATTAATTTCACATTGTATATATAATTCATGAATTAAATTATGAACTGTTTAAAAGCATGCAGACCAGCATATGTAGTATATCAGTCCTTTATCCTTTTATTACAGAGCAAAGAGAAAACAACAATGACAAAAACACAGACAGCGGGGGTGGGCTGGTAGATACATAGGTCCCCACCAATGTCAAGAGCAAATCTACACCCTTGTGTCAAACTTTACAAATTAAATTAAAAAGTTTGCTCCCTCTTGAGGATATTTTGTCTTATTTTCACATGAAAAATATGAAAACAAAAAAAAAAAATAAACATGTGTTATTTGACAGGAGGTCTTCAAACATTTGCATGAGATCGTATCAGTGCAGAGGGCGGCCTCCTGGCTGCAGCCTCCTGCGGTTCTTATGGATGGCTCCAGCTGCTGCGAACATTTCTCTGAGCTCCCGACTTGCCTGTTTTTCTCGCAGGGGCAACTCCCATCTGAAGGCTGGATGAGAGAGGGGAAAAATCCTTGGGCCATGCCAGGCCCAGTACAGCCCTTGCTCTAGGACCTAGGGACCTGTAAAGAGCATGGCGCGAATATGAACTGGCAGGCTGCACCCAGCTGGACAGAGAGAAAGAAAGCAAGGCCAAGTATCTGAGTGTGCATATATGTGTGTGTGTTTGTGCGCGAGTATTCATCCTCATCCTCATTAGAGTTACAGAGATTGCTCTGCGATCTTGAAAACACAGCAGCACGCTGTAATCTCATGACTTCTCTTTAGCACTCATGTGATTCAAAAACAAACTGCCACCTCAGCCTCTCATTGCCCAGTTCAGCCAAATGTCCCTTAAAGGGATGCCGTACAGCGTGTTCGTACTCGACATAAAAACCAAACGGGAAGGCCAGCATGATTGCCTTGAATGGCTGCTGGAATCATGGGGATGGATGATTTGTAGGGTTAGGCTTTAAGCAGCTGAATCCGAGCTCACTCCTTTCTGGCCGGAGATCAGTGGTGATAAAACTTGCTCCATTCCTCTCACCTGTGTTTGTTTTCTTGGCGCGATGCGGATACGGTTTAAAGTAATCAGAACATATTCTGGAAAAGCCGCTTAAAACATCACTCACCGTTGTACACGCCACGGTCCTGGTGAAAAATGGTATCTGTACCGAATCCATCTCTTTTATCGGTGTCTCTGTTTCTCTCGCTCTCTTTTACGCACATGTGCTCACCTCTCATAATGAGCATGCTGTATTTCTTCAGCACTCATATAATGAATAGATTTGTAAAAGGGTTCTTTGGAGCGGTGCCATAGAACATGGGTGTCCAAACGCTTTACTGTTTTTGAAACTATTTGAGAAAAAATAAATAAATTGGACCACTATGAAGAGGGTTCAAGAAACACTGGGTGTTGCTATCATGTAAAAACAAATGCTCTCCTCTCCTCCCTTAGCTCAAAACATTAATGACATTACACATTATACTTACATTAATATTCCTAAGCTTCTGGTTAGACCTGGGGGCTCCAAAGAATCAAAAACCTAGACACTGAATGCATGAGATCGGGTGCATCAGGAAAATAAATATTGCAACACTCATCACTATTAAAGTAGCAATTTATGACCTATTCATAAATTCATACTCTAAACAAATAGGGGGCAACATATCACCAGAAAGCTGTGTACACCTATTATATCATAAGAAACAAGGAAACACACAGTCCCTCCTCCTCCCTTCACTCCTTACCAGGCTAGAAGAAAGGTTGCAAATTCAATATCAAACTTCATACCTGGATAAGGAGCGTGGACTTAGCCCTGTCCTTCAGTAGGAGTCTCTAGCAAAACAACCTTTGAATAAATGGTGTAGAACACATAACTCAAAGCTAATATATTACACTTTTCTTCGTTGAGCTCAGAGAGAATTGTGTTTAATTTGTGAGGAATGTGTCAATTGTTGTATTATAGAAAGTATAATATAGGAAGTATAATGTTAGGAGTCATTGACAAAACATCACTCTTTCCAGTCATGCAGTGATGCTGAACAAAACCAGATGGTGAAACAACTAGCAGCTAGTCTGTCAGCTCAACAAAACTGTTGTTTTCACCTTAACCAAGTATAAGGGACTGTTACAACAGCTAGCTATGAGGTTGCTCAGCTCAATTCACTTCATAAAAGAGTGCCTTGCTGAAGTTATTGGTATAATATGCCCAGAAAAGAATTTCACAACTTTACTCTGGCAAGAAACAATGTTGCCCCGCAAATATAAGGTATGGTTAGCAGACCATGTTTGTTTAGTTGACTTTAGTGGCCAGGAGAAAGCACTGAACACAATACTTTGGGGGGAAAAGAGACAACCATCTTTTTGAGAGGTAAGTACATGACTGCCCCACTTTCCTGCTTTGAAAATGATCTCCCATTTTCTAAATGCCAACATTCCTGGAAAGATGGCCAAATATGTGACGGTGCGCACCCCACAGATCACAGAATCAGTGATTTCAGGACTCTGCTGCCATTGAGAAGAGCATTCCACTGTTCTCAAGTCCCTTCCCTTCTGCTGACGTGGAAAGAGTGCAGGAGGATGTGCAGTTGAAACTCATTGAAATGCAACGTGATGTTACTCTTCCCAGTCGCCACCACATGTTCCCACTTCCACAGTTCTCCAGAAGCTTGGAGAAGTCCAGATTTCCTGAGGCACCATCCCAACAGAATGCTCAGTTTGTTTGGCTCCACATGTAAATGTGAGCAAACATTTTCTCTAAACAAGAGCCAACTGAGATCCCGGAAAACAACAGTCACCTCTGCTATGTAGTTTGAGTCTCCATTACCACACTGAAACCTGATGACATCGCTGTTCGCATTAGGATTATTAACTGTCACTGCACTGTACAGTACTGTAGCATGCTCGGGAAGTGTGTGCATGCTCTGGGTTCTGGATTAGCTGGACAGGGACTCTTATTGTAAAGGAAGGGCTAACTTTCTTTTAGGTGGGATTATGTGCTGTGGACAGGAAGAACAGAGATCAGTCCCGAGCTGACAGCCAGGAGAATAAAATGCAGTTAGGCAGTAGACAGTTGGTTAAAAGCACCCACAACTTGTGTCTACAGGAATTCACAGCACTTACATATTACCTTATTATTAGTTGGTCACTCAAATAAACAGGCAGAGTAAGTGATATTGATTTGTTTTGTAACTGTGGCCCATGACTGTCCTAACAGAAAATAAGTATACTTAAAGTTAATTTTATTAAGTATACTTTATGCAGTTACTATACTAATGTCATTTTACTAGTAGTACACTTGTATATGTACTATTTTAATACTTCTTGGGACTAAATTGGCCCACTTTCTAGTTTTTAAAAGTATACTTTCAAGTACACTTAAATTGTAAGAGTAGTAAACCAAGTATAAAACTAGTTTACATCTTTTGTAAGTTTTACAAACTTAAGGGTTTACTGTTAGTTTACTAGCTTGTAAGTTTTTTTCTACTTAAAAAAGAACGTTAACAATGTTTACTTGCTCACCAGTGGACACAGACAAAATAAATAAGACACGCTCAGATTAAGAAACATATTTGTATCTCTATAAATCTTTATAAATCAAATTTTAAATCCATATTCTACTGAATGTGTTTTTGTGCAGAGCAAGAATACTTCCTTCTACTACCTCAATCAAATGATTAAGTACCAAGTAAAGGCCAAATATACTTAGACTGTTCTATTCTTGTCAGTATAACCTTGTAAGCATAACTGTGTTTAGTATATCACTGAGAAGTACATAAAAGGTCAACTGAAAGCACACTAACTTCTTTTAGTTTAAAAGAAGTATACTAATGATACACTTGAATAAACCTCTTTTTTCGAAAGGGTGTTTTTTTCTTTGCCATAGAAGAACTACTTCTTACTTGTAAAATGCATTTTAAAAACTTTAAAATTAGTTTAGATGTGAGTGTGGAGTTTAAAGAACTTGGGTGGGTACTTAAGTCTGTGACTCAAACTGGAGTCGCACTCCAGCTGCATGGTGAATGACTCAAATGGATTGACTCAGATTTGACCTTAAATGACTTGTGGCTCTCCTGATATCTTGTAAAGTTTTAGCCTGAAAAAAAAAACCTGATTAAATTATGACTGTTCAACTTAATGTGCTGAATGAACGTTACTGTAATGCTGCTCTGCTGAAGCTTACAGTCATGTCAGGCTCGATAAGGCTTCACATAATGGACGCTTTAGTGAAAGGTCTGTCAGGAAGACTATATTGCTCTGCCATTCATTCACTCATTACTCTATACCAATGGCTGGTCTACACCTGTCTTTAAAAAACTTGCCTACAGTTTAGCTACTACACAAACTGCTTCAAGTTGTTTTGACTGACCTTTTCCTTTAAGCATCACATCTACTGTGTAGCACTTCAGCTTTGTTCTCACAAGTTTTCTAAGGATCATTATTTGAAGACGTGTTAAACCTGACAGAAGTTCAATAGTGGTTCATTACAATAAAATGCCTGCTGCTACTACCCATCATCTTTTAAAGGCTCGAGACTCGACTCGCTCTAACACCTCAGAGACTCAAGACTCGCCTTTTGAACATCACTGCCTCTACATAATGTGAAGTTTGATAACAATTAAATAATTTTGCTTGAATAACCAGAAACATTTATTGTCTTTATCCCCCTCCATCTGTGCTGCAGTGGCTGGGTGGGACTGGGCCTGCAGCACGGAGCGGAGCGTGTGTGTGGAAAGGACAGGGTGGAGACAGACTGAGCACACACTCTTCATAACCCCTGGGACAGAGGGACAGATGGGAGGCCCAGAGCAGAGTGTTACACCCCAATACTGCATGATTTTCCAATTCTTGTTGAAGACAGCTGTTAGTGAAGACAGGGTGAAGAGGACAGTCAGGTCCGGTTTAGTTCAGTGTTTTCACTGTTGTATCACACTTAATTCAAGAAACCAACAGTTTAATTTGGGAAAAAAACAAGTATGCAGGACTAAGATTGGTTATCATTGTTTCTTTGCAGATGGCCCATCTGGTGAGAACATTTCACACAGACATCAACACTCACTCTGCGTACGCAGTGTGTGGACATTTTATTGGACAGATTATAAATTACTACAAGTGCCTGACCTTACATGCTTCAGATTCCTGGACACTGCCATGGTGGCTAGTGTACAATCACTGCTTTGAAGCAGAAATAAATGGGGGTGCACATGTTAATTTATTTATATCTGTGATGGTTAGACTGCTTGCTAGCTGGGCCTGCATGTTTATCCCAATGATACTGGACATCCAGTACGTGGCACATGTTTTATTATTTTTTATCATTAAATGTCTTAAAAGCCCAAAATACAGAATTTTTTCTAACAGCACATTGAAATGTTTGTCTTGGTCATAGCAGTGAAAGCATAATAGCTTTACTGAGCATTTTTATGAGCCTTCTATGAGCCGGCTATTGGTTATAGTACAAAATATAAGAGTAAAAAACAAAACTCAATTATGTTTAACTTATCATCTCTCATGTATCAGTTGATCTTGCTTTTGCCTTCCTGTATAACAAGCTCTGGATTATTGACTCTGAATGCAACCTGTGCACGGGCCTACACAGAGAAAGAAATGACTGATCTCTATTTCACTTATGATGTTTGTTGAGTTGTTATCTGTTCAATCATCTTTTTAAAACCTTTTAGGGATGGCAGGAATGAAGAAGATAATTAAACATGAAGTGAAACTGAAGTTTTGGGTTTGGCTAATCTCCCGCATTTGACTAAAACGAAAGTATGTGTTTTTACAGTGGACGCGAGGGCCATAACCAGGGTTTTAATCAGGCTCACGTGGTTATTAAGCCCAACAGATTCATGCAAAAGGCGGCAGGCCCTGCTTTCAGTGGCCTTGTAATAAAGCTAGTATATCAGCCTGGCTCACTGTAATGAGAGCCCGTGTAATTGTTGTGAGAGGGTAACTTTATAATGGAAAAATTCAAACAAAAACAGGCCCTGGTTCCAATTAAAGATCCACCGCTTCCAGCCCCCATACTACAGAAGTGGATGAGTGAGAGGGAAAAGAAAGCTGTGGATAGTCTGTGAAGCTTTGACCATGTTGGCTATGAAGGAGTTAAACTCTTTTTGCTTGGTAAATCTAACCTTTAGAAGTTTTTTAACCCATTCACACTGTGAAGGATGGCATGTTACACGTTTGCCATGTACTGCTGTACATTTTCTCCCAATTGGTTGTTGTAGGTCAGCCCAACTTCTCACTAGAAGTCAACATCCATTATCTTGAGGAACGCCCGCTTGAAGACATTCACAAGATCGGAGCAGGCAGCAAGGCTAGGGTCTCATCTGGAATGCATAACACTCTCCATTTCAACATGATATTTGGCTGCTAACCAAAAATAGGGGCTTAACTATGGTGTGTCTGTGTGTGTGTCTTGCGTATATATGCATCTCTAGAAGAGGTGTGGGCCAAACGAGCACCAGAGGACAACTCCTTCGAATGAAAACAACAAAAACTCTCCACATTCAGATTTCTCTCCACAGTTCTGATGCCTGTCCTCTTGTTGGTCGCACGTCAGGAAAACAGCAACAATGTGTTTCAGACCTCTGCCAAGTCCGCAAGCCAACAGATGAGCAAGGCACACGCACGCACGCACACAACATGGCCCGGACGCTCTGCCAGGCCTTTTCTATTGTGCTTCGAACATTTGAAACCAATTTTCAACACAAGAACAGAGAGGAGCACTTACGGTATCATAATGGAAAATATCTGTATGATTTTAAAAACGGATGTGGAATGGTGTGGAATATCAGTCCCTGCTCACACATTCCACGTGCAAGGATTAAGGAAGAGACTATAAGGGGTGGGGAGATTTTTTTGTGTGCTTGTGCAATGAGAAGAATTTGCAGTTCCTTGGCTTAAAAAAAAAATCCAACTCTTTCCTCTAGTTCAACAGCTGAGGGGACTCAGACAGATTGCTCTAGTGGTGCGACCAATGTGTACACAGACGCCGCAACAGTCCAAGTGTGCCTGCCGTTATTTGGAAACTGTCATCTGAGGAGATACACATCTGCCCGTCCTTGCGGATTATCAAGGGTTTTGTCGAGCCGTGTGCGTCAGAGACAGAGGAAAAGATAAAGAGAGAGAGAAAGAGAGAGAGAGAGAGAGAGAGTGAAAGCCAGGGCCGGCTATAAAAACCAGCAGAGGTCACAGCTTTTAACACAGACAGCCAACACCCGGGATGAGGTAACCACTCGGCATCCAGAAACAGGTCTCACTAGAGCAGAGGAAAAGCCTCCCACCACTCCCTCAGGTCTCTCGTATACGACCTCTGCTGCTCCTTCAACCTACGCCATCATAGAGCCGCGCCAAAGGGCTGTTAGCCATAATGGGTGCCATGCCTGTCAGTAATGACCGGTAGTAATCAGACTTTTCTCCCCCACGCAGAGCAGCACAAAACATAAGCAGCACTTCAGTGAGTCTGAGGGAGGTGAATGTGACTGTAGGGTTGGTGAAAGGATCTGTTGAGAAACAAGTAGGAATGAGTTGAGAAGTTATGGCTGTCATGTTTATTTCTTAGCTTTTTAGACAAAAAATGAATGACCAAGAAAGCTTTTGTACATACTGCAATCTACTGAAACCCCCTACCCACTCCTCCCGCCCCGAAAAACTACAGTGGCCATCAGGGGTTCTGCTGGTTTCTCAGTACCTGTCCCAATTTTGAATTTGCCCATTCCACCTTAAATGGTGCTGTGGTTACATTCTGGGACCCGAGGCGTTATAATAACGGCTTCACCGAATGAGGTAAAACTTTCTAATCAACTGCTGAAAGTCAACATCAAAATCTAACTGCTGAACCATTTGAGGTGGCAAAAAGTTTTCAACTCATTCATTCTTGTTCAGTCGCGCACACTTCTGGTTGGCAAAGGGGTGCTGAAGCCCATCCCAGTGCTAATTGTTTGGAAGGCAGGAGACATTTTGGACAGGCCGCCAGTTCATTACAGAGCAGATGCATGGAAACAAAAAAGTTAGGTAATTTGAAAACTGCCTATTCAGAAGTTGCTTCTTTGTGGTATCGAGGTTTATATAGCAAAGCAAGCTTGATTAGAACTTCAAGAGCTACAGAAAAGGCTCAATGTGTTTGATTACTATTAGCGTTATTACAAAGGAAGAAGGAATTTTGGAAAGAAGGAACTTTCCAAAGAAAGTTGGACTTCTAATAGGCAGGACCATTCTTGTTACTCTAGTGTCCAAAACACATCACTGATTATATTTACAGCTGTATTTACAGTCAACGGTGGTGGCAGGTCTTCACCAGGGCTCTCTACTGAAAGAATGACCCTGGAACTGCTATGGGTTAAAATGTTTATACTAGGATCCTATAGCAGCACTAGTAGAAAACAGCATTGTTGTAAGGGTGCTACACAATACCTATGCCTCAAACTGAAGGCCTAGCTTTAATAGTCACAGTTCACCTTTGCATTTCAGTGATGTTACTAAGTCACAGATGAGTAAGCTGAAATTTTAAAACGATGCTATTAGTGTGACAATCGCTGCCTTGTGTATGGTTCACCACTTAACTCACTACATAGTGTTTATTATATAGTGAACTGAATGAAGTAATTTTAAAAGTAGCTAATATTTCTTTAAGTATGACACCAGCTGTGACCGAGCAACCATAAATTAATGCCTCCTGGCTCATTCCATTGAAAGGTATAATTTCCTGTGATTTTTATCTCAAAGCAAATTCTCACAACAGACACGGTTAATTTAATTTTTACATCTAATTTGTATAAATGCAGAACAGAAATCCAGATCCAAGTAAGCAAGCCAAGGATGGGAAAACTCACTGAGAGCAAGAGGAAGAATCTTTGAGAAGGGTCAAGACTCAAAAGGAGAACTCCTTAACACTGGATAGCAAAAAAAAATTAAATAAAAAATAAAAAAATAAAAAAAGAGTTACAAGAATTATGAATGATAAAACAAATTGAGGTGAATTAATAGAAATAAATGTTACAGTTAATGAATGAGGCTATGCCTAATAAATGGGTTGGACTAGCACTTGGGGTAAATCCAGGACTAATCACAATCTAACCAGTTCTGAAGACAATCATGTTTTGAATTATTTGTAGAGGATAGGAGATTAAGCTTAACCCTGAAATACTAAATGAGCTAAATGAAGGACTAATCAAGGACTTCTGAAGACAATCATGAGTCGGCTCAGGTTGCAGCAAAACTCTGTGGGGCCATACGTTTCAGGAACAGGCTTGGTGACTTCTGTAGCACACAAAATGTGAGCCGTTCTTGGATCTTCTGTTACCGCAAAACAGCCAAACTCCCTAAGGCGATGTTCAGGGTGTGATTATCAGTGTTTGCAGTACAGACAAGAATGCGTTGTTGGTGTCTGTCCGGGGAGAAGCCACAGTTATCTCTGTGAACTTTAGCAGAGAAATGATGAGCCCCGAGGACACCGTTTCTATGAGCAGTTGGAGGTCAGCACTGGGCGAAGCAGAGTCTGCCAAAGCATTTCACCAATTCGCAGTGGCCTTCCCCCAAGAAAAGCAAAGGGTCGATTCCTCTGAGCTGAGGGTCTGCCTAAATCTGTGATAGGGGAGTGTGTGCTGATGACACAGTCTCAAACAGGAAGCCAGGGCTAATGACTAGCAGATGGTGCAGGCAGTTGGGGTGCTTGGATCTGGGTTTCGTCGTGCTGTGCGTCTGCGATTTCTTAGGGTACTGCTGCTGTTCAGGGAGAGTGAGAGAGTAGGGGTGAGTCCAGGGTCTGCTGGTAAGGCAGGGACGAATACGGCTTTCCCTCTGGAAGTCCAAAATCTGACTATTCGGGCTACGGCTGCACAGATGTTATCCTCTGTTTGGTCATGGAAGGCTTGAACAAGCGCTGAAAATGCAGTCAGCTTCACTCTGGTGATCATTTGAGTAACAGACTGGCCTAAGACTCGTGAAGCAGAGCTGCGTGGAACTCACAGTACTGTGTATTCGCAAGCTAAACAGAGAGCACTGCGTGGCTGACAAGGAGAGTGTTTGTCCATCTCCATGTTAAGTGTGCTGTGACTGCCCTCTGCTTTCATTGAGGCTACCTTGGGGCCTCTCTAGCCCCGCCTTCAAGATCTGCGGCCTGTTATCTGATAGTCGCTAAGTGGCGAAACACAAACAGAGAGAAAGAGAAAGAGAGAGAGAGAGAGGAAGAAAGCTTAAAGATTTCAAATATTTCAGAGAGCCGAGTACCTCCCTTTCACAACAGGAAAAGCCTGGAAAACTGCGAGGGTTCGAGTGAAAAGCAACAAAACAGCCACCAAAATTACAGCCCTCATACTGCAGACAAAGCCCTTATCATTCGTCATGCCAAACAGCTGTTGTAAACTTCTATCCACAGCTACAAGTAGCCCAGAGGGACGTGCTGCGCAACCTTGGTGGTAGGCCAGCCTTACTATTAATGTTTACATCCTATGGGACGGAAAAAAAATGCATAGGCATGGTTTCCGTGACACATATTCTCACCGCCTTCCAGAATTCTCAGCGAAAGTGTGCCAGGATTTGTTGATCTAACCCATTTCACAGTGGTGACATATTTGAATTAGTGTTCATCTTCTCCACCCTGTGGATTTCATGACTTTATCCTCATCTGCTCTTAGCGTCAGACCGTTCCTCCCTCAGAAAGCAGGGGGCTCGTGGATGTACATTGACATGACATAATGCTCCTTTTTGCCTACGCCCAAAAAGGCCCTCTTTTTTTTTTTGTTTTGTCTAATGGTCCACATTTCCCAGCGATCACGCTGTAGTGGGCGTCGCCACTCCTCCCTCACTCCCCCAGCACATGTGAGGTTCCCGCTGCAGCTGTCCCAGCCAGATGTGCCTGCATTTGGCTAGCAGAGGTCCGCATCCACAACTAATCGCAAAACGCTTACCAACCCCCACCCTGCCGCCAACCCGTCACGCTTTCCCTTTGCGCTGCTGGCCAGGCACGCAACGGCTAGCACACCCCAGTCGCTCCCTGCTGGGTGACTTACTCCCTGCTGGCTGTACTGTTCCTAGCTGTCAGGAAGCAACTGTATCGCTGCAGTCTTGGAAAGGATCTAGACATGCAAAAGGAATAACTGAAGCTTATTTATTTTTTTAATGTCTGAGAGGATTTCAGCACAAATTAACCATTTCATACATTTCAGCTTGGACTGCTTCTTCAACAAAGTGTGCTTTGTTTCACTTGGTGAAGGGGTCAGCTAATCAGAACCAAGTTTATAAGTCTTAAAAGACAGCAGCCTGTTTAATTGTAAGGAATAAAAGAATCAAAATGAATTAAGATTGTTGTTGGTACACACAAATACACTGCCTGGACAGAAAATACAGTTACACACTTTAATCTTTCATTGAACCACATTTAGCTCTGATCTAGGGTTACTCTTCACTGCGGCATTGTTTTGACAACCTCATGTAACGTCGCAACGTTTATTTACGTTCAGAGTTGCATTAGGATGCTGTATTGACAACAGGAGAGTCAAATTCCTCCTCAAAGTCTTTTCCAGAACATCCCAAACACCTTCAAAGGGGCTAAGGTCAGGGCTGTGATGGCTAATGCATGTGTGAATATTCTTCCTCATGTTCTTTGAACCACCCTGAGCCCTGATCACAGTCTGAGCCTAAACGCACTGGAAATGGGTACCTCTGGATTCAATAGACCACATGACCTTTCTGTAAAAAGAGTGTAAAAGTCTGAGTTAGTCTCACTAACGTTTTCTCATGGCCACACAGCTCTTTAGTCCTAGTTCTCGTCACATTATCGTGTGTGTGTGTGTGTGGAAATTCTCTAACTTTCACTATTATACATAGCTGTGAGTTCTGCTGTTAGGCTTTATGGAGTGTTTAAGTGATTCTGGTCATTGAACATTTTTTTCTGACTACATTTCTTCCGTTAAGTTGACTGTTTTCGTTATTCGTCCATGTTTTAATAATGTGTTGGACATTTTTTTAACCCAGTTCCATTACTGCAACCTTTTCAGTTTGCTTGCTCGAAAAAAATAAAAACACAGTAACATATATTCCACTGTTACGAAATAGGAAGCTACTCACTGCATCAGTTAGAGTTAAACTAGAGTATTGTTGCCATGTGAAATATATTCATCACTACAGTAAATATCCAATCAAAATCTAATAAACATTTGCAGCGTATTATAAGTTCAAACCTAAGTGATTTAATGGATTCTTTATAGATCCATAACAAAGTCTTTTTTATCATATATATATATAAATATATGTAAACGCCAGCAGTGTCCTGTGGGCAGCATCCTTTGACCACTGATGAAGGACTTAAGAATGACCAACACAAACTGTCCTGCAACAGACAACTCGCCACCTGTGATTTACACCTACATGGTTGAACAACAATGTAGGAGTGTCTAATAGAGTGGACAGTGAGTGGACACTTCAGCAGCACTACTGTGTCTGATCCACTCATACAAGCACAAAACAAAGTAACACACCACCAGTGTCACTGGAGTGCTGAGTGAAACCACCCAAATAATATCTGCTGGAGCAGATAAATGGAGAACCATTAACCATATATATCATGTTTCTATGTATAAGCATCGCCTTTACTTTAAGAGTGTAGAGCAGCAGTACCTGCTTCAACACAGGAAGCGATTGCAATTAGCTGTTCAGTTGGATCAGTTAGTGCAGGGAAAAGGGAACTCAAAATAAAATACAGGAAAAAAGTAGAACATGTGCCCTTCAACATCTGTCACAGACAGAAAGTGCACATGGAGCTCATTTACAGTGTTTCACAAAATATGCTGTAGCATAAGCAAATGTAAACATCCATCACGTCATGTAAAGAGAACCAATTATATCTCTACCTAAAAGCTCAGGAACTAAAAACAATCCTTTCTACAAACCCTTATCAGTGGTGTCTGTGCTATTTTACACAAGTCTGTGCCATTTTACACATCATTTGCTGTTGCAGATAAACACGACTTCCACCTCACTCTGTAAATCAACTTTGTGCTACGTTCCAGCATCTGGAGGAAGGGACCAGAGATAGTTTGCTGAGATATGTTTCCAGTCTGTTAATTGTTATTAGGCAGGTCGTGACACAGGGAGGATCCCCGTCTGCTTTTCACTGCTTTAGTGGTCAGGGCCCTAATCAAAGCCAGGCCAAAACAGCCTTACTCAAGCTGATTTAAACCATCCCCACCTCGCTCTCATCATGAGGTGCTTTGGCAGTACAGAACGTTTCGACACGAGGAAATGTTTAAGTCAGTGTATTGAATTTTTAGGACAATAAATAGATGTAGTATTTATTAAGATGGAGCCTCATGGTCTGGCTGTAATAAACAGACAGATTAAATTGCTGTTGCGTATTGTTCGGCGTCAGCCTCACACGTGGTGTTTTAACACATGGATGCAGTTATGATAGAAGTACGAGCTCACTGTACAAAGCAAGAAAGGCACCTCCTTTTAAAGGCTTACAAGTGCACTGTGAATACAGTGTGCTCATATAAAAATCTGTTTAAGATGAATTTGGAAGATCAATAGTCTTATTTTAATAAAGTTATCTTAACTGTGCTATGTCTCATTATTAATTATGTCTTTATGTCTCTTGTCTGTTTTGTGTTATGAAGTGACATCAAAAAAAAAAAAAAACCTCAACCTTGAAATAATTCTTGGATTTCACAGAGAGAAAGAGAACACACCCTGTTTCGGACAACACAACAGAAAGTGTGAATTTTGGGCAAGCTCGCAGTTTAGGGCGTGAAGACCATCAAACAGAAGTAGATTCTGAAGGACTTCTTCATGTCTTAAACCACACTGCAGGTCCCATCAAGAACATTTTTGGGGTCTAGAAATGATCAGTCAGTCAGGGCCTAGTTTTTAGTTCTCCTAAACAAAACATGCAGACTCAGTACATAGTTGCTTCAAGAATCTGAAAGGCTGTTCAGTGTGTGCTGGCACTGAACTGAAATCACATGAACAACTCATGGAAGTTAATTAAGAGTTCCTCCAGTCTATCTCCGAAGAGACCAGCAAACAACATCAAACAACCTAACTAATGAGTTTTCATCCCCGATCTAGCATCCTACTCCCCCCAGACAATATTCAATAGGCTGTTTACAAGATCAATTCAGTGGACCACAATGTATGTAGCAGTCTAGTGAGGCTGCAGCAGTAAACACTTAATGCAATAGTTCAGTGAAAAATCAAACACAATTTGAACTCTGCTTTTCCCCAATGCAGCCAGTTAGCCAGGTGTGCAAAGTCTGCCTCTTTAGCTTTATACTGGAATAGGAAAAAAACATTTGAAGTCCTAGATCATTTCTTGTGAAGTTTGCATTGCTTCTTTTTATCTAATCAAACCACTTATATACAAATGCTTGATCAGACTGGTTCAGAATACCCTCAACACAGGGACATTTGCTTCAGACATTTGGAACTGACCTAATCAGAGTGCTTCATAAGCATAGCCACTGGTCCACTAAATTTATTAAAAAACAAAAAAATCAGGTCACTGATCAAATGTCCAGCATTAAGGTGGTAATACAGCTATTTAGCGTTTTAATAGATAGCAGTATGTCATTCAGTCTCAGAAACCACATGACGTAATCGCAAATAAACTAGCTTATGTGGTTTCTGGCACTATTATCTATGGAAATGGGAAAAACCTCAGCCAGTTTTTCTCAACTCTGGTCCTGGAGACCCACTGCACTGCATATATTAGTATTTTCCTCGTTTTAACACACCCACTTTAACTTACAAAGCTGTTATTGAGCTGATTTGTTGGATCAGGTGGCAGTGGGTATCCAGAACCAAGGTTGAGAGACATTGATGTAAGTCACATGGTATGAGTGCGTGGTGATTTAGGCATTTAGGAGTTTACAAGATGCTTAGTGGTGGCTATAAACTGCAGTAGACTATTGAATATAACCAACTACAATTCTGTAATTGTGGATATGACCATATTTTCTCTGTGAGAAAAAAAATGAATGGCATTTTTGTGGTAAACAAAAATATTCCAAAGCCAATATATTTAGCAGTCTGAACCTTCCTCAAAATACGGCTATTGTGACACGCATGCTAACAATGCTGTGTACTAAAATAACATCCTCACCAAAATACCCCACACAAGCCAGCAGAGTAGCTGCTTTGGCAGTAGATGTATACAGTAATCCTAACCTTAACCCTAGCCCTAACCCAGTAGCTGGTGTTGGTGTATAAGAGTGTTTAAGTGTAATAGTATTCTTACTTTCTTGGATCATCATTGTAGTGCACAATAGTGCATTTCAACATGTATTTAGTGTTTATTGTATTTTAACTGCTAAACAACCTCATCATTCAGGGGATCCAGCGACTGTCAGGAGAAAATGCATACAGGACCAAACATAATGACTTTGAGACATTCTTCTTTACCACAGAGTGTGGTTATTTTTTAAAAACACCATTAATTTTTTTAATAAAGAAATCTGCCTTGACCTACAGCTTCTAATATGGGCAACTACAGTATGACCCACACCTTCAGAAGCCACGGTGTGCCAGTGTAAAATGAAATAAGCAAACCTTAGAGGTAAAACATGTCTTAGCTGACCTATTGCATTTGGGCTAAGGGGAATAATTGTACATATTCTTCTTTGGCTAACTGCTGCTTTGATTCTTCATAGGCAGCACTTGCGAAATATATCACAGAAACTATTTATAGCCCTTCCTATCACCTGCAGCACTGATCCAGAGCAGAGAAAACGTATCACCCCACTGCTGTCGCTGGCCAGCTCTGCTCACCCACAAACCTCCATCCATCTTCCACGCTGTGGAGACAGACTTTAAGGCAGAGTAGGGACTGTGAGCCAACTAACATAGTAGTGCTGTAGCCTTCCAGTGCCCAGAACACGCCTCCACACCAGTATTTACAAACACTGCTCTGGCAATGAAGGCGTGGCCGAGGATAAAGCCAACAGTAGAGCTGCTTGGCACAGTGATGTACAAAAGAGCAGCATATTTACTCTTAAGAAAAAGAGATGCTGTCAAACAATAAGATAGCATGAGACTTACACCCTTTCTCCATTTAACATTCATGTAGGATTGTTTAAAAGTCCTCTATAACATCTTGTATAACCTTATTATAAACTATAGGAATTGTCCAAATTCACTTTAGTAGCTATTTTAGGGGACACACATAGAATACTTCAGACTACATCACAATTTAAATATGTGAGACACATTAGCACCTTGAAATGTGTGGTATATGAGTGGGGCACCCACGCTTGTATCTTCTAAGAGGAATTATATCAGTTCTTTAAAGGTTTTGCATAATTCAACCAGTAATTTAAATGGGTTTAATGTTATATTTAGAGAAACTAAGACGTTCAGTTTCCTTTAGAATGTATTATTGTGTTTACAACTTAAAAATTAAGCTACGCAGGAATTTTGAAAAATCAGTGGAATTCTCCTTTAATGCTTCACTCTGTTTGGGTATGGGGGTGGGGAAACCACACAGAATGGTAAGCAAAGTGTAAGCATGGGTGGTTTGAGTCACTCGTTCATCAGTCCTGCGTGTGTGTAAGGGGGTCTGGCAGAGTTTAAAGTCAGCTATCCTCCCCAGCTGCTGGAGTAAATAGGGGTGTTGTTACACACGCCGGCATTCTGGGCATACCACGGGGCCACTGGGAGGGGCCAGGAGCGCACACACACACACACACACACACGCACACACACACAGACACCCCCAACACACACTCCTGCACGCGCTCTCTCTCTCTCTCCGTTCCACTAAATAACTGTGGGCAAAAATGGAGGGAAACACCAGCAAGGCTGTGAGTGCTGAGGAAAAAATGCATTTCTTTTTTATTTAGCTAAACGGAAAAAGAGAGGAATATGAGGAACACATATCAAATTATACCTCATAAGTGAATGTGAAATATAAAGTTTGTCTTGTAATGTAGGTATAATGATTTTGGGGTGCTAGTTTGGGGGGGATTAGCTACAGTAGCTAATGTTGTAGCTCGAAACATGAATCCATAAAGGTCTAAGTCCATTATCGTTCCTGGCTATTTTCTTATCCCAAATGAAGCTACTAAAAATATATGTGTCAAGTTTATGTTTGGTAGGTAAATATTTAAAATGAACACTATCACATATCGCCATATAAAAAGGGAAAAACATTCAGGAAAAACTTGTATATAAAAAAATTAAATATGTGTATAAACATATGTGAAAACATCTGAAACTAATAAAAAATAAATAAATTGGTATGTGATCAAAATATTTGAAAAGAGCAAACATGAACATGTTTAGCATATATTTTAATGAACATACATACTGCTTGTATCTCCAAAATTAAAACTTTACATGAAACAGAAAAACCTACTTTACAGTTAATGTAAGTCAATGAAAGCAGACTTTGCTCCAAGTCATTTTGGGATATTTTATCTGTCTATCGTATATTTTACACAATATAAAGACAACGAGTTTTCATATGAGCAAAAAACATGTGCATATATTTTGCTTCCATAGTTCCATTTTTTAACTATTTCATCAAAGAGTCAAAATAAATCTCGCCCTATAGTGTCACTGCTGTAATCCCAAACTGCGCTGTGTTTGAACTGTGTTCTAGAAGTTTTTGCAGAATTAGTCTGGGAGTAAAGAGACCTGGCATGAAACTTGCATCTCCAGAATGAAAACTTTACAGGAAACAGAAAAAACCCTACTTTACTTTTAATGTAAGTCAATGCAACAAAACTACATTCCAAGTCATTTATGGTTCTTACAGATGTTCATTGAAGTTAATATTTTCTTATGAAGGACACTTAGTCGAAAGAAATGCTTAAAGTATAATGCAAAACGGTTATTGGTCGTTAACTGAAGCTTTTAGACTGTATCAGTAAAAGTACTGCATTCTAAAAACCATATCCCTCTTTAATTCCTGTCTAAAGATGGCATGCAGTGTACCAAAACATTGTAGTACTCACGTCTGTGTGAGAAAAGAGGCTAAGAGGAGTGTTTGGTGACGTAGAGCCGCTTTACAGGGCGGTGTTCTCACGTTCCTGCAAAAAAAGGAAAAGAAAATAGAGCCGTGGAGCTGCATCTGGAATACAGAAGTCGCGGTTAGAGGAATCCATAGTAGGATCCCATAGTAAAGGCTGCTTGGCGTTCTCCTCCCGCTTCCTTCGCTTTCTCTTCTTTTTCGAGAATTCTGTTTCTGTCACTTGCTGCCCTGTAAGTTGGAT
Organism: Megaleporinus macrocephalus; assembly: GCA_021613375.1. NCBI lineage: Eukaryota > Metazoa > Chordata > Actinopteri > Characiformes > Anostomidae > Megaleporinus > Megaleporinus macrocephalus. The sequence continues at coordinate 20,178,852 of CM038719.1, forward strand.
GGATCTTTTGTTTTTAACACCTACAGAAACACATTCAGTGCTATTTTAAGGATTAACCGTAGAGCAACATCTGTGGAGTTCCGTTTGGATTTGTCACTGTTTTTTTTCTTTCCATCTAGAGGAGTTTCGAAGTTCTCTATGCGTGTTCCTCGCTCGTTCAGGGTGGTTTACGATAAAACATTCGCTTATTGGCTTAATTTGAACTCAGCTCAGCGGTTAACAGCTTAAGTTAGATGTGGATGGGCTGCGCAGCCTACGCCCCAAACTTTCCCCCCAAAACAGCGTGTGCTTCTCTAACGGCTCTGCTGCGGATGCTTTGCTGCCTGAGGAGCTCGACTCTGCTTCTTTTTCACTTTCAGAGCAACTTTTTACAAACTTTCTGCTACCGGTAACGTTCGATACTCGTTATTTCCGAGAGAGAAGCGAGTTTCGACCTTCTGCTGTGTTTTCTTGACGCTGAGACGAAGTTTTATCTCAGAACTCTTGTATTCTTTGGGGGAAACGAATCGCCTGTTTTTCCTCCAGATGGTGATAATTGTTTACGTTTGGGCGGATAGCTTGAGCTTTACTCTTCTATAGTGATATTTCCACGCTTACGTCCTACTTAAATTTAAAAAAATTCGCAGAGAAACGGATTGTTTACTAAAATGCCCCGTTACAATCATTTGAAAAGAGCGCACCCTGGCGTTCAGATGGTGAACTGCATGTGCTATGGGACACTAAGTTGAATCGCGCGGATGGTGGGAGGTGGCTCACTATTCATCTCTGGTTATGCACTTCTCTTGCCTTCCTCAGGTCGACACCACCATGCTGGCCGTTCTGGTTGGAATTGTAATTTTGCATCTCACAGAAATTATTCTTCTCATCGTTTCCACATCCGTAAACGTGAGTTTGAACTTTTAATGGCTTTTGTGTTTGTTGCACCCTATGTATGAATGTTTTGAGAATATGATGAACTGATGGGTGTATCCTTGGAAATTTGTCCTGTAATCCAGGCCTGGAGAACGTTTCGGGAGGAAAGTAAGGATCTCTGGTACAAATGCGAGACAAAAAATGGCGGATATCACTGCAAAGGTGCCAGTGACGCAGGTAGGCCCTGTCTTTGCAAAGCTTATTTGTGAGTTTTAAAAGGTCTCTGGGATCATTTACAAGACCATCTTATGAAAAATGTCTATTAATCAATGTACTGAGTGTGCAAAAATCCAGGTCTACTGTTTTGTCTCCCTGTCTGCCATTCAGACTGGCTGCAGGCAGTGCAGGCTCTGATGGTACTGGCCACTCTCTTCTGCATACTCGCCTTCATCTTCTTCCTGTGCCAGCTCTTCACTCTGACCAAGGGTGGCCGATTCTTCTTCACTGCCGTTTTCCAGATCCTCTCCAGTGAGTATAACCAGTCATTCCAGCTGGTCTATAGGGGTATATTATTATCATCCCAAAGAAAAGGCGAGTAGGTGTGTCTCCTTTCATGGACTCATCTCTCCTTTCTCAGGTCTCTTTGTGATGAGTGGAGCGATAATCTACACGGTGATGAGCAGTTCAGAGGTGCAAAGCAAAGAAGCAACGTACGGCTACGCCTTTGCGCTGGCTTGGCTGGCGTTCCCTCTCACTCTGCTCAGCGGTTTCATCTACATCATTCTGAGGAAGAAGGAATGAGGGCTGGGAAGAGGTTCCTCCCATGGCATCACTGAGAATCATGCTCAGTCCACAGACTCAAATGGCCTTCTCCTGCCGCCCTGCGTATCTGTGTCAAATGTGATCAAGGAAAGTGACAAGTCCTAAAGCTCCACCATGATGAAGACTCATAGAGGACGATACGCTCTGCCGTCTGTGGCTTGTGATTCTATTTATGTCACTTTTACATAGCTTTTGTAAATATGAATGTTGAAGTATTGTCAATGAAGGCCCCACATTTCAAAGCTAACCACAAAGGAGAGATATGGAGGACATCATCATCATCTTTTACGCTTGTGTTTTGTTTCACTTTCAACATACAGTATCTCGTTTCTTATAGAAGTACGCTTTCAAAGGGAATTTGTTTGACGACGACTTGAAATTGTACTTATTTCTGTGTGAAAGACCAAAAAAGAATTTTGTTATATAGTATTTTTTTTTTTTGTGTTGTTTTTTTGGTGTTCTTTCAAACGATGAAATGGTGCTATGTTTCTGCCTTCACTAAATTTAATTGCTAGACATACCTATAGGCTCAAAGTCTGTTAAATTGAGCAAAGTCATTTTATGTTGTGTATTGTACCTGTGCCCAAATATCCCTTTAAAAGCTAATACTTTTCTTTATGTATTCCTTTTTTTAACGAGACAAAAATAAATAATATCTAATTTTCCTCCGTCTCTGTTTGCAGTACTTAATTGGGTCACCAGAGGGAACTGAAGAACAACACAGGGCTGGTGAATTTAATGCACCTACAAAATGCTGTGCAAATGAAAAGGGGCGTGCGAGTCATAAAATGATTGTGACACTATTCAGCAATGCAGTCTTACCTAAGTTGGATTACTCTCTAGTGATATTATAAGGTACAGTTAAGAATATTCAGCTAGGCTAAAACTAGTTTAAAATAATACAGTTCAGCTTGCTTACACATCATGTCATTTTGAAAAGAAATATGCAAATATACAGGGTTACATAACCAATTGGTACATGTTAAAGTATAAGACAGACAATATGTAGCCATATATATATATATATATATATATATATATATATATATATATATATATATATATATATATATATATATATATATATATATATAAACTTACCTGGATCTTAGGAAGAATAGCTACTGCAAAGGCAGAAGCTAATTGGGATCCTAATAAAACATCAGGAACCTTCAGCCGCTATAATGTGTTACAGCTCACTTCAGCTAGCTAGTCATGGTAAAGAATTTACTGGAAAATGGAGCAAGCCCCTCTCATGGGAGACTAAAGAGAATGAAGTCATCTTTTAAAGTCTTTTCTTCATGGGAGGAAAACCAGATGTTTCCACACACTCCCTATAAGCAGTGCTGAAGTGGCTTATATCTTCTTGCCAACTCAGCTATACCTGCATGCAGAAATTTGATCACATATCTCACACCTTTGAACAATAAACAGGGTGTCTGTATTGTTAAAAAAAAAAAGCAGACATGAAGTGACCTTGGTCAGTGCTCCTTATTTTGGCACTCACAGTATGTATACAGTATTTAGAGAATTTCTACATAATAAATAATATAGCTTAGCTAAAAACAGCCATCTTGTTGTTGATGGTTTGAGGCAAACGTGAGGTTTTAGGCAGTTTGTACAAGCTACCATTATTTGTTTGCTACACTAACCTCATACCTTTAGCTGTATAAATGGATAAAATCCAAGTTAGACATAATACCGTGTAGTTATACACTTTATAGCTACAGTACAAAAATAGAAGCCAACTACAGCTAGCAAACAAGTCTTAGCTGACTCTGAGGCAGGTAATGACAGCTATGTTAACTCTCTGATTTAGGTGGAAGCGGCATTACAAATACAACCTCCTCCACCTGCACCAGTTTGTGCAAACTGGTTGGACACAGTGATGGAGGTAACTACGGCACACTTCAAACGTTTAAGCAGTGGTTATTACAGAAGGTACATAGAGCCAGGATGAGTGTCTGAAAGGCCTCCTGATCAATGAAAAGGAGGCTCTTTTGTATTTGCTCTGTAACTGGTTTTCAGTGCATTTTCATACTTAGGACCCAATAGTCCGGTTACAGCTAGATGATCAGGGCCTGGATAAATATATTAACAGGAACATAAATAATGTAACTAATCAACAAAATTTGTGTTAAAAGTTTTTACTATTTTACTGTCATTTGTCTTTTGTGTCAGAGTTCAATCAAATGAAATGGGATAAATTAATAGACTTTACATTTCATTAAAATGTATAATATCTCTAGTTTAATAGTTTAATTAATAGTAAGTTCTTGGATAACATGCCCTACTGTAATATATGTGTGTGTGTGTGTGTGTTTAAAAAAAGGAGTTAACAGTATGGATTGATAAACATTCAGGGTAAAACTGGAAGCATTCATACCTGTAAGTTAGCTAGAAACTGCATCTCGAATAATGATAAATAGTATAAACTTATGAAGGTATTTTTATATGCTTTATAAACAATCAAAAGGTTTAAAGGTGTATGCGTACATACAGTAAATAAATGATTCTAGAAGTAGTCTGGTATACATAGTATATGAATGAAATCACATTTGTTGCCACCCTATTGTTGACATACCATGGGTCAATGCCGTGAACACAGCAGTGCTCATACAGCCTAGGTTAATTAATAAAGTGTCCAGACAGATAAAGTACAGCCCTGCTGAAAAAAACCCTCCCTGATTTTCCTTTTGAATATAAATTGGCTTAATGGTTACTACTGCAGACCACAAGCTTCCTGTGGGACACCTTTAGATCCTATTAGGAAACCATCAACCATCATTTGGAATGAGTCCTGTTGAACTACAATCATTGACACTGTATTATCAGCCCATCAGGAAAAAGCTAAATATCATTAGTGACTATAACACAACACCAGGAACCAAGCATGATTTCTATGAAACTATGGTTTCTGTGATTTTTTTAGTAAGAAGCTGAGCCAGCTAATAGAAATCTTTGGATAGTGAGGATAACACAAAAAGCTTTCTGCCATCCCCTCAGACCAATGTTTGCTTTCATCATTTTATCACAGCCAGACAGTTAGATGAAGGATGACTTCTATGAAAAGCCAGATGGTAAGCAGAAAGATTATGCAGTGAGCACAGTGCTGGCATGCTGATGTTGAATCTCCTTCTTTGGTGTGGACCATCATAAAAATTCATTCTCATGACCAGCAATCTAACCCAGTGTTAATTTGGATTTGGATCGGACGAGATCCACGATTTATGCCGGATCACAGTTCAGTTGTTTCTATTTAGCCATGTCAAAACAAACCAAACTAGAGGAAAGGTCTGACAGGTCTGCACCAGATAATGTTTGGTGTGAGAGTACCTTTCATTATTCACTGATCTGAACATAAATACTCAAATCTTAATCATGCTTTTCCTCATCATGGTTTTTTTGCATGGAGGTAGACTTTAGATTTATTTGAGGGGGCAGCAAGGATGCTTTATAATAGGGCTTCCCACCTTCAGTCCTGTGGTTTAGCTGCAATGTGGTGTTTTCCTAGATTCAGGACTTCCTTACCTTCCTGATTCAGCTCCAGAGGGATGTGATCATTAGCTAATGATGTGGCTCAAGTGCAGAGAAAACAAGAAAGTGTGCAGGGCTGGCAGACTGCAGAACTGGAGCTGGTTTAAGAGGAAAAGAGTGTTACAGTGTTACTTATTTAATGCAACAGAAATCTAAAATTACAAATAACACCTGCTGCTTATACTTGTCTCCCACTATGGTATACTTTTAATCACACATTAGTGTTGTAGCAGTAATCTCTTTTAAATAAAGGCAAATTCAGTCTAATTCAAACATTAAGATTCAATGTGAAATGAATCATTGTAGAGACACTTCCTTACAGTGGTGGCAATAGAAACTTGGGGTCATGATGTCCAAAACACTAATACAACCATTTTTACTATCTAAATCTAACCCACATATGCTTTTATATGAAATGTTGATATGATTAAAGCAGCAAAAAGGTTTGCTAGGAATTTATTTGCCATCTGACACCTTGAATGGATACGATTTAAGCCTAAATCTTCTCACAACTATTTAAAACAATGCGACAGTCTGGTATAAAACAACATATTCATGGCTCTTTATCTTTGGTAAAGTATTGTTAGCTTGTAGTGGCCAGATGTCTGGTTCCTATCACCACCACTGTAAAAAAATTGGTGAGTTGGTGAACGGAGCTGGCACATTTACATAGAAAGAGCATTTAAAAACAAAACACTTTAAATGACTAGTGTACATCTTAAGTTTCTTTATAGTGAATTTTGAAACAAATGATGGAAATCTCCTTTAATGTTGCCATGGACAGCAAGGTAACCCAGCATCTGTAAACAAGTTTGCATTTAAACATGTAAACCTTATTGTAATTTTACCAAAATATGCTCTAAAATGCTGAGAAATTAACTTTACCAATAGCTAAAGTGATAAGCTGTGCTATTCTGTGCTCTGAGAACTCCACTTCACATTTGCAGACCCCCATCTCCAGCATCCCCACTCTCTACAGGTCTCTGCGACCCCTGCTGTTTGTGGCTGGAGCTGCAACTGATTTACAGGTTTGGGGATTGCCAACAGAAGGTGATGATTCAAGGGTTAATATTAATATATATGAATGATTCAGTTGTTACATTTATTTTCGAGGGTTTACAGAGACCCACCCCCTTCTCTACAGAGTTCTTTCTGTATGTTATGCCTTCTATAATTTATTCTATTGCATATTGCATCATCCCCTCAGACCATGGTTTGCTTTCATCATTTTATCACAGCTAAACAGTTAAGTGGAGGATGGCTTCTAAGAAAAGCCAGATGGTAAACAGGAAGATAATGCGGTGAGTACAGTGCTGGCATGCTGATGTTGAACCCCCAAGTTTGGTGTGGGTAATCACAAAAATACATTCCCATCACCAGCAACCTGATGTAGTGTTCTTTTGGGTTTGGATGAGATCCATGATTTTTGCCAGACCACAGTTTACTTGCTTCCATTTACCAAACTACCAAATCAAACCAAACTAGAGAATAGGTCTGACAGGTCTGCATCAGATAATGTTTGGTGTGAGAGCACCCTCACTGATCTGAACATAAATACTCAAATCTTAATGATGCTTTTCCTTTTCATGGTTTTGGTGCATGGAGGTACACTTTAGATTTATTTGAGGGGGCAGCCAGGATGCTTTATAACAGTGCTTCCCGAATTCAGTCCTGTGGTTTAGCTGCAATGTGGTGTTTCCCTGGATTCAGGACTTCTTTACCCTCCTAATTCAGCTCCAGAAGGATGTGATCATTTGCTAATGATGTGGCTCAAGTGCAGAGAAAATAAGAAAGTGTACAGGGCTGGCAGACTGCAGAACTGGAGCTGGTTTAAGAGGAAAAAGACTTTTATGTTTCATATTTAGAAAATGCATCTTAAAATCAGAAATAACACCTGCTTTTACAAATTCAGTCTATTTCAAACATTAAGATTTAATGTGAAATAGATCACTGTAGGGACTCTTCCTTACAGTTGCAGCAATAGAAACTTGAGGTCTTTACAGAGACATCCCCCACTTATCTACAAAGGTCTTTCAGTGTGTTATGCTTTCTATACTTTATTCTGTCGCATGTTGAGTTTTACTAATTCAATGAAGGAACCGAGTTACCAAATTTTAAAATGCATTAATAATAAAGATTTGAAAGATAAAAGCTTACATTACATTGGAAAGAATAGAGTCTGATCTTCCAAGCCTGTATATATTATATATACCTGTCTGTATATGTTGCTAAAGTGTCCCAGGCAGCTTCTCCTTCAGCTGGGCTTCAAAGAACCTAAACGCATTTGAAATTTGGGACTTCTGGACCACTTATACTTTGATTTGCCCAACTCAGCCTCAGTAGTATGCACTTTAGCCTACATGCAGCAAAATTCATTTGGTATAGTTCACCTCCTTTATAGTTTTGTGATTTATTTATTTATTTTTTGCATGTATGTGTATTCTGCGGACGACTTGTATTTGGCGCCACTACATGCTGCTGATGAGAAGAGCTACAACTCAGTCAATTGGATGTTCACTAACGACTTCTTCCTGACGACAACTTCTTTTACAGTGCCCCACTTGGTATGCAGTAGCAAACAGTGTCACTTATAATGGGTAAACTAGTGTCAAGAGCTTTATTTTATTTTATTTTGGTGCATTTAAGTCCTCTGAGCTCATATTTGTTCATAAAGTACTATAAAGAGATGACCTCTGGTGGTGTTCAGGTAGCCTAGGTATACTAACAAGTTTGTTTTTGTAGAACATACTGCTGAAAATCATTACACTATGCTGCACTGTGACAGTACTAGTGCACACCTCTTGGATCCCCCTTGAAAACATGAATCCTTTACATTATAGGTGGAATACAGATGTGCAATGTTATTATTGCTATGTACTTTTTTTCCACAGCACCTACTCAGACACTCAGACAGGAGGATTAGTAAATTCCTCTGAGGCTAGATGCACTGCGCCAAGCTTTCACCTTAAGTGACACTGCATAAAAACTATGTCATCACGAACAAAATGGGTTGTTATCCCACTAGTCTTTAATCTTACTCTCAAATTTGACATTTCAGTTTCTTAGACACTGTCTTTGAGATGGTACTGCTAAGAGTTCTGGCCAGAGTGAGATCTGAGATTTGTCCAGCAAGAGCTCCTTCAGAGGGCTAGTTTGGACCAGCTATTGTAAACAATGAAAATGACCGAATACCAAATAGATTTTAGATCAGGATGGATACATAAGAGCTCAGAGAAGCTACATTATTTATTGCTCACATTCTGCCACATACCAGGATGATGGATTTGTTGACCATCTAATGGCCATGATTTCCTTTTTCTTCGCTACCAGCAAGCAAAGCCTGCACTGGGCTAAAGCATACCTACTCATTTTAGGGTAACAGCTACTTTCCATCACAAGTAAACATCCAGTCATACAGAGCAGAGACAGAGCAGAGCAGTTTATTTGAGGTGTTTTTGTTTTGCTATTGTGATCACCGTCTCCTCTTGTGTCTCTTAGAAAGGGAAGTTGCTGATATCCAATATTCTGCATTTACATATGTGTCAATGCAGATACATAAACCTTAATCAAATCTAAAAACTGTAACTAAATACATCTGAATTAGCAGAAATGTAACATTTATTTCTGCAGCATTACAAATATTCTGCTCTGCCAGGTTTCATCAGCTACATCACCAAATATTAGATTTCAATATTGGTCAATACTAATATGATTTTGATATAATTGTGCATCCCAATTTGTGATACAGGGGGCTAAGGATAAGGTTAATTTCAACTAACTATATATATATATATATATATATGTGTAGATAGATGTACACTGTGTGTATTTCAAATATCCAGCTGTTTGCAGCGTCTCTCCACGCTTTCTGCTGTTTTTGCAGGATTCCTGACAGATTTAAATGTAAAAATTGTTATAAACATTATAACTTATTTAACTTTCAGACCTTTTATGACACATTGTATGTTTAGATATGTAGTTTATTGTGGGGGTTTTTTGCTCACATTAGAAAACACTTTTCAGTGATGTTATCTGCAATGCACCATTTTATTCATCGACTCTGTTGGACTGAGTGGCCTCTGCCACAACTTACTGTAAGTAAATGATCTTTATGTGTGACTGCTTTGATCAGCCGGTTTGATCCCACAATTTCTCCTTCCTCTCTCTGTTTATGTTCCTGTAGTACAGTCTCAACACTGCTGTTCATGTTGATCCAGACAACAGGAAACGTTAATGATGGCTACTGAGTGATGAGTTGAAAACATAACTTGGTCACTGAACTCAGTTTATTTTGATCACTCTTCTTTCTGCCTCTGGATCAAAATATCACTCCCATGGTCAGCAAAAAGAGACTTTCTTTAGATTGTGTGCTCATTTCATGATAAATAAAACAATAGAATGCTCCAAAATAGCCTAGAATAAACTATCTTTACTTTGGTGTATGTTAAAAGTTTAGGTTGTTTGTGCCCTCTTCTATAAAAGAGCTATTTTGGAGATAAATGTATTTCCTTTGATTTTCTATTTTGGTGATGTCACAGTAATGTTTACACTTTTAAATGTAGGCTTGTTTACAGGTGTTGGGTTACCTTGCCTTCCATGACAAAGTTAAAGAGAAATGTAGACTAAGTAAATGTAATTTAGAGTGGTTTGTTTTGAAATCACCTTTTACAGGGAAACTTACAGGGGAACTTAATTTTTTAAGCGGTCTGGCCTTTAAAAGATAACCCTTCTTTACAGAAGTTTTATTACATGAAAAGGTTATGAATTTGGTGCCTGATGCCAGAGGCATTGTTTTGGGCCTAAACCATTACTCAAGGTGTCGTAATATTTAAAAAATCCCCAAGAAAAAATTCTTCCAGCCGCTCCTCTATTATCATATATCACTACCAACACTACCATCTATATCAACATTACATATATAAAGTCATGTAGGGTCACAGGTTAGATTTAGATAGTAAAAATAGCTGCAGGACAGGATGTTTTGGACATTATATCATCTGATTTCTATTGACAACAAACCATTTCACATCAAACCAGTCTGAACGGCTTTGCGTACATCTTTATGTTTGAATAACACCTCATTTTTGAAAATTCAGTGGAATTGTCTTTTTAACTGGAAGAGATTGCTACTACATCAGCATCTTGCTTTATTATATACAGTAGTGTGAGAGCAGTAGTTTTAATTCCAGTGCCTCAGTTATAATTTTGAGAGTTTTAATAGGTTTTCTAACTATGCAACTCTTAATTTCATCATCTCTCTTAAACCAGTGTTTCCCAGTCTACACAGTTTTTTTTTATCTGCACTTGAGTCACACCATTAGCTAATGATCACATCCTTCTGGAGCTGAATCGGGAGGGCAGGAAAACACCACACGGTGCAGGACTGGAGATGGGAAGCGCTGTTATAAAGCATTCTGCCTGCTCCCTCTTCAAATAAACATAAAGCCTACGTTCGGTGCTCCACCAAGAAATACAACTAGGAAACGCATGATTAAGAGTAATAACTCAGAATCTGGCCACTATCTTAAAGTCTTAGATCTTTGAGCTTTGTTCTTTGAGCTGGAGAACCGAATCTGCTGAGAAGACGCAGGAAGAGTTGAGCAGTATGGAGGCAGAGGAGCCAGCGCAGATAAGTGGAGCAACTCGCCATCATGGAGAACATCCAGCAGGGACAGAAGCAGAATGTCCCGAAAGTGTCGAAAACAAGAAGGTACACACCCATCAGGTTTAGTTTTCATGCTGCACCCCAACCCCCCCACCCCTCCACCCCCCTCTCTCTGTGGCCCACTTCTCTATTCTATTTAGTCTCTGTATAATGCATCATTTTTTAATGTGTGAATGTAATGAGCTCTCATGTGACTTAGTAACTTTGGGATAAGAAAGAGACTGTTATCCTGTAAAAGATAACAGGAAAGAAGAGGGTTTGTGAGAAGCAAAGGGAGAGCTGAATTATAAATGTTATTGTGCATTTTAGTGTGGGAGTTGTTTATTCCACTAGTTACAGGGTTTCTTGATATTTTGTTTTATTTTTGGTTTTTATGTGTATTGTTATTGCACATTTTTATTTGTCATTACTGAATGTAAACTGCTTCTTAAATTCTGTTTTTTATTTAAAAGTAAAGTGTCAGTTGTTTCATAACCCCTGCATAATTCAACCCCTGAGACGTAAACAAAGTAATTTAGATTGCTTTGTCGTGAAGCGTTTCATTGAAAAAATCTACATAATTTTCTTTAAATAGCAAAAAGGAAATCCAATAATATAATTAATATTAAGTAATGTATATGCATTTATTTATACTTCAGGTGTCAAAACCTCAAAATTACCCAGCATCTTTTTTATTTATGCTTTGTGTTTTCTTGTTTTTCATCAAAAAACTTCAAAAACAGTGCTTCCCTACACTGGGGTCCTGGGGGTCTATTTCTCAGCACATTTTAGTGTTTTCTCCTCTCCCACCTCACCTGATCCAACTTCAGCTCCATAACATCCCCGTACCTTAAAGTTAATCCTCTATATTTAAAGTGGGTGGATTAAAGGATCGGGATTAACATTATTTATCATTCACCTCAGATGCTTCTAGTTAGTCTTTTTGATATCTAAAGTATGCTTCTTTGGTTTACGATGGAAGGCCCTAGACTAACTTCTAACAAACTTGGATTTGGATTGTCACAAAACTCATTTCATAAATGCCCTAATGTCACCCAGTCAGTTTAGGATGCAGCCAGGCCTTCAGCGGCTCACACAGACAACAGGTTGAGATTACAGCGTGACTAACTTTTATTTAAGCAAATATCAAAATGTACTTCTATTGCGAGGTAAGGGTCATGCTCCTTTAAGAAGTGTTCGGTCACTGATATGTATGTTTTTCTCGCTCGTGTTTTTGTTTGGCGAGGGCAGCTAAACGTTGCTGTTTTATTGCTAAATGCTAAAGCTAGCCTCAGTCACTCCACGGCTCTCTCCTTTTCCTGCAGTTGTACCGTCTCTCCGAACGAAGCTGTGAATAAAGGCCGCCGTGCTTTAGACTTTCAAATGGTTTCAGACTGACTCACTTCCTCAAGCGATTTGAGCTTAATGTTGTGGGTATTACCCTAGAACAGTTAACTCTAGCCCAGGGAACTTCAGCAGAGAAAAAAGTTCCACAAAGTGACCCCCGTCTACGGCCTGAATCCAGGGCCAAGAAAAAGCTAACACCTCGTACAAAAGTGGGGGGCAGCGATTACAGAACCATTGCAGCTTCAGGAAGGTCACCGTATAACTTAGATACGCTGTCAGCTTGCTAGGAAAGCTCAACTTTTTGAAGTTTGCTTTTTTATTTGAATGGCCTGATTAAAACAATGCATTTACGATTGTGACAACCACATTTTTAACACAGATAGCTCCAACTGCAAAAGTTTAAACTTGACTACACACATAAAGAAATTAGTCAGCTGAATGCTGGTGTTAACAATGACTGGATGACTCAAAATTATTATTATTATTAATAATAATAATAATAATAATAATAATAATACCAATCATGGTCGTCGCTGCTATTGGCGTGACGACAGAGATGTGGGCGGAGCTTTCACCCAACTATTATTATTATTATTATTAAGTCTTCAAGAAGTAATTCCGATTCCACTCAGATTAAAAAAGTACAGTAACAGCACAAATGAGGTTGTAGGGTACGTTTTAAACACTAGTGCAATAAGTATAAACTATAAATAAAGAACAGTACAGAAACATGTTTGTTTTTTTAATTGATGCTGTGGTGAATGCTGCAATAATAATCATAATTTGTTTATTTACGTTCCACCGACTCTTCCTGATTGATGTATGAACGTACGGATGCATGTTAAACAACTATTCCAGTAACCGTGTGATGGATGGAGTTGGATACAAATTCCGTGTACTCTTCATAAACGGCCACAAGATGGCAGCAGACTGTTAACGTTGCATGTTATGCGTGGGTCTGCTCCTACCATCTCATTATGCGGCCTCATATGAGCATCACTTATACTTATTAGTAGCAACAATAATGAAAAAATAATAAAAACATAAATTGGCTCATTTTTGCTTGTTCACAGCAAGTCGAGGTAGAAAACCCTGCTTATACAGCAGAGGAGATTTTCTGGTGAATACTGATGACACTAAACCTTTCTCAGAATTATTATACATAAAGTGTACAGAGTGAATGGATTAACACAGTATGACTGCAGCTCACGGCTTTGATCTCTTGGGTTTGTATTAGGCCAACTTGCTACATAGATCTGTGAAGCTGAAGAAGACATTTGGTTCACAAAGATTTATTGTCAGAGGTTAGAAGAAAAACTTTGAGAAGTTTAGTCAGCCATTTAGTCATCAGAGGTTTAATTAATGTCAGTTGATTTTATGTTTAACATAAGGTGTCTGAGTTTTGAGTGTTCGGCCTACTTTGCTGGAATGCCCTTCAATACAACAGTACATATAGAATTAGAAGCAGAATCAGAAAGTCATCATCTACAACAAGTACAAGGAATTGTTCCAAGTCAAGTCAAGTTTATTTGTATAGCGTTTTTTACAACAATGCTGCCACAATGCAGCTTTACAGGAGTTTAAAAGCATGAAAACATGAAATCACAACACTTTATCCCCTGTGAGCAAGCCAGAGGCGAAGGGGGCAAGAACTCCCTCAACTGGAGGAAGAAACCTTGGGAGGAACCAGACTCACAAGAGGAGAACCATTCTCCACTGGTCACACAGTATTTACAGTTTATTAAACTAAAGCTGAGTCTGAAGGTAAAAGCTTTAGACACTGTACAGGTGCTACATCAGGTGGATGATACAGCAATGCAGTCAAAGATGGAGCAAAGGGTACGAATGGAGACGAGAACTGGTTGGTGTCAGGTGACAGTATTCGTTGGGACAGGTGGGTGGTTATTAGCTCAGAAAGAGAAAAGAGAGTTAGTTCTGGTTTGGGTTAATTCCAGGTGTCAACATAAGTTCCAGTTAAAATATAGAAAAATATATAGAATACAAAATATAGCAAATAGTCTACATTAACATAAAGGATATGTAATGAGCGTTGCTTATTGTTACAGTTTTAAGTATTGAAATATACAGCTTATTTATGTATAGTAAATATATACAGTTACAGGTAAAATTTTGAACATTTACAGCATTTTCTGTGTCCTGGTGGGTTAAATGATGAAAATGTAATACTACATGTTTTTTTCAAGTGTCCCTTTAGCTGAAGTGCAGAGTGACAGTTCTTGAACGACAAAAAACACTTCGGTTTTTAGAGTGGGTATAGAATGTTGCAGTCTGAAGTTTCCCCAGCAGCGTATGATTAAGAGCTTATGAATCTAATAAAAAGGCAGGTAATTTTCAAAAGATTACAGGTTATTATTTAAAATGTGGGTCTAATTATTTTATTAAAACAGCTAAACATTCAATAAACGTAAGCTAAATATAGAATACAATTTAGGGTGCTTAACTAGAAAATATTGTGTTAATGAGTTTTAGATATTGTCTGGGCCTTGTACATGTCTTCAGGTGTTAGGAGGAGAGAGGACTAGGACCTTGGATATTGTCATTGTCTAAAGAAAAATATGTCCATTTTTTTCCATTTTAATTTTTCTACATCGTATGAACATAACAGCTGCTGTGTGTATGACTAAATTGAGCAATAGATACTTTTTTTGTATATATATATATATATATATATTGTATACGTAGTCCAAGAAGCTGAACCTGTTTGTGGATACTTGCTGGATCAGTGTTTCTTCTGAAGTCAAGGGTGTTAATATGGAATATCTATTCACTTCCTTTGCTACATTGCAGGGTCTGGATTAAGGTGCTAAAACAGGGGCCCTGGGGAACCCCCTAACTAACCTCTTGGACCCTGTGAATGTCCAAAGGCCATGTCTTGGGGATCTTTAAATATCAATGTGTTATGACTGTTTATTAGGGAGTATAGATGCTAAAATTCATGGAATTTATGGAAAGTGTTAGGCCTGCAATCAGAAATCTTTTATCTCAGTTAAGTAGAGATGCAATCATCTGCCTCAGGGTGGGACTATAGCAAACTGATTCACCAAATTGGTCCTTCATAGTCTAACACTACAACTTTGCTTGGTAAATCTTTACAATACCACAACACACAGATGCATGCTGCACCCTAGAACTTGACCAAAACTTTTGAAAACGTGTCCAATTTTCCAAAAAAAAAAAGGTAAAAAGAGGGAATTCTTACTTATTTCTCAAACTGAAGTCAGAAGAAGAGATGTGTAAGACCTTGGTTAATGTGGGGAGGAGCACACCTGCCCTGCTATAGTTAACAAGCCGCCAGCATAGCAGGAGAAACAAGCCAACATGGGAGCCCTTGAAAACCAAGGAGAAGTTCAAACTGGTCTGCATACTTTTGGACCTATGTTCTGTTTTTGTGCCTTTGACATTGTAAATAGAATCTCTTTGCTGTCTTCTCACAAATGAAGCCATCAATGCTGTCCAAAGAAAAATGTGTATTTCCAATTAAAAAAAATTTATAGTAAAAGATCAAATAGAAATGCTCCAAAATCACATGGGAAAATTCTGGTTGCATTTTGGTTGCACGTCTGTGTCACAAACTGACACTAAGACATAATGTTATTAAAACAAAGGAGTAGATTAAAATGCAGAAATGGATGTTTGGCATTAAAAGCTTAAATTAGTTTAAAGAAGTTTTATGTCTGGTTACAAATAAAGCAGCCTGCAGCAGGTGTTTAAGTAGAATATGCCCAAGGCTATATTGACCAAGATTTGCTGCCATTACCACCTCTATCACAGAGGCACAACAAATCTATAAACAGATAAACAGAGCATTACATTTGCTTACCTCAACTAAAAGAGTTCTACCTTCCTCCCTACCCTTCAACACTTCCTAACCCAGATTATGTACAATTACAGGTCCTACTGCAAGTCTGCGTTGCTAACATATTGGAAATGTCAAGAAAACTCAGGGGGCCCATAATGGCCTCACAGCTCCATTTCAAACGTGGTTAACCTTAAGGGTTATTTATCACTGCCGGGGTCATGGGGGGACAGCCAGTATTTACCACAGGACATAGAGCCCCTCGTCTGGGGATGGGATGGGGTGGGGGTGTGGAGGATATTGTCCTGTTCTCGTGTACTCAGTCCTCTACGTCTGCTTAGTGGAATGTCCACCATATTAGCTATTTTGGCTCCATCCATCTATACGATCATTTGGACAGCATTTGTCTGGAGAAGACATTTCACTTTCACAGCACTAAGTATGGCCCCTGTGTTCCTGCCCACCTTGTCCCATGCTTCAGCTGATGAAGACCTCAGAAACTAACACCTCCAGCCGGCCCTCCCCTCGCCTTTCGCTCTTTAGATGGGCCGTCTTTTTCATCCTGGGCGTTCGTTTCCAAGGAACAAAGGCAGGCCTTTTAGATGGGAGTAAATGATGGAGAAAATGGGGAAGCTGGGAGATATTCAGGCCCGATTTCATCACGGCCATAAATCTCCCCAAAATCAAAGCCTAGCCCCCGCCCAGGTCCCTCCCAAGCCTCTTTGTGGTGCTAATACACATTAGGGTGCGGCTGGCTGCTCACTTTGACTGCTTCAGTGAAGAGACCTGGCCCAGGCTGCAGATGCACAACCCGGAGACGCTTTTGACCTTTGGCCCCAACAGTTTAAACTACTGCTAGCTTGAGCGCATAGGCCTCTTGAGCACAGCGAAATCCAGACACATTTTTATATTAACGCAGAGAAATTACTGAAGTTGTGTTTATTTAGGCTATATTTAACAACTAAGGCTGTGTTTGTTTAGACTGTGTTCTACAACTAAGGCTGTGCACACCTAGGCTATGTTCTACAACTAAGACTTCGTACACATAGACGCTGTTCTACAACTAAGGTTGCATACACATAGACTACATTCTATAACTAAGGCTGCGTACACATGGACTATATTCTACAACTAAGACTTGGTACACATAGACTACATTCTACAACTAAGGCTGCGTACACATGGACTACGTTCTACAACTAAGACTTGGTACACATAGACTAAGTTCTACAACTAAGGCTGCGTACACAGACTACGTTCTACAAGTAAGGCTGTGTACACATAGACTATGTTCTACAAGTAAGGCTGTGTACACATAGACTACGTTCTACAAGTAAGGCTGCGTACACATAGACTACGTTCTACAAGTAAGGCTGAGTACTCATAGTCTACGTTCTACAACTAAGACTTGGTACACAAAGACTGTGTTCTACAACTAAGACTGTACACAGGCTACGTTCTACAACTAAGACTACACATAGACTACGTTCTACAACTAAAGCTATATTCTTATTGGCTGTATAGCGAAGTCTGTGTTAACATTGGCAACATTGAGTAAATAAATCTGTGTATGTTGTTTACATTTGCATACTGTAAATGGTGATATTCTTGTTTGTTTGTTTGTTTGTTTGTTGGTTTAAAATCACACTTGACTGCACAAGCACATAACACTGTTTCATGACCCTATGGTAGCATGTCAGCAGTGGCTAACTTAATAATGGGTGCTTTTATTGCAAAAGTGTGTTTATGACGGATTTGGATCACTTCAAAACCAATTCAGAAAGAAATCAAACGACTGTAATGTAGAAGTCTGAAATACAGACTGAGAGCAAAGGACGTGTTAGGAATGTCCTGATCCTGGAGTTTTTCCTTTTGCAGAAGCACATGTTTGAGTGCAAACGGTGACCCAGTAACACGCTGCTCCCCGCTAGGATATGCATGCATATGAGCTACTTTTGAAGCGTGGAGAAGAGGCTTTTTCAGGACCTCTAAATAACCCATCTAACACGCTCAGCTCCCTTTTCTTCTCAGTGACCTCTTCCCCTCTTGGTTCAGCTCTCAAGCTCTCAAGGAGTAGCACAAAGGCTTCCTCTACACTCAGCTAAAGTGAGTGATCATTGTGAAGCTGATGGTCTGACATGCTTTAACTTTATGACTCTTTCAAAGCTGGCTCAGGCCTTGTGCTCCACATAGCCCAAAAAGAGCATCAGATGCAACAAGTCATTTTGTTGGATGGATGGGAAGAAAAACGCTCCGGCATTATCAGAGATTAATCTGAAGCTCTAGAAATGCACTTGTTCTCAAACTCATTGTACACTCTAAAGCACTGTAGCTGTCATCACTGGGTTACAGAGCAGGTTTGTGTGAACCTCTCACCTGTTTACTTCTACTGACACTCCTCTAACTGTCTCTGTCTCTCTGTCAGGTTGATTTTTCTCTACTTCTTCTTTTGAGATGAAAAACAAAGCTTTGACAGTCGGTGTCACACATCTTGGAATGAAACGTTTTGAAACCAAGCCAGAAACTGATTGAAAACAATTTGGCTTTTTGTTGGAGAAGAAAAGCAGACGACGTTGACTTTGTTTTCTGCTTATCATCAAATGCAGGATTGTAGCTAGAATATAAACATATCCAGTGCTGCCTGCTGTTAGTATAACTTTGTTAGTTCCTTTAAAGAGGTAGTATTAGAGCTGGTCAGCCCATATGTTCACTATGCAGGTTCTTTAGGGCCTCTAGTGTCTTCCCCTCATGTCAAAAAAGCCTATTATTTACAACTTTAATGAGAGGTTGAAGTGAAACTACACATTTGCTGATGTGCATGTGTACATATGGGCGTGCAACCTCTGTGGAGACAATGTATAGACCTGAATTTAGACTTTATAACAAAAATGCAGAGGAGGGAAACTTTACTAAAGCCTGGCTGAACACTGAAGGCAAACTCTACCCACTAGCTGAAGCATGCGTGACTCACATGTCAGTGGGCTCTAAAAGGGCCTGAACAGCCTGTGTAAATAACTAAATGTCTGCACAGGTTAATTTGTTCTAAATGTACGCTGTAGCTCCTACACATGCCCATCATTCAAACACAAAACAATGATGATCTAGTGAAGGCTTAGTTACAACTCGGAACTAATGCAAACTGGACATACTGGGCAAAATGAATGCATATCTTTCAGTAAATATCAACTATCCAGTATTTAGCCAAGCCATTTTACAAAAAGTATTTAATATTTGAAAATGTATAAAAGGAAATTGGCTGTTAAATACAAACAACAGATGGAGCAAACTGTTTTATTAAGGAGGGAGGAGTGTAGTGGGAGTGCTGGGGTGTCAGGTGTGAATATGTAGCAGTTGAAAATGGCTTGCATGGATCATAGATCAGGTAGGAGGGCCCCCTTGCAGGATTTAGCTCAGGGTAGTAGCGGATTGTAGCATATGTCTGTTTTTTTTTTGTTTTTTTTGCAAGCTGTCTAAAGCAGTGGTGTCAAACAGGGCTACGTACAGGCTATAGCTGCAGGATTAGCATTTTTTTTTCTTTTGAAATGTCATGCATAATAAAATGTGAAGATGTAAACAAAGTTATTCAAAGTGGTTTGATACAGAAATAATATTTTTTTTGAGAAATTGTACAAATTGTTAACAGTGGTGTTGATAGGCACCATTGAAGTCGTCCGAAGCCTGTGATGACTCTGAAAGCTTCCTGGTTAAAAATATGCTGCCTGATTCTTTTACAACACCTGGCTTTGTCTAGTTCAGAGGTCGGTAACCCAAATGTTAAGAGGAGCCATTTTTGATCTGTTTCTATCTGGTGGGGGATACAGCTTTTTACTTCTATTTTATTGGTGTAAGGTTTTACACCAGTAAAATGGCTGCAAACATATCCCTCTGTATTATACAAGCTTAATAACATAGTACAATATAATATAAAAAGGAGGATTATTGATTTTTTTACATAAATCCTGCTCTAGAGCTGCAAGGGGATAGTAAAAGAGCCATATGTTGCCAACACCTGGTCTAATTTATTTATTTATTTATGGTGCAGAGCAACCTACAGGGCACTGGAAGAGAAAAATAGTAATCAAAGAAAATGTATTCTTTTAGATTTACCTTTTTTTTATCAACATTGCATATATTTAACAAATGATAGGGTGTAGGTTCTGGTCATTTGGATAGTAAATAAATGGCTATTTTGCTTTGAAGGCATCAGAACTTTGATTCCTATCACCCCCACTGTAAAGAAATCTGAGTTGGGTTTCTGAATCAACAACCTTACTGAGCAAAGAGAAAAGATACTGTAAAATATGGTTTCTGTGCACTGCAGTGAGTCACCCTGTATAGCCTGAAAAACTCTGACACATGTCCATATGTATTAACGTCATACATAAAGTCGGGGGAGGCAGAGGGATGGGGGGGTTCAGCCTCACTAACTTATGTTACAGTCTTGGCTGGCTTGTTGTCCATCAGATAATGTTAATGGCTTTGAGCTCCGCCTTCACAAGATCTTTACAGTTTGAGTCTATCCTAATAAGCCTGTGGCAACATCCACGTTTGGCACAACATTTCTTATGGTCGTTCACAGATTTTACCTTACAGGCAAGACTAGATGCATGCACATTTCAATATTTTCTTTAATACTTTGTCACAAACAGTACTTTAGTAAGAATATACTGGTGTTTTACAGCAGGCTAACCAATCAGTCGATCAATGTAAGACTGTGACATTGAAACCACAGTTGAACATTGTTACAGCCCTACACGCCACTCAAGGTGTGAGCTCTGTGATAAACTCCATTGTTGCCTCTCATCTTCAACCTGTAACCTCTGAAGACTTTGTACTGTGCCTGCACTTCTGTGCATAATTACAGATCTCTGGGCCTCTTTCATTTTCCCTCACTCTGCTGTTTGAGCGAGCCCGGATTTCAACCCCAGTGGAGCAGAAGAGATGCTATTTACCGCATTTTTGGATGCACAAGTGAGGATTCAGTTGAGGCTGCCACAAAGAGTTTAGCATTACAAGCCCTGAGTCGCACTCCTGGCATCAGATGTACTTGCTTAAATACACTCCAAGGTATAGTTACATACATGTATAATTATATGTGTCCTGGTGGTGTTTGGACAAGCGCTGGAGAATGTGCAATAATTAGACTGTCAGAAGGAAGGAAGGTAACGGTCAGGGTGACGGCTTCTCTGCTTTGTGCTCAGGGAGTGGATCAGAATGTTATTATGACCATCCTTCACAAGGTTAAACCACTTCAATTGGCTCCCTCTAGGACAGACGCCTGATTAAATAAAGGCGAGCTAAGAAAGGCCAGCCTGGGTTCAGCCTGTGCTTTCTGCTAGTTTAACCCTGCTGACCTCAGTTGGACTTTTCAGTGTGTTAGCGCAGAGATGCTTTAGGTGTGTGTGTGTGTGTGTGTGTAGAGCTGTGGTTAAGTAGGTTTGTTTGTTTAGTCCCTCTGTTTTAGTGAGTAATGAACGGTCAGGGGTCCGATAGATCTGATTGAACCTGAGACAAATGGGGACTAGCATTACACCCTGGGCAAACATTTTAGCTCTAAGACTGATGGGTGCTTTGAAGAGAGCAGCTCAGACATATCAGCTCGCAGACCAAGGTTTCAGACACAGAGATATGAATGGAGCGATACTTCCTCTGAAGAACTCCTCTGGTATCAGGCTCCAGTGTCAGCTTGAGACACATTCCATCAACAGAGTAGCCTTTTGTCCCACCTCATATTTTCTAGGAATACATGCAGAGTATTTTATGTAAAAATACAGAAGTATTGGTTTTCTATCTTTTTCAATTTTGTTGATATAAATCACTTGACGCTTAATACACTATGTATTTGTTCAGAAACTAAGTACATGTTATTATTTTTGGCTAGGAAGTAGAAACCATATATGTACACATAGGTGTCATATCTTTTCAATATTTCATGTGTCCACTTATAAGAAGACTTACTCTTAGTTGTTTTAAAGAAACCTGCAGAGGTGTTTTCCACAGCTAGGATATTTAGAAATTAGAGGTATTTGCACAATTTATGCTTTGACCTCTGCATTTAACCCCTTGTGAACTCACAAACTAGGTGGCAGTGACCACTCTTGCCCTGAGCGGTGGCCAGCACATCCACGGTGCCCAGGGAGTCCTTTGGGGTTAGGTGCCCTGCGCAAGGGCACTTCAGTTGTGGCCTGTCAGTTCAGGGAATTAAATGGTGATGTGGACTAGAGGTTAGGATGGTTTACCATATGCAAAGTTCACCTGCAGTCTTAAAAGCAGGTTGCATTTTCTTATGATCTAAGTAACAGATTCAGTGATGATGTGGCCAGTCCATTGTTTTGAAAACACCAGCAGCTTCTTTGTTTGAATTGCATATCTTTTTTTCCTTCCTTCATTCAGAAATATTTTCTTAACATCTACACATCTTTTTAAACCACAGTGTGGCGGGATGGACAGAAACACCTGCAGATTTTTTTCAGATTATTGTAAGTACTGTGTATGAAACAGTGAGAGTTATGGTGGTCTACCAGATCTTCTAAGGAGTCACAATTCCTCTACATCCTGTTATAAAATTATATTTTTTTGTAAAGTACTTTTTCACTTATTGTGCTTTGACTGTCGTTTTCCATTTGCAGGTGAATTATTTTATACTGAATCTGCTTAGAAATATCTCCTTAAAAAAATAATAACTCTTCCAGAGTGGTCATAGAGAATGGTGGGAAGTAAGTAAAAGAGTGGCCCCTGACTTTTGTACGTTATGTGTAATTTTAATGTTGAAAAAGGGCATTGTTAGTTTATTTAAAGTGACTATAATTATACTATAATATTTAGAAGAGTGCACAGTCGCTAGAGTCTTATTAGACCTGATCTATCCATGAAATGGGGTTTATCCATGAGGGAGCTTTTAGAAGACAGACTTTGGAAAAACAAGCCACGAGGGACAACTCTTAATGACCTAAATGAGAACAATTTCTTTTGTTTTATAGCGTGACATTGTTTCAGACAGTCTGGCATTTACTAAATTACTAATTTTCTGCTTTGTGTGAGTGGCACATCTGAATGAAAGAAGAAGAGGTACATAGAGTTTGAATATTGTGGCACAAATTTAATGTTTTTTGCTTTTGTTTAATATGTATGTGTCACATTACATTAAAAGCATTACTAGCTTGTTTTAAATGATAATTATACACTTATGTCCTACTTTACCTTTATTTTTTTCTTCTTGTGCTGTTAGACAGGGTCTTGAGTAGGTAATATCCAGTTTATAATGTGTTTTTGGTAACAGGGCTGAATACACACTAGAACACAAAAACTGCATCATGTGTTACCTACAATACTAATACTTTACCCATAATTTTACAGGAAAGTTTGAAAATGTGTCTAAGACAAAAAAATAATACTGGTGGAACATCGTGAGATAATAGGGCCATCCCCCACCAGCTCAATGTCCCATTGGCTATTAGTGTCATCTCTTCTTAGACAGATTGCTAGCCCGTATCAGTCTTATCTTGCCATCGTCTGGATGCGTTTCCCCTTGGATGAGCTGTTTCCTCAGCTATAAACACAAGAAAAAGCACAGAGCCAACAGAGTCTGATTAGATCTGATCTAGCCGTGCTTTTATTTCCCACAGCCATCCCCCCTCCTGCCAGGGAGCAGGTTAATTGCCTTGCAGTCAGCTTCTAATCACTCATGGCTGGGAGTAGGAGGCTTGTAGCTGAAACTTGTTTTATCTTTAATGCTTTACAAAGAAGTCAACTGAGCAGAATCTTTTGTTGACATTGTTTTCAAAACCCATTAAAAGAATATTCCAGCATTACAACCGTATCTCTTTCATTCAATCAGATACTTGTTACTGCAGTTTATATAATTTCTATTTAAAGGTAACCTTCTATGCTCATTTTCAACATTTATAGTTTTTGGGGTATATTATTATACATTTACATGCATTTACTTATACTGTATATTTGTATATACCCTCTATTTGAAACACACTGTTAGAGCTCATGCGTCTTTAATCCTCATCATCTTCTGATAAGTCCAGTGTGCTTAGAAAGCACCAAAGCAGCATTCTGCTACAAGTTCCACCCCCACTCTTCTGTGACAATCCTTACAATGTATTAGTTAGAGTCAGAGTCTGACCCTGAAAATCAGGTAAACAAAAGTTGGCTCCCCATTCATGAGCTAGACTGGAGCAGGACATTTTAGAGTGGTAATGTTTTTACTTTTTTACTCTCTGTGGGAGGGTGTGCCAAGCTCATTGGTAGGTGGGCAATATAGGATGTGTTACAACGTGACATCACCAGAAAAGGTCTGGAATTACAATGACACATTCCAGGCAGCTGAGAAAAGTGGTTTCTGTGAGTGTTTCTCCTTCTGGCACATACTTTGACTTGTACTCTGTAGACTGTTTACATGCACAAAAAGCTACAAAGCTCACTAAAATAAAAGGGGAAGGCCATAAAAGCATAATGGCTCCCTTTACAAGTTTATTCAAAAGTCTTCGCTATGATGATGCAGCCGTTCATTATTGTAGTAGTAATACTAGTACTAGTCAGTATGCCATGAAAAGGGTATTATGATGTAATTGATCACAATAATGATGTCATCATATTGCGCAACACAACTGTGCATTAACGGTGTCATTAGTGGAACTGCAGACAAAGATACCTAAAATGCTCTCAGTGGAGTTAAGGTTGCAAAACATGTTGTTAAAGACCTTAGACAGTAACTGCTGTAACCAGTCCATTTAGATCAAGCCACAGTATATATCTGTTGAACTCTTAAAAGCATGCCCAATGCAAACAAATGATTAAGTGGAGAGAAAAGAGACAGTGATGAATGGGGGTTAAAGGGTGAACCAAAGTTTAAGCACACTAGTCCACTCTATAACCCCCTAAATATTGTAGTGAAAATGTTTTTTTTTTGCTTTGCATCATTTCTCAGTTTTAATTGCTTATCTATACCTGAATTCCCACACGTGGATTCAGAGACAGGCAGCGCAAATCCCCCAGCGCTGTTATATAAGGAGCCAGCATGATGCAACTCCCTTGTTGTTAATGATGACACCGTCATACTGTTTTATGCTCGAGTGAGTGGCCTGTTCTGTAAGCACGGTTTGATGGATTTACAGACACATTTTTAGATGAATATTCACATTTAGTCATGTCTCCGATCCTTCTCCATCAAGTGGCTCTGGCTGAACCTCATTATGAAGAATTCTCGGGCGTCTAGACCAAAGCCCTGCAGCTGAAGTGGGGTTCATCCATGAAGGAGACTTTAGAAGAAAGACTTTGGAAAAAGAAGCCACGAGGGACGACTCTTAATGACTTGAAATTAGAGCGATTTCTTTTGTCTTTAAAGTGTGCCATTGTTTCAGATATTCTTGTATTCAGTCACTTCAGAGAGATGCACGGTAATAACATTTTAATAATTTACATCTACATGAGTGTTTTTGGTGAATCTGGGAATGAAAAATGAACTGTTTTGAATTTATTTGTATATGAAAAACCAGGTCTGTCATGTTTAAT
Organism: Megaleporinus macrocephalus; assembly: GCA_021613375.1. Lineage (NCBI taxonomy): Eukaryota > Metazoa > Chordata > Actinopteri > Characiformes > Anostomidae > Megaleporinus > Megaleporinus macrocephalus. Next base: position 20,204,393 of record CM038719.1, read on the forward strand.
ATAGGTGACCTGTAACATTATGTAAACTGTTCTGCTGTGGGAAGCCTGTGTTCTAGCCTGAAAAGCTCTCACTGTGACATATATGCTTTAACGGTTTGTTACATCATAGGTAATAAGAAGGAAATGAAAATAATGCAGGTGTGGATTCTGTGACATTTACATATAAATGAACAATTAACACAATGGTAGTAAAATGTGCATCATGAATGTGAAATACAGAAGCTGTGATTCTCTGCCTCAGTCCTGTAATCCCCTGCCCTGAGCCTTTTTCTTACTAGAGTCCAACTGATTCAACTATAGAGCTGTGCAAACAGTAGAGACCCCCCGCTTTCTTATTTCCAGTCAAAATGGCAAAAGTTATTTTACATTTGTCTAAAGTGCTGCCAGTAATTTCCATACACTTTATTACAATTTAAATATGGAAATGTTGTGATGCTGGACTCTGCTGGACTGCTGGACTATATTGAGTTCTTTCTGTCCAGAAACTGTTTCTTCCTCTTGTTTGAGAACGAAAGAGTCCTAGAAGAAGTTCAAAGGTCAAATCTTCAATGCAGTAGCCACTATCAGTATCGCCATCAGAGAATGGTGCTAATGAGCCATTTGACTTTTAACCCAAAGTCACAGTGACCTCTGAGTTATTCATTTGAGATATTTCTAAAGAGAGGAGAAGATCAAGCTCCACACTTATACCAGATCTGAAAAAAAGAATAATATTTTTTTCATCCTTATACTGTGAGTAAATAACTCAATGCTATAAGTCTGAAATGATGTGTAGCTGTCAAGACCCCCCCCCCCAAAAAAAAAAAAGAAAGAAAGAACATCATTGAATGTATTTGGATTGTGAAATGCAATCAACTTCCAAGACCGAACATTGGAAGACTGGATAAAAATGGAACTGCATCCCAAAAAAGAGAGAAGCTGTAATTGGGGTACAGAGTGACTTTCTTTGTTTTCCCCTGAATAAATAAAGGAAGGGTGGTCTCTGACTTTTACATATTGCTGCAATTACAGGGAACTTTACAATGTGCAGGACAGAGACACACCAGGCCACGTGAAAAATCCTTCTCTTTCATTTTACCTTACATTAGGCTCTGCAACTCTCTGTGAGTTGCACCTTGAAATTAAAGAAGAAGTCTTAAAAAAAAAAAGATTTGCGTCCTGTGGCATAAATGAAACGCACTCCACATTTAATATCTTAGGAGAAGAAAGAAATGGCCTTTGAATCACAGAGAAAGGCCTACTTATTTTTCTTGGAAAGCCTTGAACACTGAGTGCTACTTTCAGGGAAGGGCTCTAGCTATGAATAATGGAGAACAGTTCAAAGCCTTTTTCACTACTGAGCCCTTCACTTCTTACACCGCACTCATGATAAAGCGATCGCTAATATGCTCATTTAACTCCAGAGCTGCTAACTTTCGTCAGCTTGTTCAAACTAGCTTTCAGAAGCCGTAAGAGCAGTGCAGCGGCCCCAGGTCTGAACAAGACTTTTGTGCCATTGTGTTTTGCCAGGCCAAAGAAGATACTACCCGAGTTGTGGTTTAGCATTGAAAAAAACTTTCTGACACTTAATCATCGTTTTTACAACAAAACAGGCCTCGCCTAGATGCACAGGCTGAGGAAAGGTAAAAAAAAAAAAAGAGCCTCGCCCCCTCACTGAAGAAGCTACACTGCTGTCACGCAGCACAGGACTTGCGAGGGTTGCCCACGGCTAGCCCAGGAATCGTGACAGCAGTGAGATTTTGATAAGCTCCGCTTTTTATATTTGTTTGCCCATAGTGTTGCACAACAGCAATTCACAAGGTTTCTCGGCAGCTTAATCCAAACATTGTCAGCTGTTTAGACACAGACAAGAGCATTCTTGCTGTTGCAAAACAGTTTTTGTTCATAGCATAAAACAATGTGCTAATGTTCCCACAGAAGTGCTAATTTGAAGATTTATGTGTTAAATCTTATTCAGAATTAGTATCTCCCAAATGCTAAGTCCCAAAAATGAATAGCTGTGCAGTGAGTAGAGTGCAGAGTTGTATTGTAGATATACAATAGTGCGCAAACAACAGAGATCACTCTTCATTCAGTTCATTTCAGCCAAAATATCTACAGTTTTATGAAATATTTCTGAACATACATAGATAACCCACTAACTGTGCCTAATGCAACCGAGCATGGAAAAACCTGGTAGACCTCCACAACTCCCAACATACTTATATCATATTTGAAAGAGAGAAGAAAATCAAGCTCCACTCCTACTTCACGTCTGAAAAGATCCACAGGTGTTTCTGTCCATCCTTCTTCTGAACACAGAACTAAGGGTCTGAAAGAATGTGTAGCTGAAAGGAGCTGTGACTAAGAAAAGAAGAAAAATTGCAACTTGAAGAAAGAAGCTGCTGGCCTTTTCAGAACTAAGGATTGACCATCCCAGAGTCCAGATCTCCGCATCACGGAATGTGATTGGGATTGTTTAGATCATGAGAATTATAAAACTTCTAATACTGAAGTTTTGAAACCTATTCCTGTAATAAAAGAAAAATAGGATTATAAGAATGATGGCTATAATAAAGATATGGGATATAATAAAATAGGATATACATGTAATGGCATGTACAGTAAATATTGTAGCAACCTATTACTGGCCATAGATATTGAAAGAGGCATGGTCATGTGGAATGGCCACAAGTGAGGCCTCATGGCAGCACCGTAATCTCGATATGAGATATTTTAAATGTAATACGTTGTTGTATGCATGTTAATAGTGCCTGTGCATGTTATTTGTGTGAAACTGTGCTGAGCTGTGGGGTAGTTTGTGTGAGTTTACTATCTTTTGTGGTTAGAAGTGACCTGCCTGCTGTCTTGCCTGTGTCAGTCAGCGGTGAGCAGCAGGTTATTTCACGGCTGTGGTCAAAGATCACTTTATTGACACTTGGACATTAAATTGTTATGATGTCTGAATCAACTGTATTAAATTAGAAGAGGCCTAGAAGAAAGGCCATATCTTCTATGCAGTAGTCACCATCAGAGTAAGTATGTGCTAATGAGCCATTTGACCTTTAACCCAAAGTCACAGTGGCCTCTGAGTGGCTGCCATGGCAAGTACGAGGCTGAAAACAGAACAGTACTGGATCTAAATTCCTCAGCTTCATTCTGATGCCAGAGAGAGATATTTGACACTTTTGACAAAAGTTCAACCTTCTTGTCTGGATGCCCTTGTGGTGGTGTCACACAATGTTCCTCTTGTACTGACATGGACTGAATTCGCTGTGTTGAGTGTCAGTGTGGAAGGAGGGCAACAGGTTAAGGGGAGAAACCATGCAGAGTAACTAAAGAACTCATCAAATTTATACTTTTAACACATTGCTAGAAAGGGGTCTGCTACTATCGTAAGAAACAAGGGAATGCATAGTACCTCTTCCTCTTCCCTCTTAACAGTCAAGAAGAAACTTCAAGATTCAAAATTAAACTTTATCCCCTTACTTGCCATGAGCATCTCCATCAGTGGGGAGAACCTTCAATGTTCAAGTTTGTTTTGCTTCTATATACATTACTTCTTTTGTTTATAACTGAACATGCTGGGAGTGGGTGGCAGTGGCGATAATGGTCACTTGCCAATCCTTTAATTTACTACCTGTTCTACACTTGAATGATGCTGTCAAGGAAATGGTATTTCTTTATCCTCTCATGTTGGACTGATTCAACTAGATGCTACAATGGCTTACAATCACCTCTTAAGGTACTAAGTGGTATTACAAGACTGAACAGGCTTCAGTGGATATCTTTGCAAAACAATACATACAGACCTTTTTGACACACTGTCAAAGCTATTATTTCATCACAATCTGTCCATAAGTTTAGGTAATTTTGGATTTTTTCAAACTAAACAATCTTACAAATTGTAGCTTTAAGCAAGATGGAGGAGAAATGAATAGCTGCTGTAATCTTAAACTTGGAACATCACAGCATGAAGACCAAAAACACCGGCAGCAGTTTTGTTTTTTGTTTTTTTGCTTACAAGCACAAATTTTCAAACGAGTTGTCCATCTCCATCTCCAACCACGCGCCTACAAAGAAATACATATAAAAGCAAATTGATACAAAATGTCTTTGTGACAGAGGCCTTATTCTGAATTTGGAACATAATCCGCTGCAACCAAGAGGTGAAGCAGAAGTGGCTCTTTGATACCATGAGAAAATGGGTGACTGGATTCCTTCACTGCCGCTCCTCCCCCAAAGACAAGCTTTATCCCCGTCTCGAACTTGGCTTCGCTCACAATTTACAGTCGTGTCCTCCTTCAAGTTTGCAGCCATAACTGATGGATGTCAGCAGCCTTGACCTCTGCTTTGGAGGGCGCTCAAAAAGGAAGCTTCCAGTGTTTCCTCCCCCGGCCATGCTCAGCTTGACAAAACCACTACTCGTTCGCAAGGATGAATCCAGTGATTCACTACTGCTTGTAGACTATTACCCCACACTAAGCATACAATAATAAGGAGTTATCTTTAAAGGAAGAGCCCACAGAAACTAACCACTGTGTCGGACTCGTCTTTCAGCATCATTAGTTCGGATTTGTTTGCTTTGTGGAATAAATCAGACTGCCCTCCTAAGAGATCAAGGTGTTGTGTTCACACTCCGCCGCTTCTCTGTTCCCTGTCAGCCTGTATGCTTCACCTGCAGGGTCAAAGTCAGTTTCCTCCTGTCCCGGGTTCACAGTTCACGTGGTGTGCTGACTGGTTTTTGGAGATGAGAGTCTTGAAGCAGACAAACAAACTCCTGGAAGTCCTGGAAGAAGCCGCACTGAATTAAAAAGCCCACCTCCGTCTCTGTGGAGTGTGGATCATGGCTATGCATTTGATGATGTGGGAAGAGCCCTGGGTGGTCTTACCTAACTATCTAATTAAGGTCTTTTCTACTTTATTCTGTTTTCTGTAACAGTCTGCCTGCTACATGCACGTTGATCTGCCACGCACATATGGTAAGAGGCAGTGATGTAACTAGGATCATATGGGGCTCAAAGAAAAATGTGAATAATTAATAACAAAAAAAAAATCTTGTTTACTCACTATTGCTGCATTTCAGCCAAGTTGATGCTCGAATAGTTAAAGTATATTATTATTTATCATAGCTACCAATGACCCATGGGTTGGTGGGACTGATTGTGACAAGCCAAGTCATACTACACATCCCAGTGAACTTTCTGCACTGCTGTAAGCTGTTACAGCTCTTGAAAGATGTCTTATACTCCACATAATGCACTGATATTAAAGAAATAGTTTGGCAAAAAAACAAATTTGCATTCTAATTTAGCACTGGATCTGCTATTCTAATGCTGCCAGCAAACTTTAGAAGTCAACAGTCACCCAATTCTTTTCTTTACATACATCCTTAAAACTTCTTTCAGTCTGTTCAAACCATATCTAGGTCTTCAGTAAGGTCTAGCAGAATTGTTAGTGTGGTTTAGAGCGAAGTTTGCCTTAATATAACATACAAAAATTAACAAAACTACATTGTGTAGCTAAATGCTGGGGACGGACATTTTAGAATATAAAATCAACTCTGAATCTATCTTTGGTGCACATACAGGTCGTATTCTGTTCATCTTGATTTTCTTGTACCAAATATATATCTTCACAAATAGAAACAACAAAAATCACATATGTGGTCTAGTATCCACATGCCTGCATGCACATGAAGGGGAGTTGGATTCTGTCAGAATTTGGCACAACAGCTGTCTAAATTGGCTGCTCATATTCAGCTACAGTCATGCTGTGCCCTTAACCACATTGACAGGTGTGCACAACTGTAATAAAGATCTGGATGTGGGTTCTGCTGGGTGAGAGACGTTTAGGGCAGTTATTATTGAGAAAAACAAACTGGGTGACTATTGACTTCTAGTGTTTGTTAGCAAAATTAAACCTGCAGCGCCAGCACTGGCCTACAGAAGCAAAATTTGGACACTTTTTAAACACTTCGTCCACTCACTGTCCACTCTTTTAGACACACCTACTATATTGTTTTACCTTGTAGATGTAAAGTCATGATAGCTTACCTGTAGCTGCACAGTTTGTGTTGGTCATTTTCTAGTCCTTCATCAGCTGCCCATAGGATACTGTTGGTTGGGTGGTGGATTATTCTCAATCCAATATTGATATTGCTGTGCCTGATCTACTGGCACCAGTGCAACACGCAACCACCACGTCAGTGTCACCGCAGTGCTGAGAATGATTTACCACACAGATAATGCCTGTTCTGTGGTGGTCCTATGGGTGTCCTGACCATTGAAGAACAGGATGAAATTGGGCTACCAAGGTGCAAAGAGTCAGATGGACTACAGCCTGTAATTGTAGAACTACAAAGTGCACCTATATGGTGAGTAGAGCTGATTGAATGGATTGTGAGTGTAGATATAAGGTAGGTATAAAGTGCTCACTGAGTGTAGAGTGCTATGTAAACTGCTCATACATGCCTATGGACGTGCGTACACTCTCTCACTCCCACTCTCTCACACACAAACTCTTTTTTTAGTTGCTACTTTGTGGATCCCACAGAAAAACTCCAAGTGCTCTTGCTCCATTTTGACAGTTCTGTTTTTCAGTGAGCAGATGGACTGACAACTCTGCCAGCGTGCGAAAGGTTCTTGTCTTGGAAGCAGCTAATTGATGAAATTAGCATCAGTGGTGAGGCTCCAAAATAGTGGTGAAATCTTTTAAGGAACTCATTTGAATACGTCTCTGGCCCCCACCAACATCACATCACAGGCTCTTCAGTACATGTACTGAGTTCAGCAGCGCTAAGAGGATGCTACTCAAGGGCATGTCTCAATGTTACACATTCCTGCCCCTCTGTCCCTCGTTTCCCTTGGGCATGAGTGGTCCCATAAATCATATCGGATTGTAAAATTGCGGCCTTGATTGTCACAAGCAAGCAACCGCAGTACACTCGGAACATACGTAAGCTGATAACCCTATAAAAGTTTACACCTTAAGCAGCACAATGCACCTTTTTCATAAACACACAAACAACAGATTCATGAAGCAACACCATAAATCTTCCTATAAAAACAGAGCTTTATGCTGAAAGCACAAACAAGCATATCCAGGCACGCTCGCAACCTCTGACAAAAGACTCAGTAAAATGTTCAGTAAGCCCGACATACGCAAGAGGGTGGCGTGGTTAGTGCGCACTCCATATAAGACAGTGCTGATGGTACAGATCCACTCTCTGCTGCTGCCCAAAGCCTGTGATTGCCAGAGATGAAAACTAATGTAGCTACTGTAACTGCTAACTAAGATATTTAAATACAATTAAATAATAATATATCAATATATTATTTGTTTAATTAAATCATATTAACTTTCAAATTAGTTATTTGGATTTTTCATAGCCATTAGATAGTGTGCTGGCTTGCTGGCTGGCTAACTATCCTTAGCTAAATAGCTACTTTCTTTTTCTGTTTTATTTTTATTTTATTTTACAAATACATCAGCGATTTATGTGATCTACTGCAAGTGCCTGTTAGCTAGCTAATTAAGGTGATGTAAGGCAGCATTGATGATAGTGGTTTAGCTAAGGTAGCTAAACACCCAGTGAAACTTTATACCCAGTAAAATACCCAGTGAATACCCAGTGAAACTTTTAACCTTGGGCCTTCTGTCTGTGACGTTTATAATAATATAATAACAACAACTAGATATGAGCATTCAGAATAATTTAGATTTAAAACTATTTCTAAATTCATGAAAATTGCTACTTATAAAAATAAAGTAACAAATACCTGAATAGGGATATTCAGTATTCACATACTGTTACCACAGATAGTTCTGAGTACTCAATTACCTGTGCATCCCAAGTTAACTAAAGTCTGTTTTGAAATAGTTTTCCAAGCAGTTTTAGTAAATGTCTTCATTATATTTTTATCTTTCAATTGATTTATCACTACAGTAGCAAAAGCCTGCACTTACTTAAGGAGTGACTCCAATTCTTAAATTTTGTTACCTTGTTGCTTTGTCACTCCCAAGTCCAGATGCTCCTGCTGTGGTTCAGCACCTCCGGTACGGCCTGGAAAACACTTACCGATCACTCACAGATGCAACACCATCCACAGACCTCTTTCTCAACCACTTGGCTTCCAATCTTACAAGTTCTTATTTTGTGGCTGGGGAAACTTGACCCCATCCAATCCATCCAGCTCTAAGCTCAGACCCCACGTAGCCTTTGCGCAGCGCTCCAGGGCCGCGCTCGTATTTCTAGTGCGGGTCGAGGTCCCGGGGAGCCCACATGCTTTGGGCTCAGCAAGAGATGTGAACTCACCCAGAAGAGTTATGAACACGTTCCAAGCCTTAAGCGTCTTGTATGTTATTTAAGCGTGACAAATGGATGGTTGTCACGGGGTCGAGTCCATAAACTAGCCACTTACAAAATGCCTACTCTTACAAAACGCTCCTCCAAAACATGTCGTCAGTCTTGATATTGACACTCTGCAGCCCGATCCACTTGAGTTGTGTAAGACTCGGTACAGTTCGTGGAGGGCAGAGGAAAAATAGTAGTTGCTCAGTGAGGTCTGAGTTAAAGCATTAGTTTGATAAAAAAGTGAACCTACACACCATTTCTCTTATCTGAATCCTTCTTTGAGTTCATACTGGAACTATAAGGCTAATGATGTTAACATGTAGCATTACTGGAAGAGTATATTTTCAGTGTCCAATGAAAACACGCATCTCCATTTCTATTTTTCTACATCATAAATGCAGCAGCTGCCGTTTACATTGTGGGAAAATTTTGTGATAAATGGACCAATAGAAATGCTCCAAAATAGCTTTGAAACCAAGTTGAGTTCCTAAGCATCTCTTTGGCTGATACTATTGGTTTTGGCTATATTACATGATGTTTCTTACCTTCTCGTAGAAGCTGTGAAATGTTGGTAACCATATAAACAAGCCTATAGGAAATCATGGCTTCACATTTGCATGATGATAAGTGGTGACTATAAAGCATCTACATTGGCGTTGTAGCACCAGTCTTAAAACCAAAGAAAAAAACTTTGACTGCTGACTGATTGAATAAGTATAAAACTGTGTAACCAAACCATCACTTTAAATCTGTAGCCTCAGGGTGAATATATTGTAACAACTAGCTTCACCAGGACTGAATGTGATAGATATGATATTTAGTGCATAGTAGACATAATAAAACCTTCATAAAGACCTGCTGAACCTCTTATACACACTTGTTTCGAGATCCTAAGAAGCTTTTTAATAGACTACTCACAGTGAAACTGATTCTTATAATGTAGGTCAGCTCATTGGTTTATTTTAGGTCGTTGATTAACAGTAGAAGCGGAGCTGAGAGACATTAAATGAAGCAAATGACTTCTCACTTACTGCAGCTGGTATCTCTGCCTGGGAGTAGTCGTCTTGAGAACAAGGACATACTTTTTTCTACACTTTTTTGCCTGTTTTGCCCCTGGTGATCTCCACAACCTAGTTGAAGCTTGGTTACAGAGATTGAGTGAACATTTCTGAAAGCAGTAGACTTGTTATGATATTGCACTAAATGTATCCTGTGTTTTTATATTTTCATATAGTTTTAGGCCCTTCAATTATGTATTTGGAATTGTCTTGGTGATATGATTTATGTCAGTGTCCTCACATTGAATGATATAAAAGCTTTGAGTGCTAATAGCACCTCCCCATGGAGAATGCTCAGGCTGCTAAATGTGAGTGTGTGAGTTACAAGGTAGGCCAGTGAAGGGGTTCAGATCTAAAAATCCTTTGACGGCATGTGGCTGTGGCTGTTGAAATAAGTTCCTTGTTAACCTGTTGTTTTTTCTGCAGCCTTTCAGCTGATTCCTGTCTTTCCTGATGCAAACTTTGAAATACCAAAAACAATAACATACAAGAAAACGTTATAGCAAAATAGATCTTGCTTTTGTTTTTTAGATTAACAGACTAGAGTGGTATGTTTACAAGTAATCAGCTAACTTTTAGAAACTTTGTCTACAATTCAAATCTTACAATTCAATTCTACAATTCAAAACTCATTTCTAAATATATATATATATATATATATATATATATATATATATATATATATATATATATATATATATATATATATATATATATATATATATTTGTATAAAATGGTATCAACTTTTTTAGAGAACTAAAAGTCTAAAACTCCCGTATGAAATACCAGGACAACTTGTTTCTTTTGTAAGGATTTCTAGATGTCTAGCATCATAGTCTTAAAAAATATTGAAAAACAAGTAAGTAGGAATGGTCTTGAAATGTTCTCTTTAGTGAAGAACTTTAGGACTAATGATTATTCTAATGCATTTAAGTCTAGTCTAGTCTGATCATTTTAAAATATCAAAATTTATTGTTTTCAAGATTTTATGGCTGGCTAAACTTTATTTTTGAAAGTGTCACCACTATAGCAACTTTAATTGCTTTAGTTTTTTTTCTATTTCTTTCCTTGCTTTAGAGTTTATACAGCAGTTGATTGCAATATATGTTATTATTTTTGTATCCTGAGAAGCATTTTCAGGAATATATCTTAGGCATTATACAAATTAGTTTTTGATTACTAAGTTTAAAGCAGGTCAACTCTCATGTCAATACATTTTGTACCAAATGATGTTTAAGGAAGTTCTAGTAATAAGATAAATATGCCATGTTTATGTTTATTAGCTGTGAAGAAATAGAAATAAGAAGCAGATTTCAGCCAATGAACATGCAGACGTCAGCTTCTCTTTTTTTGTTTCTTTCTGGGCTGAATCACTGATTTAGTCTGTCAACAATGCAAATCTAAATCATGTTTTAATCCTTACATTTTGGCTCTGTTTATCAGGCATTTGTTTTGTTGAATCTGGAGGACGGGCTGTAAACAAAAGCGGTTCATTTCTCAAGGCACTGATGCTGGTTTCTATAAAGCAATTAGACAAGCTTCAGGGCCACTTCAATAAGAACAGATGCTTAATGAGTTCCTGAGATGTCTCCAACAGGCAAGATCTTATTCGTAGCAAAGAAAATATGCTGTACAAGGTGTTTGAACTGGAAGTTAACATTAACACAAACAGAGAGATTTTACTATAGTCATGCACTAGGAGCATCAGTCAGCATTCCTTATATGAGTTCTCCAGGCTGCCTAAATGTGATGTGTGAATGTGTAAATAGCACATCTGATCCTCGTACGACGGGCTTTCACCAAAACGTGTCACACTTTAAATGAGCTTTTAACCAATCACACTTATATAGGAAGAAGGAGTATGACAGAAGCAAGCAGTGTAGTGTAGTGCTTACATAGATTGAGAGAATGTTTCTGATAGTAACATATAATTGTTCTCATACAATGGCAGCAACATTAAATGTATCCTGTGGTTGCATAGAACATGCTTAGTAATGAAGGCAATGTCACAGTCACAGAAGCTGTGACCTTTTACTTTAAATACACTCAAGTAGTGTCTGCTGAGCACACCTCAAGTTCAAACTACAGCCCCCCGAGCTGATGGAAAGTAGTTCTGCCAAAAAGACTCCAGGAGTAGAGGAATGTAAAATCTTTAATAGGGTGTACAATTAGAAGTTTAGTTATTGTAGAACATGAAGAAACAGTCTTAGGTCCAGGTTTTTAAGCGTGCAGACCCTCGCAGATCCTGCTGAATATGGACAAAGCCGCCTCCCAGGACAGCAGGACTGGGACTTAACTGGTGGTGGTGGGAAGGAGGGGGGAGTGCGCTGTAACGTCAGCACCTGAAGGCAGCAAAGAAGGAGCATGAGTTGAATGCTTTTAAAGACAGGTGGCAGCGCTTCGATTGGCTGGAGTATGGATGAAAGATTGACGTAGCATTGGAGTCTTCCTGGCTAAAGCTTTCATTGCTGCAATGGTGCCACAACTTTTATGCCCACCCAGTATCAATGGGGTCACAGTTGGTGTTTTTGGAGTGTGAAAGTAACCAAGCAACTACACAAATGATAATTAAAAATGGTGGCATTTATAGGGTTGCTAAAAACAATTTTATAAAATCAGCACAACCTATGTGTATGAGTTAGAATTGGAATGTTTTAATCATGTATTTATTCACATTAATTTATGGCAAAATCTGCAGCAGGAATGCACTGTTTAAGTTAACTATGTATTTGTGTTAAAGCACGCTGAATCACTTGCTTGGTTGGCTCCTGGATGCTTTGGGGTGTCACTATACCACAAGCAGTTTGAGGTGCAAAAAAGAATAGAGTATGCAGAATGGCCTAATAGACCAATATTGCGTGGGCGTCAGGGTTATGTCACTGGCAGTTGTGTGTGCATTATGGTGGCAGAAACAAGTGCAGCAAAATGGATCCGATCAACAGAATAATGACAAAAAATGTCTTGCCGTGCTAGATAGTAGTATCAGATCTAGTGATCACATTGTTCTAACATATTAAACAATGAAAGAAGCTAATACTAACTCAGTCATGCAAGTTTATTGATATATAGTTGTTTGCCTTGTTATCTCATATAGCTGTGTTTGATATCCTTGTTGATTGTTAGACAGTATCTCAGTCTGTAATACACAAAAAACATCTGGCAAATCTCAGTATTCAAGGTCCTTGTGCACAAAGCTGTGTGAGATCAAGAGATTCACGTCCCCTGAGTTTTTCTTTCATGTAGATGCTGCGTTTTTCCACAAGATGTCCAGGCACTGTAACTTGAGCCGTATAGTTGGAACCTTGACCCGTTGACCTGTCAGTAAGTATGAGGCGGGAAACCTCACCCCATTGCTAAGGGTTAGCTTGTTATTGTATGACAGGCTTTCTTCAGCGGGCAAACCATTAAAGTAACAGGAGAAGGCGCCCGGATGATCCATATTTCTGTATTCCTGCACCTGACACCACTATACTAACTACCAGCAGTTAAGCTCTGTCCACAAATCTCTGTTTTCAAACACAAAAAAGCTTTATATTGTTTATAAAGGTTTTGCTTTACTGTTTTAAATTGCATAAAATGTCCCAAATGCCACATACCCACAATCTGATTGGTCACTGCTGAGCTCTTTTGTATAAGGTTCATCCAGAAGAAGATTAAGCAGAAGGAGTACAGCGAGCATCAGCAGTTTGATGTGTCAGTCGTCTATATATTAAAGTTTCTCGCCACATTATAGCATGATTTGACACATTCTGTTTGGGGTACATTGCCAATAAATAAGGCAAATCATCAACATTCATGTCACATATATGCTGCATAAGACTTACACCCAACTTCAAACATATTCCTGCATCCTTGATATCCTGTTTCCAGCCTTTCTAATAATTGAGTTCAGGTATTTTAGCCACAAATATTTCTGCCCTGCTTGGTCAGCCTGGTCCACATAAAGTTATCACTATCACACTATTACTCACTACAGAGTTCCAGACTGCCTCCCAAAACAATATCAGCACAAGAACTGTGAATTGGGAGCTTCATGAAACAGGTGTCTTTGGTCAAGCAGCTGCGCGAAAGCCTAACATTGCTATGCACAATACTAAGAATCGACTGTAGTGGCATAAAGCATGTTGCTACTGGACTCTGTAGTGGAAGCGTATACTCTGAAGGGTTAATTTCTGCTTCATGGAGAATGGATAATGGTCTCTGGCTGTTTTCAGGTTTTGGGCTAGGCCTGTTTGTCCCAGTGAAGGATAATGTTAATGTTAAAGCATATAAAGACATTTTAGACAATTTAATGCTTCCAATTTTGTGGTAATAGTTTGGAGAAGGCTCTTTCCTGCTGCAGCATGACTGTGCTCCTGTGTAAAAAGTAAGCTCCATAAAGACGTGGTTTGGTGTGGAGGAATGCCTCTGGCCTGCACAGAGTCCTGACCTCAACCCCACTGAACACCTTTGGGATGAATTGAAATTGTGGATTGTGAGCCAGATCTTCCCATGCAATTACTCACAAATGCTTTATTGACTAAATGGGCACGCATTCCCACAGACACCCTCCAAAGTCTCGTGTAAAGGTTTTCCAGAAGACTGGAGGCTGTTATAGCCGCAAAGCAGGGGCCAGTTCTATATTAAAGCCAGTGGTCTTTGGAATGGGGAGGTCCAACAACCTTATATAGGCCTGATGGTCAGGTGTTCACACTTTTGGCCATATAAGGTATTTCCATTTGGTAACAGTAAGGCTGTTGTGAATTTATGATTTGTAACTGGGCACACGGACAGAATTTTATTGTCAATTGAAATATTTGGAGTAGACTGCAATATTATGTAATTACTGAAAATAAAATTACACTAAATGGCTGGTAATTCGTCTGCTAGTTGTTTACTGTACATTTAGAGGATTTTTTTACAGTGAGCGCACAATTCATGACTCCAAACATATGTCAGTTCACTTGCTAGACCCTGCTGGTAAACCACAACAAGTGTTTCTCACAATATTTGATCTCATTAAAAACTCAAGATGGATGTAGTAAACTACAGTATGAATGTAGAATGTGGGCCTTTTAAGTGAAACACATGTTTTTGTTCTATTGTACCTTTTTTACACAGTCAGAACCATTGTCTCAATCAAATTTCCTTGGTTAACAAACAACAGGATGGATGTGCCCAGAAATTGTCTTTGTCTTTTGTACACGTTCTCTGTTCTGTTGCCTTCCAGGATGCATTGAGTGTTCCTGGGGGCCTTTGATATTTGATAGCAAGCAGTTCAGAGACAACAGAGAAAGTCTGCTGTGCATGAAACCAAAGAACTGGGCGGATCTGAGGCTCTTCAAGGTCCAGTCCCTTGGCGGATGTCTCTTGTGCCCACAGGCTATGGGCGCAAAGAGTAATGCAGCTGGTACAGTAATGAGCACGGCATTAAACAGAGCATGTTCAAATTAGCCTGCTGTGTATGCTTTAATGCACACACTGTGCTCGCTCAAGTCTTCCGGGCCAGAGGTCAACATTGGGTCATTCACAAGGCATGGCGCCAACTGCCTATGCCCGCTGCCTGTCACTGTGCTGTTGTAAATGGTTAGGAGGATGACACATGGAGGGTGGAGGGGCGGGCTGTACAATTCGAAAGCAGTGTGAAATAAACCGTGCGTGTGTGCTGAGAGAAAAAAATTGTTGGTAAGACTACAGCAGCCACCCACGAGCTATTGTACACAGCCTCAATACAGGCCTGGCTCTGAGAGGGAGCATTCTGAATAGCTTGTGGCGGACTCTATAGAAGCCAGGCTTGCTGTGAGTGAGTGGGGTGGAGTGTATGAGATGCTCCTTTGAAACAGCAGTCTGCTGTCTTCTTGAAGAGCTTTGAAAGTTTCTGTGGCTCTATTTTTAGCAGCACGTTCACACTGGACGAAGGTTCATTAGAAATAGCTAAATGTAAGACGTTGCATGCTTGCACACCAGATAAAATGGCTTTAAATGCATTATGAACCCACCAAAATAGACAAAATCACCATAAATGCACTATACATTTATAAAAAAATACATTTCACGGAATTTAAAAATCTGTCATTTAAGGCTCATTCAGCTTTAAAGGTGGCTTCCACCAGGTTTTATATTTACTAGCCAAACGAACCAATGAACATACATGTTTTTATTCATAACATTAGTAAATAGAAAAATAAAGATATTTTAGTTTTCTTTGGAGGCTAAACTTACAAGGCAACACATTGCACGTACCTCTCTGTCAAGCATGAATTTTAAATTATGCATTTTAACACTTAAAACTTAAAAGTCATAAAACAGTGTCTTAGACATGAGTGTCTCAGTCTCCTTTAATATGTAGCTTTTAACACTCTGCAAAGTTTACAGTTCTACATACATACCACAGGTACAAACTGTCTCCCACAGTAACCAATTCTTTCTCAGCTGCCTGAAACTCCACAGTTGGAATTCTTGCCCTTTTCTCTGTTACAAGGTGACATCATCTCGTAAAATAGTCATTAATGTCTGCTTACTGGCAAATTTGGCACACCATCACACAATGTACAGACAGCTAAAACAGTAAAAACGTACTGCTCTAGCTTGTGAGGGTGGATCAGGTATACCAACTAGCTCACTGGGAGGCGGGGCCTAAAGACACAGAAGCTCTAACAGAGCGTTTCAGACAGATGGTGAATACAGATGAACAGTATGAGTAAGATATTATGCTTTGTGAAAACTGTAGCATGGCAATCTCTTGTAGTAGACCCCAAATAAATAAAATTATGAACACAAAAAATGTTCCCTTTTAATCTCATTGTTTATGTGATTTCAAACTTGTTATTTTAATACCTGCAATTTTTCGGAGCCTCCTTACGTTTTAAATACGATGCCATTTGTTTAAATCTAGTAATTATGTAATGTTTTTGGATCAAAGGGTCTTAAATATTTTCAGCATTTTATACATTTTATTTGCATGTTTAAGTTTAATGTTGAAAGAATGTTGAATTTTTTCGGGGTGACATCAGCTAATGAGACACGCAGGAATGGAGAACAAGGTCAAGGAGAAGATAATACTGGGCTTTACTCCCCTCCCCCATGTGCTGGTACGACAGAAACAATTTACACTTGCAGCTTTATTAAGAGTCTTGCACTTTTGGAAAGGGGTTCTTTTAATGGCTCACTGAATGATTTAGCAACACCTCAGCTCATCATGACTTGCTGGAATGCTCTTTATATAGGCTCCTGCCTCCTTAACTTGTTTGGTCTCAGGGCACTGTTCACTTCTGGAACGGCTGTTTGAGTTAAAATGGTTTCATCACCTTTGTGTAATTGACATGGATATGTGTGTGCTCTGAAATGCTCATTAGCCAGCTTGTAAAATGCTTGAGAACAAACTTGGCCATGCTTCGTCCACAAACACATAATGTTGTAGCAATTTCTGCTAGCTTGGACAAGCTTTACAGGATAATAGCAAACCCTGACCAAACATCCTATTGAACCTAATGAGAAACCGTAACGCACAGTGTAGTTGTGCACTATTTGTGAAAATATGTCTTTATTTAGAGCACATTTTAAATTGTGTGCTTCATTTCTAGCATTAAACTCAATAGCCAGAGGTGTCAAGTAATAAAGTACAAATACTTTGTTACCTTACTTAAGTAGAAGTTTTGGTTTATTTTACTTTATTGGAGTAATTATTTTTCAGATTTCTTATCAGATTACTTCTACACCTTACATTTTCACACCACTATCTGTACATTCTACTCTTTACATTTTAAACATACCTACGTTACTCCTATTTCATTTCAGCTTGTTTTCATTCATGTACATTCACATTCCAGTAAAGGTTATTGATAACATACCCTTAAAGTTTGAAGTTTTGCACCATTACAATACTTATAGACAACTAGTCATCATATCTTCTACTCCACGAAACACATGTTTCCTTTTTCCCAAAAATGAAACCACAGATAAAGCATAACTGTTTATTATTTTAATTATTTTAAAAGCGTGTTATGGCAGGGTTCGCAATTCACGCGCTGTTGTTAGCAACAGGCTCTGGTTGTTAGGTCTTTCAGGCTTGTGTTGAGATGCCTGTTCAGAAATCTCCTGCAGTCAGCAGCTTCACTGAGCCGAACTCTCACACTGTTGAAGCGTCAAATAGTTTGCCAGCTTTGATTCAACATTAACATTTTAATATAACATTATAGTCATTATGGCTTTTAGAAGAATGATTTTTTGGGGAGGTGGGCTAGTGCACTGTAGGCCCCTGTGGTGCGACCAAAGCTTTTGTCCTTAATGGCATTTTTTTCTTACATTACTTTTACTTTTATACTTTAAGTAGTTTTGAAAGCAGTATTTTTACACTTTTACTGGAGTAAAAAGTTTGAGTTGGTACTTCAACTTCTACAGAAGTATTTTTAAACCCTAGTAGCTATACTTCTACCTGAGTAATGAATGTAAATACTTTTGATACCTTTGTTAATAGCAGCATTTTAACAAGTTTCCTCTAGAAATCTGTGCTTATTACAGAATCTAACATTTCATTTCTGTTTATTTAAAAAAATAAACAGGTTCTTTCACCCACTTATAGGCAGTTAGAGAGAGAGAGAAAAAGTGAGAGAGAGAGGCTTTGTCTCTATAACAGTGGTTTGCAGTGGTATTACAAGCCAGCAAATCCTGGTTAGAGAGGATCGCTCACTGATGCCATGTTTTTCACGTTTGGCAATATCTGTTTTGTTTGTGCGCAGCTTAAGTGCAATATCAACATTTCACTTTAATCACTACACCACCTACACCACAGTCTCAGCACATCACTCAACAATTGTAATCAAACAAAACAGAGGAATACAAAACTGAGCAGGAACAAATTGTTCATTGTCTAATGAGCGTGGGAAAACCGCACTAGACTAGATTTTCAGTATTTTAGTCTGGCCTGATACCTCCAAAGCTATAAAAAGACATATTTCATATGGGCAAACATATGGCTATGTCAATATCACTTTCAACCTGCCTGGTTTCTGACAATGTCCAAACTGGAAACTCACAGAAAACATTACACAGCAACACTAAAAAACATTGTAGTGAACTGATGTGAAGTTTGTGTACTACAATTTTTTAAACCCAGCTTTTCTCCCCAGTTTAATCATGTTAAATTCACACTCGCTACCTAGGTCTGTTCAAACTGCACAATGCTTCCGAACTGGGAGGGTGAAGGCTAACACACACACAGATCTTAAACTGCTGCTTATGTAATGTCAATGGCTTAATGAACTTGATAGGAGTAATGAATGGTAACACATACCCAGGGCAGTGATGTTTTCTTATTATTCTGGTTACGAATGGCTGTAGCAAAAGCCACAAACTTCCGCTAGCTTCCTGCCCACCATTTTAGATATGTCCTAATCCTTGTCTTCTCCCCCATCCCCCTTTTTTTGGGCAGTTTGCTTTTCAGAAATACTAGATTTTCAAGGCCACACAAACATTAATACACCACTCTCTCAAGGTTGATGAAGACTTTTTTTATCCATTAGTGCAGCAGATACATGATACCACCCATACAGGTGTTGAAATGTAACTGCTACATCATGTAGGGATGGGATGAGAAAGCTAGCTTCAGCTTTAATTACCTGGGAACTTTGTCGACCCTCCTGATTACCCCTTCCAGCAATTACTTTTGCATTAAGCTTGCAACTCTCCCAACTGATAGGGCCTCCATATAGATGCTTGTAGTTGCTACAAATGAACACATTTCTAGGCAGGGCATGGGTGCATCAATTAATTCTTTATTCGTCTCTCACAATATAAAATATTACAAAATCTACCACCAGTAAGGAGATTACCAAGGGACAAAAGCATTAGAAAGGCAAATCCTGCCCGTGCCAGAATCTTCGTAATCAGCATATAATCCTTATTTCTAGTTTTCTGCTGTTGTTGGGAAAGTAAAGAAGATGGAAAAACCAGTGACAGACAGAATGACAGCATTGTGTGAGCATGTGAAGCCCAAGTCAATGGCTGGTTAACAGATAACAGGACCAGAGAACAGTGTGGCGTGTTGAAGCCAGGCGGCTTAGCCGCTGAATGGAAACTGCGCTGGAGGGCTCATTGGCCAATCTGACAGTGCAAGTGGATATGAGACTTCAAAGGGACCATAGTGAAGGGGCAAGTTCTGAAATAATTACAGGATCATTCTGAGGGCCTTAGATGTGGCCTGATGCCGGGCAGGCTTGGCTTGGGGTGGCGGGATGCAGAAGCAGACTCTTTCTCGTTACAGCTCACCGCTGAGACTGAGAGGGGTTTCTTCAGGACAGACAGTGGAATTTGAATCAGGCTGTGGAATTTAAATTGGCTATAAGAGCATGATTCATTGTGTTTGTGTGAGACCCTGGAATATAGAGTGCGCTGTGCATGCCATTCTTTAAAGCACTCTAAGTGATTCATATTCAGTGTGACTATGGATTCTTAAGGTCAACCTAAAAATCAAAATAAACCTTTTCTTACCTTTTATATTTCACATCCTATTTACATATCATATTAGGCTCAATTAATTATAGTATATCATATAATTAAAAAGACAAAGTTCTCCAATTTAGAATGAACTAAAGTGTATATAAATTGGAGTTAAGCTATGCTCATGCTATTTATCATGTATTTATTTCATTTTTAGTGTTGAACAACTTTATAATATTTCAGTATGTAATTCGTAAACATAAATGTTATTACATATAAATATATATACAATAAATATATTGTCACTATTCAAAAGAGGGCAAAAACGTTCTGGACTTTCAATGTAAGTAAAAGTAAAGAGGTTTTATTCCATGTGATACTGAAGCATTTCTATTGGTCAGTTCATCATGAAACTTTTGCAGGATAAAAAGGGCAGCTGTTGTGTTCAAATAAATTAAAAATAATATTTTTTTTGTATTTTCTTTGTAGAGCAATGATATATATAAAATACACAAAATGAAGGAGATGTGTTCTCAAAATTCTGCTAAGTATGCTACTCGTACTCATGTAGGTATGCTTCTTCTTTTTAGTTGGCTTGTATGCTAATTTTGCTAAGAATGCAAATTCTGCTAAGTATGCCAATTCTGCTAAGTGTACTACTCATGTACTCATGTAGGTATGCTTCTTCTTTTAGGTTGGCTTGGGTGTATGATTTAAAAAAAATCTTTCATTTGTTTAGAATATTTTCACGCACACCATTTATCAAATGGTTTATTTGACAGTAATTACCAAATGGTTCAGTGGTATCAACCACTAATAATCCTTTTTGGCACCCTAAAGATTTAGTTCTGAAAAACCAATATGGTTTCTTTTCTGGAAAACTGTTCAGAAGCTATTTTTTACCCACATTACTGATTCATTTCATCCGCTCGCATAAAAAGGAGGTGATAAATAGATAAACTCGAGGTGGAGCTGCTTAGCACCTGAAATGCATCTCACCACCTTTTCACATTTTTGATAGCTGCCAGCACAGCTTTTTGCTGCTCTGCAGTCCCATGGTGGCTTGAGTGCATAAGTCTGTCAGAAGAGTTCTCCATGAAAGAGCAGAGTGAGAGAAACAGAGCCAGTAGGGGAAGAGAGTGTTGCCCTGGTGACAGTGATTGACAGGCAGGAGCAGGAAACCATGGAAACGCCTGGAATCTGGTGAGCCAGGCCCTGTGACGAATCAGGACCTCCATCTCCACTGCAACAAGGAACTTCAGTGACGACTGAAATTAGGAATGCGCTTCTGGTCACCAGAAATTGAACATTTTGGAAACTCTTTGCTGGTGGAAGATAGCCAGGAACTCTCAGGGGATTGCAGGAAATGTTGGTAGTAGCTTGATGTTGAAAGAAGTGTAAAGATCCCAATATGAACCATATAGTACCAGCTCCACAGGGGAGGTCTCTGAGCTTGTGAAAGACATGTCAGCACCTTCACACATAGAGAGCTGCTAGAAGTAGTGTCTCTCAGGATGCTCTCGCTGTCCTGAGGTGTTTTGAAGGCAGACGGCGGCACTCAGCTTTTCCTTCAGAAACACTAACTCATGAAGCCAGCCATCTTTTCAAACTGTGGGTAACATAATATTAGACCCAATTCTAGCAGTCTTAATTGCCAGTTCTATTACATTTAGCTAACAAATACTTGGGGGTGTGATGTACAAGTTTTAGCATAGTTTTGAGCTCTGATGGAAAATGGGTTTAAGATGGATTCATGGTGAAAAGCTTGTTTGTTTTGTTTTAATATAGTCTATTGCCCGTCCAACTCAGTCAATTGGAGGAGGGGATAGTTACTGATCTTCAGGGAGAGTGTTCCACGTAAAATTATTCCGGAGTTTATTCAAAAACTTTCAGAGTCCTCACAACATGTGTACTGGCTTTGCCTGGTCTAATTAAGAGCCAGCAGAGGGGCAGACAGGCATGCACAACTGAGACGGGCGTGGCTTTCGTATACCTTTGCCGTCATTAGTCTTCTCCAATCTGAGATCTCTTGGTAACAAAACATAAGAACTATTTCTGCTCAACCAAACCAACAAAGGCTTGTCAGAAGCATCTGCCCTCTGCTTTTCAGAGACCTGGATTTCTGAGCTGACCGTGCATAGCACGCTGAATATCCCAGAAACTCAGCAGCTCTGATAATCAACTCTTAAGCATTCCAATCACAGTCTCATTTACCTTATCCCAACACACAGGGAGAAACTTAAAACCAACAAGCCTGTTGTTACAATAGTGAAGAGGAGAACAAGTGGGGACATTAAAAAGCTACAGGGCTGCTTTGAAACCAGAAACTAGAAGGTTTTTAAAGAGGCAACAGACGGACAATGTGAATACACAGACACTTTGACGTCATACATCGTTTTTTTGTGAAGACAGCTGCATTTCAAGATGATTTTCAGCTGAACTTAGGCATCTTTGGAGGGGAAGGCGGGCAGCATTCAGGAGTGGGGATACAAGTCTCTATAAAGATGCCAAAAACACATCGGAGAAAGAGATTAAAGCAGCAAAAAAGAAATATTCAGAAAACTGAAAAAACACTTTGCTGCTAATGACCCATCTTCAGTCTGAATAGAGAGTTCACAGGCTCCGAGGTGAGAAAGATACGCCTTCTACTAAATGACTGCCAACTCACCAACAACCTACATAAGTTTCACTGCAGATTTGAACACACAAATTTTCAGACCTAATTTTCCAGTTAACTACCCTTCTGCCCCACCCTAGCTTTCTCACTATTAGTGAGAAAGACAGCAGACAGATGAGAAAAAGCCCTGGGCCCTGACTTTGTCTCTCAATCCACTCTATAACACTTTTTTTCACTGGTTTTCACAGATTTCTTCAACAAATCACTGGAACTCTGCTCTGGTCCCACATGCTTCAAAACCTCTGCCATCAGTCCAGTCCCCTCCAAAAAACATCACTGGACTAGACCTCTGTAGTTATGTATGTCTCTGGACGCCTAGTCCTAGCCCACCTGAAGGCCATTGCAAAGGCCATTTGCATACAGAGCCAACAGATATGTCAAGGACACAGTCAACTTGCCCTGCACTTTATGCTACAGCATCTCAACAGTCTTGGAATCTATGCTAGAGTTCTGTTTGTGGACAGCTCAGCATTCAACACCAATGTGATGGAGTTCCTGTAGGATGTCCTGGCTGTCAGTGGTATTTCCATGTTTCAGTGCACTGTGGATTTCCTGACACACAGGAGACAGCAGACCCTCAGACCCTCAGTACTGAAGTACCAGTACTTCTTTTCAGCACAGCAGTATTACTATGGAACTAGTTATGAATATCTTGAAGTTTGCGGATGACACCACTATGGTTAGCCTCATAGCCAACAGGGATGTGTCTGTCTACAAAAAGGAAGTCAAGCAGCTAACATCACTCATGTCACACAGAGGTAGTCAAAAAATGTCTGGCTCGTGTATTAGAGTGATCCTGGAGTAATTTCGGAGCAAGAGAGAACACTAATGCTTTAACTTTTTGAAAAACTGTTCCAAACTCACATGCTCTGTAGCGTAGGCAGTGTTTGGTGGCCCCGCTCTGCAGGTTTTCATGGTCTACTGCATCGTGGCTAAGCTGTTGTTGATAATGGCTGAGCTGTTGTTTAGATGTTTCCATTTTACAATAATGGCACTTACAGTTGACCAGAGCAGATCTGGCAGGACAAAGACAATTCACAAGCTGGCAAAGGTGGCATCATGTGACCATGTCATTGAGCTCTATATCCAGTGTTTGTCCATGGAGATTGCATGGCTATATACTTGATTTTATGTAACATGTACCAATGGATGGGCCTAAAACACCTCAATTTAGTATTAGGAGGGGTGTCCACATACATACATATAGTGTATTTTGACTTGGAATGTGATGCATGAGAAGAATGCATTTCGCTGATTTCCTGCCAATCAACAAAAATCCCTTCTCATTTGCATGAAGATATTCAGAAAGTTCAGAAATTGTCAAAGAAATGGAAATGCTTCACTTTGCTGTGGTGTAAAGGCAAAATCCTGTTATGTCAACTAGATGTGGTTGTGTGCAACCCAACGTACTGCCTTGTGGCTATTCCTATGTATTCTGTTGAAAGGACTTTAACGTGGATAGCAACAATGAGATTTTTCCTACTTCTTTCACTACAAGTTAAACCCATGCCAAAAAGATCCACCTCCTGCTTTAAAAAAAACAGACTCACATTTCAGTGCACAGTTTTCCACATGAACCCCTAATGCTAGCCGATAAGAGCATCAGAACTCTCTAAACACTGACTTCCTCTTCACAGCTTAGGCCAGGGGCTCACACTGTCAACAAAAAGAAGACAAAGAGCGGAATCATCAGGCAGGGATTGTCTGGAAGCGGAAGCAGCACGAGAGAATGGATATGGTATAAACAGAGGCTCCTGTAAGAGCTGTCTGGGGAAATATGCACTCTGGCACTGCCTTAATTTCCGTTTAATCCCACGAGCATGTGCTTAACGATCCAATTAATTGCAAAATCACATTCAATCCCTCAAATCCCCAAAATTATCTATGTGTAAAGTGTTGCCATAGCTCAAGGCGGACATAAACATTATAACGTTATCAGTCCGGCTCACTGAGTGCTTCTCTTTATTGAGAACTTTTTTTTATTGGTCTCTTAATATTAAAACCCCTCGGACCACACTAGCCTTAAATATGTTTGGCTTTAAGGAAAGCAGTAGAGAAAATGATAAATCCTAAATAATAACGTATAGTACTCATATATCAGGGCATATTGCCTCAGGTCAAGGCTGAGCAGAAGGTAGAGCTAAACTTTAGAGAAAGAGAGAAAGAGGGAGGGGTAAAGAAACATATGGAGACCACGTTCTTATCTCTGAAAGACAAGAGTGGCTCAGGACAGCACCTCAGGCGGTTGGAGAGTCCTGTTCAGTTCCTTTACTCGGAGACACTCTGAAGGTGAAAGGTCTCAACAAGTTCAGGGCACAGACACCAGCATAGACAGAAGACAGACAGGTTCTTCTCTAATCTCTTGGGGGGCGGTTGTCTCATCCTTAAGGTTACAAGGCTGAGTTTGGTCCAGATAAATAAAGGGGGGGAGGGGGGGTTCTATTTGTAAATGAATGATTGGAACATTCTCCCATTTAAAATAGCATTGTAAACAGTTCTTTCTTTTATTACACTAGACCCTTCTCATATGTCATGTCTTATTATCATTCATAAGCTCTTGTGCTGCCTCAGAGTGAGACCCCTTCAGGTTTTAAAACTAGACAAAAAAGAGAGGGCTTCCAACCATCATAGAGCTAAGTTTCCTTCTTCTGTATTGATGCTCTGTTGATGATTTGAAGAAATCTCTGCTGAAACTGTCTTTACTTGTAAATATAAGTTTAATATTCAAAGAAAGTACAGCTTCATTTCTAACATCTTCCGAGATCTAAGTCATCTTCTGATGTCAGAGAGAGGCTTCTGGGTATGCGTATGAAGATTCTCTGAACTTCTCAGCGTTCAGGGTCATGTTCTTATAGTGAACGCTTCACCCATAGAAACTAAACACATGGCCCAAATTACTTAATTACTTCACATTACTGGACATGCAAAATAGAAAACGATGGAAGCTTTTATGATATAGAATCGCTAATTGAAACCAGATGCTCTGCCAAAATGTATGTCATACTCCATTAACCTTTCACCTAAATATCTGCATGCACGTCTCTATATGTATGTGCGAAATGTACTTCACTCTCAAACTAAAACACTTTTAAATTAAGTATTATTTTAGTTATTACTAGTAATAGTATGAAACCACAGTGTTCATTAAATATTTTTATATCCAATTAAATAAAAATATATACTTTACTTTGTAATGGGTGAAAAAGCGTGTGGTGGAGGAGCTAGCAGTGTTTAATGGCACAAGTCACCATTACTGTCCGGATAGCTTGGGATAGGCACATCAGACTGGAGGACATAACACAGCTAGCACACCGTCCCGCACTGAGGGCTACAGCTCCAGTGCGCATGCGCTGTAGTCCTTTACACTTAACCGTTTTACACACCACCGTTACAACTTGTTACTTGTACTTTATACGTATTAGACATATATACAATAACTGGGTCTTCTTCTATCTACGCTAATTTTCCATGTTATCAGCTCCATTTACCATATACAAGCACTTTGTAGTTCTACAATTACAGACTGTAGTTCATCTGTATACTTTGTTAGACCCCTTTCACCCTGTTCTTCAATAGTCAGGACCCCCACAGGAACACCACAGAGCAGGCATTATCTGGATGGTGAATCATTCTCAGCACTGAGGTGACACTGACCTGGTGGAGGTATAATAGTGTGTGTGTCGTGCTGGTACAAGTGGATCAGACACAGCAGTGCTGCAGCAGTTGTGTTGAGCTGAGCTGATAAAATTGACAGTAAGTGTAGAAACACTGGAGCCAATCCCAGCGTCATCGGGCGAAGGCGGGATACACCATGGACTGTTCGCCAGTCATAGCCATGGCCAACATTCACTCAGTCAGTATCTGTATTCAATCAGTATTTTATTTTATAATGATTTAAATTTCATTAAAAGCTTTGACAAAAGAACTGCTATGGTCAAATCCTCCCATTAGCTGGGTGTATTACACAAAGCTGCCAAGCTAGGAGGGTAAAAGCTAGTACATATGAAGAGATCTGAAGCATTTTTGTGCATTGTAAAAAACATCAGTAGTTGCTCAAAACACTAACCGCTAATTGTGTTTTGTCAGCGAACAGCCTCCCCTGTTGACTAACATGTTGGGGGGGACTATAGTGAATTTAAATGATTAATTTGACCTTTAAGGGTTAAATTAAACCCTACACAATTCTTATAAGACTCTTATACTGCTATCATGGAGTAGTGTTAATGATGACATCTGTCACTGATGAGTTTATTAGAGATTACAAGAATAACTAGAATTAAAGAGTGTGTAACCTCCAATGATGAGGCTACTGATGCTACTGAATCCCTCCCACACACCCTGCCATCATATCTATGGTGAGTATCAGGTTTTCTGCGATTCCTATTTCGTTTTGCTTCTTTGGCTTTACTACTTTTCTTGTACTTTTTGAACTAAGTAGTAAACATTTGTCAAAATTTGGGCTTTCAAACTTTTCACAGTACAAAACACTTAGCCAGCACCATTTTCCAGCTTCTTGTTGGAATTGTTCCATTCCACCTTAAAAGGTGCTGCAGTTACTATTTGGCTCCTTATGTGTTTTAATAACTGCAGCACCATTTTAACAGGAAAATACTAACGAGAAGCTAGAGAATGAGTAGCTGAATGTCATATCTTCTGGTGTGCGCCATAGTGCCACCAAATTCAAGCTGCCACTTCAACATCCAAATGCAGAAGACACTGTCTCCAGCCAGTGCGTGGTTTGTTGGTTCTGGGCTACTGTACTGTGGATCTATGTCTTCTACATTCGGGAGATGACAAATCTTATTAAGATTTAAGGGCTCATTCTAAGATACCGAAAATACAATATTTTGTTGTTACTGGTAATTAATTATACACTACTGATATATATAGTATAGTATATTCTATTTATGCTAATATATCCCTCTAAATCTTACACACTGCTACACAAGTTATTTTAATGCTTTGTGTCCACACAAAACCTACAGACTCTGGACTTACAAGAATCTACATTTAGACTTCTCTTAGCTCTCCATATCGTTGTATAATTCAGATAGAATGTTTCACACACTAATCCGAGCAGCCCCTCTCTTCTGCCCTGGATTAGCGCTGAATTATGAAAATCTGTTTTATATGTGTGAAAAACACAGGATCTATAAATGGCTTATTCAATCAACAAGGCTTTCAAATGCTTTGAAATAGGAAAATCTCAGTAACTCTTAAACTCAGTTTAAGGACTGTGGTGACTACCATGTGTAAAGTCCACTAATCTTATTTCTCGTCTTAGGCTGGCTGCCCTGTTGGTATTAGGAAAATCAGAGGCTTTACCCTGTGCACAGGGACTTAGGCATTTAAAAGAAGAGAACAAGGGATTTGCATTCTAGACACCAGCACTGAGTGTCCCCAAGACATGACCCTGGTCTGTACAATCAAATAATGATATACTATGATATACTATCTATATACTATCTATGGGACTAAATATGTAGAACTAAATCATTTTGATTAATACATTTAAAGCAAAATTACTATTTACAGCTTAGGATGTTACATGCAGTAACTTTTGTATGGCATTAATTTTTTTAGTCTAACTGCCAGTCCAAGGCTCACTCATGTCACTCCATTTGTGATTTGAAAGAGGAGATTTATAAAATTGAATCCATCATAAATTTAAATTGATAAGGAGGCACCTCTGTTCATGGAATGATGGTTTGTTTGCAGTAGGCATACTCAAACAAGAATAAAAACAAAGTGTATATTAAATAGTACAAATAATCCCAGATATTGCATAAGCAAGAAAAAAGCAAACCTACACAAGTGACAAAGCTTGTAATGCCAGACCCTGAAACCCAGTTAGGACATCATAAGTTAAAAATCATTTGAGCCATTGTTTGAATTGATTGAAAAAAAGTTAAGAGATTTATAGATCTTATAGATCTTGTTTTTTGATCATGTATCTTTATTGATCATGTATCTAATGATGGGTGCCATTCATACAGGTAAAGTGGAGTTTTACTGTGAGCCCAGAAATTTGTCAGGCTAATTATTTGGAAAAATGTTTTGGGGCAATGGTCTACAGTCCTGTCAGGGATGGAATGTTGTTCAGTCAAAAGGGAATGTTGTTGGGTTACAGTTCATTTTGCATGGAATGTCTTTGAACTTTGAACAATCAACCAGTTAAGACTGCAGTCTGTTCAACCAAAATGTTGTTAGGTTACAGTTGAGTCAAGTTATAGTAAAGTTCAGTATGAATTTTGAGTTTGAATTATTTTGAGTTTAATTAATTTTGAGTTTTGAGTTTGAATTATATTGTGTTTGAGTTGGGTTTATATGGAATTTTGTTGAGTTACAGTTGGGTTGGACAGAATTTTGTTGAACTGTGTTTGAGTTCAGCATTTTGTTGTACTGTAGCCAGGTGCGCATAGTTTTCAAAGTGGGCTTGGTGCTCACCATTGCATAGTACTGAGACATCCACATTTTACTCTTTGATGTACCAGGATGTTTTCTTGCTTACTGGCACTTCTCACAAGCTGCCGGTATTCACTTCTCACAAGCTGATTCACATTTCCTTCCGCGAATCAGCGGTGCATTTCCCAAAAGCATCATTGAACAAATATAAGAGTAAATTGATAGAGAGACTATAATGTTGAAGACTATCTCTACTGTTACCACAGTGGTTGCTTAACAGCATTTTCAGGAAATGAAGTCCAGGTTCTCCCACATGTGCACTTA
Organism: Megaleporinus macrocephalus; assembly: GCA_021613375.1. Lineage (NCBI taxonomy): Eukaryota > Metazoa > Chordata > Actinopteri > Characiformes > Anostomidae > Megaleporinus > Megaleporinus macrocephalus. Next base: position 20,233,609 of record CM038719.1, read on the forward strand.
CTGAACAGAGACCAATGGCAAGCATCAAGCAAGGTTGTACGGCAGCAAGCATATACCATATTGACTCAGTACAGCACAATTTTTTTTTATCAACGCTATTTTTTCTATTCACTGCTTTCTTTGATTAAAAATAAAATGCTCAAAATTCGATTATGCCCTGTTTGTTTTTAGAATGATTAATAAATAAATAAATCAATAAACACGATTGCTTTCTGGTAATTTATGACTCAATTCATAATAAGCATTGCTTTATTGAATAACACAAGACAGCATAAAATATAGCATTGCTGTCCAAACAAAAACACATATCTATTCTTTTCTGAAGTATCAGAACGCTTTTGTATTTCCTTAGACCACTTCAGTTTATAAAACTATTTTCTCCATGCATGACTGCTGATTAGATGCAGTCTAATGCTGTGGTGAGCCCTACTTTTAATTTCTTCATGCTGTGGGACTCCTAGACAACTCTTCACTGACCTATCTTCACCAACAGGCTATTCGCATGCCTAACCAGGCCTAGAGAAACACACAGTATCAGTCTCAGACCCCCAGCACCCAACCTAGGCCACCAGCATCACTCAGATTAACATATACTCCTCCATGTGGATTAAGATTAGTAAGGGGCCAATCCCAATGGAAACACAAAGGGATTACATCTGACGCATTGTCTTAAAAAGGAACTAAGTGCAGAATTGGCTTAACCTGCGATCTAGTTTGTTCACAATAGGGGTTGTGTAAATATTATAACTGTGACAGTCCATCGACATGAAAAACACATCCCTGTAAACACCAGTGACCGTCATGCTGAGCCGGAGGTTACAGGTTGGCCTTTTGTTAATATGGCCTTTTGTTTACATATGCACAAAAACAATAAAACTCTACAGCCATTAGTCTTAAGATATGTTCTATATGTCCTTTGATATTTATAAAATAATCTTTTTTAATGACCGGATTATTTGTGACATACGGGCTAGTCCAAATTTCTTTAAGATGGCTTTAAATGTTCTTATCCTCTAACCTGTTCCACATTGCCCTCTGAAGAAGTCTTTACCCATTTAAATTAACTTTGAATGCGCTCAGCTTAAATGATACCTGTTCTGGTTCCTTCCACCTGACCAGCTGGCCTGTAATCTCTGCAGCTCAGTGTGCTTGCCCTAATAGAGATTGCTGCACTAAAGTGGCTTAGAGGAGTGCACATGTCTCTAAGTCACTAACTCCATTACCAGCCTTCAGGATAGCCAGTCTGCTTTAGCTGGGAATAACATGGGACTGTATCTTCATACTGAGATGAACAGCACCATCCAATAAAGCAGAAAGCCACAAGAAACAGTGTATCAATGATTTTGTTGTTTGAAGTTGTTGCACAGTCATATATGGGCTTTTTGCTTTAATAAATTGGCAACAATTTATGATATGATATGAAACCCTAAAATTCATAATACTGGTAAAGTTATTGGTGCTGTAGTCTTGAGTTTTATGTATTCATGATGTTACTTTTACCATAATCAGATGTTCAAATGTATTTTGTTTTGCTATTGCAATTATGATTGTGTTTCAGTTTATTATGTCATTCAGGTATAGGTCTTCGTGCTCCTACTGAGTGACATACACTACGGCTTAAAAGTTTAGGATCACTTTAGAATTTCATTTCATGCAATTTTCATAGTGTACATTTCACAATTAATGTAAGTGTATCAGATGATTTTTAAAGAATAAAAATATTTGTATTAAAGTCTATTTTTGTATAGAGGCTTATTTTGCATATAGTCCTATTATCAGCAATTCTCAGTCCTCTGTCTAAATCTCCTGGTACGGCCGCCAATCCAAGTTAAGGATGTTATTGGGCTAATTGGTTGTTAGGACACTCTTGCTCAATTGTGATGCACAGCTAAAAACATTCTACTAATAAGTGAGTATAAAAGGGAACAACATTCTAGGTTAGTTTAGTATCTGAAGCATCAGCAGTTGTTGGCTTGCTGACCGACTCTAAATGACCAGAAAGAAATAACTTTCTTTAGAGACCCTTCAGTCCATTGTTGTGTTAAGGAAGAAGATACTCCATTGAAAACAAGAACATTTCACTGTGATCCTAAACATTTGAGCGGTAGTGTATATGTGTGTGTGCCTACTGTAATATTATGTTTAGCTAATTTAGCTATGTTTAGCTAGTGGTTAGTAATAACAATTGCTCTGTAAACTATGTAACAGTACACATGAACGTTTAAGCATTTGCTGCCAGATGCTAGGTAGATAGATTTGTGGTGCCTATATCTTTACATGGTATAGAACATAATGTATCCAAACTGAGGATCCTCAGACAGTTGTCTGCTCATTAATGTGTACATTGCCTGTACATTTAAAATACAGGTGTGCATTATCAAGTAATCCATAATCAGTAATTTTATAATACAGTATAAGTATTGTAAATAGTAAATTCTTTATTTTTTTATTTAATTCTTCAATTAATTTAATAATCGCAGCAGTTGTAACAGTTTTTAATTATAACAGATAGTTAATAGTATATTTCATTGTATTAATACACACAAGAATAAATTCATCTGTTGATCTGTTCATGTGTTGGCTCGTGGGTTGGGACGTTGCAAGTTTGACCTTCTGAGATGTCACAGCAGCCAAGAGAGTATAATTGGCCTCACCTTATGCAAGCCAACGGCAAAGGCATCTGTTAGTTGACATAACAGAACTGACAGTTAGCATTCTCCTCTAAGCGTGTTGAGCTGGCAAATGACACATGCATCAGTTCAAAAAGAAGATGCAGTGGCACTTCAGATCTGAGAAACAGCAGCCGGAGGTGGGAGGAGATAAGTACTCTTCAGAGGATTTGAATGTGGCTTAACCAATCAGATTTTAGAATTGGAACTACGGAATAGGTCTGTAAAATAATTACCCAGCTGTATGAAATGCAAGGTTTGCTGGGGACATGAGAGGCTCCCAAATGAACTGTAGTTATAGCATGTTTTTTCTAATCCCCATTCACGCAGCACACTGTTTTTTGGCCTCCTCCGCATGCCGTAGGCCGAAACTTGGAGAAGAGCGCAGATCTGCGTTTCGAATTGCCAGGTGTCTACTTTCTGCTTTTCTCAACCTTCAAACAACAGCAGCTTTGCACACAACAGCCTGCGGGTATCTAGGCAAACAACTATTCCCCAGCTGGGAGCACAGCAATTATAGCATGATTCCACTAACGCCTACCCCCCCACCACACACACATACACACACCCTACCACCCCCCTAATTGCTGAGAAGGTGCTTTCTGAGCAGATCCTGGCTGCCAGCCTGCTACCAGAACTGAACTTCTTTTATTACCTGCTAAGAGGTAAATGAGGGTGATTTGTGAGGAGTTAAGTAAAGGTTGGCCTTTAATGGAAGAGGATCGTTTTTTTGCAGGATGAAATCTTGATCTCCACTCTGATAACCAGCAAAAGGGCTTCTCAGCAAGGCATTGGAGTATCCAATTCTCTCTTCAGGCCTGAAGTCAGCAATCAATCACACTTGACAGGTCACAATTGCCAAAAATAACAAGTGGACATGTATTCAGTGAATGATTTGCAACAAATGTAATGCATATGGCTAAAAAAGGTACATGTATCTAGCACAAGTGGGTGCAAGCCTATAATTTAGCTCTGTATACCATACAGAAATGTGGACAAAAATATGACATTCAGGCTAAGGCTAAGATGGCTGCTTAGGTCTGCTCAGAAGCGGTTTGAAAGCTGGAAGCAAGCAGCGTTTTACTTGATGCAGCAATGCAGACAAAAACTTAATCTTTCTTAATTAATAATAATAATAAAAAAAACCATTTTGGAATCAATATTGTGTATTGGGTGATTTCATTCCATACATAATTTTAAATTGGATTTAGATTAATATATGTATATTATTTTTTGTGTTTAGGCATTAGGTTAACATTTACTGTAGAGTAATGTACTTAAGGCTTCATGACATTTACATCTAAATCATGACGATTGATGAACCGTACATAAATGTTTATGAATGCTTATTGCAATATACATCATCTGTCATAAAGGCTATTTAGCTAACTTTGATCGCAGGTGGCAAATGTAACCTAGCAAATGATGAATATTTTAAAAAGTATTTATAACCATTTATGTAGGCTTATGCCAGTTGTCATGACAAGCTTATGTAAGTGCCTTATAGCCTTATGAACAGAACCCTACAGTGTTAATTAAATTAAATTGATTAAGACTAATAGATAGTAGCTTAAAATGTCCTATAAAATTAGCTGAATGCATGATTTTGTTTCTATTATGTGCCATGATCCGAGATTTTTTTAATCCAGCTAGCATGTCTGTACATTTTAAAACAGGGAATTTGCTAACTCTATCTCTTGTACATGTACACTACATTTGGACATTTTGGACAACCTGTAACAAATTATTATGGGCTATTTAACAGCCACATGGACTCATTTATTAATTCACAAACAGTAAAATTCCACAATGCTAACTGGTAGTCTTATTTATTTGGTAGCTACATTAGCTTCTTAGCTTCAGGACAGAAACATGCTTTGGACACCAGACATGTTTTGGCTGATCAACTGCTTTGAGTATTAATCAACAAGCTGTGGACACTAGACATGTTTTGGCTAGTCAACTATATTTGGGCTTAGTTTGAAATTGTGTAAATATGTTTTTCTCAGAACAACTCCATTAGTAGGGAGAACAAAAATGCACTACTTCTATCAGCTAAATATAGGAGGCAGTTCAGCAGGCTTAGCTGTAACTCACAGCTACAGTGTCATACCACTGCTTATTATCTGGTTGACTTAATAGAACATATGGAGGGACCCTGCTGTAGTCAGATACAGAACTCTGCTCTCAGAGGAGCTAATCTTCTGCTGCGGAATAATGAACTTTATGTAATGAACTCAAAAGCTGAAATGCAGGGCAGCAATCCGTTTTCAGCTGAACTGAGTATCTTGTCAGTTTATGGCATGAAAGAAAAATCACTGTAAATACAAAAGGTATTTTGGTAAAATAGATTTATTTTGTCACTGCAGAGGAATACTGTAGCACAAAGCATTCAGTGTTTCATTCCCCTGACAAAATATTTTTGAAAAGTGGGAAAAATTGAACAGCACAATATACTGTATATTCCATGTGTTGGCTTCTCCTGAAAACCCAAAAGGAGCATTCTGAGTCAAAAAAGAAACAAAAGCCACATTTTAATATCCTTAGAGGGCTGAATAAAACTCAACCGTATGCAAATATGTGAAAAAAATATCCAGAGAAGCTGATTTTCCCTTTTAACAATGTCTGAAAACATAACTTATGTCCAGCATAGATTGAATAAAACCCTTTGATACTGCAGCCATGGTTAAATCTGCACACTGTAATGACAATGTGTTAATGAAACAGGGTCAATGATTTCAAGAGAACTGATGCCACGCACCTGGATTACCAAAATAAAATCAGGGCTTTATTCGGGCTAATAAGTTTTTCCTTATATTCATGTATTTATCTATTTCACAGGGTCCGTATTTGAGGTCACTCAGATGGTTTCACTTGTTTGTGCAACTGCACTGCCAAAGAATTCAGGAGTATTCATCCTCCCTTTCCCGTTCTCCATCAAAATACCAAGGACATGGCACTATAACCTCGCCTCCCAAGCATGAATGCACAAGTATAGCATAGAGAGGGTTGTTATCTGAATTTTCTGGTCAAGGGGGTTTAACATTTTGGCAGCATTAGCTCTAGTTTGAACAGTTCCCATGTTTCTGGTAGAAGCAACCTCTCTATTTTAGAGAAGGAAAATGAGGAAAAAACTTTGACAACCAATAGTTCTACCATTAGAGCATTAAGCACTCGTGTATTGCAAGTAAAACCATTGTAAAATCCTTAAAACATCCAATCAATATAATGATGTACACTGATTTTACAGCTAGGGTCAGATCAGAGTCATCCCATCTTTCCACCATAATTGACATGTTACACAGCAATTAGCGTATTGATCTACCTGAACTAGTGGCGGATCAGCTGGGGCTCTGTATTGACCCATCATAAAAGACCCATTCATCCTCTGAGATTAATCCAATGATGAGGAAAGATTACGGCATAATGGTCTCCTGGAGAAATTAGATTAAGTGTGGGTGGCATCACTCCTGTGAGACAGAAGCATTTGAATGGTACAGATTCTGAAAGAGCTGCTAGCTGGTTGGATGGAACCATAATATAATTTGCTCTGCGCAAGACTGACTCGCTATTTACCCGTACCTAATGTCATTGTGCTTTTGTTCTCCTTTTTTCTCCTCATTTAAATTCCCCCTGGTTATCCCTTAAAATGTTTTCCCATTTGGTAATACAAATACCCAAGCCTATTAAATAAGCTCATTTATTTACATAAAAACCGGAATGTAAAAAGTTGTGGCTTACAATATATACAACAAACGGACAGGCATCAGAGTGAATTAACTGCAATAAATTAGCATAAAATAGACTTCTGTATTTTTTTTATACAAATAAATCTTTTTTTTTTTTAAAGTGTGTTTGTCAATCCCAGCCAAAATCCTGTCCAGTCATGTGGTAAAACTTTTTGTTAAATGGCTTGTAGAAGTCTCGCAGTTGTTGGACCACGTCTGGGTGGATATTTGGGTGGGTGCGCCCTTTGGTTTTGCCCAGGCAGTGGGGCTTGCTGTTGCTTTCAGGCTTTTTTAAGCAGGGGAAGCCCTTGGCAGGGTTAAAGTGGAAATATTTCTCAGTGACCACCTTCCTCAGGCCCAGAAAGTCCTGGACGCGGGCCATTTCGCCTGCAGGGTCGCTGATTAGCCTCTCTCCGCTAACAAACAATATCTGGTTGATGGGGAAGAACCTTAGCCAGCGCTCCAGATGCCGGGCGTACATGCCTATTTGCAGCGCACTCCAGGTGGAGTCAATGAGGCCTGCTGTAGAGTTCTTGAAAGTCAGGCTCTCGAAGGAAGGGATGTCGGGCTTCTTCGAGCGCGTCTGAGTGTAGTCCGAGATGGCCCGTGTGACTGGGTCCCGCACCACCACAATCAGTTTGGTGTCCTTTGACATAGTGTAGATGCGGCCAGGTACCTCCTTAGTCACAAAGTAGCTGGGCGTCTTCTCCATGGTGATTTGTCCCTCCAGAGACTTGGGCATCAGCTCTCTGCAAGATAAGACATGTGCGTGAGCAAAGAACGACACACACTCTCTAAGAATAAGCTTTTACATTTACTCAATTCAAAGCAACTCATGCGCAAACAGGTACAATCTTAAAAATAAAGGCACTCTTTGGAGCGGCTAATTAATGAACCACTTTTGGTTCACTGCTCTTTAATGACCCATTTTCATGAATGTGAGTGTGAAGAACCTTGTTAATGTTTAAACTGCCTCCACATAATGTTAAAATCTCCCATCAATACCATACAGCCAAAACAAAGAACTATTTAGACATCATTATAATTCAGAGTGCACTCTGAGAATCTGAGAAGGACCTTAGGCTGCATTCAGGTTGCAGGCCAGTCAGAGCTTTTCAGATTCTTGTCCACACTTATTATTTCCAAGTGATTAGATCAGGTTTGTGTATCCAGGCATCACTAGTCCAACTTCATGGGTTGCTCTGGTCATGATTGGCATCAGTAACTAAGTAACTACATCACTGACAAAGATTCACACAAGGATGCAGGAGAGCTGGAGATGCATCATTGTACCCTCCAAACAATCTCAGATTGTTATTTTCCATAGTGCATATGAGGAGAAATCTTATTTGTTGAATTGGGAGTGATGCAGAAATTCAGTTTGAGAGGTCAGAGTGTCCACCTACAAGTGTGGTTTGGATCCGATTTGCAAAACTTGGATATTATGTCTTGTTTGCTGTCCAGACTATCAAAAATCAAAAATCGAGTGTGTTTAGAGGGACATGCCCTTCTTTGCGGTGGATTTCAATTTACACAATTTAGCACCAATATATGCCTTGAATTTCCCTCTGGGATCAATAAAGTAATGGCGGCACGGTGGTGTAGTGGTTAGCACTGTCGCCTTACAGCAAGACGATCTGGGTTCAATTCGCGGCCCGGGCCGTTCTGTGTGGAGTGTGTATGTTCTCCCCGTGCTTGAGTGGGTTTCCTCCAGGTACTCAGGTTTCCTCCCACATGTCCAAAGACATGCGTGATAGGTTGATTGGTCTCTCTAATTTGTCTGTAGGTGTGAACTGTCCATGGTGTATCCTGCCTTCGCCTGATAAGTTACAGTATGATGCTGCAACCTGCCGGGCAGCATTTACATATACAAGCTTTCCAAGGCTTGTAATGAAGTTTAACTTCCTTACTTCTAGTCATCCAGTCAATCCAAAAAGACTAGAATCTAATGCCAAATAAACAAACCAAAGCAAATACATATGCAAAAAGTAAAGAAATAAAGTGACTCAGTAACATTCTGGCTATGAAGATCCTCTTCTTTCTGATGTCCTGATAAAAGCCCCCACAAGCTGCGCTCTGACACAGCGGGGGTAGCCAGTAGATTAGTTCTATCCACACACTTGGCCACTCAAGCTATCTTTTGGAAAGGTCAGGCTTTAAGATCTATAACTAACTGCCACCCAGCTAAATCAGAGGGTCTTTAGAGAAGTGCCAGCACAGGCACTCACACTGAACTGTGAGTTGATATTTAGCAGAAGTACAGCATTACAGCACGTGAAGTCAACTGCCTCGTACGGTGATGACACGCCGCATCACCGGGGTTATATTTAGCCATGCAAGAAAAGACAGACGTCCCCTTATACACGCTTTAATCCCTCTCACAGTGCTCGTATAATCCTTTTCAATGACATCACCTCTATCTCTCCACTCAGAGACACAGTATGAGCTCATTCAGTCTGTGCAGTAACAATATCTACATACAGTGTTTAAATAAGCACTAAAGTTTTCTTAGGAGTTCAGTGTCATTAAAAACTCATCAGTGAGATTTAATGAGCCTCACTGACCAACTTACTGCAGCACCTGCTGTTGTTCCATAATGGCCTATTCTAGACATATGATGTTTAAGAGGAATACAAATGTTTGGATTTTTATAGGTAACAGTTTTTGTGCAATGAAATACTACAACTATATGATAAAAATTAGTCAAGGTAACTTGCAGATTTAAACATGAACATATTAGTTATTAATGCACCAATCTCACATTTCCTCCTGCAGTAGCAAATCTGATACTCAAACTCATGTTATCGGATGGTTTTAAGTACAGATGTTTTGTGCTCTGATAAGACAATTATTAGTCTCAATTATTAGTCTTAGTAGTTGTGATATAGGGGCTAAAGCTGGTTGCAAGCGCAGAGTGGTTTAATTAGTGGCATTCCAATAGTCCTAGTCCATATGGGCAGGAGTCAAAACACAGGCAGGCAATATGAAAAGCAGATCCATGTTAACAAACCCAGATAAAGCAAGGGTCAAAATAGGAAAATGAAGGAAACATGGCAAGGTCCACAAAGACTTCGCAAAGACTGAAACAAACATACAGATATATTTAGCAGTCTTGATAGGTCCCTGATCCCTTACAGATATAAGTAGTAGTAGTCCCCCAAAGACATATGCCACAGTAAGTACAGATCCAATAGCATTGTTATGTTAAGATATATGTTTCTTAGTAACAAAAGTATTTACATTAAAATGTACTGTTAAGACACTAATTTCTTAGTAGTAAAGCATTATACTTTTGTTTATCTCTCAGTAAACTAATTATTATGAATGATACCTTTAAGGTATACATGATCTTTGCTTTACTTTCATAGACAATGTTTAGTTCTCGTATTTAGTGAGGTATTATTTTTTGCCTGCTGTGGGTACTGCATTTTTGTTATTTGTTTGATGGCATTAAAAGCTGAATAAATGATGTTACTGCACTGCATGTGATCTGTGGCCTATATTAATGGAACATGTTGTTAGTTCACTGATAGTTTTACAGCCATGGACTCCCTCACACTCAATTATGCTTAGATACTGAAAACCGCCTCAGCAGTCTGTGATTAGAAGTGTAGAATGTTCAGCCCTCTTCCTCTCAGGCACAGACCAGCACTTCAGTGTATCCCATGCATATAATATAGTTCTTTGAAGCCCAATAGGTATTAGAAATATATTTATTATTTTTGTATCTTTTGTTCTTACCTGAAAACTGTTAGGTAAGCATTAATACCAAAAAATGCAATTATCAAACTTGTGCATCTCTGACTTTGGGTGCATTTCCAGAAATTGCAGTTAAACAACTACCATAGAGGTGATAGAGAGACTACAATTTTAAACACTCTCTCTCTCTGTTACCATAGTGGTAACAACCAACGCTTTCAGGAGTCCTACGTAGCAGTGATTCCCTTGTTGGCTCAGTCAGCAGGGTCAGGCTGGTCTCTTTAATTGCCAAATTAGCCCTTTAACTTCAGCCTGCGCTAGAGAGTGGCTGAAGTAGGCCAAGTGGGATTTAGGCACAGCTAGATGCTTTCCAGCTTTAGAGAGATACATGAGCCTAATGTGGAGGGAGAGAGCGCTAGGCAGACACACACTATCACACACACACAAACACACACCTACACGCACTCTCCGCTGCTCAGCCAGCAGCAGAATACACACAGCGTTACAGACACACCTTGGAATAGCATGAAAATAGCAGCTGTTTTCAGGTAACGCCAACTGATTTATATACTACATCAAAATACTATTTAAACAAGATGTCAGCTAAGCTAAGCTAAGTCAGTCTAAAATCACCAAGTGGTTTATCCGAACGTGATGTTTAGATTGTGCCTTTGAGTTCTGACAGTGACGGATCGTTCCAAATAAAATTAGCCCTGGGCTTCTGAGGGCAGGAGAGACAAAAGCCCCGAAACAGGCAGTGCGGTTACAAATGACATGTTTATAGGCATTAGTTGGCAGAGCCGTTAGTAATCTCTATTGCAAAACAAACTTTAAGAGATTATATCTTAGCATTTAGTGGGAGGAAGGGGGGAAAGGAGAGGAGAAAAGAAGGGTGAGAAAGAACAGAAATGAGAGGAGAGACTTCATTGTGCTATAAGGAGTTCAGGGAGGGCTGGTAAACGCATCAGACTTTGTACTCTTTACCCGACTACTATGGTGTACAACCACACACAACAAGCAAAAGTAAAATAAATAAATAAACAGAAAACGTATTACCCCAAACAACACTTGAAATAGAAGCCAGTGGGTAGCTGCAACAGCCCAGTGGCTTTTATTATCATCAGGCCTGGGTTCAAAATACTGACACGCTAATATTTATATTGGTTACACTTATGGTGATATGTGTAACCATACAAAGGTGGCAGTATCCAAAAATACGTAGTGTTTTACAATATCTGGCATACAGTAAACATGTGCTTATGGTGCTCTAATAGTTATAAATAGTTCTTTATTTATTATTATTATCTGTATAAAAAGTTCCAATTTGGTTTCAATCCAACCTTGTCTGCACATCAGAAGAAAATTAGTATATTTATTAGTTTATCGTCTAATTTCTCAAAGTTTCTGAATAATTTATCAATCATTAAAGTATAAACAAAGGCATTCAGTGGTTTAATGTTTAGTGCTTCAGTCTAGAGAAACCAGATATCCAACGCTGTGGGACATTACTATTAGCTATTACTTAAAAAAAAAAAAAAAAAGATAATAATGGCAGAGAGGTACAGGAAGGGTATTGGGAGGCGAAATAGTACCCAGACGAAACACCATCTAATTAACTATTCAGATTTACCACTATTTTACATTAACATTAGAGTACAATAACATTACATACAAAAACATACACATGACAATGTGTAGGCTCACTGCTCTTTTTGGAAAGCAAGTAAAATGGCTGTATTGGCATTGTACATTGGAAAAATGTGCAGTGACTACTTAATTCAAATGTGAAATCGTTTCCACATAAATAAAATATGTTTCAGCGGCACAACTTTTCCTTCAGTTTACTCCCTTTTGGCAAGAACTGTGTTGAAGTAATATATTTTATTAATGTGGAACCAACGTACACATTTGAATCAAGTCTGTGCAAGCTCTTTTTTACAGTAGACATCACAACCCCTGCTTTCTATCATCACCATAATAAAGAAAGTCTGAATCGGTAATTATCTGCAGTTAACCATTATACCGTTGTTTATTTCTCAGTAAATTAATTATTATGAATGATACCTTTATAGTATACATGATCTTAGTTTTTCCTTTACTTCATAAACAATGTTTAGTTCCTGTATTTAGTGAGGTATTATTTTTTGCCTGCTGTGGGTACTGCATTTTTGTTAATTGTTTGATGGCATTAAAAGCTGAATAAATTATGTTACTGCACTGCATGTGATCTGTGGCCTATATTGATGGAGCATGTTGTTAGTTCACTGATAGTTTTACAGCCATGGACTCTTTCACGCTTATTTGTGCTCAGATACTGAAAACTGCCTCAGCAGTCTGTGATTAGAAGTGTAGAATGTTCAGCCCTCGTCCTCTCAGGCACAGACCAGCACTTCAGTGTAACTCATGCATATAACATAGTTCTTTGAAGCCCAATAGGTATTAGAAATGTATTTATTATTCTTGTATCTTTTGTACTTATCTTAAAACTGTTAGGTAAGCATTAATACCGAAAAAATACAATTATAATTGTATCTAATTGTTTATTTATTAATTAATTCTGCAGTTTAGAACAAACTTTAAAATGGACCTATTACACTCATTTTCAGTGTTTACTAGAAAAGAATTCCATGCTTAATTTTCCCAAAATACAACATATGTACTCATCCTCTGTCTGAAATGCTCTGTTGGAGCTCCTGTGTCTTTAAGCCATGTCCAGGTAAGCATAGTGGAGCTCTGTTTGGTCCCACTCTGTTCTGACTGTTCACCAATACAAATGAAAGCGGTGGTGGCATCCTACCGGTGGCCAGTAAAGATTGTGTTCTGAGATGATGTCATACTGTAACACAGAAAAGGACTAAAATTCTAACAAGTTGTTTCAGGCAGTTGTACAATACCCAGCCCTAATTATGAGTGAGGTTTTACTTCAATAGGTGTCTGTTCTTTTCTAAGTACCTAGAAGTGTCAGAATTATTGTCTGTGGTTATGAGCCATATGCTACGGATGCAGGAGATAAAAATTAAGTAAAAAAACAGAATTACACCATTAAAACGGTGGTGCGTGTTCTTATGTAATGCTGTATACCACCTCTCTCTCTCTCACTGTCTCTCTCTCTCTAGACCATCATTATTATCGCAGAGGGTGAAAAAAAAGCACAAAGCTAATGAGAGAGGGCCGTGTGGGAGAGAAGGCAGCATATCAGTATCTCTGCAATTATCCTTTCCATCTCTTGGATACACAAGCAGAGCACCGCGGGCTTTTTCTGGCACGGCTCAAGGGACCCTGAAACTTACTACTGATCAAACTCTCCACTCAGTCCTCGAGCAAAACAAACCTGGATCCATGAATTATTCAGACTAGACGTAAACGCTCGCACCTTAACTAAAGACAAAACGAGACGCTCTTGGGCAGATGTAGTAACCTCTCGCAATTTGTCTTCCTTAGTCAGCAAAGTAGCCTGGAAGCAATAGCTCACTCCTTTAGCAGGTCAGTCCTTCGAGCTTTGCTTTAAACTGAACTTACTACAGTTGACATGGATAGCGAGCTTAATAAACTCTCCCACAGTAAGAGCTCAAAATATTGCTATAGTGAGAGAAGCAAGAAAACAGAAAAAAAGATTAAGCTCTAGATAGATAGATAGATAGATAGATAGATAGATAGATAGATAGATAGATAGATAGATAGATAGATAGATAGATAGATCTAAAAAAATCTAAAGATCAATGATTACATAAAAAATGTCTGACAACTGTATCAGACCAATTAATGATAAATTGATCTTTAATTAGTTAGATTAATCTTAAAAAGCCCTTTGCCTCACCGAGAAGGACACCCCTGACGTTTTGGTTGTCTGTAAAATGTAACAAGTGGAGCACTGCTCCAAAGAAGAAGGATGAACTTTAGTGAACCACAACTTACTGACACAACTTCTCTCCGACTTTCGAAGCTTCACTTCCCATACAGTGCCTGGTATCACGCAGAGCCAAAGCAGAGAGCTTTGGGTGTGCAATTGTTGTGTTGTGTCTGAGGGGGAACTGAGGCATGACTGCAGAAGCAAATCCTGCAGAGCTAGCGTTTGAAGAGCTGTCTCTGAAACCTGTGTTTACGTTACCTGCTATCAGCCAACACGTTCAAAGGCCCGAGTTGGTGCCTTTAGAGACGCTGAGTGTTGGGCTGTGTGAAGTTCTCTCGGGGTGCTCTAATGAGACGGTGAGAGGGTGGCAGAAGTGACAAAGCACTAATGTAGGTCTTTTTTGGAGAGTTAGCAACTGCTGAGTCAACAGAAGTGAAGTGCTCATTCAAAGTAGGTCCTCTGTCTCCAAATTTTATCCCTGCATTGTTTCTTTACAAGATAATGCAACAAGTGTATTTAAACCTTAAAGAGTGTTTTTCAGAGGAAACTTCAGGTCAAAGTCCTAATCAATCAGAGAAATTAGAAAGCTACCACTCAAATCACTGTTTTTCTGGGACAGATTAGGACTAAATTTCTATTTATTATACTTAGCTGTCTGACATGACACTGCCTGAACAATAAGGTTATAATTTAGAATTTTTTTTAGTAAACACTGCTGTTGGAACAAAAACATGATTCTCCAAAAACATAATTTTACAGGAGAAGGAAACTTGTTAAAGGTTTCAATGTAATTAAATTTAAGCTTCTAATTTAGGTCATTTTTATTCCCACAGATTAAAAAAGGGGATAGAGGATTTTGTTACAACAACAACATAATTAAATGGAATTTTTATGTTAAGTTGTAAAAAAGGTTGTGAGGGATTCTTTTGAAAACATTTAACATGGATGAGCTGCATTATGAATAAAAGAGAGATACACAGAGGTCAGCGCTGACTATATAGTGCTAACTGATGATGTATGTTTGTTTTTTTGTCTGTGATTTATGGGTACATCTCTGTCAGTGTCTCTATAAGGAGACCAATAAAGATTTTAGGGAGTACTGTTGCCCAGCCCCTACCCCCCAGCTCATGAAAAATGCTTGACCTAAAAGATCAGAACGTTAAAAAAAACATTGTTTTTTATCTACGTAGATGGAAAAAATGTTAACTGTTGATAACTTTTAAACAAAAGTCAAAAGGTTTGCTGTTAAAAAAGTGAACAACTTAATGGGCTGCTGGCATTTTGAATGCTGGTAAACATTTAGGTTTTCTAGGACACAGATAATGTATTATGTGTTTTTCTGGTCTTTCCGAACACGTTGCACAGGTAAAACCACTCTCTAACCGACCTGCACATGCAACCTTATGGTGCAGTTCATATATGTTGTGTATGCATGTTTGTGTGTGTACTTTACACTGGAAGGTAATCCTGTGAGAACCTCTCTGTTTTTCAAACCGCACAAAAGAACACGAGAGGTGGTGGTATGCAGCCACTTCAAATGATCTGACAGTTTCTGCATGACACGTTCCAGATGTGAATCAAAAACAAGCTGGGGCACTGCGGGCTGCTTTCATGACTATAATATGTCATCTTATCATTTCTGCATAGCTCATAATCTTATTTTCCATCTGAATGCCCCAAGAATGAAATAGAATTAAAACACTTTGTTACTTCCAGTGTGACTGGACCATAGCCACCTGGATTTGGAGTAGGAGGAAACCAAAAATGAACAGAAACCAAAATGAGCAGAAACCATTGATATGACCCAGTGGAAAGAAATATTCTAAATAAGATCTCTGTTTAATCTCATAGACTTCGCCTGCATGCGGTTTGTTTGAAATCAGAGTCTTGTTTGAAATAAGATTGAGACTTAAGACAGTTTCTGAAATTCAGCTCCTGAGAAAAAAAAAACCTTAAATTGTCTCACTTTGATTAAAATGTTGTCACAAATAAGGATCAATTCTGACAGTGTCTGACTCACTCACACTAGTCTCAGCTGAAAATGACTAAAGCATCATAATTTTCTTATAAAGCTCTGTTCTATATTACAGAACTCTTTCAGGAGCCTATCAGTGCAGAAGGAGAGGTTTTGTAATTCATCATCAGAACTTCTTACAATAATACATTCTGAATGCATGCTATTAACTTCAGCACTTTCAGCTTGTAACATAAAGACAATACTAGGTCTTCCAAGTAAACCAACAATCTAAGCCATCTGACCATCTAAGGATTTCAGTCCCCAGTGATGCCACAGCCATTCATGACTGGAACTCTTGCTTATTCATGATGGTTCTTCCTCTGCCCTCACTCTCCCTGCTTTGTAGCAACAGGGACACTTGGCCAATGGGTGAAACTGGGCATTACTGTACCTCTGTTTTCACTGTTCAGAATGTTGTTGTTAGGGTCTACTACAGCAGATTTACATGCTTTGATTTTCCCAAAACACAATTTTTTATCTCATACTATGCATCATACTGAGCTCCCGTGTCTTTAAGTCAGTTTTGCTGTATACATTTAAGTCAGAATTCCATTCTGAAAGTCAGGTAGGCCAAGTTGATAGACCCGATCCTCCTTCGCTAGCTAGACTGGAGAAGGACATTTCAGAGCTAGATATTTTTTAAGCTCTCTTTGTGTTGCATAAGGGTAAGTTTGCCAGTACAGGGGCAATAGGGATTGTAATAAGATGATGTCACCTTGTAACAGAGAAAAGGGCTAAAATTCCAACAAGGCGTTTCAGGCAACTGAGAAAATGGTTTCTGTGGAGAGAGTTTTTCGCTCTGGCATGTACTTTGGGCTTTGTAGCTCTGCAGACTGTTTGCATGCACAAAAGATCCACAACACACCAAAAAGAATAAGCAGGAAAAGCATAATGGGTTTTACTGGTAAGTGTTGGTGTATATTATCCCTAGTTATAACACCTTGACAGAAACATAATACGTTTCTTGTTTTTTAAGCAAACTTGTACGTTAAATGCAAATGTTTTCTGGACCAATTTAGGACTTTAAAAAAAAAACTGCTTCCTCAATCAGATAAAAAACACCCATTTTATCTAGAACTAAAGTCTTTAGTAAGCATTAAAGTTAGCTAAGATATTTTCAGCATAAACAGCAGAAATCAATAAGTAACTCATCATTATATAATAATAAGTTCTGGGGTCATAAAAAAGTCTTTCTCAGCATAAAAGCTCTTTTCTTCTCCTGAAGTTTTTCCATTCTCAATGGAACTTAGTCCAGAAAACACAGTGTCAGTGAGACCGATCTGGACTTATATAATGCTACACAAGGGAAGAACAACTTTTCCCCTTAAATGTGTGCGTGACTGCAGAAAAGTTTACAAGCCTGCAAGTGTCTAAAATCTTCTCCTGGGCCGACTCTTTTCAGGGCATTATTTTTTAAACGAAGAGTTCACGCTGTGTTTGTCAAAAAGCACTTTCGCCCTCCTGAGCGCATTTGCATACAAAGTGAAGAAAGAAACAACACAATTCAGTCTAATTGCGCGCTCTCTCTCTCACTGGGGTTAATGCACACCTCAGGGGCTCCACCGCCTCCTTTTCACGGCCCAGCCTGCCTCTACTGAGCTCTCAATAGAGTCGCTCTCAATTTACTCCAGGCATCTGCCGCCCTCACACACACATACACGCGGCTGCTGGCAATTGAGTTCTCGCTCGCTGCCAGGGAATGTGGTAATGAACTAAAGAATATTGCTGCTCTATAGAAAAGGCAATTGTTTTATGTTATGACTCTTTCTCCGAGTCATATTTTCTTGGGTGCTTAGGGTGCTTGCAAGACATCAACAGCTAAAATCTAAACAGATAGATAGATAGATAGATAGATAGATAGATAGATAGATAGATAGATAGATAGATAGATAGATAGATACTTTATTGATCCCGAAGGAAATGTAGCAAACAGTCACCCAGTGTACTCCCTTAGCCCCTTCCACCCCCAACGGCTTGTATGTGCAGTTGCACATCAATTCCTGACTCACACTTACTACACAACTAAAAGTCAGCCACCCTTCATTTACTTCATTTCTAGACCAAGAAAAAAACACAAAACATATTTTCCAATTTAACAGAATATAACACATAATATGCCTTTATTACATCTATTGCCTTTATTAAACATTTGGTGATGTTGGACTACTAGGTCTACTAGGTCGTTAGGAGCCCCATTTTCTTAAAATTAAAGTTTTTTTCTTTGTGCAAGTGGATTATCGTATATCTAATCTAGTCAAAAATATCTCCCTCCGAAAAATAGCTTGCATTTAATGGTCATTTTTGCAGCAAATTCAATAAAGAAAGGGTGGATTCTGACTTTTGTACAGAACTGGACACGCTAGTTTCATGGCAATCTATGGCAAGAGTTCTCCAAAATGTTCCACATTAGTCTCAGCTGCTTCTGAAGGATATGAAGGGTATGAATATCAATTACGAGAGCAGAGAACAACAGAAAACCTGCTGACTCACTTATAACAGAAATCAGAGAAAGTTTCATGTAAAGCTCCTGTCCATTAGCTTCTGCTGATGTCACAGCCTGCCCACTGGCTTCTACTGGCTTCACACCTAGCCCCTGGCTTTTACTATAAGTGTATCAAGTCAGCAGGTTTTCTGTTCTTGTACTAAGTATAGTAAAAATTCTCATCCCTGGTAAATGACCATATACTGCAGATGCAGCTGATTCAGGAATTAGGTTGAAGAATGCTGGAGTTTTCCTTTAGGATTGATGGCTACAAAAATAAGCCCATGGTTCAATGGGTTACAAGCCAGACAAATGAATTAATGTCATAACTATTGCTGAAAAGCCCAGCACCTCCACTATGGACCACATGGCTACCCCCACTATGTTGAGCCAACAGTGCAGACATAGCTGAATATCTCCACAGGGGTGCCCGGCCTCCTGACTGCATGCTCCTCTCTCCAGGCTTCTGATTCACAATTAGTCAATAGGGCTCCCTGGATAAAGGCAGCCATCTGACTCTTTGGGTCTTCCAAATGAATGTGGTCCACAGAGCAGCCAATGGGACAACACCCAGCATTCCTACACAAAAAAGGCTTAAAGTCCAGCCAAAAACCAAATTTACATAATTTTCTACATACTCCCAAAAGTAGCTGGTCAGCCAAGACATGTTTAAAGTCCAGCATTTGCTTCTTACGTTTTGCACTGCAGCTACAAGGCTAACAAAGAAAGCAACCTCATATTCACAGCTTCACAACTTCATCATAAACCTGCATCAAGTTATTATTTAATGACAGATAGACTTGACTGTGTGTTTCCTAATATTGGATACTATAGTGTTTTCTATGAAAATGGACAACATTTAGACTTCAAGATGGCTGCTACTCTGGTTTTTAGCTATGGAATGTACTTTTGTTCAGTTTTATAAATTGTAAGTTGTGTCACACTGGCAGAAACCACATCAGCAAGTGGTAAGTAGTACAGCTAGCTTTAAACTGGTAGCTTTAAGCTTCCAATAGTTGTTAGCTACATTAGCATCACTTAATAGAACCCAGCTCAAGGCTCAAGCTCTTTTGACCTCAGACTATACAAATGCTCCCACAGATAGCATATAGCATAACTGTCTTTTCTTGAAGATTCAAGTCGTGGCACTACCTTGCACCAGGAAAGGAGCAAGTAGATCAGCTCACTCCTGGATGCTCCCGTAGGTGCAGCAGTAGTTGCTTGGGAAGATTTTCCATCAATAACTTTGAGCTGTCATGAATAAGATCCATACAGTGTTGGAAATCTTATCGATAAAGCACTAAAGAATCTCTTTAAGAAAGTTCTGATCTACATGATGCACTTATTTTGAACTACAACAGTAGTAATAACTTGCCAAAGGAAGTGTTCATTATAGTAAAGTATGTTAAGCTCTCTGTTGAGCGCTTGAATAAGTTGCAAGTGTCTCAATAATTGACCAAATACCAAATTTTGGTCTTCTCAAATAAAACAGCATGATGTGTACAATTATAGTCCTCTATGCTAAAGATTAGAGTTCATCTCCGGGTTTGGGTAGTATGACTAGTATGATTTGAAAAATCGTCTTTAACGTTATGTTTGATGTTTTCTGAAACATGATTACACATGATTATCTATTGATGAGTGTATTTTTTCCATCAATAGCAATGGTTCTGCCTTTGTTGCACCTTAAATAAACAACATACACTGCTACGCTCTCCTAAAATTTCATTTTCATCCATTTTCACAGCCAACATGCCAACAATTGTTTGGCCCTATGCCACCATGGTCCGCATACCACTATGAGTTTTTGTTCAGCGCAAAAATGTCAATGAAGTGTTTCAGCTCTAAGTGCTTTTTGATTGAAACACAACACTGCCAAATCAGAGCAGAGCGTTTACACATATCAGTCCTATAGGCACATTGTGTAATTCTAAGGGATTAAAAGAGGTCGGAAAAAGATCATGTAAGCATAAACAATGGCCGTTACTGGGGATAAAAAAACCCTGAAAACCCCCCCAAGATGTGCATGAACCTGACCTTGTGACTCCAGTCCTAAAGCTAAACAAAAAAACTTTGGATAGCAAACATGTCTTGGCAGACTCCATTCAGGAGAAAATAGGCCAAATATGACCAAACCATCACTTCAAACAACTAAAGACAGCTATGTGGTGCACATGAACATTATCCTTACCTTCTAATTCAAACATTCAGGTTGCGTGAGGTAGCGGTGATGCACATGTGATGTGATACATGATGTCCAAAAAGTGATGGCTTATTAGCGGTCAGTTAGGTGTTACTGGCGCCATGAACTGACAATGAAACCGGTGGAGTTAGCTATGCTCTGAGCCGGTCATTAGGGAGTGCTTATTGTGCGAGTAGCCACTGGAGGTCAGGCTGCAGTGCATGGGCCTGACTAGGCAGAGATGTTTTAATTAGCCAGCCGTGTTGGCTCTGGGGACAGGACATTCATTAGACAAGCCTGCATGCCACTGCTCTCCATTTTTCCACTGGATTGGCTTTAGCCCCCACCAGCAGGACATAGTCACCTGTTACTCAGACTGTTTGTCTTATTGGGCTTGCTTGGGATTAGTAGGAGCACACAAGAGTATCAGAAAGCTTTAAATTAAATAAGACATTCACACTATTTCTAGCATTCAGACCACTGTAGCATCAGTAAAGCAGACTGGAAAGAAACATTGAATTTAAATGTGACTGTAACTTCCACGTGAATAAAATACATTACACCAACACATTTATACTGAAGGATGGTGAACATGACAGTGAAATATTAGAGAACATGAGAGTAATGAATAGGAGTAATGATTAGGATCATCATAATAAATGGACCAATAGAAATTCCCCAAAGTTGGAATAATACTTTATTAAAAGTGAACTTACATTAAAAGTTAAGGTCATTTTTGTCTTCTTCTGTAAAGCTGACATTTAGGTGTGGGTGAGTGCATAGCGTAAGCCTGTCCTCATCCCTGCTCCACTTTAGTCTTTTGGGATGTGCCCAGTCTCAGATGCTCTGCCTACACGTAAACAAAGCATTTGCTATCTTTTGCACTCAAAGCTGGCCACTATGGGGATTTTGTTGTCAGTTCAGCATTCTGATTGGCTATCCATCTGTTCATATATATGCACTTCCATGCAGTATTTTTATTATTCAGATGGGAAACAAAGGCTGTTTATCCAAATTAATTCTAGTTAGCAATAGCACAGAGCTCTGTGCACTAGGCATCGAGGTAAAAATGAGCCTGTTCAGAGATGTTTACATTTACCCCCTCTGAACCAGCAGCAAAACAGCTGGGATTGGCCATTTGGCATGTGAGTGAAACAGCCTTATTTGTCAAGGTAGGCGATTTTGAGCTGACAGTTTGATACATTGCTTTTTCTGATTTTACTATACTGTACCCAAATCATTTTTCCCTTACACCTGAATCAAAGTCAATAAAGTCAATGCATTTTTCTTCTTGGTATAAAGATTCATATTTTTTCAAACATCTCAGACAGTTATATATAGGCTCTTTGCTTTGCTGAACAGTCCACATCTCCCTTTGATTAGTTACTGGGAGAGACTGAAGAAAATAAGATGCTTTTTTCTGTGAGTTTCTTTGAACGTAGGTTTATTTTTAAGCACACTGAGAGCTTATTTGAGTGCACTAGGGGTAGTTTTTTCCCTCTTCGTATTCTACAAGATGAGTTGAAAATGTACCATTTTAGTAATCATTTCTTTTAACTTGGAAAAAAAACATTTCCATTGGTAAACGTATATACTGTGAACTATGACTTGTCTAGTCATACGTGGCTTATATTTTTATCCACAATGTTAGTGATGTAGACGCTCTCAGAAAGAAAAGTTACTGTACTGTAATGATACATTTAAGGTACCTTTAGTTCACAAAACACAAACCATACTCTATGGCAGTCAAATGTGTTTAAGTCACATTGATTTAATACACCCTGTAATGAAAAAGTACACTAATTTGCAAAGATATTAGGCAATTAGTTTCACAATAAGTGTATTTTCACCAATAAGAGCATCAGATATCATTACATCAGATGTAAATAACATAAATACAATACAAAGTAGCATAAATATCCTATTTTGAAAAACGTAGATAATATCTTGTAAGTCAGTTTAAAGTGTAGTTCCAGATTTCTCCTGAATGCCTCAGACATTGCATGAATGTATTCAGTTCCTTCACCAGCAATATTGATGTAGCTTAATGAAGTACTGAGTAGTCAAAGCAGGTATTAGATGATATCTGCAAAAAATACTGGGTGGCCACAGCTTGGAAAGAGTTAAGTAAACACACTGACATGTGAAACCACTACTTACTGTATTAATACTATTTGTATATTTAAAAAAGAAAGTGATTTGCTGAGCAAATAAAAGCCTACCATCTGGAAAAAAAAACTTTTTTAAAATCATAACCTGGAGAAGTGAATGTAGTGTACCTTTAGAACGTATTTAGGGTACACAGTTGGATCTTAAGACTGTTGCTATACCTTTGAGGATATGTTTACATTGTTTGAACCCTGATGAACAAAGATGTGCTTTTTTGTTTGGACCGAGTGTAGTGGGATGTGTGTTGTGTTGCTTGTTTGGTATCCACCATAGCTGTCATTAATGTCAACACACCTTATTTTCCTGTTTGTGCAACACAGAGTTGAGCAGTTTACAACATGCCACAACATTACTCTCAAAAGCAAACATTTCCTAATTATTCCTGACTCATGCAAAAAGGCATTTTAAAGACATTTACAAAGAGCGGTTCTAAAAACCATCCTGTTAAAGGTTCTTTAAGGAATCAATATGTCATCGCTCCAAACAATCCTTGGCAACTTTATTTTAAGAGTGAAATTTTTGTATTTGTCATATAATAGTGAATAAAGTGACACTGATTGTTGCTTTTTAGTAACGAAAGAGTTAATGTTTGTCTATGCTATAGCCTACATCAGCCTCCCAGCGGCAAAGCCTAGACATATCACTGTACAGCCGCTAACTGTTAAACACCATGAGAGCTGTTGCCTAATGGCTCACTTAGTTCCCTTTACACCACTTCTGATGACTAGTTCCATGAAGAACTAGCATGCCTGGATGAGTGAAAATTCCAAGGCCATTATCATCAAGCTTTTTGTAAGTCTAAGGCCAGACTGCCTAAATCTGAAAAAGAAAAACCTGGATACTCTTATTCCAACAAGAATGGAAGGTAAGGGTCAGACCAACCAGCACCAATCAATATTGTTGTGCAACGGAAAAGGACCATGAGCCGTATTACATAATCAATGAGTTTGCATAGACTTTGTTTGCTTTAAGATCACACAGGTTCAGTTTAGTTCTAGTTCTCCAAACGTTTCTCTGTATAGGAGGAATTATTCAGAGAAATGTTCATGATACATATAAAGCAGCACAGCAGGTCTGATTCTGAAAATGCATTACTTCTTTGTCAGGCTGCCTGGGCTCAATTTTCTCTCTTCTCTTTCCCTCTGTTTCATATATCACTTTCTTTAAAATGAATGCACAATGAGGACATCTATAAGACAAATGCCAATGATTCAAGTAAAACAATGGCTCTGCAGTTCTTTAGGCCCCAGCAAAAGCATAAAGAACCATAATGCCAGTTCACACAGGCTATACGTTCAAGTATCTGCACAATTCAGTGTGTGGGATGTAAACAATATAATTCAGAGTGGATTTGACTCAGATTTCTCTATAGTGGTAGTGAGAGAACCCAGGATCACAATGTTCATAATGCAAAGATCTAACTCTTTTGCGTTTTACATGTAAAAAAAAGTCTAAAAACCAAAAATAATTGGGCAACTTTTTTGACTCACATCAACTTACATGTACCTCTCTACTATAAATATATGTTTTAAGCCAAAATTCTATCTCAAATGTTGTCAGTCAATGCCTCAGGCATTGTATTTGTTCCCATTTCATTTCATACATGAGGATAAATGAATAGGAAGCATTAAACACTTTTAGTTTCTGTCACCACCATTGAGAACAATTCTGTGAGTTTCTTGAAGAGAGACTACAAATAAGTTTCCCATTTAAAAGCGAATCATCTGCACCTCCATAGGACGCGTAAAACCATGAATTATCTCAAGCTCAGCCTTTTAACAGAACTAACCAGACTTTGATCTTGGTGCTATGTATATTTCTTTCTTCACATTATTATCAATTAAGAGTTTAAAAGAACATATTTAGACATACATTTTGAGCCAAACTTTAAAAATCATGGTTACTCTTATTGTAAACAGTATTGTAAACTATTCTTATAGACTATCTACAGCACTAGTAGAGTTGGTGTATTTAAGATTTAAACAATTCTACTCTATTCTATTCTATTCTATTCTATTATAAGACTTGTATATGTGCATATTACAAATTTATTTTATGTTGTAAATTATTATTAGAGTGTTTATTCTTCTACATAACCGGCTGCTACTGTAATAACTGCAATTTCCTCCTGGGATCAATAAAGTATTTCTGATTCTGATTCTGATCATTTATTATTAATGATGCTGTAAAACTGCATGACGTTACAATGACATTATTAGTTTAATCAATTTTTGTAATTTTTAAATATCATTAGGCAATATCTCTCATTATAGCACTGTGCTCTACAGGCTATTATTTAATCTCTTAGCATTAATCAGGTCTGGATCCTGAGGGGTCAGCACAATGACCCATATGTCCAGTCTGCTCACAGTCTTAAGAGTTCAGACAGGTCTTTGATGGTGCAATTAATATCCAAACTCGAGGTGGCACGAAGTATTCCAAAATAGTGTTCTTTGATTAAGATTAATCAAATCAATCAAGTCTTTTCTTTCTTTCCATTCATATAAATAACTGTATGAACTTCCTCACGTTGCAATCCAATAGAGCAGTGTAGAGTCGGTTTATGTGCACTAATACCAATAGTGCATTAAACAGGCTCTTGGGCTGGATTAGCCTACAGGGCTGCACACTCACCTGTACCACTCGAGCCCTTTCTCGTAGTTGCGGTCGAAGAAGTGCGGCTCTGCGCCCACGGCGCGGATGTCTGGGTGCAGGCGCAGGAACTCCAGCAGCGCGCGCGTGCCGCCTTTCTTCACGCCGATGATGATGGCCTGGGGCAACTTCTTGGTCTCGGAGCCGTTAAGCGTCCTGCCCTCGTCCCACTCGTCCAGCCTGCTGCTGCTGGTCTCCAGTTCGCCCCCTCCATCGCCGTTCAGCAGCTCTGTGGGGAGCGCGCGCAGACCGGTGCTCTCTCCGGGGTCCGCGGCCAGGCTGGGCACGCTGGAGCAGTAGCCGATACAGCAGTACAGCGTGTAGGCCCACAGCGACAGCATGATGCACAACACCAGAAGTTTGTGTCTCACCGGCGGCAGCGAAGCGGCGTGTGAAGCGTGGCACAGCAGGCTATATTCCATAAGGCTGCCGGGGCTGCTGCAGCTGCACAGTCCGCGCGCGCATGGCGGCAAAGTTACACGCTGCCCTGATCCCGCACCAGAATTGACCCTCGCGCCACCGGAGACAAGACAGCGGCGCGAGATGCAGAGCGCATGGCGTGATAGCCAGAATGCAGGAGATGTGGAAGTGAGAGAGATGAAGGGAGCCAGGAGTTTTGCCCGCAAGCCCCGCCCACCTGCGCTGCGATTGGCTAATGGTATAGTTGCCCAGAAGAGTAGTATGCTATAGTAAACTAAAGGAGAGTATAGAATGGTTCTCTAAATACATAACAAGTTTAATTCTGTGCTTCTAGCTGAAAGACAGGAATTGACCCTCTGGATAAACATTTGTAATATAATTAAAACTTTGGCTCCAGTTTTACCAAGAGTAGAGGGGCAGCACTGCAACTTTAGACCCCACACCTTTAGGCCTGCTCCTTCAGTTTCCTAAACCTTTGGGAACTGCAGCTGCACTTTCATGGGCATGCGAGTAAAATGTGGATCTAACATCTGCTACGTTACTCTTATTTAGACAGAAACCACTGTACCAGAGATGCTATTCATATTTATGGTGACATTTTGAGCTTTTTTCAGTGCCAAACTACTGTGGCGTCAGCATAGACTGAGAGGACGCAGTGCTATAGACAAAAGCTCTTTTATTGAACACAGCAGGGTCGCCAAAATGTTACAGGGGACGTTCTCATAGGACGTTCGTAGGACTACCAGGAAACCTTAAAGGGACTATGAGGGGACGTTCATGGAAAGTCCTTTAAACGTCTCTTTCGACGTTCTTGGGACATTTGTAGGACTACCACGAAACCTTCAGGAGACTATGAGGGAACGTTTATGGAAAGAGGAGTGGAGACTCCTGCTCAGTGTTCCTGAACATCTAGAATAACAGGCAGGTCATCACTAGCCACACAAGTCTCCCTGCTGGTAGTCACCAACATTGCACCATCACCCAACTAAATAGCCCCACAGGCCAGGTATGGCATGCACAGGCTCATGGGAGGTACTGTAGTTACTGTAGGAAAGATGTTTTCCTATAAACTAAGTTGTTGTTGTAGTGTAATGAGTAGATGAGTAGAGTAGTATGTGCTTATTGTGCTATACTGCACTGGCCTGTGGGGAAGTAAGGTGGGTCTGTGTATCTACCAGGAACAGAAAATGTATGCTTAGATGTGACCTGCCTGCTTCCCTATTGTGTCAATAGCATTGAGCGTCAGATCTCTCCCGCTTCTTGCTTCAGTAAAAAAAAAAACATTCATTTAAAGCACTATGTTTCACGTGTTTTCTTTTTTCCTTAAATAATTGATATTAAGCCTGCTGCTCATTTTCATTCCATCTTTTCATCTTACACAGGTTGATAACTCATGATAGCTGAGGGTCATTGAGAGGTAAAATCAAGACAGGGAAGTAAGACTGGGCTTCACAATGGCCATCCTCTGCTGTTTAACGGAAAAAGTGTAATGCCAACTCAACCAGTGACATCAGACCTTACAAGTTGTAAGACAGTCACATCAGACCTAGGGAAAGGGCTCTGGGGCTATTCCGTCTGCGAAGTAACATCAGTTGGCAATCACTGAAGTTGTAACAGGTTTTAAGCACACTAAAATATTGATTATGATCATATACAGTCAGAATCAGTAAGTAGTATGGATTTGTGTGAATTTGAGTCAATATCGCTGGCTATCGAGTTTTCAGCCAGCTGCTTGTTTGCTGTTTAAGTTTAAGTTCTATGTGATATGTGAGAAAGAAAATGGGGATAGTACATAAAGCAGGATATAGCTCTTTATTGTTTTACTTATTGAGGCCTTGTGCAGCAGCTGCCTAGTGGAAAGACTGCCCCTGCTTGCATATATGTACACTAATCAATCCATTAACCCATCAGTGCAGAATAAAAAACAGCTGCTGCATATTAAACAAGTGTGTTATACGTGGAAATATGTGGAAATGTAAAGGCTTTGGCTTTACAGACATAACAAAGAAATTCATTCAAATATCATTAATATCCATGTTGTCATGGTCAAACCTCATCATTTGGCTGTAATAGCTGCTGTTCACATTGTGTAAAATATCTTGATGTTGATAATGGACCTACAGAACTGATTACACTAAAAATAGTAAAAGTATATTTTTTATAACTCACTGCTATGTCAATCTAGTACTGTACAATAGATTAGTATATTAACATACAATTATAATAATACTAGTAATACAAGTAATAGTATAAACTGCTTTGTTGGTACAACCTAAAAATACTTCACATGGTAACAGACAATTAAAGTAGTTTTATTCAAGCGAAAATAAAAATAGTTTAAATTAATGATTCATTCTTCACTCAAAGTCATTCTTTGAGTGGAATGAAACTAGTTCAATTGCTTGTTATCACATGAAGTATTTTGTTTGGGTTGTACCAACTAAGCACTCTTTACTGTGTAGTAACATTTGCTAATATTAGTCTATGTATAGTCTCACTAGTAGTATACTATTATATTGTATAACACATTACTGTAAAAGGACTGACAACACATTAGTTTTTAGGGTAGTATTGACTAATATTATAGCAAGATTTGCAAATGACAAGGAAAAAATAACACAGTGGGAAGGTCTGGCAGCAAAGAGAAGTAAATACTGTTAGACTAATCAATCAAAGCACATCATTGCATTACTACACTTCCAATATTCCTGAGACAATTTCAATTTAATTTGCTTGACAGAAATCTGATAAGAGTATAATATCTATTCAATTATTTTATTAAATGTAAAAACTCTGTTTTTAATTTCTAACCCTATTTCTAGCCTGATATGGGATTTTATTTTCAGTAATTCTTTTTTTCTGTGTAAATTAATGATCTTAGACACTCCACTCAGGAAGGCCAGACCTTATTGATATTTCTTTTCTATTTAAATCCCTGTTGTTTTCAATGTAGAAGGTCACATCTAGACCATTATTAGGCCTTTAGTGTTTAGTTCCAGACTTCGTGGGATGCGTCTCATGTCACTGTCATATTCTTTAGAGCACTAATAATGTGGTTCCTTGAAAAAGCATACTGGCTTGATCCAATGTACAGAAAACATATTTTTCGAACCATTGAAAAACATTGTCCTCCGTGCTTCAGACATGGAAACTCTGTAAAAGAGAACGCAGGTCACACATGTGAATGGCTAATAACACTCTGATTTGGTATTGAATGGGAGGACAATTAGTAACAAAAAGTGTATGTAGGAAGTACAAGCTTTCCATTAAAAAGTAAGTATAAAGTAGAAGATTTCCAACTTCCAATTTCTATTTGTTTTTTAAACAAAACAAAATTAGCAGGTTAATAACAGTCTTAAAAAATTGGACACTATATCAAACTGATAATAAAGATATTACAGCCTATATAATAGGCCATGAGAGGCAGTGTGTTACTGCAACTTTATCACATGGAAAGGTGTTCTTAGGAACAAAGTGAAGTAGCGTGCCTAAAACCCCCTTCCCTGTGATAAAATCACAATAATGTACAGTAAGTGGCTGATTTTCAGAAAAAAACACAATACTATGCAGAGCATCCTTCTTGTTTTGTAAAATGAACACATGATAACACAGCACTGTGCAAAAACAAACCAATCGAATAACACTCGTCTTCTTACTTCTTACTCTAAATGGCTTACATCACAGACGTTTGATAAATGTAATTCATTCAAATGCCATTTATTACACTTTTAAATTGCAGTATTACAGAAAATCATATTGTCAATACTTTGATTCAGGCCTCTGATCTGGAGAGTACAACATCTTAAAACTTATATTATATTATATTATATTATATTATATTATATTATATTATATTATATTATATTATATTATATTATATTATACTATTTCCATAAACAATGTGGGCTGGGTTTCCTGAAAGCTTCTTAGCACAAAGATGATTCTTAAGTGGTAAGAATCATACAGTAAACACTATCACTACCTGTTAAGCTGATGATATTGGGAAACTGGGCTACTGGGAAATTTTGGATGTTTCCACTGTGCATCAGTCCATTTCTTGAGCTCAGTGTAGACTTAACTTGCATTTGTAAGTGCAGCAATGAGCAATTTACAGTTTTAAAGTTAAAGTTTAATACAGTGTTGTATGACATACTGAAAGTCACATGCATTTGTGGTTTTCAGCTTTGCTTTTTTTAATGCTTCAGTTTAATTCAAGGTTGTTTTAGGTGAACAGTTTGGGAATTATGGCCCTTTTTATACATTGTTCTCCCATTTTACTGGTCAAAAGACTACAGTTATTAAAAGGTTAATAAAAGGTCATGAATTGATTGTATATGTGACATTTCCATCTAGAGTCTATTACAGCTGAGGACAAAAGGATGATCCAAATGTCAGTGTCAGTGAAGCAGGCCACTGCGGGCTTAAACAGAAGAATAGATGAATCAGAAACATTGCCAAAGAGTAACGGCTGGTTTGGTAAAAGGCAAGAACTAACAACACAAACTACCTGGACCATATAAAACCACAAAAATGGATAACCAAAGAATACTTTAGTCAAGAAGAAAAAGTTATGAACGGAACATGACCCCAATCCAAAATGTAGACATATTCTTTTGAAAAGGTGCCACAAAGTGTTCATGTTCAATGTAGCAGAAGAATCACTTTTGACTGCCTAAAGTGATGTGTACGTCTGGTAAAAAGTTTATGATTTAAAGAGTCTTCACAGGTTTTATACCAACACACATTAACACAGAATTCACACAAATGGTTTTCTAAAAAAACATGCATTGAAAACCTTTTTTAGTGAACCAAAAACAACATCATTCAAAGAACTCTATGGACACCTGTATTTTTGAAGACTGTAGATGAGTCAAAGAAAATCAGAAACCAGAAAATAAATGTCCTCACATGAATTACTACGAAATGAGAAACACTGGTAAGCCTTAAGAACAGGAAAGTCAGGTTGCCATCTGCTGAAAAACACATCGGGATGTTCTGGGACTAATTCTTATCTACAGAATAGATATTAGTCAACGTGTGCCAGGGTGATGTAATAAGAAAAGCATGGGAAAAAGCAACAGACTACTCATAACCTAGGCATGTCACCTCGTCTGTAAATCACAGTGACATGAACATATCCACTGTTAAGACATGTTAAAAAAGTTTTTATTCTCATCTATCACTCATTAACCTTTGTTTTTTACTTATACAAGGTCTACCCACTGAAAAGTTCTCATAACAGTAAACCAAGTTGTTACACTTTTTATCACCTTTATGACTATGTTTTTGAACATCACCTTCATAGTCTTGGACTTGACAAACAAACATGATCTTGCTAGCATCCCTAGCTGAGATATTAACAACATTTAATTGAAGTCTGTGCTTTAACTTCATAGGGACTGTTTCATTTCCTATCCAATGTACTGGGATTTACCATACTATAACTGTGCCACCATGTAACTACTTAAGAACTGCACTGTGTGTTTGGACTTGAACATGGTATGTTTGTATGTGAGTGTGTGTTCTCAGGTCAGGGGGGTTCGGACCTCTGGCACCTGTAAGGTTCAGGGGGATTACCAGGATTACTTCAGAGCTGCCATGTCAGTTAGAGTTTCAGCAGAACTGCCTCAACACTGTCGGCTAAGCCCTTTATCTTATCTCCCACACGGTGTGCGTATATGTTTCAGTGTCTCTATATCTGTGTGTGTGTATGTGTATAGGGTCTTCAGTCCTGCACCCCCAACTTGTTTGTAGGTGAGAGATTCTTTATTTAACCCTTATAAGTCCATTATTGGGACGATGATAGAATGTTGTAAATTTAGGGCAATTCTTTCTCACTAGTGGCAAGTGCAGATTTTGAATGTTCAGCTGGCACATAGTCCTAAGTCTTGCATTTGATATTTGCTGTTGTTGTCCGTGGTGGTTTTGTTTTTAATTAAAACAATAGATAAAAGAAGCAACAGAAAAAAGAGGTGCAGATTTATATAAACGTTATTTGTCCTTTAACCGTGTAATTAACTATGTAACTATGTCATGGTAAGCATAATGCTAGGCATGTAAGGGTTTTTGTAAAGGTTGGTGGGGAAGTTAAACTGAGAGGTTAATATGAATTACAATCATTAGAAATGAAAGTTTAGCTCTTCCAACAAAAAAGTCTCATCTGTAACATTTCATTGCGTTTTCTCCTTGTCAGGGATGACATTTCCAAAAAGCGGTGGTATGCAGTCAAGCGGCTCGTTTTAAGTGGGGCAGCGGCACGCCATGCGGAACGAGATATATTATCTATGTACCAAAATTTCTCAATGTTCTTATGAATCCCATTTCTCTGTAAACCAGCCTGGCACTGAGCGCCGGTCGTCCTTATGAAATATTATTTAGCAATTGCAGTTCATAGTCCAAACATCACACATGTAACTCATAGTTGATTTTTTAAAGCTTTGCATGGCAGCTCACTGGAAACTGCCATGAGTTCATTCCTGCATCCTGTGTGATAATTATGAGGCTTGAGTTTACAACACCATGTAAAACATACCCCCACGTAGTGATAGAATGAGTGAAAGACAGAGAGAGCATGGTGACAGTATGTTTGTTATTGTTTATTATAATGTGCAGGGTCAGTTTTCTGGACAGGAATAAAGCCTAGTTCTGGACAGCATTCTGAATGCAGACTCTTCATTGAAATGATAATGCATTATGATAAAGCATATACTTGATAGCTAATTGTCTACTTTACAATATTACATTAGCTTAACAATACAGCTTAACATCACTCCTACAGTCCTCTCACTAAAAGCAAACGTGATGCTCTTCCAGGTAGTAGACCATTGGGGAATAAGTGATGTTAGCACTGCATTTATGTGCAAATATACATTTGTGTTTATACTTTAGGCATTGAAAAACAAAGGAGGGACATGCAGAAGGCTGAGGCTGAGGCTGATAGATGTGTGGTGAAAAGAGATTTATTATAGGGAGTGAGGTACAGGTGCACTGTAAGTCTTCATCATTTGTGCTCTTTACCCTTAATTCATTTCTACCTCGTGTTCACATACATGAAGAGCTGCATAACTTTTTATACAAATCTGATATTAGTATATGAGAAAGTCATAACGTAACATAGAGAAAACACTGTAAAAGCGATTTATCAGTTTAACCTGAAAAATACTCAAAAAAATAGTAGTTATTTACTTGTTACCACATGAAGTAATTTTTTTAGGTTAAACTAACAAAGCACTTTTTGCAATGTAACATATCTCAGTAAAGAAGTATTTTAAAAATGCTTATTTCTTGTCATTTATATATAAAAGCATTTTACAATTAAGTAGATACAAAAAGTATCTACAATTTGTTACTATAAATAACTATTAAACTATTAATAAACTATTAAAACTATTGCAGTTTCAACTTGGAATCACTACAGAGAGAAAAGCTGTGTAATGTCAATCACAATTTCTTTGCTTTCAACTGTTCAACCCAAAATTACCCACAGGACATGAAGTCATTATTATCATATTTCTATGCAATGAATTCACATTGCACAGTTGTACAAATATTATAAAATAATGAATCAAATAGTATGTATATGTTGAGTTACATTTTCTTTTGAAATGTATTCTCTGACAGTGCTTGGCAGTCAATGGCTGTTAAAAACTGTGACAGTGCTTTTTGTTTTTCTATGTTAAGAAAAAAAGAACTATTTGCAAAAATTTTAAGGATCACCCCACCAACCCTCAGTCATTCACACTCTTGTGAGCGCCCTCTAGTGTCTAATTCAGCTGGGAGGAGATGGCTAGAAAGTCTCTGGTTATCGCTGGTGATAACTGCTACTTCCAAAAGCTAATCTCAAGTGGTTTGTTCCTTTTGAGCCCCTGCTTTTGATTTGATTGACACATCAAAGTAGCGCCAAGACAGGGAGGAGTAGCAGTCAAAGCCACCTGAGGGGAGAGAGATCAGACCCCCAGTCTATAGAGCGTTTCAGCGGCCGGAAGACCATATGTGCAGATCAGGTCCTTCTGTTATGCTTCATGATGCACAGAGACTCTCTCTCTCACACACACACAGAAACAGTCTGTGTGTTTTCAGTGGGATTTAAGAGCAGTTAGGTTGACACATCAAAGAGAGCCATGGTGCTGAACATCTTCCTCTATGCGATCTCTGTTACTGTATCCTGTTTGCTTGTCGTCCTTTTTTATCTCTCATCAGAGAATGCTCCTCTGCTCTGCTTTCCAGTGTACATATGGTGTCTGCTTAGACTATAAGCGCTGGCACTGCAGCAACATGGTCGTAATATGTATAACACATATATAACTTCCAGTCAATTGTATATTATATTTATTTTTTGCATCAGAAAACAAAACTTGTTTTCACTTAAGAAGCCTCGACAACTACATATAGTATTTTTTCAGTATTTAGTCTGTTTACTCTTTGCCTTTATAACAGCTTCTATCCTTTAAATCTGCAAGGATGTTGTTCTATACCTCTTAAACATTCTTATAAGTTGGTTGCATTTTTATTTTATACAGTCCAAGTAAACCTAATTGCAAATTTAGACTTTATTGAACTTTACACCATCTGTCCAGCATCAATGCTACACTACAAATGTTCTTCTTTATTGATAACTACACATCCTTTCACACCCACAGTGTTGCATTGCCTCCTCACAGTGAAGGGAAGGACAGAAACACCTGTGACTTGTTTCATCTGAAGCAAGTGATTCATTTTCTTGTCTCTCCCAAAGATGAAAGCTAAAATAGTATTGTTTACCTGATGGTGGCAGTTCTGGTGGCCAACCTGGTTTTGCACTTGTGAAGAGTTTCAGATGTCTCAAAATTTTTGCATACTTAAATGACTGAGATGTAAACAAAGTCATTCAGAGTGTTTTGATGTGACATGATGCATCTCAGGCAAACGCCCTTACTCTGGTTTCTTTACAGTGGTGGTGATAGGAACCAGAGGATGTGATACAAGAATATAGCCATTTTAGTTGCATAGCTGTGCAAGGGTTTTACGCACCTAAGCTTTTTGCCCAGCAATAAGTGTATTCTTACCAGTAGGAACACCAGATATCATTAGAACATATATAAATAAACATAAACACAATACAAAGTTGTAAAAAGAAGTAGATAATAATATTTTGTGCACCAGTTTGAAGAACAAAGTTCCAGATTTTTCCTGGACACCCCAGACATTGTATAAATGTATAACATTCCTCAGCAATCTTGATTTAGCTCAATAAAATACTGAGTACTCAAAGAAGTTATCAGATAATAACTAATATAATGTAAATAATACTGGGTTGCCACAAGTAAAAGATTGAAACGGGTTAAATAAACACACTGATACATGTAAAAGCAGTACTTACTGTATTAATACTTTATGAATATTTATTTTGTTGAGCAAATAAAAGCTTCCTGTCTGGAAAAATGGCTTTTTAAATGTCCCCCAGTGCTTAAAACTTTTCCACTTTCCAAACTGACCTTGATTGAGTGTGTGTGTGTGTATGCAGTGTTGCTAATGGTATAATAGTGGTAACTCTGAAATCTGAATGTTTTTTTTTTTTTATATTATTTTTTGTTACCACTCGCTGCATGTGGCTCTCTGCCATTAATGTATCTGAGGCCAAAACCTCATCTCCAAATAATGTCTCGGGCATCAGGCAGCATATTTATAAGTGTTTTACATATAATCTTTGTATGACAGGGTTTTCAGAGGATATTCCATTTAGAAACATAAGGTCCATCAAGGTTTTTTGCTGCTTGTACCTACACTGTACCTACACTAATTGTCCATTTTATGTATGTAGGTGCACTTATAGATTTATAATTACTGACGTATGATATGATGCTATGCACAATTTGCCACTTAGTCCATTAGCAGAGCCTACAACACATTGCATCAGCACTGGCCTTTTGGTAGAACACTTATTGTTAATATATGAAACATATTAAAAATACATCAATCATGGCTGGTTTTACTCAGTACATCATACAGTCATGCTGGTCATACACATTACCAGGCCACAGACCACAATAAAGTGCTCCTCTTTCCACACAGATACTGAAGCTATTGGGTCCAGGAGGACAGGCTGCACCAGTCAAGCGGCGCACCTGCTGAGCTTCTTCCAGGGTGGTCTCCCTCAAATTCAAGCAAGTCTGTAGCTTCAAAGGCAACTCATTCCTCTGCTCCATTCTCTTTAGCTTGTCTGTGACTGAGTTCATCTTGGCCTGCTTGTCGCTGTCATTGCTGAAGCTCACCATAATTCAAAATCGGTGAACTCGCCAAATAAAATAAACTGATGCAATAAAAAAAAACCCATTTAACTAAAACAAACTAAAACAATGACAGTAATAAATAAAACAATAATTTATTACAGCCTTAGCGTCTACATGGCTCGTAAACCTGTTTGCCGTTTTGTATTTGCTCCAGTATAAATAAGCTGCATCGTCAGTTAGCTATGCTAATGTTAAGTACTTGAAGCTTTCTAGTATCTAGCGTTATCTATCCTAGCTGGCTTTCGATCTCAACAACTACACAAACTGAATTAAAACTGATAGCTCACTAAGAAACCTTCAATTAAAGATGATGTCATCTGTCAGTACGTGAATTTAATCAAACTGCACTACTGCTAATTACAGCTTGTGGTGCTGATAAAGGTGGAACTGCCCCTCTCGCCAGTCTTTTCAATGTCAAACTCTGAGTGAAGCCTGCTTGATATTGTCCAGGCTTTGAGAACTAACAGTGATGTTGGTGCAGATGTTGGATTCCTATGCAGCAGTATGTTTTGCACAGTTTCCATTTTGGCTTAAACTGTGCTGCAGATAGCAGTTAAGGTGGAACATAAGATTTGATTAAGAAGCTGCCGTGAGTTTGTTTGAAGATCAGCATCAACCATGCCTGTTGACAGTTTAGTTTTTTTTATGGAATGGGTATGAAAAGTACCAACATCCCCCTCACAGCCTGGAATGGTAGATTTCTTCACATAGGCCACCATTTTCATTGCTGTTGCTCTCATGTCAAGTCAAGTCAAGTCAACAGGCTTCATCTATGTACAAGTACACAGTAGATTGAAATTTCGTTCCTCCAGGAACAACATGATGCAACATAGAACAAAGAGTACAAAGTGCAAACATGCATACACAGTTTTAACTGGAAACAATAAATACGATAAATTAACAGACATTAGACACAGTAAACAGACCGGACAGTAAATTTGAGAAGTGTAAATATTAATGAGTCAAGGTAACAGTGCTGCTGGGGTTTAAAATTGAACACTAATGGGGGGCACAACCTGTATGAAATGGAAAAATACAAGCTATATTACTGTTCATCGCCGAGGTTTACCAACAAGGCAGGTGTTTTAATAAGGTGGCCTGTAGCTTCATTAAACTTTCAGCTTTGTTTCTTTTATTAACTAATCAAGTGATTTGATTTACTATTGTTTTGTGAGCGAAATAAGAGAACGAGAGCAGACTGGTAATGGAACAAAACAAAGGAGTGCCTGACCTCATTAGTTGGCGCTACAGCAGTGGCACAGCCAGAGCTACAGGAAGAGCAGATTCCAGCAAAGCCCTGACAAGAACAACAGGGTCATTAGCTATGCAGAAAAGCAGATCAACATGCTGCTCCCTGCTTTAAGACATCCTTCAAGCTCTTTTGCTCAGGCTAAGAATGTTTCCAGCGTCTGTAAGTTTCTGCAGGCCTGCCCAAGTCCTCTTTATCTTGCCCTGTGAGGCCTGAGCCTGGCTGGATTTGGGGGCATTATCCATTGGAGAGAGCTTTAGCCTTCCTTTCTGCCCCCTGTGTCAATACTGGCACGTGCTTTGAAGCCCAAAGCTACTTAATAAGCTGAGCTTATCAGCAGAGCAGGAAGAAGCTTGTGGACAACATCTCTGACCTCCGCTCTGGTTCTCTGTCCTTACGGATGTTCACAGACACGGACATGCAGAGATAAAGCAAACAGTGATGTTTCACTAGCCGCACTTTATTAACTCTGTGTGGTCATAAGTTCTCAACAAGCTTCTCTATTAATCAGGCAGCTTCTACAATACAACACAGTGTAAAAGCAGTGTGCGACCGTTCACAGTTGATCTTATGTAAGCAAGGTTGGTCCACATCCATTTACAGCAGAACAGCAATGAACTACACTCTCATAATAGAG
Organism: Megaleporinus macrocephalus; assembly: GCA_021613375.1. Lineage (NCBI taxonomy): Eukaryota > Metazoa > Chordata > Actinopteri > Characiformes > Anostomidae > Megaleporinus > Megaleporinus macrocephalus. The sequence goes on from CM038719.1 coordinate 20,271,631, forward strand.
AATTCTTCAGTAAAGACGATTGTTATATATAGAACTGTGAGAACTGGACAATTAAATGGAATTTGGTCTCTTTGCAGGTCATAAAATGTATTTCATGTTTTTTTTATGTGACATTCTAATTATAGTACAGTTGTCCATAAAGGACAGTTATTATATTTGTTCTATTCATTTTATTGCAGTACGCAGCATTATCTGCAGGAGTTTGGTAAGGTTTTCATTCCAGTCATCGTCATCATCATCAACATCTTCTTTTTGTTTTTTTCTTCTTCTTCTTCTTCTTCTTTATTATAATTGTTATAATATTTTTCCTTTTCTTCTTTCTTCATTGTTTTCTCATGTTCTCCTTTTTCTTCACTTTATCATGTGTTCTTATTTTATTCTTCTTCTTTATTATAATTGTCATCTTTTTTTTCGTCATTGCCATCATCTTCTTCTTCTTTTTCTTTTTCTGAACTTTATCATATTTTTCATTTTCTTCTTTATTATAATTGTCATCTTTTTCATCATTGTCATCATCATCCTCTTCTTCTTCATCTTTATCATTGCCATCATTTTTTTTATTTCATTTTCTTCTTACTTTCTGCTTCTTCTCTTTTCATCATTGTATTCCTTTTTTATGTGTTCTTTATCATCTGTGTTCCCTTATTCTTCTTATGCTTTTCATCTTTTTTCTTACATTAATGCTGATTGTATTGTCATGTATAGAACCTGAACCTAGAACCTCATACTTATGAATAAATATATAATCTTTTTAAATGTTCTTTATAGCACCATTAAAGGGTTCCACAGTTATTACATCATCTCCTCATTTTCTTCACCGTCATCATCATCGTTTTCTTCCTCTTCCTTTATTTTTCTTTTTTAGTTCTACTATTAATATTCCATTATCTCCAAGATTATATATATATATATCTTATAAGATATATATATATAATATATATATATAATTTAAAGAACTCAATAAAAATGGTTCCAAGTAACATGTAAAAGGGTTGAGATATTGTTACAAGTCACATAAACTGTTACTTCATGGTTCCTTTTTCTCTAAGAGTAAGCAACAATCTCACCATCTGCTGTGGTGGAACAGGGATACAAACTGAAGGGGACTCGACTTTGAGGTCCCTCGGTTAAAGTGATAACTTATTAAGTGTATAGCTTGTCGACATCTAGAGCCCCTTGCTTGAGTAGATTTTTTCATCAGTCGTCTCATCAGCCCCTCAACCCACGTTACTCAAAACAACTGCAGTGAAACAATCCAGATGTGATCCATCTATGGACTCGGACAGCTTTGATTTTGCAACAGCGGCTAAAAAAACCTCAGCAGCGTCTCCAAAGCCTGTGTTTTCGTTCCCTTCAGGGTTGTATATGTAAACACATTATTTAATTCAGGCATGCACATAGAACACACATGTCTGGACAGCTTGATCCTATTTGTTTAACATCTTGTTTTACCCAATAAGGGAAAAGCCGCCAATGGCATCAGACAATGCACTTCGACATATTATCTGACCTTTTTTTTTTTTTGTTAGGAGTCAAACAAGAAAAGCATTCTGGTTATAACACTGGTCAAATGTAGAACAATGATGTATGGACTATAATCATCATCATACATTCCACATTTGTTTTCATCCGAACAAGCAGTTCAGGAACACATTCCCTTCCGTGCTAGTTATATATGCTTTCTGTCATGAAGTACTTGAAAATTACTTTAAAAGGATTCAAAATTGTTGAAGTCAGTAATAAAGGGCTTCATGAAAAGCCCAGATTCAAGGCATATGGAGAGTATAAATAAAAGCACTTGAAAGTAAGAAACTTGAAAAGGTGCTGCTGAAAAGGCTTCTTAGCAAAGCACGTTGGTGAAAAGTATCATTTTGCTCTTGGCAGTTTAGAACTTTCTTATCAATCACTGCAGGCTGTTTCTTACTGTTGCTTGACAAAGTATTCACAAAGACCACGCTGAGAAGCCAAACCGTCTGAGAGATCATGCTAGAAGCTGCTGCTACGCTGAAAAATACCTTTTTTCTGTCATTCAGCCGTGATTTCCTTTTCCATGTAGGACAACAAATTGCAAACACTTCCTGCGTGTCACTTACAACACATCCTGAACGGCTAGCCAGGTCAGAAGGAGAGATTCAGGGGAACGCAGGGAACAATGAGCTTTCAGTTCAGTCTCAGCTATGACTCACCACCCACTGTCATTACGGTGCAACAATATTATTTCAAAATAATCAACCTTTCAGCATAATCAAAACCTGGCATCGGATGAGAATTACAAACCAGCGCTTTGCAATCACAGTGCAAACTCTGACTCCGACAATTATGTCTGATTGCATTAATTACCCGAATTCCTGCAAATTCCTCCATGAAAATCAGGTGGAATTATGTTAGCCTCAGTTGATGAATTGCCCTGGAATTACACGGCTATTTCATAAATGAGTCCAGTGCATTTTTGCCCAGGAAATGTACACCCAGACACGGACATACACTCTTAAAGGGCCCATATAATGGAAAAACGGATTTGTTAAGTTTTTAAATATACCATTCACTCACCACTCAACACAGTCTATACATGAAAATTAAGATACCTGTTTTATTGTTTGATTCATTGTTTATGTGATGTCACAAATGTACACATATCCACCTATTCAGCTTCTGCCTATTTAGCCTTCTATTGAAGTAATATGGTTTCAGCTGCTTTTTGAATGAGCCAATCAGAATGTCATTTATATCGTGGTCCTAAAGACAAAGGAACAAAAACAGCCTTCTTAATTCTTTGGAAATTGTCATGGAAATATACAATATGGTGAATTATGATAAAACCACATGTTATATATGTTATTAATTGGACCTAGTGGAAAATAATAAAATAAGTATAAAAAATATATAATAAAGTAAGAAATATTTCTCTCATTTACCATTTATCATTTAATTTAGCTCATTTAAGGAAATTAACCTGCAAAATATCCCATTTTCAATTGTTTTTGTGATGTCAAAAAAAAAACAAACAAACAAAAAATACATTTACATACTTCCTCCTATGCAGCCTATAGCAGTTTAGTCCTGCTAATGTACACTGAAGTTAAAAGGAGTGTATTAACTTAGATTGCTTTTTGAGCAAGGCACTATAAAAGGTACCCCATCAGAATCTTGGTTTTTAAAAAGCACAGTAACAAAAATAGCCTGTTTTATTCTACGGGACGAGGGATAAAGTTTGGAAATGATCATGTATAATCATATGTATCATATATATTATTAGTGGTTATGAGTGTTGTGAGTTTTTAAACATATAAATTGCACCTGAAGGAAAATAATTAAGTACAAGTATAAAGTAGGATATATTGATTTTAAAGACAGTAACTTTAATTCTAAGGAATCAGGAATGGTTTGAAAAATGATTGTCTTTGGTACATGCAACTGCACAAATGTTATGAATAGATCTCATGGGATAAAATACAACACAAGAAAAATGTAGGCTACTTTAAAATAAATTAGTTCTCATGGTTCTTGACTTGGATATATGGTTCCAAACATTATTTGGATGTTTCTTCTACCTTGAATAGGGTTCTTCACACTTCACGCAAAAAATACTTCTACCCACTGAACAATTCTTAAAGGAAGCCAGAAGTGATTTTTATGAAGAACTCTTTATGGCACCATTGTTTTTTTTAAGTGAACCTCTGTTTCTTCTGATCTCTGATTTCATATTCAAAGTCATATTCACATTCAGAAGACTTCTCGCTACTTCTGTGCTTCCTCCCAGCATGAAGAACCTTGACTTTGGCTAAAGGTCAAGGCTGTTGTGCTTTTTATGTGGATGTGGTCATAGATACAGAACCCCTGGGGTGCCGGTGCCTCTGGCCATCCATGCCTTCTCCAAAAGCAGACTAGAAAATGGACACATCAGATGAGCAATCGTACAAAATCACACTAACCCTTTAGCTAATTATTGAGATGGATAGCATAAAAGTCTGCAAATAAAGTGAGTGGCAGTCGATTGAAGTTTAACGTGTGTCTGAACTCCCTGCAAAAAATCCCAAAATCCCTCTGTTTATTGACGCTCATCACTGAGCAAGTTGTAGGTCCCCTCAGGCAATATAGAGGCAGAGCATGATAAGAGGCATCCTCAAATTACAGAGCACAGTCTAGCCTAAATGGAGTTCATCCAGAGGCCGAGGAAAATAAGGTCGCCCATTGAAACAGCTCGGTTCAAACCCCAACCTGCGTTCCTAACGACTAATGTCAACAGGAATAAAAGCTAATTACTGCTCGTATGCAGCACCCCAGAGCAGGACAGCTTTCATCTCCTCAGTTAAAAAGACACTCGTGTTTTGTTGCTTAGTTCTGTGATACGTTTGGCTGTACTGTACGGTTCAAGACTTGCAAACATCTCCAAGAGCCAAACGTGACTTCATTATACAGAGAAAAATGCAGGAAAATCTGTAAAGAACAAAAGTAGTCACCATATAAGTAGAGGTAACATTAAAGGTAAAGTCTCTGAACCAGCCAGGGCTGTCGTGATTGTTCTCCTACTGATCTCTCTTCCCTTGATTTTATATGTACAGCATGTACAGCAGTATCACGTACTCCAAAACTAGATGTCCTTTATTTCATTTCCAGTTAAAAAGACCATTAAAGCAGCGCTACGTGATATTTTTTGTTAAAACTGAAAAGAAGTATATAAAATAAATATAATAATAAACAAAAAATAAAATATTTTAATGTCAGAGCTACCGGGACGGATTTGGTGGAAAGTCTCTGGACCACGCTGTATGTCTGTACGTATTAAAATCACATGAGAGGTCTCTTAATCCCCAAATCCTGCTTAGTGTTGCTTTAAGTATGGTTATTCTTTTTTTCAGGTGAAATTTCTGATGTGAATATGCAATACCGGTCAAACGTTTAGGAACTGTTTTAAAACTTTTAACTGGTAGTGTACTAAAAGTTTTGACTGATAGTGTTCTTAAACCTTTGACCGGTAGTTCATATGTAATACAGTTGAATGAAAGGTTAATGGTGAAGGCTTGTCTTGGGAGATAACCCATCCCTGCTGTATGTCCAAGCTAACACATTAAAAACCTTTAAGTGGTGATAAAAGACAGAGAATGTATATATATATATATATATATATATATATATATATATATATATATATATATATATATATATATATATATATACTCTTTCTTATACTCATATATAAAAAGTAAAAGGTAATAAAGTAAAAGGTAAGTAAAGAACTTTGTTAGCTTGCTGTGGTATGTGATGGGGTGACTAATAGGTGATACCAGTCATGACACCAGGACAGTTTTGCAGAGATGTGGATTTTGTAATGACATGAATTTAAATTGACATTTTTAGATAAACAGTTCATTCAAATGTACGTAAATGTATGTAAATGACAATATAAGTAGTATGTATGTTGTTTCTCGCAAATTTCAACAATACTAAGCAAAGTATCTTCCAAAATAATACATACAAATAGTAGCAAAATATAATAAAATACAATTGTTTACAACTTTTTAACTTTTTTTAAGAGTGCAACCAAATACAAGCAAAGAAGGAAACAATGTGAGTCAGTTTTACTGCAACACTGTGCATTAACCATTTTACGTTAGCAGTTCATTTGAAGCAGATGTTTGAGGTGAAAACGTTCTTGTTACATTTGTCAAGCATCATTAAAACACCAATATTTACCATGAGTACAGCCAAAGTTCCAGTCAGCGGGCCCTCTTTACACTTAATCCCTAGTATCTCATGTGGTTTGGTGAATAGCTTCAGTCCAACGTGACTATACAAAGGCCTAACAAAGGACATGTTATTCAAGCCTTTATTTGCCATCCTGTATGTCAACACTACATTATCACGTATTACAGATGCTCCCCTTCCTGCAAACAGCTGCCTTATGTCACTGTTTTACTCTCACATCTGCACGCAAATCTCTTACCCTAAAGCACACAAAAACATACACGCACAGCTACACGTGTGAGGCACCAACAGCCACACCCGACAGCACATTATTCCCTGGGTGTGCATGGTAGCATAGCTGCTGTTTTACAGCAGTGTTCACCAGCGTGGGCGTGTGTTTGCCTCAGGACAGCAGCTGTCTCCCCCCCTGTGCCGCCACTGACGCTTCTAGGCTCCTTCTGAAGTCTTTAAAGTGGCTTTGGATGACACAGGTGTCAGAACTAATCTCTGTAGCATGTAAATACGGGGGCACTAACATCTTTGTTTTGGAGGCTGTTCTGGGTCTAGTAATAGGCTTGTAGCTTCTCAAATCACACAGGAGGGGAAGGATTTTTGCCATGTTCTCCGTTTTTGGTTTTACTTTTTCTCTTGATGTCGTTTTCCAACATGACCCTCAGAATATAAGAGTGTTTGTGCTACTGTACTGATATATGTTAATGACTTCAGTTTTGATTGGCTGACTCCTTGCAGGGAACAATAAGGCAGACTTTCACTTTAAAAAAGTTTAAAATAGTTTAATGTTTATAGCAGTCCTTCATATTTTCCTGAACGATATCTTTGCTACAGACCGCCTGCAGTATCAACACAATCCTTATCATTTTGATTTAGAGGGCAAATTTAAGCTATCCTAAATAGCCAGTCGTAGTTGTGACATCACAACCTTGATCATTTTAAAATAAGCTTGTATGGAACTAGAGGTGAATGGCACATTTTAAAACTAACCATATTTAGTACAGCCAAAAATATATTTAAAAAAAAAAGGAAAACTTGATAGTCCATGATGTGATTCCATGAAAGCTTGAAACTTTGATGCTTTGTTAAAGTTTTGTAATATTTGTTAATATAATAATTATAACCTGCTACTAGGTCCTGCGATTCGTCCTAGGCGGCGGGGTGGTTGGAGTGGGAAGTAAGTAGAGATGTTTGCTTACCCTGGTTAGTGACCTGCCTGCATTTCAGCTGCATCAGTTCTCTCCTGCTGCTGTGCTCAAACAAAGAGTATATAGTTAAAGCATTATATTTCCCAACTGTATGCTGATGCAGTGGTGTCAGAGGGTGGCATAGTGACCCTCAGTGGACTGGACAGGAATGGTGCTATTAGAAACTTAAAGGCAGCATTGCAGAGAACATTGAGCCTGGTGAGGACTTCAGCGGCAGTGTGACAAGTGTTGCCAGCAGAACCCGGCTGAAGGACAGTGAATGGAGTGGTGTAGCTGGAAGTGATCTGCGTGCCTCCCGGCCATGTCAGCCAGTGCTGGTGGCGATTCTTCTCACACTGCGCCGGTGCCACAATACAACGTGAGGCCACTGTCATTTCTCCTCTTAGCTCAAGAACTTTGGATGCAATAACCTGTAAAAAATCTGATCCCAGCATTCTCTAACCAATAGCATTGGGTTTGTGTCTCATACATGTGTGTGATGACTGGAATGTTCCAGAACAAGGTTCTCCCAGTTACGTAGCATGGGATATTTTTCTCTTTCATTTCTTTAAATGGAGACGTTTTGTTGCAGCCAGTATTTTACAGATAGAGTCAATATTGTTCCAATCAGCACTGATGACATCTGACAGTTGAAAAGCATTGACAAGCTATTGTTTAATGTGAGACAAATTATTCTCTATAAGTTTTGATACCTAATAGGAATAATTCTCTAAAGTTGGTAAAGCAAGGTTTACAGCTCACTTATTAATCCATAGTTCCAAACAGGCAGTGTTTGGCGTTCAAACTTTCTTTGGTCTACACTGTGTGTACCTTTTTGTGTTCATAAGCAGAGAAGTGGTGATGAATGTGTGTCTGGGGTTGCGTGCAGGGTTGTAATGAGGCTGGAGCCAGCCCTCTCAGGGCTACTATCAGGTCTATCTCCCAAACCTGCGTTTAGTGTCTCTGAGGTGTTGAGATAGCCATCATTTTCTTCCATCGGATCCTGTAGAAACAACCCTTCCAGTTTAGGCTTGTAATGTGCCCCTCCCACACACAACCCAACATTTTCATTTAGGCCCGGTGTGAAGAGTCATTATGGCCCCAGCGCTGCTTTAAAAGACACAACAAGCTGTCTGACCTTGCTTCTCAGCCCCAGGTCTTGTCTTGAAAGCCTTTTAATACTTGCAGGCAATTGTGCCTCAAAATCATGGCTGCATGCAGACAATTTGGATGGCCTCTCATCTTAAAGCTTGTAGAAATGTGTCCACAAGGTAACTATTAATGACATCTTTACAAAACCATAGAATCCAAGATGAAAGCTTGGACCTTGCTGCTTTGTTAAAGTTGAATAATACAATGCTGTCTAAAAGCACTGCTATCTAAAAGTCAGAGCCCAGCATTCACCATTAAACAGCCTCGGGCTGATGTGCCATTCCTGTGCTTGATCACCAGGATGTTCTGGAACAGGGTCCTATACTGTAATTATCTGGTGATCAGTATACAGTCATGGACGAAAGCGGCACCCCTGAAAGTATTTCTCCCAGAACATTATTGCAATTACACATATTTAGGTTCTACACATGTTTATTTCACAAAAGAAGCAGAGAAAATTATGGCAACTTTAACATAATTTCATGCAAAACTCCAACAATGGGCCAGTTATTGGCACCTTTTCAAAAATGTGGGTAAATGATTTTGTTTTAAGCATGTGATGCTCTTTTAAACTGACCTGTGGCAAGTAACAGGCGTGGGCAATATACAAACCAGATAAAAAGAAGAGAAGTTGACTCAATCTTTGCATTGTGTGTCTGTGTGTGCCATACTAAGTATGGAGAACAGAAAGAGGAGTAAATAAGTGTCTAAGGACTTGAGAACCATAATTGTGGAAAAATATTAACAATCTCAAGGTTACAAGTCCATCTCCAGAGATCTTGATGTTAATTTGTTCACGGTGCACAATATAATCAAGATGTTTACAACCCGTGGCATTGTAGCTAATCTCCCTGGACATGAATGGAAGAGAAAAATTGGTGAAAGGATGCAACACAGGATAGTCCGGATGGTGTATAAGCAGCCCCAATGAAGTTCCAAAATAATTCAAGTCATCCAGCAGGCTCAGTGTGCATCAGTATCAGTGTCAATATTTGAATGAAATTAAATGCTATGGCCGGAGACCCACGAGGACCCCACTGCTGACACAAAGACATAAAAAAGCTAGACTGAAGTTTGCCAAAATGTATGTGAGTAAGTCAAAATCCTTCTGGGAAAACATCTTGTGGACAGATAAGACTAAGATAGAGCTTTTTGGTAAAGCAAATCATTCTACTATTTACTTGAACAGAATGAGGTGGAAAGAAAAGAACACAGTACCTACAGTCAGATACGGTGGAGGTTCAAAGATGTGTTGGGGTTGTTTTGACTGTGTGCAAGGCATCATGAAATCTGAAGATTACCAAGGGATTTTGGGTGGCAATGTAGGACCCAGTGTCAGAAAGCTGGGTTAGTGTCCTAGGTCATGAGTCTTCCAGCAGGACAACGATCACAAACATACTTTTAAAAGTACCCATAAATGGTTGGAAACAAAATCCTGGAGAGTTCTGAAGTGGCCAGCAATGAGGCCAGAGCTAAGTCCCATTGAACACCTGTGGAGAGATCTTAAATTGCTTTTGGAGAAGGCACCCTTGATTATGATTTTGTCAGGACTACCACAGAGAAGGTATTATTTCGGAGGTGAATCATTCTCAGCACTGGTGGTGTTGTGTTAGTGTGCGTTGTGCTGGTGTAAGTGGATCAGACACAGCAGTGCTGCTGGAGTTTTTAAAACCTGTGTTCACTCACTGTCCACTCTATTAAACACTTACGGTCCACCTTGTAGATGTAAAGTCAGAGAAAATTGCTCATTTATTGCTGCAGAGTTTGTGTTTTCCATCTTTTAGTCCATCATCAGTGATCACAGCACACTGCCCTCAGGACGCTGCTGGCTGATACTGAGGTGTTAAAAAACTCCCACAGCACAGCTTTGTCTCAGCCACTTGTACCAGCACAACACACACTAACACAGTCAGTGTCACTGCAGTGCTGAGAATGATGCACCACCCAACTCATACTTGCCTGACCACTGAAGAACAAGGTAAAAGGGGGCTAACACAGTATGCAGAGAAGCAGGTGGCCTGAACACATTATGCTCCTATATGATAGGTGAAAAAATGGACAACAACTGTAGATACAAGCAGGTGGATTAAATGGTATAACTCATCTATCTATCTACCTTTGATTCTCTCCTGTGTGGCTTAGCCTTGTATAATGTTAAGGTAGCCATTACAATTGCATTTGATGTCTTTCATCATTGCAAACACAGGCATTTAATTGCACAGGCAGTGTCAATTAGAGGTATATAAGCACACTAGAACTGAGTTCTCAGGAGTGATGCAGCATCAGGAAATAGCTTTGGGATGAGTTTGAGTTTTCCAGAAGTAATCGTCCAACATCTGTACCTGACCTCACTAATGCCCTTATTTCTAAATGCATTTAAAATCATTGTTCCAGAACTGAATGTGAAGCCTCCACTGAAAGGTAGTGACAGCAAATGGTTCAAACTCGCTATTAATAGCCTTCGTTCTTCGTTTCGCATTGTTGATAAAATAGCAACATCCTACAAATGGCCATAAGCAGGGTGACCAGATGACGGAGGCTATGAAACATAAAAGTCATGAAAGCGTCTGTCACAGGCATGTCAAGGCAGGTCACCGCCAAAGTCCAGCTAAGGTATCAGCGACAGTGGGGGTCAGGGAATTACAGAGGACATGACCTTCAAAGAAACAGCTTCATTAGTTCTATTGAAGAGCAGACGGACCCCAGCTGGAAAAAGCCAAGGACAATGAAGTTGTGAAGCACTAACATAATATAATCACAACAGCATAGACACACATGGTAATAATAGCCCAAGACCATTTAGTCCTGTCAGTAACCTGCATCACTGGGCTAAATGAATAATAATGCACGGCTTGCGCTGCTCATTAGGCAGGCCAAGCATTCACATTTGTAGCAAAACGAGATACAGTACGCTCTATGACCTTTCACCTCCTTGCCCTTTGCATTCTTTCCTCCACGCGCAACCAAGAGAGGATGATGGAGAGGCTTTCTCCAGGAAGTTTAGCAGCAGGGGTCTTCTTGAAGAGTGCAGATGTTGAGGCTTCCTTCCATATTGATTTAGAGGAGCCTGGAGAGGCTCAGAAGCTGCAGGTTAGAGGGTTAGAGGTCCGCACATGGAGCTTTAAAACATGCGGGCCATGCTACTGCTGCGCCAGGCTTAGCGTCTGAGTCCAAACTAATGAAAACTAATGACGGAGTCGGGTCAGAGGGCTGAGATCAAGGCTCTGAGGATCTCCTCTCCATTTCCAGCAGGCCAGATTGATGAGGCCTCCATGATCGGAGCAGAGAGGAACCATTTTTCAGTATCACTTACTCAAGAGGGCCACTGAACCCTGAGGCCACGGTGTGCTGCCCACCTGTTGCCCCATTACACCCCAACACACTGCACAACAACCAACACTGCTTTGTTTGGAAGGGTTACTAAGGCTCGGCCCTTTGTTAACTGCCTGTTTTTGTAACTGTATCTCAATAATTGGTTATTGGCAGGGTGCAGTGAAGGAATCAATAGTAGAGTATAAGAGCACATTCATGTTGATAAACAGCATGGAACTGGTGAATTTAGATAAATAAGCTTATGAGAAAAGATTTAGATCAGTGCTGCCCAATGGTGATTTATTTGACCTTAACCCTAACATTGAGTCAAATGTTTTGAAAAATGTATTTCAAAATATATGATCCTCAACATTACTTAGTCATCAAGTTAGGCTCTACATTTCTCAACGATATCACAGAGATTCTCTTTTTTTATTTATTCTGAATCTCCATCTCAAGTCAACTAAATAAAAAACAATATTTAAATAAGTTGTACATGATACTTTGATATGAAGAAAGCTCCAGTTGTGCTGTTATATCTCAGAGAGAGAGGTTGCTCACTAGCAGCTCAACACACATTTGACACAAACACAGACAACAGTGTCCAACATAATCCGAGCATCTGAAAATATATTTTATTTGATATTAAATGTGTTCAAACTTATTCCTACTTCTCCACCAGAATCGGGCTGCAAGATTATTAAAGCACTGACAATACACAAAACATCACAAGAAACAAGATTACTAGATGATTTTTGTTTTCGGCCCACCTTAAGCATTACACTTTGCCTCCCTAGACAGAAAATCGGTCTGTGTGAGTTATAGTATGTGTGTGAGTATGTATGCTGGTATTGCTGTATGACAGCAGATTGCATGTTTGGCAGTCTGCTCAGATGTGTGATTATAACAGCATTGTTAGCTCTTGTAAATGAATCAGAATTACTCCATATGGTTCTGTCCTCGAGTTTTCACACCGGAGCCTGTCAGCACTTTGCTTTATCACCTTCACTCGACTGTCCACACCTAAAGTATTTTTAGACAACAAATTGATCAGAAATAAACGCCTGACTGCATTTCATGCATATAATATACATTTCTGGTTGTCTCGGTTTAAAGACTTAACTATACATTGTGTGAAAGGCACAAGACACGGCTGCCAGTAACCCACACCATGCTATCTGGTATATACTGGTGCATTTTATATATATATATATATATATATATATATATATATATATATATATATATATATATATATATATATACCCTCCCCATCCCAACATATATATATATATATATAAACATCAAACCACCTCCTTGTATCTACACAAATTGTCCATTTTATCTGCTCCTTTAACAATAAAGATGTACCTTACATACTATAGTCCATCTGTTTCTCTGTATACTTTGTTAGCGTTCTTTCACCCTGTCCTGCAATGATCAGGACCCCCACAGGACCACCACAGAGCAGATATTATTTGGGTGGTGGGTCCTTCTAAGTGCTGCAGTGACACTGACATGGTGGTGGTGTGTTGCGTGTTGTTCTGGTAGGAGTAAATCAGACACAGCAGTGCTGCTGGGGTTTTTAAACACTGTGTCCACTCACTGTCCACTCTATTAGACATTCCTAACTTACTGGTCTGCCATGTAGATGTAAAGTGAGAGATTATAGCTTGTCTGCTGTAGCAGAGGTTGTGTTGGTCGTCCTCTAGTCTTTCATTACTGCTCACAGGACACTGTTGGCTAGATGTTACTGGTTGGTGGACTATTCTCAGTCCAGCAGTGACACTGAGGTGTTTAAAAACTCCAGCAGCCCTGCTGTGTCTGATCCACTCATACCAGTGCAACACTAGTATGTCAGTGTGATTGCAGTTCTGAGAATGATCCACCATATGTATATATATATATATATATATATATATATATATATATATGTGTGTGTGTGTGTGTGTGTGTGTGTGTGTGTGTGTGTGATTTAATGTGCTACCATTGTAGAACAATAGGAATTGTAGAACAGTAAGAATTAAAATAAATAAAAAAGTGCAAATATAACATTACTAAAATCTTGACAAGTTATTCGAAGGTCAAGGCATAAGTGCCATATTCTAAAATGCATTTTTAGCATCATCATAAAAATGTAACAACACTGTTGAGGAGGACAACCACTAACCCTATACTGCTGAATACACATGACTTTCCTAATGAAACAGCGCCATCTATTGGAGACATGTATTCAGTACAGCAGTCCAGCAGTGGTGTTCCGGCCTAAGACTGGCACTACATGTTATTTATGGTGTTATATAATATTCTGTATAATTCCCAGAAATCACGATTTTTCCCCAAAAATACCCAGCATGCATTTCGCAAATATGGCACAAGGCCATAAGGCCCCCTCCACATCAGTAAATAAGCAAATCAGTAAATCTACTGGTGTAGAGGCAAATAAACACACAACATAAGATTCTGCTTCATATCAGCAATATTAACTGTCTGACTTCATTCTGCATTCGGAGCCAGTCATCAAGAAAAACAAGATTAAAATAAATTAATACATACATTTCCCAAAAACCCTTGGAGTTTTTCTTCCCACATCATCAGAAAATCTCACTCGCAGGATGAACTTTTTCATTTGGTCAGAGAGTAATTATAGAGATTATTCTAGTGATTATTCCAGTGATAGTATTTATTCCACATATTAAACCAATCAAGTTTAATTTCTTTTTTTTTATTGCTGAGGCATCAGCAGAGCAGGCCACATGAGAGAGGCCATTATTTCTGCTACAAGAAGAGCTCTTTTATTTACAACCAACAGAAAAGGCACATATCGAACAGCCTGAACAGTGGGGAAGCCCACCTCGACCTCGTAGGAGTCCACTCTATGGTAGGCAAGGAAACAAAGCCAAATCTGTACGCCAAACACAAAACCAACACATACACACATAACTAAACAACAACAATAACGACAGCATTGTATTATGGAGGGGTGGGCAGAGAATGCGGTGCATTCTTTTCTATACATGGCAGGGGTCAGCTGGCCCCTCAACCCCACACTCTGAACAAAGTCCCTGGGGCATGTAGAACCCTGGTCAGGGTTCAAATGCTGTTGGGTGCCTGCTCCTTGGCAGTGAGTCCCCCCTGAGTTCACTCTCAGGGCCACGTCTGCAGCTCCTTGGTGTTCTTCTGCACTCTACTAACCCTGGTAGGCAGCCGAGCAACAACCCCGAGCAACAACTGGTGCAGAGAGACTGAGTGCTGTGTCCTCCTCCCAGGCACGGCAGGACTGACAGCTTGCAGTTATTAAGTCTGGTGCGACTCCGGATGACAGCAGCAGTGGCAGCAGCACTCCTTTCAGCCCCCCTCTGCTGTCCACCATGGGGTTGCTGATTCTGGGGAGGGTGCTGTGTGCATGCGCTTGTGCTCTGATTCCTTGCTTTGGCTCCACCACTAACCTCTCTAGCCGTTACTCTTGTGGCAAAAAATGCTCTGAACTAACAGAAAAAGCCCCATCCCACACAACTTGAAGAGTGGGGAAGACCACCTCCAGCCTTAGCAGTCCTCACTATGGTTGGCACTTCCCTATATTAACAAAACTCAAACCTTGACACAAAAACACACAACCAATACGTACACACATTTTAACCCAGTAAACAAACATCAACGTCAGCAACCATCTCTTTTACCAAAGAGTGGGTGCAGCTTTGCAGCTTTGTTTCAATTCAACATGTTATATGCATTACAGCCACAAGTGATTCTGTTTATTTTTTTGATGCTCATTCTGTCTCAGCAACAAACAACTAGAACCAACGAGGGCCTAGTAGTATGATGTGCTCTCCACTTGAGCTCACCTTTTCTGGAATAAGCAAAAAATATGATATAGGATGGAAAAATTACATCATATTTCAAAGCCATGGAACCACATAGGAGTCTCTGACAAATGTGTCCCACGTGTGACCACTAGGTGGTGGCGTTATCTTTGCTATGTATGTAACGGCCTTTTACCTTGTGTACGTTTCTAACCTGAACACTTGCTTCTTTTTAAACCAGCTAGTGTAACATAAAAGTACCACTAAGTGATATTTTAAACAGTACAGCGCCTCGGGATGACCTACCTTCCATCATAAAGACGACCCTGTCAAAGACAAACTGATTCGTTGTAGCTTGCAGCGACGTGGGGCGTCTTTCAGGACGTGTCATGCCGAAAACTACATTTCCCATAGTGCAACTGGCGCGCGGCAGCTCCTCGGCGCTGCGCTGTCACTTCGCCCAGCATCTCCTCCCGAGGAGCAGTCCAGCAGAGAGGAGGAGAGGAAAGAAAACGCGCTGAAAATGTCTTTGGGAACCTCCGCGTTTTCTCTTTTGCGATGAAGCAGAAGCTGTGGGACTGGGCGGACGCCGTCATATGGGCCTTCACTCTCACAGACATGCGGGGTCTGTTTCGCCGGTGCTGTTAACGCAGGAAAAGCTAAAAAAATAACAATAATAAAACACAGAAGATGAAGAAGCAATTCAATCGAATGCGACAGCTCGCCAACCAGACCGTTGGCAGGTAAGACCCCGGCTGAGCCATTTTCCTATTTAGATAGCGATCGATTCGAGTTTGAATGGGAAGCGTGTGTGTCTGTGAGAACTGGTGTGATTCCAAACGGGCAAAAAAGCTGGCTGTTAGTGAGTGATGGCGCAATGCATCCTGGAGTAGAATTGCAAATCAAGGCTCTGCATGAAAACAAACGCGTACACTTCACAAAAATCCGTGGCTCCATCCCCGTTAGCCTAGCCGTTTCACTTTCACGATACTGCAGAGGTGCAGCGCCCACAGAGCTTCAAGCCCCCCTCCGGCCCCGGCCCCCCTACTACGGCACAGCTTTAGTACACGGTCGTACAACACCCAGCCCAATGCGAGCCCATTGCTGGAGACAGCAGTGAATTAAACCGCAGCATGTGTCGCATGTGCTCGGGTGTCATTATCCCCCATCTGATGCAGACGGATGCAGTGGATGCGACGTGAGGGGAAAAATGGAACAGGCGCAATGTTTTCATCACGTAGTCATCCTGGGAGGAGGGGAAGGAGGAGCTGGGTGCAGTAGGTCCAGCAGCAATATCTGTAGGCCATCAATGTGTCAGGCATTGCGATGTGACGTTTCCATGAAGGTGAAAGGATGGCTCCCAGTTGCTGGAGCCTCCATGGTGTCGTTGGGGTCTTCACGGTATTGACAGAAGAGCGAATTATGCTTACATTGCTACATACTGCACACGACATGTTTGGCAATACATTAAAGTGCCCACATATATCTCCTATTTTAGATTGGTCTCCGAGGTCCACATATGACGTATGTGCGGGGTCATTTTTACACGAGCAACCTCTTTTTGTATTAAACAGGCTGTTTTTGGTCCTAGGCTGTTATGTGGATATAAATGGCAGCGTCTTTCAAAAACAGTAACAGACCAAAACGCTCTGGAGAAAAAAGTGGACAAATTAGTTGGTTTTTGTGACATCACAAAAAACAATGAATTGATAGCTGGTTATTTTTTCCAGCTTAGTTTACATATGCATGGACTGGGTTTTTCAAAAATGGAGGAAAATCAGTATTTTCCTGATGGGTGCCCTTTAAAACCATGGTGGTGACCCCTGACATAAAGTAAATTGACTGGCATTACTATGATTGAAGTTCATTAGGTCATTAAAACACTCTTATTTCTAGTATGCTCAGAGCTTGAGATGCGCTGATACCACTTCTTTTCCTCCCGATATTGATACCTGGTTCATAAATATTGGCCAGCACAGAGTACCAGTACTAATACTAACTGTATCTAACCTTGCTAACCTATAAGTCCTAATATTTAAATTTTTTATTATTCTCTTTTAGTAAAGTCTATATTCGGTGTCACAAGCTTGTTGGATTATATATAGCAAAGCGCTTTTGTTTATTTATTATATATCCTTCTCATTATATGACATGTAAAACTGTGTTTAACAACTAAAGTAGATGTAAAATATCTTTATTGAGCAAAATAGTTCAAAACAGAAACTAAACATATAACAACATATAAATAAGCCTGTAATGTGTATGTGTAAGCACATAGCAGTTTCTCCGTCTCGTTCATTCGTGCTACACTTTTGAGGGGGCAGCTGTGCTAGCTAAAGGCTAAATCAGGGCTAAGGCTATCATTGTGTGAAAGTCTGTCGGTTCCTTCTGCTCCCTCAATACAACGTTGATCAACTGATCTAATAATTAAACTGTGGCAGATGCGTGAGTACAGAAAGAAGCCAGACTTAGCCATTCAGGTAAAGGGTTCTCGTTAGCCTGTTTTTCACATGAAGTACTGCTGTTACAGATTTAGCCACGAGCATTTTAATGCTTTCATCCCACATCGCTGACGGGTTGTTAAGTTATGCCCAAATATGATCGTGTACAGCACAAATGATCGTGTGTGTGCATTAAAAATTACTTCATGATGTAGGTTATAGGTATCCGTATCCCCGTTTGCGATACAGATACTGCATTTAAGTACCATTATTACTGGTAATGTCGATACGATATTGGTGCATCAGAGTAAAACTTTTGTAAGTTGTTTAATGCAGTGTTTACAAATTATTTCTTAATTTTGACATTGCAAAATGCCAATATTATACTAGTGATACTTGAATAATATTCATTGTGCTAGTATAGTTCTAGTAGTGAAGCTATAAAGATACATGCTTTGAGGTGTGTTCTGTATTCAGCTTGCTCTGGTTGAGCTGCGTGGCTATCCTGGTGCTTTTCTCTCCAGTGAGTGCAGTGTGTGACCTTTAACATGCTTGGTTAGTGGGTGCCTCACCCTGGCCCTTGTGGATGGGAAACAGCTTGTTATGCAGGAGGGGGGCATGTGGCCAGGTGTGTTTTGCCCTAGGTGCCAATAGTGCCGCGAGATGATGGCATGCAGCGCTGTGGGTCATCGTTCCAAGGACCCTGTGCTTCAGTAGCTGGTATTCAAATAACAGAGCTGCTTTTTTTCTGTCTGCCTCTGGCTGGCATCGGTGAGTTTGTGGAAACATGGCAACCCTGGTTTCTCTGACCCAGCTCCAGCTTTCTTCCAGGCATTGGTCTGTATATGTGTGTTTGATTGTCTCTTGAGCTTGTATACCCACATTAGTATTCTCCTCCTCACTCTGCCGTGTCCAGGGAGCAGTAGCAATGGCCCGCTGAGGCATTCTGTCTACAGCACCACAATAATGAGCAACAACATGTTCCCTAAACAGTGCACTGGCCATACTCATTAATATAAAGGCCAAGGCCACAGAGGCTACGCTAGCCTGCAATTAGTTGGGGAATAAGGGGCTCTGTCATACTACATGCCATTAGTACAGTGAAGTCTTTTAATAACCGCAGGTGTAGCGATACCGTCAGCTACCAATAAAGGTACACCTGAATGAGGAATAGCCTTTATAGTAAATTGCAATATAGTAATTGCAAGAGTTGTCTTACATTATCATTTGTCTTACCAAATTGTATGTACATATGTATAAACGACACTGATATCTAGTAAAAATGACATAAATCTTTGATTTTAATCTATAAATAAAAAAAGTATACTGTGTTTTTGAGAAACAATCCAGAATTACAAAACATAATATCATGAGATTCAATATTTTCATTTTTTTCTTACACCCCTAAAATTAAATCTAATAATACAGAGCTTGTGAACCATCTGTACAAAAAGTTAGACCAATTAGAATACATGAATATAGAAATGGATATACTAGTCCAAAGGTACGGACAAAAATTGGTTACCCAAACATGGAATTTCAACCCTAATCTGCTGCGTGGAGGGCACTGGTATTATCCACAAAGCTAAAACTGAAAACAGGTTTAAAAAATCCCCAAATAATTTTCTTTAAAATGATCTGGTTTTGAGGAGAAGTTAATAAGTGAAGGTCATATAGCTTCATTATGAATATGCATCATTTGATAATTACTACCAGGTTCTGCTTCCACAAGCAGCCGATAATATTCCAGTAATAGACCAAGCTGCAAAGTCACAAAATCATATTTGTACCTTCTTGATTAATCAGCAATTATTAGTTGCATTATTAGTTTGCATTACGTTAATTCTTATTTTAAAGTTATTGTGGTCTGTCTTACAGTTGTCAAGACGTGTTCACCTATAACTAGTTTGATTCAATTAAAACAGCCCCTGGTTACTCAAGAACTTGTGAATGCTGATGCGTGCCAGATATGTGGTCTAAAAGCCTATGAGGAGGATAGTCTTGGCCTGCACTTTCAGATGAACTAAAATGTGGACCAAAGACTTCTGTGTCCACCAATTATGGCCTGTCGTCTTTGGTATCTACAACAGAAACATTTTTGAAGGTGTTTTATGAATGTGTTGTAGCATCTTGTCTTGAGCTCTGAAATATAGAATTGATTTTTTAAAGCAATGCTGGACAAATAAAACAGGGCATATATAAAGACCTGCTCAGTTAGACCAGAGAACAGTGTGGTTCAGAATATACAGTGGATATTGTCCTAGTTATTGTCGTCAAGTGGTGACATATAAAAATGGTGTTATAAAATCTGTTTAAAATTGTTTTTATTTTAAATTTTTAAAAATCATATTAATTTTGCAAACCAAAATTAAAAAGCAACAGTATTAATATACAGTAGAGATATACTGTATAGGACAAGGTGTATCATTTTCTTCTTTGGCACTAAAAACAGTCTGATGCACCCACCCGTTTATGAAAGACTTTTTAAAGACTTATGAGTAATAGTTTCTCTTTAAAGTATTTTAGAATTTCAGAAGGGTTATGCATAGTTTGTTATTGTTAAGCTATTTTTATTGATTTGAAAACCGTTTAAACTGATACTCTGAAAACCGTTTATTCGGTTAACTAATAACTGTGATGTATTGTGCCACAATGTATTGTGACACCCCTAAGTACAGCATACTAGCTCATCCCTTGCAGCTAGTGTTAGTGACCTTGAGAGATTCTTCTAGAACTGTAGTAATACAGTCATTTACACGAGTGTCATGCCACTGCTAGCGTCTGTTATTATCTGTTATAACTCCATCTTGTTTTGCTCAGTGTAAGTACTGGTCAGGAATAGAACCTCCTAGCTCGATGACACACTTGTGTGTAATGAATGACTCTTTAATTGTATTCTGGTCATTAGCCCTGTGCGGATTTCTGAGGACACAGCTTGATTAGATTCAGCAAAAGGCCAACTGCAGCTTCAAGGAACAGTTCAGTCAAAAAAAAGCTTTATTGTTATTAATAAATGAATGAATAGAAAGTGAATAGCTGCCACTTAGCAATGACTTCATGTAATTGGTAGTTACTGATTCACTTCTAGCCACTGGTTCACTGTTAGCCATGCTCACTGTTACCCATATTAACATGTTGGCAGCAGGCTTAAGTAACAGTGAATGTAAATAAATAGCCATAAAGTAGTGTTTGCATCTGACATATCAGGCTAATAAGTTGCTGGTTTTCATTTACTATTAGGATAGCATAATTGCAGCAGGCTACTGCAAAAAGAATTGTTCAATCTAAAAACTTATTACAAATAAAATAATTGTCATCATTTAACATAAGATTTATGACAACATATTGCATCATGCTGGATTTTGTTCAGCCAGCTTTGTTGCAACAGGCTTACAACTGCAGAAGCAATCGTTCAGCTGAAAGAGCTAATTTTACTAATTATAATTGAAAACAGACCATCATTTAGCATCATTTAGGCAAATGCTCATTAGAAGCTACTGTTTCCCTCTTACTTGTAGCCACATTAGCTTCTAACAGGCCTTCAGATAGAATTAAGTCTTTAAAGCAAATGTTACTAACGAAGTAAATGCATTACGCAGATAGCATTTTGGTAATTGGTGGATACTGGCCTCGGTTCACTGTAAGCATAGCGTAGATACAACAGGCCTGCAACTGCAGTATTGTTCAGTCTAAAAAACGAAAGTTGCTAGTTATGAAAATGGATAGCCGTCATTTAGCATTATGCAGGTGACTTCATGCTCATTGGTGGACTATTTTCTGGTCACTGCTAGCGCAGCACAACTCCAGCCAGAGAGCCAGTGTCCAGCACAGTTTGGTAGTTTCCTTCTTCATACATACCTTTTAAACCTTGCAGTTAATAGATGAGTTGAATCTAGTGTGTTAAATCAGGGAAGCCCCCAGACTGTGCTGGGTAATGGCCCTCTAGAACCAACATTGTGCACTCCTGGCCTTGTATGTTTGCAACAGGCCTACATCTACAATTAACTGTTCAGTCAATTAAAACGCTCATGTTGCTATTAAAAGAATGGCCACCATTTAGCATTGTGCAGCTGACGTTATGCTAAATAATGGCTACTAGTTTCTGTTCACTCTTAGGCTAGCACCGTTGCAACAGGCCTGTGAAATTAACTGTTTAGTCAACAGAACTAATGTTGCTAATAACAAAATATTATGAAATATCGCTAATAATAAGTGAAAACATGAATAGCTAATATCATGTTACAATATGCTGTTTGGAAATATATCGTTGACCACCCCATCATGCTAATCTATTTATAATAGCATATATATAAATAGCACTATTTGCTATTATTTGCAATTTGCTTAGCATGCTTACAGCAAGCCTACAACTGCAAAAGAAACTGTTCAGCCGACAAAGCTAATGCTGCTAATAAGAAATGAAAATAATAAGCCTGCTGGCCATTTGCATTGGCTTGTTTGGTCAATCTGTTCCTTATGTAAGCCTCTGCGCCATAGCACATGTCTCCTGATAAGCAAAAGAGAGCCCGAGCGGTCTAACTGTTGTGCTAATTGATGTTATAAATGGGCTTTTAACAGATAAGCTAAATATCGAAGTCGGTAGGTCGTTTGTAAATATTTGTATTTATGCTTCCAACATTTCCAAACACACACCCATGCGTGTGCATCTTTGATTCCTCATAATCTGTAACGCACTGAACGTCCCCTCCCACTGTGAAGAAAATTACCATCTCCTGCAGAGCGCGAGTGTGTATGAGGGGGAAAATGTGTGTCTCTTGCGAAAGCTTACTGTGACCTCATTGGATCTGTATTTGGAGGCCTCTCTCCCATTCATGTGGAACTGTGCTGAACTCGTTCCCTCAGGAAAGGGTGGCAGCGTGCCCCTCGGATGGAGCAGAAAGCAACAAAATCACTTTAAGAGGATGCCGTGCGTTCTTTGCAAGGCCAGTGACGTCGTCAGCAGCGCAACCTGGAAAGTCAGTATGTGTGTGTCTGTTGATTAATGAACCCACTTAACAAACATGCTCACCCATCAGGACCTCCCCACACACTACAAGGGAATTCTTTCTTATTCAGCCCACGATACGCTTTAGTCACTGGATGCTGTAGCTCAGAGGACACGGAATGAGTGATGACTGCTGAAGATGAAACTCATGTTTGTAATAAGCAGTAGGGGTCTCAAAGACCTGTTAATAGTTGTACAGTGGGATGCGCTCAATAATTTGCCTCTGGCTTCGCTTAAAAGTGTTATAAAGTAAGAAAGTCGTGACGAGTAGGCTCAGACATAACGCACTGCTTTTTTGAGTATCAGAGTTGCTAATACTGGCACTTAAACACAGTATCGACAATGGGGATGCCAAAACCTATAATCAGTTTCCACACCCAATAACCTTCATGTAGTAGATGGTGGGGCTGTGTATTGGCAAGAACCTGGCGATACAATACGTTTCTTGATACAGTGCTCTCGATCACGATATCACGATATATTGCATATTTTTCAAATCCTACTATTAAAACATACCACTATATGAACGGGTTTGCCAATGTTTACAACAGCATTGCGTCCTTGTGCTGCTTGCTAATGTTGAAGTGGAGCTGAAAATGGATTACAACACTGCCATCTAGTGGTGAGAGGTTTAAACACAACACAGAATGAGTCAATGTCTGCCAGGAATCTGTGTATCGATACTGTGTTTTTGAGAATCAATACAGTATCAATAAACATAATATTCCGATATTTTCAATATTTTGTTACACCCCTAGTAGATGGAACTTAACAGCATGTCAGAAGCAACAAAAATGAAAAAAAAATTGTAATGGCAATATTTTTTTAAAAAGGCAATAGTAGTGGGTAGGGCTGTTTGATATTGACAAAAAATGTCTCAGTTTTTTTTTGTAATTTATTTGATTGAACTGCATTATTTAAAAATGTGTTTGTAAATGTTTTATATTTACTAGTTTGCACTTCTTAAATGATATTAATATCCTTTCATCTATCTATCACTTTCCGCTTTACCTGCTAGTTTGGGTCAGGAGGGGCAATCCCAGTGTCATCGGGCGAAGGACTTTTTTAGTGAATGACTTGGTCTGTCTTGGATAGCGGGCTCCTGAAGCTTTTCATACTCTTCATACTCTGTGCGGTGGTTTGTTCAGATATGATGGAACATTTTAGGTGTCGAGCCATCTTCTATGGCGACTGCTTTCTTACAACATCTGCAAACTGCTGTCATTTTCAAATCCAAACCAGCTCCACGCGAGTGAAGTTAACAGGACAATTCAGATATTATCATAGACGATATATATATATATCGTACACCCTTAGTAGTGGGTGATATGCCACTTTAAGCTATACCAGTATAAGCTATTGGTTTCAACACTATGTCACAAATACACCACATAAAGCAACATACAGTAAAGGGAGTCTCAACACTTGAGCCAGACTTCTTTCGGTAATCACTCATCTTCCCCTGCATAGCAAGTGGCAACCTGAGTTGTATCTTATTTCAGGTGTTATCAAGGGAGGCACATATATGGAATGAACTGTTGGTGTAATAATAAGTTTTGGTCTTGGTTAAGCCTTTCCCATGTATGACGAAACTGCCATTCATTCAACCTGGATATTCTGTATTAGTAACACAGAACACTCTGCTGATACTCAAGCATCATGTATCAGTATTGAAAAGGAAAACAGTGGTATTGGTGTTAGTAGGGAAAAGTGGTGTCTGTGCATCAGTAATAGGTATTGTTACGTTTCTAAACAAGACACATGAGGAAGAATTATAATTGAGTAATTAACAATTCCACCACCCCATTGGTACTCATTTGTAAAAATGTAGCTGTTGAGCTGCACTGGTTGAACACACTCGTTGTGGCAGTCAGATTGCGTAAGTGATCTGAAAGTCATCTGTGATACAATGTACATTTATCAAGTTCCCAGTTTTTTAACTTCGTCATTTTCAGAGAGTGGTCCACTGTCCAAAAATATCCAGACAAGAGCAGTTCTGTCGGTGGAATCGGTGATACACGAGGCTTTTCCACTTAATTGCTAAAATAGGCAGCATGTACTGTGTTTCTGCCCCACCTTAGAAACAGAAGCAGCAGAGATTGAGGCTCAGTAACAGTATCGTTCAGCTATATTTGATGTAAGTCACGGGGACAGTATCTTTTTTCAGCCATTACGCCACCTCTCGCTCTGCAGTGGCCCAGTTTTTGATTAGCTGTAAAACGCTTCTATAAGGAGCACTGTCTCTCTTTTTTTCTTTTTCTGTCTCTTCTCTTCTCTTCTCTTCTCTTCTCTTCTCTTCTCTTTGCCTCTCTTCTCATCCATTCTCCTCACTGCTTTACTTATTCTTAGTCTTCTCCTCCTTTTTCCCTATGCTCTTCTCCCCATCTCTCTACCCCTCTCCACTCATCTCCCTCCTTCTTGTTTCTACTATTCTCCCCTGTTCGCCTGTCTTTTGTTTTATCTTCTTGTCCGCTTTCTTCTCTTCTGTATTTTTTCTTTCTCTTCTCTGTCTTTTCCCCATTTTGCTCTGCTCCTGATCTCTCTACTCTTCTCCACTCCACTCATTATTTTTCGTCACTACTATTCTCCTCTACTCTCCTCATGTCCTTTGTTCTGTCTTTTCCATTCTTTCTCTTCTCTTCTCTTCTCTTCTCTTCTGCCCCTTTCTTCTAAATTCGCCTTCTTATCTTGTCTCATCTCTCCTCTTCTTCCACACTGACTCTCAGGTGTGCTGTGTCAGCAGCTTACAGTCTTTTATTCACACTGGTGGGCTTCTCTGTATGTCATTAGTGGTAAGACACTATCAGTTCCTACTGTGGGTCTACCCAGAGAGCCCACACAGCACAGCTGAGCTCGGTTTGTAAATTAACCTGTCCCTGATGTTATACTTTCTCATACTGAAGAACCATGACATATCTATATTCCAGCAGAGGATGGTGTAGAACCTGTTTCTTACGATTCTTATCTAAGCCCAGGAAGAAGCTGGGTAGTAGACAGTACAAAGCACAGCTGTAGAAGATAGGAGGCATCACAGAAAAGCATTACTTGACTACTTGGTTAATTTTATGCTCTTCTAGATTTGATGGAATAAAACAATGTTTTGTGAAATTGTCATGTTTGATGTCAGCTAATTAATTCTTTGCTATGTATTATTTTTTGATTAATGCCTTATAAGTTTGAATATCAAATTTAAACTGAAAGGCATATTACTATTTTAAACCAGACAGAAGTAAATACATGGATTACTATACCATCTTTTAACATGTACTGGACAAAATGTCTTGTTTTACAAAAAGACCCAAAAAAGGTCTAATAAAGTTACATAGTCGTAATATAGTAATAACATGTTGTTACTTATTTTTTGGTTCTATAAATTTTGCAGTTGGCAGAGTGTATAATCAACCATCCTGTAATAATCTTTAAAGGTTTGTGCCCACATGGTGCCCGTCAGTACCCAGAGCGGCGACTCACGTTTGGGTCAGAAAGTACATAGAAAATGAAATATATATATATATATATATATATATATATATATATATATATATATATATATATATATATATATATATATATATATATATAAATCGTATATGGAGCCTACATTGTCCAAATCTGCACATATACAGTTTAAACTATAAGTCATTTGTAAAGTAAATATGTAAAAGGAATAAACTAAAAAAATAAGCCGCAGATAACCAAGAGGCCTTCAACTTATCAGGCAACTTAGAGCACCGCCCTAAAGAAATCTCAACAATCGATCTTTCTGCATTCCATCACACTTAACCAATGCATCACTGTTACATCCTGTACACAGTGTTTCAAAATTCATTAAGGATCAATGCTGCCAGCACTATGATGCATTTGTGCATCATTCCACATGTGCTGGTGTGTGCTGCTCAGAGGAAGTTAGCCATTACACCCTATCCTTTTTTTTTTATGAGGTCATTGATATTCCCACAAGCTTTATTTTGTCTCCGACTCTTGGCTTGAACATTTTGAACACCACTGGAAAAGAACAACTTCATCATATAAATGAGTAATCCAGTAATGACATCAGATTAGAGTGTCATGACACTGTCTTTCAGCTCCTATTAACCAAAGCACTAAGGCACATATATAGTCAGAATCCAGCATTCGAGTGGAAGACGAAGAGCACACAGATCCTTAGCTACAGAACCTTCCAGTGCATCTGCTAGGAATACCTCCTAGCCCCCTCCTATCCGTTACACTGCACTCACTCACACACACACACACACACACAGGGTCTCACGCTCACAGAGCCTTGGCCTTTTGGAATAATACCCGTTGTTGTGTGGTAATGGGTTTTTTTAAGCAATTAGGCCTGACCCTCTGAGGCAGAGTCTGATTGTGAGGAGGGAGGCATCCCGGTGGGGGCGGGGGGCTGCAGGAGAACTCCTCCATCTTCCTCCTCCTGGATCTGGCTCAGATCAGGTGTAAAAAAGCATTCATGTGTAATGATGTATCGTTACGAAGGTGGAGGTACAGCTGTGTTTATTTTAGAATGTGAGAATCGATCACAATTGACTGTAAGAGTGTAATCATTGCAATACTGTGTTCATGATTTTTTCAATATTGTAAACAAAATGATGACATTGCTGCGTTCCATGCACAGTCTGCTACTGGTAGTGAGGAGTGTGACATATCCATTGGACGCGGCTGATGTTGCTAGTGCAGGATGAGCTGTTTACTATCTTTAGTGTTCAGTCAAGCAATTAAATTAGGCGGCGTGGTTCACAGAACACAACTTATATCCCCCCTCAGAATGATGCTCATTGTCATGTTTTTGCATCATGCTGTGCTGTGTCACAGGGTCTCATTACATAATCAGAGATAATGATGTTTAGCATGGCTTAGGGCCATACATCTTAAAATCGGTGCTGATGAACGTCATAAAAACATTATTAACAAGCTTAATGTCATTTTTATATTTAATATAATATATATTATATATTTAATAATCTAATTCTTAGTTTTATTTTGTAGCTAATAACAAGTTATATAGTCATAAAGTGATGTATATTGCACAAACACACCCAAAATGTCTGTCGTTACTCAGAATCTTGTTTAAAGTCGAAATTCAGGATGCAGTGGGATGAAAAGACAATGTATTAACAAATTAAAGAAGTTAACATAAAATTAACTTCAGTTATTACAGTATGTAGACTATAGCATGTGCCACAAAATCCAGTGGCCTCGTCAACAGAGAATGTTATATTCTTGAATGTATATATGTTTGTGAATTGCTTCTGCTGCTTTGCTGTTTTCTGAAAAACTGAAAGTGCTATTTTGACCATTTTTAACCAATTTTTTTAATGGCTGAAATTTTGGTGCATCCATAGTGTAAAGTTTAATGTTTCTCCACAGAAACAACAGCAACATGCCTGTAAGCATACATGCCTACAGTGTTAAAAACAAACATGCATGTTATAACGCATAGTTAAAAGTGTTTTTGCATGTTTTTACTGAACCCATGTTGGTGTCCCAGTAAATGTGAATTTTGAACATTTTACTTTCATCTCCATCCATCTGGTGAAAATGACACAGTGGGATTGTGAAATCCAACAACTGTAGAACACTTTTGCATGAAATAATTGCAGTAATTATGTAATAATTGTAGCAGGCCTAGTAAGTTGTGTGTTCACTTTTTGGCCAAGAGCTCCCAAGTGGCATAAAAGGTTTTGAATACTGTGGCTTTTCTGTATTTTCGGCATCATATTTCAGTGCAGAAGCTTGAAAACAACAGTTGTCTGTCCTGGATTTGTAGCTATTGGATGATGGGGTGACCTGGATCATTAGAAAAAATCGGATAAAATATTTAAAATGTTTGGTATATGGGAAGTATTGGCTATATTTCACTACTGGACAGGCATACCATTTAAAATGTAGCAGCAGCTACATTTAGGTGCTTTTACATAGAATGTAAATATTTTGTATAAAGCTGGCTAATGTAAAGCCAACTTGTAGAAATTAAGATTGTTGATGGGCATGTAAAGTTGGTTGTTAAAAAGTGATTCTGAAAAAAAAGTGATGGGCATTCCAGTATAATAAGACATTATTAACCTGTGAAAATAGTTTTACTGAAGCATCTTATTTGAAAAATGCATACTAGGATACATTGTCAGGAATTTATTAGTTAATTTATAATATAACTTTTGGCCACCCACCCCACTACTAATCAGAATTATTTCAGATTCAGGAGTTTACAGCGGGCGGTATGGTGGTGTAGTGGTTAGCACTGTTGCCTCACAGTTTTATCCCGGTCCGGGCTGTTCTCTGTGGACTTTGCATGTTTTCTCCGTGCTTGAGTTTGGTCACTCTAAATTGCCCATTGTTGTGAGTGTGAGTGAATGTTGGCCATGCGATGGACTGGCGAACTGTCCATGGTGTACCCCGCCTTCGCCTGATGACACTTGGATTGGCTCCAGTCCCCCGTGACCCCGACTACTGGGGCATTTATGGGTTCTGTAAGAGCAGAAGGTTTAAGGCAATGATGAACTACTGCACTTAAATGTCTTCAGTTATTCAGTTATCGCATTTGTAAAGCTATACAAAGACATGTTGCATATCTTAATAATACTAATCCAGGCTGATTCAGTCCCAGTTTCTATATGTGTATATATGAACAATATCAGATATTGGCATCAGCTCATACTTACCATGTCAGCGCATCTTTAATTGTCTCCTAAAGAATTGTAATCAAATTAAAACACTGCTTTTACATTTTACACCACTGTTGGGTAATGTTACAGCTGAGTTACAGCTGTTGCCTCACAACGTCTCACCAAGCAGGCAGTGGTCTACAGGGACAATTGAACTCACCCACTGGGAGTGTTAGTATGGGAGGAGGAGCAGAGGGAGGTCGGGTGGAGCTGTGTGGGAGGCTGTTGAGTACACAGAGATGTGTTGAGCGGTGTCCCTTGGTACTAATAACTGTCTACACAACATTGCACTGATAGATGCTTTTGCTGATAGGTGCTTTCCAGATTCTTCTGCCGTGTCACTGACCGCTAACCATGTCATAAATCATTTAAACGCTTTAGTTATTGTGGCAGTCAAAAATAGAAATTCATTGTGCTGTAAAACCACCACATTTACAGCCTTCACTGGGGCACCCCTACTAGAGATCAACCGATATGGGTGTTTCTGTAGCCGATGTCGATACTGATGTTTAGAGGTCAGGGTCAGCTGATGGCCGATATGGGCTGCTGTTTTTTTGGCTGTTTTTAGGGCAGATATCTAGACGTTTTCTGCTTTATTTGCTGCTGAAATGTCACACTAATGTGGATGCACAACATTTCTGAACTTAACACCATTTATTGAACACTGACCTAAGTAGAAAAAACTAAATATTTTTATCTGCCCCCCAAAAAATACAGTATGACCATATCACTGCTGAAAGAGTGGACCATACATCTCTTCATACCCAAAACTAACAAGTTATTAAGAAGTGCATTGAAAAACACTTCCACACAGCTGACATGTTCACTGTTACATAGAATGCCTCACTTCACGCTCAGGTTTTTATCACGTTGTATTAAACTTGCGGTTCTTTAAGGAGGACGAGGAGCTCAGAGAGAGCGAGAGAGAAAGAGAGAGAGAAATAGAAACAGCACATGCGACGCGCGCTCGTGCGAGAGAGGAAAAACAGCGCGCGCCACACAATAGACAGAGAGACACTGATATGCTGTACCGACTGTTCTCTTCATTCTCTCTTTAGTTTACGTTTAGCTCGAGTGCCTGAAGCTGAGTAATGTCTGGGAAGCTCTGGCTTCTCCGGTGTGACTTGCTGTGTAAGAGTAACGTGTTAATGTGTGTATTACACTAGAGCAGTTAGCTTTAGGAGCTAAGGAGTAAAACTTTTACTCTGGTTCACATCTACGGCCATAAGTAGAAACACGTAACTGCGTCATTAAAAACGTCATTTATTTGCCATAAATTATTCATTTTCACTTGTTTGGCCCAACAGTTCCAAAGGTTTTGGCCTGGGGTCCTACACATGCGGCGGCAGCATGTCCCACCGCACCAATAACACAGAGCTGCTCACGGACGCGCCTGACTTTAAATTGGCGCTGTGAAACACTGATATCGGTCGATGCCGATATCTTAAAAAATGGCAAATATCGGCCCAATATATCGATCGATCTCTAACCCCTACTGTATGAGAAGGGCATGTGTATTAGCATTATAGTTTAATCTCTGGTCAGATTTGATTGTGATTCTTATAGAACTGTTGAAGATGACACAATATCAATGTCACAATATTTCTTCTCCAATACTGGTGAATGTAATATGCGTGGATAGGGCTGCCCACCACTCCAGGCAAGTGTTCTTACAGCTCCCTGTGTGTGTTCACTAGTGTGTGTATATGTGATTGTTTCATTGTACAGATGGAACAATCACATATGTTGTATAATAATTTTATATTTATATGCTATGCTTAGACAAGTTAAACAATTTACTATCCCACTCTTACTGCTGTCTTGGAGTAATGACATGGTTAACAAAAATATAATAACAGTGTACTTGACTTTGTTTTATGCTTTGCAGCACCACAAGCAATCCTGTGCTGTTTTAAGGTTAGATTTGTGTCATAATCGAATCCTATTCATTGCCCTTCCAACACCCCATCCCTGAATTCTTTACATTGACTTGTATTAAAAGTTAAGATCTTCTGTAAAGTTTCTATGGAGATCAATTTAAACATAAAGAACAGTTTAAATATATATATTAAATGTTCACGGCCAATTGGAACAGGCCCATATCTTAAATTTTAAATTGCGCTTCTTATATAATTTGTGTGGTTTTAAGAACCAAAAATCCTTATCATTATTATGAGTTAATTAATTAGTCATCGTTAATTTTTATTACCATTTCCCTTTTTAAGCCTTATAATCAAACAACCTTGTTTTGTTGCTGAGCTTTTAAGCCTGATATATGTAAATGATCTCTGTTGTCTGATTGACTGCCCTGTATTGCAGCCAAAAAAGCAGTGTGAGCTGAAACACTCCATTTAACATTAGCCTGAATGTGCGGGGCTAATCTCCTGTAGGCTGACTAGGTGTTGACTTTTTTATGATATCACAAAAACAATGAATTCCAAGTGCTTTACTTGTTTGGCTTAGTTTTGGTATATGGGCTGTATTTAAATAAATGCAAAATATTTGCTTACTACACAAAAGGGGTGGGTGATATGGACCAAAAATAATATCTCGATATTTTTTATCTGAAAGGCGATATATATCTCGATATTTCTTCTTCCCATAAGATGATAACAAAAAGACACTTCTTCGTCAAAGCTTTGACAGGCATTGTTTTTCTTTTTACTAACCAGCTCCTCTTCGATAGCTTCTTTCATGTTTTTATCCGTCTCCATGTTGTCGCTGCCTACATTTATGGGTGAAGCGGAGAGGGAGGGGTGAGCTTTGTGAGAGAGAGAGGCGGGGCAGTGTGAAGTTGAGAGAGAGAGGCGAACTGGTGGATCTATAAGTATAATTGCAGCGCGACACAGACTATATCGATATAAACGATATTGTCTCATCTAATATCACATATAAAAATATATCAATATTTCTTAAAAACTCGATATATCGCCCAGTCCTACTACACAATCTTTTTTTTTTTTTTTTAATTTAATGGGTCTTCTAAATTTACAAACTGTATATGCAGTTTGAATTGCCCGCTTCAGATCAGCGTATCACACACCATGCATTTTTAGACCCTTTGTTTTTATCTACAGCGGGCAGATCATTAAACACTAGGGAATCCTGAGCTGGTGTATTGCTGCTGTTCACTCCAGCGTGTTCGGCCTCAGTCACACATGCTCTCTTCCAAGGACAGCCGTGCGGAGATCTGAATCAGGATGTCCTTGAATTCCAGTTAAGCTGCATCAATCAGCATGCCTGCACCATGGGCGCCAGCAGAGACACCTACTGCTGGATGGAGCGGTTGGGCTGACTCATCCCTTTCACAGTGTACGTCTGGAACACTGAATGGACAAGTGCTTCCCATTGCTCTCAGCAGAGTTAACTGCTGCCATTGATGGCCTCGAAAGGACAAAGGGCACTGAAAAGCTCCATTGTTCCTGAGCACAGGATGATGTAACCTGGCTTCAGCAGGCTCACCATCCAGACGCTGGTGTCCCTTTAGGTTTCCCCAATTTTTAAGACAGCCTTACAAAGGCCCTGCTGCAGGTGTGGTATAAATAAAAAAGAATTAAGCAGGTGGTGAAATATACAAGAGAATGAGGTTATGTTCGGGAATGATATCCTGTGACTAATGAAAGAGAGCGAGCACTGCATGAGTCACTTTCACCTGAACCCCGTATCACGTCTCTAACTAATCAGCTTACTCTCGCCCCCGCAGTATTGCCCGTCTTCACCCTTTTCAGTAAGTTAATGATGCTAAAACACTAGTTTAAGCCTTCGTCAGCTCTCATAATGCTTATTGAAATCATGTACTTATTGGTCTTCCTGCTAAAACTCAAAGAGGTTTGCATGTATTACTCCACTACGTCAGTTACACTGGCTGTTATAGTCTATATGGTCTTGCCTCACCTTATCTTTGCCTGTCTATTCCTTGTGGCACATTTCATCCCTCATGCATCAACTGTCTTGCAGTACCGGATACTAAGTAAGGGTGGACCATATGACAAAAATAGAAAAAAACATAATATGTGCAGATATTTTCGTCATATTTCAAATTGTGTAGCATACTAGGACAATGATTTAAGGCACTGGTTGTTGTTGTCATTGTTGTTTTCCAGTATCTTGGCTAAATAACTATTAAAAATCTTAATAAAAATAACTTCTTTAAAAATCTAAATCAGTTGAGCACTACTTGTGTTATCTACCCTAAAAGCTGAGTTGTTCTAGAAGTGGACGATAAGTCACGATACATGCAATCGTTCTAAAAGTACTGGTGATGCTCATGATGTATTTAAATGAACTTAAATGTGACAAAAATTGTAAAATAGTTAGTTCCTTACTGCACTAATACAAATACTACATGTGTATCACTGCTCTCTAAAATGAAAACTTTCCATGTAAGTCAATGTAACTAGACTTTGTGGCCATTTCTTTTGGTCCATTCATCATGAAATGTATACACAAAACCTAAACAATGGACATGAGGTTTTGTTTTGAGAGCAGCAATATTCATATACACAAACAGAAAATTGATATATTAGATATATTAGATATAAAGATATATGATAATTGTTGACCTGTTATCTGCTTGGTAGGTTTTCTAGAAGATTGACAAAAAGTCTACATCAAAATTAACACTTGCAGTGGCCTTTAAGCAAACTTTGTGGTTGGCAGCTGTGACAGTAGTAATTAAACAAATCTGAATTAGTCATAAAAATGTACGAAATGCAATTTATTTTACAACTTGGGCTGTAAAGTGCTTTACAGTCTGGCTGGCAAGCTTCAGACTGATGTGGCATATATTGAAAAAATTGAGCTGAGCTACATGCATTAGTGAAATGTAGAACCTGGGATGTTATTTGTGTCGGGTTATACATACACTAAAACAAGTACAATCCAATTTTAGGGCAACTTTAATCTGTTCCAGAGTTCTGCTGATTTTTATATTGTTGTCTGTTGATACTAATATGATTCTGATATCACTGTGCATCCCTACCTCTTTTTGTACTCTGATTGATAAGTCTTCTTACACGTACTTGCATGCATCTTTGTGCACATCTGTATCCAAATGCACTTAATGTTAATTATGCATAATGTATAGATCCAGTGGTATAATATCAACATGCTTGATGCCACACCTTGTTGTTTGATCAAGTCTGTCAATGCTACATAAAGAACAACAATTTATTTATTTATTTAATTAAAAATAGTAATGTCATGTAAGAGAAGTTGCACAACCTTCATCTCCAGAGCAGCTTTGTTCCTCTAAAGGTTGTCTCACAAGCCCTGGACTGTGTATTGTGAGATGCTGAACCATCTTTCTGCAGAAATACGAGCCTCTATTCTTTAAGGGGTGAAGAAGGTGGAAATCCATTTCTCACTCTGCATTCCAGAATATCTCATAAAGATCTGATGGCTGGAGAGGCCAATGAATGCATTTCACTTTGGTGTATAATCATTCTTAAATGTATTTAGTAGTGATAACAGTGGAGCATTGTTGTCTTGGAATGTGTTAACATCATGAGGGAACATGGTACACCTGCTCCTCGCTAAATAAGAGAAATCATTGTATCTAATGGTTCCCATGGCTGCCCATAGTATTATGCATCCACCCCCACTGTGTTTAACAGTTTTCACCAGACAGCGGCTGACATGGTTTACAGGACTTGCTGACTTTATTCAGATGTATCTAGATTTAGGTATGCATGACCGGTATCAGGTAATGGCATTTGTGCTATATCTGAGTGCTTCAGCTATACAAATATGTCCTAGTGTGTTAATATATATGACTGATTGAGTTAAATAACCACTTATTTCCAGTGTTGCCTTTTTGATTTATATGATGCAAATAAGATGCCGATTAAAGAAGCAATGTGTAACCTGTAGTGGTGTGATTATGTATTGCAGTCTACTGAACTACGATTTAGGCTTTTAAAGCATAAGGACATTTGCCAGCTTCTTTTCCGTTCCACTTTAAATAGTGCTGTGGTAACAGTCTGGTGCCTGAGGCGTTTATTTGCTGAACCTTTCAAGGTAACATGGGAAACTTTTGAACAAAAAGCAGGTGAATAAGATACTGATTGTCAAATAAATATGCACCATGGTAGGACATTTCATCTTCCAGGTGTGGACCCGCTTTGGGGGAAATTTTAATGGCTCCTTCTAAGCTATTGAAAAAAACAGTGACTTGTAGTTAATGGTAATTATAGACAAATGAAAAGATATTTTTATACTATATTCCATATTTGCTAATATATCCCCCTACATCTTACACACTGCTCCTTTAATGAGCAAATAATGTTAATTAAATGTAAGACGGTTCTAAAAAAGCTCTAATGTGTTGCATGTTTTAACTTTAGGTAATAGATATAGAAATCAGCCGAAAAGAAACAGCCTCTCTAAACATAACCGTATCAGTATGTAGGCAAAGAGGTGAAAGTTAACACGTTGACCATGTGACTTTTTTGCTCATGTTTTATGTTTCTTGCAGCAGCTCAAGAGATGTGATAAGCTGTGCAGTTGTTTTTGAATCAGTGGTGTTGATTCAGTGCTATGGTAATTGTAAAGCCTGCTGCATTGTGATATTCAGTGCCTCTGTTAAGTGGCCCTCTAACCCCGTTAGTGTGTTTTAGACATAATTTGTTGTGGTTATTAAGACACTGCTGCTTGACACATTCATTAATTTCTGCCTTTTTTCCTCATGTTTGTTCTTGAGATGGACCAATCAGCATTTTTGAGGCCGATTCCGATCACCAATCGCCTTTCAGCGCGATCGGCCGATAGCCGATACCGATCGAGGGCGGGGTATATGCCACGGTAGGGCTACACGTAGTTATTAGCGCAAGCAAATCATGACACATGGTGGAAACTGGTTTACCATTTTTAATGAGCTCATGTGAAACAGCATAATATTTTTAACTAAATTAGAAGTTGGTCTATGTGGGCGTAAACCGCTTTTTACAGCTCAAGAAGAGCAACATCTGAAAAGTATTTCTACTAGGAACAGCAGAGCGGGGATCCAGGTGGAATATTAAGCGGCAGAATGAACGTCTTCTACAGCCGAGAATAGCTGCTTATCTAGAGCTATAAACTAAATCACTCTGGCTGTGGTTCTTTTAGCTCTCTGGCTGTTGCTGCTCTGTTATTACCAGTCAGATCTGGTCTGGTTGGTGTTCTGGGTTATTTGTTTTGTGCTAGCTGCGCGTGCTAGCTCTGCTGTTTTCTGATACTCACTGTATTCAGCCTCGTGGTGTACTATTAAGTGCCGTATCAGATTTTTGTCTTTGTCTTTGTCTTGGTTCCCCTCGAGACACGCTGATTTCCCTAATTTTACAGATGTTACAAACTGCCCTGGATGTGAGTCACATACACAGACAGACGACATGTTTTCTATCCATATGCGGGTGAACGTTGTAAACTATTCTCACAAGGCCGTTGCTTTAGTCAGTCTGTGGAAAATGAAAGGTTATGTATTTCCACCTAGTGGTTCAGATAGGAATTGCAGGGAGCTGGCCGGAGGGCTCCAGGCTTCCTGGATGAAACGCTAGCTGAAAAACAGAAATTAGGCTCATTTGTTTAACGTCATCGATCGGCTAAATTGGAGAAATATCAATATGATATGATACATGGCCGATCGATCCTTCCATCTCTAATTTGTTCGACAACTCACCTATCAGAGTGATTCTCAGTCCACTTGTATAGCTGACACGTCATGCTCATTGGAATTTTAAACAATATAGTATAACTAATTTTCTTGGCTGCCTTCATAGTTGTGATAATTCATTTTGAGCCTTTTATTATCGGGCATTTCTGCTGCTTTACCCACGCTTCTGTACTGCAAAGAAAAGGTGTTCACTTGGCAAATGGTAATGAGTAACATCATTCCGTCACACTAAAGAGCACAGCAGTACAGTGTACTATACTCAACATGGGTACAGCCTTCATCTGAGTAATGGCTAGTTACTGTGAACAAGGAAAGAACTGCCCACACCTTTTTTTAGGCGGTGGTTGTTTTCACCTTCTTCTCTCTCCACAGCAGAGTGTTCAGAAAGCTTTGCTGGGTGGGAGTGCATAGCCATTAGCTAGAAACTGACCCTGGACCTGCAGCTTCAAACAATAATATTTGTGAATGCCACCTCTAGTCTACATCTACAGTTTAATTATTTTTGCCTCACTCTCGTGAATCACGTTGTCTAAACCTTCATCTCTGGCTGTTATGGACATAGGAATGTCTGATTTGGTTGCTTAGTAACCATGCTCCCTGTTTTTATAAGTAATATTCGGCTCCTCTGCTGCCTGCCGCCTACAGTTATTGATAATTACAGCCTGTTTTTTGAAGAGGTGAAAAGAGAAGTTATGAAATACAGGCTAAACCACAGTTCCTGATGCGTAATACACAAAAAATGGTTCTTCATGCGTTCCTGGTGCACATGAAGGATCTAACCACAGTCCAGATGCAGCTTTTAAGTGTCATTCCAGGAGTAGTCTTTCTAAGATGGCACTGATGGATTTACTTGTGACTGACTGTTTTGGTGTCCGGTACAGATGTGCCTGGGCGACTGCTTCTGGAGGGCTTACAGAATAAAGAGTGACAGTAATGTCAATAGAGATGCTCATGATTTGATCTGATATTTGATCTAAAATTGAAAGAATGTATGTATTTTGTTACATAACCCACTAATAGGATTAGGCTGAGAAGTGGGAGGCTGTAACGAGTAAAAAATAACATGGATATAAAATATATAACAAGCATTTTGAGGCTGGAAGTTTGATGTATGATATGTTATTGAATGTATTGGTGTGTTAAGCTTGGGTTGTGCTGTATGATGGTGATTATCATTACTGTCTATTAAAACAAATACAACAAATGTTCTCCAGTTTTAAATAGTTTTAAATTGTTTTCTGTTTTTACATTTTGTAGGAAGTTCCATGATGAATGTGCCAATAAAAATTCTCCAAAATTGGTTGGAATTGCATTAGAAGTAAAGAATGTTTTTGACATCTCCTATGAAGTTAACATTTTGGAGATGCATGTTTTCATTAGACCGCAACAATATGCAGGTGTGGGATTAGTTAAAAGTGTGTTGTGTTAAATTAAACATGTCGCTCAGTACTAATACATATGGTTGCTGATCCTGTTTCAGAACCAACTTCTATACTCTCTCAGTACTAATACACATGGTGGCTGATCCTGTTTCAGAACTTCCTCCTATACTCCCTCAGTACTAATACACATGGTGACTGATCCTGTTTCAGAACCACCTTCTATACTCTCTCAATACTAATACACATGGTGACTGATCCTGTTTCAGAACCACCTTCTATACTCTCTCAGTACTAATACACATGGTGGCTGATCCTGTTTTAGAACTTCCTTCTATACTCTCTCAGTACTAATACACATGGTGGCTGATCCTGTTTCAGAACTTCCTTCTATACTCTCTCAGTACTAATACACATGGTGGCTGATCCTGTTTCAGAACCTCGTCCTATACTCTCTCAGTACTAATACATATGGATGCTGATCCTGTTTCAGAACTTCCTTCTATACTCTCTCAGTACTAATACACATGGTGGCTAATCCTGTTTCAGAACCTCCTTCTATACTCTCTCAGTACTAATACACATGGTGGCTGATCCTGTTTCAAAACTTCCTTCTATACTCTCTCAGTACTAATACACATGGTGGCTGATCCTGTTTCAGAACTTCCTTCTATACTCTCTCAGTACTAATACACATGGTGGCTGATCCTGTTTCAGAACTTCCTTCTATACTCTCTCAGTACTAATACACATGGTGGCTGATCCTGTTTCAGAACTTCCTTCTATACTCTCTCAGTACTAATACACATGGTGGCTAATCCTGTTTCAGAACCTCCTTCTATACTCTCTCAGTACTAATACACATGGTGGCTGATCCTGTTTCAGAACCTCCTCCTATACTCCCTCAGTACTAATACACATGGTGGCTGATCCTGTTTACGAACTTCCTTCTATACTCTCTCAGTACTAATACACATGATGGCTGATCCTGTTTCAGAACCTCCTCCTATACTCTCTCAGTACTAATACACATGGTGGCTGATCCTGTTTCAAAACTTCCTTCTTTACTCTCTCAGTACTAATACACATGGTGGCTGATCCTGTTTCAAAACTTCCTTCTATACTCTCTCAGTACTAATACACATGGTGGCTAATCCTGTTTCAGAACCTCCTTCTATACTCTCTCAGTACTAATACACATGATGGCTGATCCTGTTTCAGAACTTCCTCCTATACTCCCTCAGTACTAATACACATGGTGGCTGATCCTGTTTCAGAACCTCGCCCTATACTCCCTCAGTACTAATACACATGGTGACTGATCCTGTTTCAGACCCACCTTCTATACTCTCTCAGTACTAATACACATGGTGGCTGATCCTGTTTCAGAACCTCGTCCTATACTCCCTCAGTCCTAATACACATGGTGGCTGATCCTGTTTCAGAACTTCCTTCTATACTCTCTCAGTACTAATACACATGGTGGCTGATCCTGTTTCAGAACTTCCTTCTATACTCTCTCAGTACTAATACACATGGTGGCTGATCCTGTTTCAGAACTTCCTTCTATACTCTCTCAGTACTAATACACATGGTGGCTGATCCTGTTTCAGAACCTCCTTCTATACTCTCTCAGTACTAATACACATGGTGGCTGATCCTGTTTCAGAACTTCCTTCTATACTCTCTCAGTACTAATACACATGGTGGCTGATCCTGTTTCAGAACTTCCTTCTATACTCTCTCAGTACTAATACACATGGTGGCTGATCCTGTTTCAGAACTTCCTCCTATACTCCATCAGTACTAATACACATGGTGGCTGATCCTGTTTCAGAACCTCCTCCTATACTCTCTCAGTACTAATACACATGATGGCTGATCCTGTTTCAGAACCTCCTCCTATACTCTCTCAGTACTAATACACATGGTGGCTGATCCTGTTTCAAAACTTCCTTCTTTACTCTCTCAGTACTAATACACATGGTGGCTGATCCTGTTTCAAAACTTCCTTCTATACTCTCTCAGTACTAATACACATGGTGGCTAATCCTGTTTCAGAACCTCCTTCTATACTCTCTCAGTACTAATACACATGATGGCTGATCCTGTTTCAGAACTTCCTCCTATACTCCCTCAGTACTAATACACATGGTGGCTGATCCTGTTTCAGAACCTCGCCCTATACTCCCTCAGTACTAATACACATGGTGACTGATCCTGTTTCAGACCCACCTTCTATACTCTCTCAGTACTAATACACATGGTGGCTGATCCTGTTTCAGAACCTCGTCCTATACTCCCTCAGTCCTAATACACATGGTGGCTGATCCTGTTTCAGAACTTCCTTCTATACTCTCTCAGTACTAATACACATGGTGGCTGATCCTGTTTCAGAACTTCCTTCTATACTCTCTCAGTACTAATACACATGGTGGCTGATCCTGTTTCAGAACTTCCTTCTATACTCTCTCAGTACTAATACACATGGTGGCTGATCCTGTTTCAGAACCTCCTTCTATACTCTCTCAGTACTAATACACATGGTGGCTGATCCTGTTTCAGAACTTCCTTCTATACTCTCTCAGTACTAATACACATGGTGGCTGATCCTGTTTCAGAACTTCCTTCTATACTCTCTCAGTACTAATACACATGGTGGCTGATCCTGTTTCAGAACTTCCTCCTATACTCCATCAGTACTAATACACATGGTGGCTGATCCTGTTTCAGAACCTCCTCCTATACTCTCTCAGTACTAATACACATGATGGCTGATCCTGTTTCAGAACCTCCTTCTATACTCTCTCAGTATTAATACACATTATGGCTGATCCTGTTTCAGAACCTCCTCCTATACTCCCTCAGTACTAATACATATGGTTGCTGATCCTGTTTCGGAACTTCCTTCTATGCTCCCTCAGTACTAATACATATGGTTGCTGATCCTGTTTCAGAACTTCCTTCTATAGTCCCTCAGTACTAATACACATGGTGGCTGATCCTGTTTTAGAACCTCCTTCTATACTCTCTCAGTACTAATGCACATGATGACTGATCCTGTTTCAGAACCTCCTCCTATACTCCCTCAGTACTAATACACATGATGGCTGATCCTGTTTCAGAACCTCCTCCTATACTCCCTCAGTACTAATACACATGGTGGCTGATCCTGTTTCAGAACCTCCTCCTATACTCTCTCAGTACTAATACACATGATGGCTGATCCTGTTTCAGAACTTCCTTCTATACTCTCTCAGTATTAATACACATTATGGCTGATCCTGTTTCAGAACCTCCTCCTATACTCCCTCAGTACTAATACATATGGTTGCTGATCCTGTTTCAGAACTTCCTTCTATGCTCCCTCAGTACTAATACATATGGTTGCTGATCCTGTTTCAGAACTTCCTCCTATACTCCCTCAGTACTAATACACATGATGGCTGATCCTGTTTCAGAACCTCCTCCTATACTCCCTCAGTACTAATACACATGATGGCTGATCCTGTTTCAGAACCTCCTCCTATACTCCCTCAGTACTAATACATATGATGGCTGATCCTGTTTCAGAACCCCCTCCTATACTCCCTCAGTACTAGTACACATGATGGCTGATCCTGTTTCAGAACCTCCTCCTATACTCCCTCAGTACTAGTACACATGATGGCTGATTCTGTTTCAGAACCTCCTCCTATACTCTCTGAAGTAGAAATAGCTGAAATAGAATAAGTTGCCAGATATTAATTTTCTATTGGTCCTCGAATACTGGCACCCTCAAACTGAATACTTGAGGACCTGTGCACGCCCCTAGTAACAACTTTAAAGCTAATGTGTAATTTATATTGTTATGCAATGGAAGAATTAAAATGTGGGTACCCATAAGGGTCTTTGCAGTTGAAGGAGTAAGTAGGCAACGATGCATCCGCATAATGCTTTTTTTTTATGGTGCTCTTGAAATGCTTGGCATCCACTTCCACAGTTTGGCAGCCTAAGAAAAGAGGGCTTGCCAGCTTTGTTAAGAACAATGCAAATTAGAGTTGGCTGAGTTTGTGCTTGGGAGAGACGTCTTATATGTCTTTAACATACCCGGAAGGTAGAATCACTGTACGTTTAAGAACAAATAAGAACCAGAATCTAAGAAAAAGAAGTTTCCGAGCAACCTGTGTGGACAGCAATAGACTGAGGACAGATTCAGCTCTTTTAGAGAGTGTGTGCCCCTTGCAGTTATTCTTGCATACTTAACAGAGTGGTGACCTAGTTTACTGGACAACTAAGTGGGTTTTGCTGTTTTAGTGGCCCTGTATCATTCCCTCCCGTTCTTACCTCGGCCCCGTCTTTTGAGTTCTTCGCTGGGCTCCATGGCAGATTGTTTGAACATGTACTCTGTAGAGAAATATTTTAAAAGCAGGTCTTGCATGAAAATGCCTCCCAGTTCCACGCCAACGCTCCAGGCCTGCCTAGCTGTCTCTTTCTCTCTCTTTCTCTCTCTCTCTCTCGCAGTGTGATGAGGATGTAGCAGCTCTGTCTGTCTGTGTGTGTATGAGCGGCAGTGTGAGTGTGTGTGTGGGTGTATTGGCTCAGTGGGATGGAGCTGTGTGAGCACAGGCTCTTCAGGTCAGATCAGCTCTGCTGGGGTCTGCTGTGTGGAGGAGGAGGAGGAGCAGTTTGACCAGCCTGTTTGCAGCACTCGCCACTTGAGCTTCTGTTTTATTCACGTTTCACTATGTGCACGACCATTGTGCACGCATTCATAAGTGCCCTTTGCAAAAAGGTCAAACAACAGGCTTAACATATCTGATATTAAAGTGAGAATTACAGGTCAAGAGTAGACATGGCAAAATGCTGAACTGCATAAAAAAAAAAAAAAATACAGTTCTCTACCAAAGGATTGGTATGGGTTACACTAGAATGGCAGTTGTTTTATTTCTAATCTTCTGATTTTGCACACATTGTCATTAGGGGTGCACTGATTTGTGTATGTGGATTAGCCTTAAAGAAAATGTAGCATTTGTTTCTGCAGTGTTACAAATGCAGTAAAAGGAATAAAGTGCAAATAAATTCGTCCAGTAGCTCTGCTGGAGTAAAATATTAAGAATATTTGTATGATAGTGAACTTTGCATTAATGTTATATTAAATATCCAACAAAGCCCAGATGACAATATAAATAAAAAATCTAAATATCTCTGCCCAACACTCCTAGCCTCCTAACATTAACTAAAGGACTGTATGAAAATACTAAATTAATACACTTGAGCATCAGAACCTAATGTTTTGTGCTACTGTACACAGTATAGATTTTGAATGAACAGTTTAAATGTAAATGGTGGTGGTGTTGTGTTGTTTTTAAGCCCCTGACTGCTAGATAGCAGTGTTGTAATCAATCTTCAGCAATTAGACTCCCTTCACTCCAACTAAACAAGTAGCATAAGGGCGCACTGCTAACATTAGCAAGCCTGTGCACATGGTGGTGTGTTTTCATTCCTTGAATTGTTAGTCTGTGATTTTTTTTTAAAACCTTAGAAAACCCAGAGTAAAATATTAGGAATGTTTGTATGATACTAAACTTTATATTAACGTTATATTAAACGAAGCCCAGGTGACAATATAAATAAGAGATTTAAATATCTCTGCCCAACACTCTTAGTCTACACCACTATCGCACCGAACTAATATCATTATGACGGACTGACCAAGCAATGCATGAAACAGTGAACAAAATAGACATGCATATGCACAGACGGACAAACCCACAGATGGATGAAACAACATGTGAATGAAGCTATGGATAAACAAATGAATGGATGACAGGCAGCTACTGACAGGTGGTCTAGCTTTCTAGCTTTTAGTTAGGCCAGGTTTCCCTGTGTGGGCAGGTCCAGAGATGTAAGCCTTGTGATTGGGTGCTTACAGAAGTATTACCCAGGATTAGGACTGTTC
Source organism: Megaleporinus macrocephalus (assembly GCA_021613375.1). Classification (NCBI taxonomy): domain Eukaryota; kingdom Metazoa; phylum Chordata; class Actinopteri; order Characiformes; family Anostomidae; genus Megaleporinus; species Megaleporinus macrocephalus. Next base: position 20,315,876 of record CM038719.1, read on the forward strand.
AAGTTTATATTAAGAGAGGAGAAATATGGTGAAATATATTGGTCCCTTATTGATCGTTGAAGCATTATTAGTAGTACATGTTCACTGTTTGTCTGCAAGAACAAGATTAAAAAGAGAACAGATGTAGGTTGCCTGGGTCTTTAAGCTCATGTATATATTGTTCTGATATGTGTAGCTAACCGAATATTAAAAAGCCACATTGTTGTTAAAGCCTTTTATTTGTTGTATGAAAAGTATGGTGCATTCTAATGGCTATCCTAAGAAACTGTTCCAGTTAAAGCCAAAGGGTAAAACTTAGCCAGATGAAGGAGAAGAAATTGGATTGTCACCAGTATTTAAAGTTTCAGTGTCATTATTAATATAAGAAAAGAACCTGTAGATGATTTTATTTATATATGTTACAGTGTACTTAAAAAAAACTCAATCGCAATGGTAATTACCAAAAGTTAGTAGAAATCTGTTAACATCACTAAGTGGCTTATAGTTTTAAATGTATTTCTTATGCACATGCTAATTATAACCTAATAAGAAAGACATTTTCCTAATGCCCCAAAAAAGCCTGTTAATATACAACGCCTAAATAATGTGAAGATACAGCTGAGACTGATGGCTGATGTAGTGTTGTTGCTGTGTAATGCTGGAGCGTACAATGAAAGGCAGCGCAGAGAAACCATAAAATGATACAGTATATCACCCATTTGTCTGTCACACATATCATCATGAGAGACGACAGCTTTATATACTGAATAATGTAGAGCTGGCCCGAGTCATTTAAATACTCAAGTATTTTAAAGCATTAACCCTTTTTTATGCCATAAATATTGTTGCCTAAACTAGAATCCTCTCAACTGTGTAAGTACATTGATACTTGTCAGAGAAACATAGTTGTGAAGTTCCATCCAGTGACAAGGACCAACAGCTGCTTTCTGTGGGGTAAACGTTATCACAGTTTTAGAAGTCCTCCTGGCTTACAAAGCATCCGCTTAGTTGGGTACCAGGTCCTCCTGGATGGTCCTCCTCACGTTTATCGCAAGCCTGTAGCTCCAAATGCTTTAGTCCTTTACTGTTTGGCTCTCGGCTGTGACTGGGCTTAACTCAACCTGTGTGTGGCTTTCTTAGCTTTCTGTTAACCAAAGCAAAATGGTTACTGTAAATGATATAAATATTGTAAATATGATTAAATATTATGTTATTAAATATTTTTCAAGAGAGTTTTTGAGAGCCAGTATTTGAAAGCCTGTAAAAGGCAGTTCAGACTAGCTTAAGTATGTTGTCAGCTTCAGCTCAGGCTCACCAGGTAGTGTGTTTGTGTGTGTGTGTATAAGAGCAAGGCAGAAAGAGACGTGACAGATGGTTTTCTCAGACGTGGTGATTTTTCATGGCTTCTCGGAATTCCACCCCCAGGCCTGCTCACACAGCTCTCTTTATTTACCTCTGCGGAAGTTCTTATTCAGCGCTCGCCTAAAAGCCTTTGCGTTTGTATATCCTCCACTCTTCACTTCTCCATCCTCTCCCTCTGCCTACCCTCCGCTATTATTTCCTGTCTGCCAGCCATGTCGCAGTCTGCACTCTGCTCCTCCAGCTCTTGACTTGATAGGCAGATTAGAAGCATGGCTGCAACCCTGAGAGGAAATTCCTCCCTTCGGAAACAAACAGCCCTGAGGAAGCGTAGCCCCAGCGGGTCTCGTTAAAGATCGACGCCGATAGCGGCCCCGATCGCTTTGATCCCTGTCCTGGGAAACGATGGGCGCTCGGCTGTGCCCGCCTGTGTGGGGGAGACAAGCTCGCCCTCCACGGTAGCATCTGCTCCTGTCATCGCGCATACATCCCTGGGGCCATCCTTATCACACGCCAGCCATTGGGCGACTATCTACCTGTCTGTCTCCAATGGCCTTTTGAAGCGAGGGCTCGCGGCACAGCCAGCATGTGCACAATCGTCAGCCTGACCGCTGGCTGCTCGCTGGACTGTGCCAGCTGCCTCTTGCTGCCGGCGGCTGTTGGTGCACATGTGGAGCGGCAGGCTGCCAGCTGCTCAGCATACCGAGCTTCATGTCGTATTTGGACCTGCCAAGACTGTGACATGTAGAACAATGCATGCGGAATATGAACAGTCCTGGAGCTGCACTGTTTGCTGCTGTAGCCTTAAAGGAATAGAAACAAGCTAACATGACAGAAACTGTGTGGAAGCCGGTGATCAGCTATTAACAACTGGCATAACAGAAGCTACCATCAACTACTTTGCTAATTTTTTTGCATTGAAGTGCAGAGTAAGTAGTGGCCCTTTGCTGTTCAGTGGTCAGAATCTGTCCTTAATCCACAGCCTTTAAAAAAAGAAAGTGTCGGCCACTACCTACTTTTCCTGTAGCCTGCCTCACTGTCTCTCCTCATGGCTGCATATGGGGCAGCTCTCCAAAAGGCTGGCTTTTATTAGGTCACTTCTACATGAAATGCCCCAGTTCCCATGGCTATATCCTCACGTCTTGGCCCACTATCTGGGACACTAATCACCAACATCATTAAAGCTCATTTCCTTCCTCCCAGAGAGTGTATAGGCATACGTGAGTGTATGGTCAACTGTTATTCTTACTGGAAGACTGTAATACTTAAGTAATATGTTAGTGTCGCATAATGCTGGTTCTTGTAATTGACATGGTAGCATCCAAAAACCAGATGGAGATTTTTGCCACCTGATTGATTCCTGATGTTCTTGAGGTTTGACTTTGTGAACCCAAAAGGCCTAGTATTGCCATTGGGGAAGAAAAAAATCATACTTTGCTGTAGTAACTCCTAGGCACCAATGAGATTGGATGGAACAGCAAGTGAGGCTTTTGCTTTAGTCTCCTGCTGCTCAGATATTTCTCCTGAGGAAAAGATCATAGAAGTCTCTCATGTCTCCTCAGTAAAGTCATACATTGTGCTTTGGGATTTGCCAAAATACTAACACTCATTTTTATCTACAACTAAACTCTTCCCTTCATCTATCCTGGATCTCATGTCTCGTTTTTGTTTAATGTTATTTTCTTTTTAGGAATTTTAGGAGAATCAGCGATAAAATGTTCCTCTGGGTGAACCTAACGACAAAGAACCCGTTGGTTTAAATCTGCAGCTTGTCTCTGTTTGCAACAGTAAAATGATTTTACCGGTTTCAGAACTAAAACTGGGGAATTCTATGCGCTACCAAAGTACTTATAGGAAAGTCTGTTCATTCAGCAGCCGTCTTTGCAACAGGAGTAATTCCCAACCGTATATAACTAGACTTCTATCTCTCTGAATGGGGAGAGAACGAAGTACTTGAAACTGAAGGTCAAATAACTGTTTCTAAACCATGTTTGAAAGCACTTGTACAGTCTGAGAAAAAACATTGAGGGGTGCTTTCCTTACTCGCAGCGTTACCTGCCAGCTGATTGGCTTTTTTTCTTAAAGGGTGGAGCTTTGTAAACGGACGCCATATTGAACTTTCTACAAGCTTTCTTATTCATATTTCAAGCAGCGATCGGTCTCCTCCATACTAAAATCTCTGGTGCTCCTCTGGTGTTTTCTGGCGTTATATAAAAAAAGCCCAAGGTTTTCTTTCTAGATGGATTCTGTTTATTGTTGAGATGCGAGATCATCCACAACAGAATTATCAACAAGTGTATTATTAATTCGTTTAATTTGATTGATCATGTGATCAACTAATGTGTGGCATATGTACATGTTCATGTGTTTCCTTCTTCAAAATGACTGTGTGTGACACAAACTAAATGGCTAAATGGCTAAATAGCTTTGTTAAATTTTATTCTTTATATATTAAATAAATGTAATAGCAGCTTTCAGAAATTGTCTTGTTAATGGAAAAAACAGCTTGAAGTGATTCAAAATAGCTTTTAAAAAAGATGCTAGTAGAAGGCCTTTGTGCTAACCAAATAGGACTTAATATGTTATCCCTTTCTCAGCTCCTTATGGAGCTTAGTGCAGCTCATGGGCTCTGATGAGCATGCCTAGGCCTAAAGAGTGACTCAAACAAGGCAAAAGAAATAGGGCAAGGGAACAGATGGCAAAAATATTCCTGACACTACAGGCTTGTTGGCATCAGATTGGAGTCCTGATGGCAGCCCTGTTATAAGGATGCTAAAAGTAAACCCATTCTCCTCCCCAGTGACAAAAGTCTTATTCTGTCTTTAAATAAACGATGTAGAATTGCTATTATGTGGATTGCCTAGGCCACTGGTGTGGCCCCACTCCGGGGCACAATACCTGGAAGGGGCTGACGGGACCAAGAGGAAGCGGGGAGGCTGGCTGGCTGGATGGGGCGGACTGTCCATTGCCACAGACTGTTATTATGCTCCACTCAGCATCAGGCAAAAGGCCCCTCTTGCACAGGAAGTGGCCTGACAACCTGCGCTGTGATTGGCTCCAGCCTTACAATTCTTTGGCTACAAGTGGGAGAGCGCTTGTAATAGAACTAAATGGAAGTTTTCATTCTTCCAGTCATTGCATGGTACCAGACCAGACCATATCATTAGAAGACAGCTAAGACAATGAAATGTGTGCGGCACTCTCTCGCTGCCTCTTAAGCCTATTCTGAGTTCCACGGGGGCCAGTGCCCCAATGCAGGCCAGGAATTGGCCCAATCCCAGCAGGCGGCACTGCCAGCAGGAGCACTAGGTCAGTCATATGCATCATCTGCTCTCTGCTGCCAGCTTGTTTGTTTGTTTATCTATGCCATGGGATTTCGCCGCATTCTGACTTTCAGCATCTGTTGCACGAAGCTTGCGCATTAGATGTTTTTTTTTTCTATTTTTTCATCTTGAATCATCAGGCAGATAAAGGCCAAAGGCCAGATGGGAATTTTCAGTCACGAAACAGTGTTAATCTTGTTAAACAAACTTAAAAAAAAGAAGTCTGTGGAACATCCACAGGCATTCTTCAATATTTGCGTTCTAAGATAGATGAATAGGAAGATGGATGGAACCCTTGGGATCAATAAAGCACATCCATCTGTCTACCAGGGTGGCTATTCAGGCACAAAACGTTGAATACTGACTGTAGACACATATGTTTTACATGCAGATGTACAGTGCTTTGCAGTGCAAACAGTGCAATGCATAACGTATAATCTATTCGTGCTGAAATACATAAAATAACAAAGAATGCCACAGTGGAACGTCCATAAAGACACTCTTCAAGGGACCATGCAAGCATTGGAGATGAAAGCCAGAATTGTTCCAGTAGTTCTCCTGGTCTGCTATCAGTGGTCCTCATTCACCAATACCAAGACGTTTTTTTTATGTGTTCTTAAGAAAGATTGTCAGAAAAAGTCTGCATCAGGACATGTTTTTAAAATGTAGAACTGTTTGCACTTTTGAGTTCATGCATTGTGCATAGATTCTGTTCTTATCCAAGAAGTCCAAATAAAAACATTGGTGAATGTTAGAATCTATTTAAAAACTGTGAGAGGGTTTTAAGAAGGTTTTTTTTTATAAGAAGAGTATGAGGTCCATTCTTTGTCATTTCTAATGAATATTCTGGCAGAACTAGTCTTCCTGATCAGCTTGCTTAGGTGTTTTGCATCTTTTGTATTTGCTGAACGGTGCCTACCTACAGGTTTATAATTTATGCTTGTTTAGGTTATCCCAGGTAACTGTAGGACTGCACCACTATACTGGGTTATACATGTTAAGGGTTGCCGGTCTTGCCAGAAGTCACCGCATGTGCCCTTGTTGGTTCTTATGTCGGAGATGCAGGATGCTGGTGTATGCTGATCTCGGGATATTTAAGAATTTGATCTTGTTTGTGGTGCTAACAGGTGGGAGAAGCCTCTGCGGAGGAACATCATCCACATGTGCCTGTTAGTGAACAGCAAGGGACCACGATATTCTGTGTCTGAGAGCTGGAGCTGTTTAGGGACCAGCTTCTTAAAGGTCATGCTTTGTGAAGTGGGATCAACTGGACTATAGTACTTCACAGAGTTGGCTTGTGCAGGACTTTTTCTCAGCAGAATCAGTCAAACTGGGCAGTGAAGAAGGGATGAGAACCGTAAGATTGATGTCCTCATAGGGGATCACAAGGAGGTGAACAAGAGGCGAACGTGAGGGCTGGAACAACACAAATGGCATTATGACATGTCATACAGATTCAGATTTTTGGCTTAGGTTCCTTCTAACTCCAGGACAGTCTTGTTTCCACTGAAGGTCCTCAATTTATTCCACACCCCCTTTAAATTGGTCTGCTACAGCTGCTGTTCTAACTTGTTTCTTAGTCTTCTTGTCTTTGGCAGGTACTGATTTGCTTTGTCAGTTTTCTCTGTGCCCACTTGATCTTCTCCTTATCTCCATATCTGAAGGTGCTCTTCTTATTCATCTCGACATCCTTTGTAATCTGTAATTTATGTCTTTATTAAAAAAGTCACATCCACACCAAATCGATGTTCTGCATTAAACAGTAGCTAAATCCCTCAGTGTCCTCCCCGTGTGAATAAAGGACATGTCCCAGTCTGTCTGCTGTCAGTTATCTTGTGTGGCCTTGTCTATTTTAGTGCAGTTTTGGTGATAACAGGAAGCTGTTGAAGTGTGAGTTTGTAAGTAGAGGTAAGGAGCTGCGGGTTATACTTCTAGTGTATATTTCTAAACCAGGACATTTACAGTTCTTCAAGATATATGGTTGACAGTGTGTATCATCTAACCAGCCTACATCATATAATATGTACCATACGCATCTCATCAGCACATTCACTGTTTATACAAACTTGGTCTCATAAAGCTAGAGGTCCTTTTTTGGCCGTTGGTGGACAAATAGCACAAATCCTGCACTTGAGTAAAATCAGAGATACCCTTTAAAATATACTACTATACTATTATTTTTTCTACTTGTGTACTTGCGTCCTCTATTCTAGCTATTACAGTATTTTTCTGGTTAGAATTTATTTTTTAGATTTTTTAAGATTTTCTAATAAGACTTGCAGGAAAGAAATAAGCAGATGTTTGGGCTTATTAAGAAACTTAATATTCAGAAAAATGTTCAATTTGCATATTTTAAAATAACTCAGTACTGCTTCTGACCGAGAGTCCAGATCTCCAGCTTTTTCCCAGCAGCACAATTCAGAAATAGCAAAGCTGACTGAGAGTAGGAACACCATGATGCATCTGTCTGTGAATAACTGTTTAACTGTAGCTAGCTTTCTAGCATCTATATGAGTACACCAGGTCAATCAAAACTGCCAGCTGACCCTTTGCCTAGTCCTGTCATGCCTTCGTTTACCTATACCACATCTGAGAAGCTAAGCAGTAGGGGAGGAGGGAAAATATTGATATTTTATTGATTTGTGGACACCAAGTATCAATATTATATTGATTTTAGTATTGATATTCTATAAATGTTGGTTCTAGAATAAAACAGTCCATTTAAAACCTATTTTGCGGCAGTATCATGTAATCTAGCATTTAAAAAGTAATTAATTGCAGTGCATCACTATATTTTAATGTAATCCTCATATCACAAAATGCTTAAAATAGCAATGATATTGTATCTTATATATCATGAATATGTATACTCTTACTCTCTTACTGTCCAGCACATCTTGGCAGCTGTGGCAATTAAAACTCACATTTGACAGTGTTGCGTGTGAAATTCTTAGTACATAGACAAAAAGATCTGAAGGCCCAGCAGCCTCTAAACATAGAGACTAAATGCACGTATACAAGTATAAAACTTTTCAGGAAATTTATTTCTTTTGTGTTTATTAGTTACTGAATCACGTTTGGGATTATAAGATGGTTTTAGCAGGTTTAAATCCTTGTTGAACCAAAGATTCCCAGTCCTGCTGTCTGTTGACCTTTCCATGTTCATCAACGCCATGAAGAGATCTTGCGTTCCGTCAACTTTTATTTCAAATCAATGTTCCTCTCTGCGATGACAGCTTCTCACTAACCAAAACATGTATTCACTGTCCTAGTCCAGATGTGTTAGTGTCTATTTTCATTCGCAGACATTTGCTGCCATGGCAACTTGTTCTGCTGTGTGTATGTGTGAGGCATATGGGTCATGCCGGCTGTGAAAGCAGATCTGGAGCAGAGAGAGTGAAAGAGTGAGAGAGAGATAGAGGGAGAGAGAGAGTCTGCCACACATGTCCATTTTAGCACAGCCTCAGTGCGCGTGTTTCACACTGTTTCACATCACCGGCTTTCGTGACTGAGAATTTGATTGGAATGTGCAGATGAATTCCCCAGTGCTTGAGCCTGCGTCGGGGTCATTCTTGTTTTGCTGTTTATGTGTTCACGGGTCAGCACTTAGTCCCCACCCTGCATGCTTGTTTAACACCCTATAACGCAAAGCTGCACGATGTATTGTTTCGGGATCGCAGTGTGGACACGTGCAACAGTCACATTACCGGATATGCAGTTTCAAGTTTCAAATTGAATCAAACACGTCATGTTACAACTTTGTTCATGCTTGATGCAAAAGCATGCAAGAGGTTCTCTTTTACTGTGGCTAAGCTGCCAGAGAAGCCTGTATTTTGTGTTTGATATGTTCAAACCATTTGCAAAGCATTTGAGTTCAAGAAAGCATCGTTCACAAAGTCTGAGTAAAAAGTGATTCAGCTTTTTAAATTATTTATTTATTATATATATATATATATATATATATATATATATATATATATTTAAGAATTATTCGCATATAAAGATACAAAAGTCATTCTATAATAATATTTTTTTTCCAAACAGAGCTTTTTAAGTCATCTGGTGAAAATGGTGTACTTTTTGTAGCACAATGTATATCAGAGTGCAAAAAAATGCAATGTCAGCCCTATTTACGCAGCACTGCTGTATTCTTACATGACTTGGATAATAGCAAAAAATATTTGTATTAGTAGGGGTGTGTTTAAAAAATCAATTTTTCGATTCAAATCGATCTTCATTTGAATAATCCGATATCGATTCATATAAACCCGAGATCGATCTTTAAAATTAGCATTCCAGCCCCGAAACCTTCGTATGTCTGTTCTTACCATTCTGTGGAGGGGAACCAGCACCAGAGCGTCCTTATCCAGAGAAATGACTCGCTTATGAAGCTCAGAGGAAGCAGACGCGTCGGGTGTTTGCGAGATAAGTAACTGTTTTATGATCAGTGTCCACCGCGCTAGGCTATCTGTGCTGTAGCTTACACCCACCCAGAGTGGCTCGGGTAGCTGGCCTGACTTGGGTTTACATCTGCTTTCAGAAATATAAACTCATCGTCTTTGTGTAAGAGTACACGGCCGACCTTCCCACTATGCAGATACTGATACGCTTCAGTACTTGTATAGTTTTTCATTGCCGAACCGTCTACACCTTCCGAGAGTACAGAGTAATTAAAAACGTCGCTGTAGGTAACCTCAGACCACCCTTTCATATAATCCACCCGCTGTGTTATTAACCTTGGATGAGACAGTGTTTGTTACATTCGAACTTCTTATTACCTCTCTGCTCCCCTCCCATGTAACTGTATTCATTTTGGTTAGCTGAGCAAAAGTTCTAACACAAACGTGGAAGAAACACACGCTTGAAAGTGGGTGTGGCCAAATACGGTAAATATAAACATATAAACACTAATGTTTTTAGTAATGGTAGGTTGAGTGTTCCTTGTACATTTACCACATTAGTACTCTAAAAATCTCTTTTCATATTCAAACAAAACATATTATTGTAACTGAAATATCCCTAAATGAATCAATATTGAATTGAATCGAATCGGAAATCAAATTGAATTGGGACCTTGTGAATCGGGATTAAATCGATCCGGGAAATCAGTGGCGATACCCAGCCCTATGTATTAGTAAACAATATTTTATTTATTGTACTAATTGTACCACTTTTACTACTTTTGTACTACTGCGCAACAAAGTCTGGCCCGTTGTGGAGCTCCTTGATATTGACTCCTTGATATTGGATTTTATTGGGTGTCTCTTGGTATCAATCACTTTTTATTGTTTTGGTTGTCAGCACTTTTTCTCTTCTGCCCATCTGAAGCGAAACCTTAGCTAGCTGTCTTTGCATTAGATAGCTAACAAATTACCAAGCTTCATCTATATCAACCAGTGTCTGACTGACAAACCTGATGACTGAAACACAAAGATTTTATAGCTTTAAAGGAACAAACACACTGTAAAACCCATAGCCTGTATCATGGGTATCTAAAAGCACCCATGGAGCCCATTTAATTCATGTAAGAATTGCAACTTACCTTATCAGTTTCGTCCATTTATCTTCTTTTAGCCATTGCAAGGAGAGTGGTAGAATTACCATGAAGTACAGCATGTTAAAAAGACAAGCCTCAACGAAACAATAGAGGCTGTTGAAGTAGGCAGTTGGTTGTTCGGGTTCAAAATGAGCTGTTTTTTTTATTATTTAATTTTTTTATTAAGACTCTGTTGTTGAGTTAGTACATTCTGGAACTAACAGTGTTTATGTACTACAACTCTTTCATTTGATTGATTACTTTTTCTTTCCATTATAAGGAGTATTTAAAATGCTATGAGAGTGGAGGTACAGGAAGCCTCAGTGGGTGAGTGGCGGTCTCTTCCCCTGTGGATCAGTCACAACGCTGGATGAGAAATGGGGAAAGTGATTCGTGCTGTTTAGCATGACGTATGCAGGGGAAACAGGAGGGTGGAGGCTCTGTCCACTCCAGTCTGAGCACCGAAGCCTGACAGACGTTATTATTGCTGAATGTCTGCCAGAAAATGACCAATGCTGTTGTTCTGTACGATCCTATCCGTGTTAAGGGCAGCTCAAAATTTATAACTGTTTGGCCAAAAATGATTCACACGTTCAGTTTATTAGAAGTCTTTCTGACTTGTGTGTAATCAATTGCCGTAAGAACATGGAATGATTCCCCTGGTGATCTGTTCAGTTTATTCTGGTTAAATTATTCAGGCCCATGCTAGCCTACCACGCTAATTACACCACTCTCTCCACATTACAGGGCAGAAAAAACAGAAGTACTAAGTGATGACCTACTACAGGTAAGAACACCTGCAGCATTACACTGCTGCACAGTTGCTTCCCTGTGGTGTTTGTGTTGTCCTGCGTTTGCTACATGGTGTTCTTATTATTCTTTTTTTTGTCCTCATAAATATGCATGGTGAGTATATTTTTGCATGTGCGTAGTGCTTGACTTCACCTCGACAGTTTGTGTGGGTGGGTGATGGACCGCTGCTGTGTGTTTGTGTGGTTAAGGTGGAGAAGCGGCTGGACCTAGTCAAGCAGGTCTCCCACAGCACACATAAGAAACTCACCGCCTGCCTGCAAGGACAGCAAGGGGCCGACGTGGACAAGAGATCGGTCAAGTCACCTTCGGTTTGTCCTTTTTTATTTGTTTATTTATTGATTTACTTACTGAATACACTGCACTACAGTACAAAGCACGTTACAGACTAGGGGTGTGCCATATCGTATCGTACACAATAATATCGGCAACATTTTTGAATATTGTGAACAATATTATACCCTGAAATATCGTGCCATATCACCCATCCCTAATTATCACATCAGGTACTACTTTTACTGTAAAAGAAAAAATCACACTTTTATCATTTCCCATTATATATCTACTAGAGACAGATTTTATCTGTCCAGTATCATTCACTTCACTTCAGTCCTGGATATATGGAGATATTTGGAGTGCATTATTTAGTATCATGAGATTCTGGATCATTGACTTGTGTTAAAATCTGATAAAAAAATTCTTGTATTTTTTTAATATCTCAGTTAGGGGTGTGCCATATCATATTGTATAAAAAATAATAAAATAAAATTTTCATTTTTTTGCAGTAGTTTATTCTTAAAATATTTTTTTTAATTCAATGTTTTGTCATATCGCCAAGAGTATCGTTATCACAAAAATACCATAAAATATCATAATATTAATGCAGGGCCATATCGCCCACCCCTACTACAGACAACAGTTGAGCAAAATAAATTAATATTAGAGAAAAAATGCAGTGTCTTTGAACATACAGATATTCAGCAGTTGATCTAATCTAGTGGCTTGTACTCTCTTTCAACTGCTACTTCAATTTTCTAATTTTGAATTTTGTTTTCATCGAGTGTATGTTGACATTTTAGCAGATTATGTAGAAATTGGAGTCATTTGCAGTCCTGCTTTTCTTTTTTTCTCTCCTCACTAAACAGAAAAAGTTGCCACTGACCACACTGGCCCAGTGTATGGTGGAAGGGGCTGCAGTACTAGGAGACGACTCTCTACTTGGGTAAGACCTCCTAATGAAAAAATGTGACAGTTTCTTCTGTTTAATGAGCTCTTCTCTGTTAATCAGTGTTTCTCAGGGCTGTCAGTGCATAAAGAAAGTGATCTGATAAAGTTAAAGATTTCTAATGGATCTGGTACGTTTTTAATGAATTTGTGAAGCCATTTCAAAAATTGATGACAATGTAAGTCACATGGTTGCATTTGACCAATACTTTATGTTTACAAAGTAGTAAACTCACTAAGAGTTCCACCAATCAGTTGAAAATCTCCAACAATCCTCCAAAATTAAAAGAAGCCTCCTGAAGCTTTAATACAGTGATAGAAAATTTGGTAGCCCACAACCATCGTTTCTATGCGCCGATATTGTCAATCTGGCCAATGTGCATATGTACTTGCCATACCTTCTCTGATGTCAGGTTAAAAGGGTTGTTGATAAATTCTCTGAATGGAACGCCTATGAGAGACACTTGGTTCATTAGACTTAAAGGGATAGTTTAATGAAAAATCTACTTTACACAGTCTTCTGTCTTACTCTAAAAGTAATCGATTAGCCAGCATATTTGTTTGTTGTTTTCGATGTTGCACTGGAGCTATGGTGTTATTGTAGCTAACAAATAAAGGAGGTTTATACCCCACCATATAGCATCCCAAAGTAACAAGCAACAATTAATTCTGCCAAATGAATGCTGCCTCTATTTTCAGCTATGCAACAGACTTTTGATCATTTTCATAGATAACAAAGTTTTATAGTCTCAAGAACCACATGAACAAGTCTGTTTGAAATAACATAACAACTCATCAGGCTTTAAACGAGCAAGTCAAGTATGTCTGTGTATCATGAAATTTATACTGAAGTAAACATGCTAACCAGCTACCCCACAGAACATCCTGCCTTGTAATAGCTCTTTGTACCTCAAAAGACAAGAGTAAGTCACTGTAGCGGCAACTTGGATCTGTCCAACATAAGAGGATGAAGAAGTAGCACAGCATCAACAGCATTGTCAGTCATGTGGAAGGTGCAGCTCCTGGTTATATAATTTAAGGACAGGTAGCCAATGAAAGAAAGAGTAAATGCAACAATGGCTAAAACTCTTGGCAAGCAACTGTTATAATGACTGTTACTGCCCACAATATTCCACGCTCAGCAAAAAAAAAGAAAAGAAAATATATAAATATTTGAAATTATATGAATATAAAGAAGCAAAACAAGAGTTGGTGTTGCTTTTCACTCTTGGTAAGGGATTAAGTTTGATGCTGGGCTAACCGGGTTTCTTGTAGGTTGTTTAGAATTTAAAGGGAGAGGTGGGTCTTGTGACATGCAACAACCTGTTTTTTGAAGTAAGAATTCATCCTCTTGCTCTTTTAGGTGATGAAACAGGTATGTGATGACTTAGGCATGCAGTTCACACAATGCTAATTGTTATAAGCCTGACTTCGCAGTTATAGCAACATTACTTTAGTGCAAAACTAAAGAACTTCTGACACTGAACATGTCTTGACTAATAGACTGCTGTGATGTGATTTTTCACCAAACAGTTGCTTTAAGCTTGAGAGTATGCCAAACATGAAATAGTCTTCCTCCATCTTGGTGCGTTTCTTGGCTTTCTCCACAGCAAGATGTTAAAGCTGTGTGGGGAGACGGAAGAGAAGCTTGCCCAGGAGCTGATTCTCTTTGAGTTCCAGATTGAAAGAGATGTGGTGGAGCCTCTGTACGTCCTGGCTGAGGTTAGACTCTCTCACTTGCGCTATATAAAGCCACATTAATACACGGCTGACTCCCGGCCCAGCTTTAGATGTGTTAAAAGTCTTATGTGTTGTGCATATTATTAAAAGAAATATTCAACAAGTACCAGTTTAAGCTCTTTTATGCTTCATAAGCCAGTTTGTACTTTTCTGTGTGTCATTTTAGGTGGACATTCCCAACATACAGAAACAGAGGAAACATCTAGCCAAGCTTGTCCTGGACATGGATTCAGCACGGACAAGGTGCGACATGCTGCTCTGAAAATTCAGCTTTTTCCCTTTTACCGGGATCTTGCTCTCTTCTCAATGTCTCCTTTCTTTCCCTGCCTATAGGTGGCAGCAGTCATCCAAGTCCTCCAGTCACCCCAGCAACCTGCAGCCCAGCGGGGCCAAAGCAGATGCCCTCAGAGAGGAGATGGAAGAAACAGCCAATCGGATGGAAATCTGCAGGGTATGGTTTTATCTCTCTCTCACATGCTCGCTCTATCCTTATCAGTTCTCCATTTTCTGTTATGTAACTGACATTTTCCATTATATGTGATATCTTTTTCTTCCTTGTATAAATCAAATGACTATATAAAAAACTAAAATGCACCTGCTGTTGAATCCATTGATTTCCAGCAGGTGACAGAAAGAGCACCATTGTTTTTATCTGGATATCTTTTATTAGCTGGTCATTGTCACACTATAATATATATATATTTTTCTACCTAGGACCAGTTATCAGCGGACATGTACAACTTTGTGGCCAAAGAAATAGACTATGCAAACTACTTTCAGACGGTAAGTTCCAGTGGTGTAAACCTCCTCTCCTCGCCTTTCCCAAAATTCATTCTGTTTTGATTCTTTAGGAAACAATTTAGTGGATCATGAAACACAGTTTGCTTTGATTTATGTTGGTGAGAGTCACATTAGCCAATAGCCAGTGACTATTTTATTTTCATATATGTTGGGGCTGCCCCTTGAAAGTCAGACACTGAGATTCTTTGGACTTTTTTTGTCAGTTATTATATTATTATTATAGTAACAAGATAAAAGCTCACAAATTAACAGGGGTCACATTTATTGACCAATTATAAATCAGGGGAGTCATCAATATATTTTTATCTGACTATGTGAAGCACTGCCAACATGCACTGGTGGTTAACTAATAAGGAACTAAAGCCTGAATTAGAGTGGTTGGCGTGCTCGGTTAGCCATATTTTGTAATTCTGTCATTTTAATTGCTCAAAAAAGATGTTCCCATGACTCTTTTCAACTGGACTATGTTGATGTGGGAAAAATCATTACTGAAATTCATGACAATAGATTTTCTGATGAAAAGCCAGCTGTTGAAATTTGGGTACAGCCCAAATATATGTATGACAATATCACAATACAATACTATATCACTGTGTTATAAAAACTATTGTGATATGAGTGTTGTTATAACAAATATAGTGATACACTGTAATATGTTGCCTTACTGCGGATTTTGTCCCTAAAGAAAAACTTTGACACCATCTGTTTTCAGCTTATCTCACTTCAGTCATTATTACTACAGTGAAGTCAGTACAATAGGATGCCACAACTATTCATAGCCAGTCATCCAGGACAGTACAGTTAACCTCATTCTCTCTGGGTGCTCCTACCCATCACTCATCATGATACTAGCAAATGTGGGCATCTGTTGGGCATCTGTCACTTCCGCACCTGATCAAACAGATATGGGCATTTGATAAAAACATTACTAATGGTTTTTATTTTGTTTCTGTATTGAAAAATAAACTAGCCGTCTTTGATGTCAGAACAACAAGTAAACTAGAAGAGCACCTAGAGTGTCTGCCTTGTAGTAAATTTTCATTTATATACAGAATGGCTGTTTGGAACATAAGGAGAAGTTTGTTAAAGCAATGCTTTTTATTGTTTTCTTGTAGCTTATAGAGGTTCAAGCAGAGTATCACAGGAAATCTCTGGAGATTCTGCAGAGCGTGCTGCCTCAGATCAAAGCGCACCAGGGTGAGTCCCTCCATCTGGCTTCTAATGCCAGCTTGCGCGAGTTTGATCAAGATGTTGACTTTCATTCTGAGTGCACAAGAAATGTCATTCAGCATGCTTGTGCATCTGTTTATATATGCTTTTCTGTCCTGAAGACAGGAGCTTTTGAAGAAATACAGGTTTTGGTGCTACATGTGGTGTCTGTGTTCGTGTGTTTCAGAGGCCTGGATAGAGAAACCGTCCTACGGCAAGCCGTTAGAGGAGCACCTGACACTTAGCGGCAGAGAGATAGCCTTCCCCATCGAGGCTTGCGTCACCATGCTGCTGGAGTGTGGCATGCAAGAGGAGGTGAGGACCGCCTGCAGAAGACCACTAGTTAGCTTTAAGATTTATAGTTTGTGCGTTGTTGTGTAATTTGAGAGTAATTACATACTTAATAATTACATTTAGTTCAATTCAGACTGTTTCTCTGTTTGTTTGAATGTCAGAAAATGACAAAAACATGGCAAAAATATAAAGATTGGTTTCTTTATGTAGAAACAGGACTGTATACATAAAAGTAACTTTCCCGCTACTATACAAATGTCATAAAAGTATTTATCTTAACTTAAGTAATTTAATATCACAAGTTCAATTAACTATTTTCTCATGTTAACTAGGTTATTTATAGCTTTAACTTAACATCTTTAGCTGTGTTTAAGTTTCTGAACTTGGATCATTTTTTTAAAAATATGTTGAACGCCAACACGTGTAAACATATTTTTCTTTTGATAGTTTACCAATGAAGTTAATCAGAAATAACCAGATGCCATATTAAAAGCAAAGCATAATTTCTGCATATTTTCTTCACTTGGCATCAATAAAGTTCTGTTCATGTATTACACACAACTAAAAAATCTACAGTATTAATTATAAATCACTTTTCTTAAATTGTTCTATTGGGTTTTCCCAGCTTGTCTCAGTAAACTTCTACATACTGCTAAAAGTAACTCCTGAACTTTTTTTTTGTGGACATATATTTCTAAACAACAATAAGCTCTGGTTTATTCACAGAATCACTTCTAAAGTTTAATCTCTCAAATTAACCTCTGCCTTTTAAATTCTAGTTTACAAATAGTTACCAAGACGGAGTTTATTGTTTCAGCACTATCTGAAATTATTTCCCCCACAATATGTAGTGCACTGTGTTAGACATAAAATAGTAGAACCTCCCTGTAGATATGAATTTATGTTTACCCTTTAATGTTCAGTTATAGTTCGGAAATCCTTATAGTTCAATAATCTTTATTTAAGGTTCAGTGACTGTTTGAATTTATGTGTTAAGTGTCATTTTTTAAGTAGGGAATAGCCACCCTTTGAGACAGTTTCTTGTTTTTTAATCTTGTGCTCTTCCATTTTTTGATGCTTTCTTTGCTTTGCAATCTTTACTAAACTAATGTTTTCACTGTGGTCATGATTACGGTTTATCGTGAGGCGTTTCCTTGACTGGCACACGCAGAGTGTCCCACCGGGAATTGTCCTCCCGATGATCAGTCCATCCATGTTTACAGTGGATTAGTTTTACCTAATGAGATTCTGTTGTTTCTGTTGATAAGGAGATTGTTGATGAGATTGTATTTGTTTATATAGACAAGTAATAATTGAACCGATGGAGTGAGGTACCTTCAGTAATTTATTAAGTCTAGAGTTCACTCTTAGTAGTTAAAATTGACTTCATCATAATAATAAAACTGGCTAATAGAGATGACTGCGCTCTGTTTGGTTATTGTTATTAAGGATGGTGCCTTTCATCTATAGCTGACATGCACTTTAGAGCTTTGATGTTTCAGTCTGGGTTATCTGTGGGAAAATAGCGCAAATAATGTACATCTTATACATTGATTAGTAAATTATATTACCGAGCTTGCTTGGATAAAACAGATCCAGTTCAAGTAGCACCTAAAAAAGTATTGCTTCGAACTAGTGAGTTCATTTGGAAAAGTCTTGGGTTGAACTATACCAGTAAACATGTTGTGTTGGTTGTTGGCGCCTTACGTACGCTATTCTGCCAATAAGCATTAAAACACTTTTTTAAAAGGCTGCTTTCTCCAAAGCTTCTGGCTTGCAGTGCTGTCTGTTGAGGTACAGATTTATTAGTTCATCTCTGGATCCTCGTGAGCCATTGAGTCACTCTGCCCGTCGTCACACCCTTTTCTTCTAAGCAATGGCTTTGAGGCAAAGAATTCACACTGGGACGCGTCCATGGTGGAATTCACAGCAAAAACAACACCAGCTTTCACAGCACCAATTTCTATCCAACGCTTCCATTTCTGAGCGCTCACTGCTTGCTGAGAGCCTTTGCGTGTGAGCCATTGTTGCTATGACAGCAGAAGAAGTGAGCCTTTCTCACTTGGGGTTAACTGTGCTCTCAGGGTTTGTTCCGAGTGGCTCCCTCCGCCTCCAAACTGAAGAAGCTGAAGGCATCGCTAGACTGTGGGGTGGTGGACGTGCAAGAGTACTCTGCTGATCCTCACGCTATAGCAGGTGAGCCGGTGACCTCTGTGAGCCCGAACTTGACCTTTGACCTGTGCCGTAGCTCAGTCCTGGAGGATGATTGGAATGTTTTAGCATTTTCCACGAGCGCTGGCATTTTGCAACCGTATTTTTGACCCCTAATGTATTTCCATTTAACTCAGCCCTAGGTCCCCTTTGCTCTAATCCCATCATGCTTTGTCTTTTTGGTATGACTCACCACTGGCCAGCGAGGTAGAAGCAGGCCAGCAGCACTAGCAAATATCGCTGGCATCATGCATGGCTCGGAGGCACCCATCTCTCTCTCTCTCTCTCTCTCTCTCTCTCTTTCTTTGTTTCTCACTCGCTCTCTCTCTTTCACTCCCTCGCTTTCTTTCTGTGTTCCCCCTCTAACAGTATTCAAAGCTAAACAAACTAAACCTCCCTTCAGGCCCTATCAGACATGCTACTGCCTGATGGTCCCCGTCCTCCATCCTCCCTCCTTCTTTGTTTCTTTCTTTTTCTGTTTCCTACTTTGTCTTATTTCCCTCTCCCTTTCCCCCTCACTTTCCTCTCGCTGTTGCAGGGGCTCTGAAGTCGTATCTCCGCGAACTCCCTGAGCCTCTGATGACCTCTGAGCTCTATGAAGAGTGGATTCAGGCCTCGAAGTAAGTAGACGCAACTCACAGATGACCTGAATCAACCCTGCACTAAAGCATGGGTCACCAGTTCCAGCCAGGGAGGCTGCAGGTGTTTATTCACCCAGTTCTACTTGTTTCGATTGGTTTTAGTCTGCAAATTACAGATTAGTTGAAGTGGAGTGCAAAAGTCTATGACCTCACTGAACGTTTGGTGTTTTTATTTTTTTTAACACTGAAAATAAACAAGAGAAAAATTTAGCATTTAGAAAAAAACAACAAAACAAAGAAATGCTTTGAGAATAAGAACCATGAAGTAATTCTGCACCAATCACAGGCCACTGTTCAGATGGAAGCATTGACCATGTTAAGGCCATTGTACAAAAAGGAAATTAAGAAATTAAACACATGTTCAGACGACTCTCAAGTGGATCTCTCTGGATCTCAGAGGCTTTTGTACATGGAGTCCATGCCAGTTTGAGTGCATGATGTCACATAGGAAAACAATGCGTATCTATAGATTATATTTATAAGTGTAGATTAAAGCACATAAATAGCCACTTTTTAAATCTATCAATTTAAATATAATTGTCATCATTATTTATCATTTTTATCATGTGCAGTTCTTGCACTACAGCTCCACTTATTTAAGCTGCATCTTGTGCCATATGTATTTGCCGGTTCAAATGATACCCAAATCTATTATTTTGCATTGTTCAGTGTTCAAGACATGGACAAGAGGCTCCAAGCCCTGCTGACTGCCTGTGAGAAACTTCCAGCGGACAATTTGAATAATTTCAGGTCAGTGCTGCTGCTCGTTTACCTGCTAACATCGTTGTTGCGTGTGGGTCATCGAGAAAGATGAAAGCTCATTATTGGAGAAATGTGTCTGAGACCACATTTCAGATTGAAGGTTGACGAGTCTGCTTTAATACACAGTGACAGTCAGTGGGAAAATTTGATCTCTGATTAATTGTGTGGGCTGGTTGCTCAGAGTAACTCATTAGCTCTGCCAGGGCTGCTTGTGTTTGGGGGGAAAAAACTGTTCACTCTTACTTCAGCGCATTAGTGCTCTCCTCATTCTACTTAAGAGCGTATACTGACTCTGTGAAAGAGATTTTTTATTTGTTATTTTGACTGTATGATTTCTCACGCAAGAGAGGTTATTCAGTGATAAGCTCCAATAAATAAATGTATCCAATGAGAGTCTTTAAGTTTTAAAAGCTTGGATGAAAGTTTGATTCAGATTTGTAGACAAAAGGATTAGGAATTTGTGTTTAGAAAGATTAAAGTGGTCAAGAAATGGTTAGAATCTTTACCATGGGCTGTCTTATCGTAATAACATGTTGATCAGTTGCAGTTACTTATTTAATGTAATTTAAATACATCATTAACTGTTACTGAATCAACAGTGCTGATAATTTTTACTTGATAATAATGCAGAATTGAACATTTTCATCTGGTTTCTCATACAGACCATTTTTTTGCTACATCCTGTTTTCATTAAGTGAAAAAATTGAATAATAATTTTCTTAATTAGCCTATCTTTGTCAGCTATATATATTTATTTTTATTGTTTGACATTTCTTTAAAAACAACTTTATGATTCATCATCAAAAATCTAATAGCGGCAGCACTGATAACTGATGATCACTGATGATCTGTCGAAAACTAGCTATGATAAAGACCAAATGCATTGATTAAAATCAGAGACCACCCGTTATTTCTTTATTTTCCAATCAAAATGTCCATTAAGTGCAAATTACTTTTTTCAGCCTCTGAAAATGTGTAGTTTAAAGAAAATTACACAGAAGCTTCAAAAGCTAAATCACATTTTTACAGTATTTAGCGTATTTAGTGTTTTGCATTTATTACAGCTTTGGTTTTTTTCACATCTCCAAAGTTTCATCTTTGATTTTTCTGCTTTTCACAATCCAAGCAATACAAACACATTCATGCGTTTCTCAAATGCATTCAGTAATGCTGAGTTCTGGACTCTCTTACTCTTACATCTCAGATATCCAGTTATGGAGTTTTGGTAGAAGTCTTTCTTTTCTACACATCCTGTCATACTCATAGCGTTTAGTAGTCTTCTCATAGTGGAATGATAGAAGGAATTACCTGTGGATGAGTTCAGATCTGAAGTAAGAGTGGAGCTGTGTATCTGATGGTAACTGTTGTTAGTAATCACATTTTCTCAGTAACTAGTCTTTTCCTTCATTTTGCAAGAGGATTATCTTGTACTATCTTATATTTTAGATGCACTTAAGGCAGCTTAGGTGTGTTTGGGTAGTTGCTTGTGTGAGTAATGTCTCTTTAATAAGAGAACATAATTTCAGTGACTTCTTTGATATCATTTGTTGGGAGGACACAGCTGTAACTGTTTTATGATGGGAAGGATGAAGTTAAAGTGGCAGTGGAGTGCACAAAAATAACGAGCAGACAAATTAAATACTTATAGATTATTTGTGTTCTAGCGTTTGTCTAATTTTCTGTTAAATATTACCAAAGGATAGTCTGTTACAGTACAGTACATGTTCATGTCACAACTTTGATTTCACTAACAGTTATGAATATTTAACCTTGCCTGGGATTCAGGCTGTGTTTGGAGGTTAATTGTTGGTCTGAACAGGCGCTCACTGCTCGGCTGTACCTGCTTAAACCCGGAGAGCGGAGTCCACTGAAATATTGATACGACTCAGGGACAGAAATAGAGAAATGCGAGCTGATGCTGCAGACTGGACGTTCTGTGTAAATACTCTGTTAGATTAAAACGTTGGCTTCTTCATCTTTCTCCCTGCTTCTGTGTTCCACAGATACTTAATTAAATTCCTAGCCAAGCTGACCGAGTACCAGGACTCCAACAAAATGACTCCTGGCAACATTGCAATAGTACTGGGACCCAATCTGCTGTGGTCACATTCTGAAGCGTGAGTGTGCTCCTGTTTCTTTTATACTGATTATAAAGACCTGCTTTAGAGATTTCTCCGCTCTCTCTTTTATTGTATTGGGGGGAGACGACTTATTAAATTGGATGCAATAACTTTATGTGTCCTGCCGGCGCTCTGAGTAAAAATTGGTGTCTTTTTATTAGAGATGAAATGTGTGGATTAAATGGCTCATTGCTGTGCCTAGGAACATGACAGAAATGATGACCACCGTGTCCCTGCAAATCGTCGGAATCATTGAGCCCATCATACAGCACGCTGACTGGTTCTTCCCAGGAGGTTAGGAAAAAACCTAACCTCGCTCTATCGCTCTATCTCTTTATCTATCTATCTCTCTTCCTTTCTCCCCCCTCACACCCACACAGTCACACATACACACAAACGTACCCCCTCTGAGAGATCTGAACTGGTTTTCCTCCGCTATTCTTAGATATTGAGTTCAACCTGACGGGCAGCTACGGCAGCCCCATGCACACCAACCACAACTCCAACTACAGCTCCATGCCCTCTCCAGACATGGACCAATCAGATCGCAAGCAGTCGCACGACCAGAGCCGACGCCCCCTCAGCGTCGCCACCGACAACATGATGCTGGAGTTCTACAAAAAGGATGGGTAGGGCTTTCGTTCATTTATTTATTTATTTTTCCTCTGCGCAAGCTGTTCCTCTCCTTCACTCCTTCTGTGTGACTCCCACACATTCACTCTTTCCTCTCCAACCTTAAAGGGCCCATATTCCTTACTTTGCTGGTATTTTCTTGTTTCACCAGAGGCTGCTGATAATGACCAGAAATGTCAGAAATCTTTTTTTTTATTGGTCTGCTTTCTAACCTCTCTTTATACATTAGATTTCTATAGAAAGAAGAAGAAGAATATGCCATTCCAAGATTGTAGTTTGCCTATTGGCAAAGTATTCTTTCAGTAGGCGGCTGTGATGTTTCAGATTAAAACACACGATTTGCATCAAAAATCCAAATGAGGACAAGGTTACTGAGACTATTGCAAGAAACACAGCCTCAGACTGCTGTCCCTGTTCTTTGCAGTACCCTTAGTGCCATCTGATTGAAATTCTTCTTCAGGCTTTCCCTTCTTTTTTGAAGTAACCTAAGAAACATCATCAAAGTGTCTAGATACTATTTGGAGCCACCCTGACACACGTGTGCGACACACAGTAACATGTAACTACCATTGTTGGGTCACTGCTTTGTTAAGAGATGTCCAACAAGCAGATATCTGGACAGTGGTGGTCCTATGATTCCTTTTAGTTGAGGATGGTCCAACCACAAATTGTTTAGCAATAGATAATTGTAATTGTAATTGTAATTGTGAGCCGTTCTGTGAAAAGTGTCCAGTGAGTGTGTTAAACTAATGGCTCATTGTGTATGTTCTGACTGAATAACTTCTTCAGGAGTGAAATGAAGCTCACCATATTGAAAGAAAACTGAAACCACAACGTGCAGAACCAGCACCAGTTACATTTGAGCTGAACTCCTTGCTAACATCGGAAAACAAAAACATTAGGTTCTTGAATCCGTTGGAAGTATCCATGCACTGAACAGCACAATATTTAAAGGAATTTGCATTTAAACACCTTTCCCTCCATTAACGACACTCCTTATCACTACACCATAAATGAGTGAGTAATTCTGAATGCATGGTCTTGTAAATATGCTGGTGACATCATAACTATAATAAATTCAACATGGTCTGGTATGGACTGGGGAGCGAACTGTACCTGCCAGTCATTACATCAGTATCTGAAACTTTTACTCAAGCAATTAGATTTTCGACGATATGGGCCCTTTAAGCCTCCGTGCATCTTTCCGCCTGTCAAACCCAGCAGCACCTCAAGTAGCGTCATGCGAAAAAAACTTGTTACAGGCTGAGTTCTGTGGCACGGCTCCCCGAGATTAGGAGTGAAGGAACGAGATGGAATCTATAAGCTAATGCGTGCCGTAATGACTTGCTTAAACTCGGCCGTTCTTATCGCATGGCCTTGCCGGGTTATCAGTTGCGATTTGGAGATTACGTGCCGGCCAAAATCCCTCTACTTCGTTTAAGCGGAGCTCGTCCCAGTCTGCTGGACCAGCACCGTCTCTATGGCAACCTCCTTGGTGTGTGATGGAAGGCGAGACCTGGGTTATCATTCAGTGAGGGGGCTGGAGCTGTGCTGCTGAAAGCTGGGAGACGCGCAGCAGATGTGGCCAGCTCAGCCTCCTGCCACCTGCAATGCGTCGGCAGGTGGAAAACTACCGCTTGTGGAGGCGGCGGCTGGAACGCTCACACAGCCCCGGCCGCCGTGGCAGCCGACACCCTTAGCTTAGCTTTTGCACTTTCACTGTGCTGTCATTACAAGCCTTATTGTTTATTTTATTTTTTTTGCTCAGCTCTGTTCTTTCTGGCTCATTTGTAAGTAAAGGTGAGCGAATGGCCAATGATGTAATATCTTTAAGAGTTTTTCACTATACACGATGTGACACAGTAATTACTAGAACATAGTACCACATGTAAATAATATTGTCAAATAAACAAAACCAGTGATGGACATCTCACCCACTGCACTGCACTAAAATCCTGATAAACAGGACTAATCGTACTCTGTAAAAGCAAACATGCAGTTGCAGAGTGCTTAAGTGCTAACAATATTCACAATATTGTCAGAAAGTAATGTAGTTCAAAATGCTGCCCACTCTATGAACACATTTCAGAATAATAGATGGTTTTTTGTTGCATAAAATTGGAAAAGTGACACCTGAATTGGATGATAGCCTTCATATGTCCACATATATATATGTTATATATATATATGTTTTTCGAGACATTTGGTATCATGAAGCCATAACGACAGCCAAATTTCAGAGAAAGCAATTTTGTTAGAGGAGAGAAGCATGGCTCTGTTTGTGTTTGTCTCTGTCCACAGGACTTAGATTTGGGGGGTAATTAGACTTAATGAGGCTTAATAGCCTCACAGCAGGGGCATGGACCAGCTGCTCATTCGGGCCTACTTTCTCTCACCTCCAGATGCCTGCTTCTTCCTAACTGTGTCAAAATATGTCTGTCTCTGCCCCATCGAGTTGCCCACCCCACACTTAACCCTTAGAAGTCAGTTGTTATTTCAGAAGTCAGTTATTTCTCACCTTGTAGTGCATTGAAATAATAGAGTATTCTACCAAAAGTTTCTCAGAAAACTTTCCGTCGCAGTGTAAACTTTCAATAGATACCGATAATGTATAATTGCAAGTGTATAGCAGCACACTAATAGTAACTCTACACTTCTAAGAGTTAAACTAATCTGTTCCTTCCACATCCCACTTTAATCCCACCAATCATCCATTCATTCTCCCCTACAGTCCTCCTCTGTGTCTGCATCGTGGCTCTCTAACCCACTCTGTGACCACCCAGTTGGGACTGTGAATGTGACTCAAGCCCTTTTAAACTGACATGTAACCTTCATTCCTCTGTCCTTACCAATGCAGCATTAGGAAAATACAAAGGTACTGTTTACCTCCTCTCCTCATATGACTCATATAATAAACACAGCTTGCATGCCGTAAATGTAGTCGGTTAGCATTCAGCTGTGTTATCTTATATAAGTTGCGTCTTCAAAACTAAAATTTGGGCTTTCTTTCCATTACTGTTGACCAGCATACCAGCTTCTGAATGACCAGCTATGCTGATGTGTGTTTTATTTATGGGACACTGTGATGTGCAAATCATTTAAACCCTATTTCTGAATGAAAATAGTACCAAAACAACATATCAGTGACTTTCGCTACAAAAAAGAGTGAGAGGCCCGAAGATCACAGCCATCCAGTATTGGTTTTCAGCTTTGCATGCAGAGATTTCTCTGGATCCTTCAAATCTTGTAATGATATTATGTATAAGTCTGCATTCCTCTGTGCCTCACCACAATATATTGTGGCACAGGACTAAATTTCAGTGTCATGCGTGAAAATGGGTGGTTAACCAATCCAATGCATGTGGAAGCAAGACAATACATGCAGAAAATTCCCACAAATTAGTAAATAGTGTGTACTCAACCCCTCTTTACTTCTGAAAGCCTGTCAGTGATGCTCCTTTTCTACCCAGTCATGTTACTGGCATGCTGCTAGTTAACCTAATTAGTTGTGAGATGTCCCTACAAGTGTTTTTTTGTTTTTGTTTTGTTTTTTTGGTTTTGGTTTTTTTGGTTTATACAACTTCTGTTGCCACTGCTGTCTCAACCTTCTTGAAACATGTTGCTGACATCAAATTAAAATAGGCAAATATATAAAAAAAATCACAAAATCAAATTTCATTTGATATGTAGCCTTTGTACTATTTTTAATTATGAAACAAATAATGTTTGTTATTTACATTTTACCATTTCTTTTTAATACAGAGTATTTAAAATATATTTTTTTGTTTACAGAGAAAACTATTGATGAAGTTAAGCAATTGGAGTGATGCAGTTGTCAATTGACTTTTCGTGAAATGAGCATTTTCCCGTTTTTGCTGCTATTATGTGCAATGTTTTAAACTCAGTATGCCACGTATGGAAAATTTACACTTAAACTTTATCTACTCTTTTAACAGCATAACAGCTAAACGCTTAATAAATGAGGGTAAAGTCTGCAAATAACACTGAAAAAGTGAGAACAGCCTAGCGATCGATTAAGATGATATGGAAATAAAAGAACATCGTCACTTTAGTTTAGGGAGGATATGATTATTTGCCCAAATTGTTGTAAACCTGATCTTCAGCCGATCAGTTCCTTAAATATATTTGTGTTCACCTGTCGGTGTACCAACTGCGTTTGCTTTCTGTGTGGGTGCAGTATGGGGGTCAGGGTGATGGACACGTCCTGGGTGAAGGGAAAAAGCGCGTCCACTCTGGCCCGGAAAGCCTCTTCCACCCCACCCAGCGCACAGCCGCCCGGATCACCCGCTGACACGCTCATCTGTGAGCACACTGGGGAGCTGGCCACCTCCCCTATTCCCACCCCTCCTCCAGCAGACAGGGCTGCGTAAGTGGTTTCCTGCTCATTATCTTAAGCATCCTCACTGTGTTCTCCACCACCATCATCGCAACTCCTTAACTGAAGTGTGCATAATCTGACAGGGGTGTCCAGCTCAGTTCATCTCACTAGTTCATTTTCTTTTTCTTGTTGACTTCCCCTCCACCCTCCTGAACATTGTATCTGCGTTGTATATAATTAAGTGTTTGTGCACTAACGCAGGGGGTGGGGTCGTGGAGTCATGACAGACTGTTGCCCTAAACGTTTGCACTACACTTCGCTAACTAGCAGACCTCTCTGCTGCCAGTGTAAGCTGAGCAACTGTATTTAAACTAACATTTGTGCAGTTAGCTCTGGGGAAAGCCTCTCACCGTATGGCTGTGATTAAAATTGTAAGCGTTTTGGGCATATGGCCCTGCATGAATTTTGCTGCCTTGTCGACCCCCTTCTTTAGGTCAAAGTGAGGATTCAACTTCACTCGCCTCTTTTGAAAGTCGGCGAGCCTTTCAAGATGGTGGCGGGGATTCCTCTGAGGCTAAATGTGTCTCCTTTCAGAAATTAGAACACTCTGCTGGAGTGGTTTAGTGCTGCGGTTTGGTGATTTGCCTGCTTAAATACCACCAATTCAACTCTTAGTTGCTTAGTTCAGTGAGCTTAAGTAGGGAGATCACCAAGCTTTGCTGGCCAGACTTGGACACTCCTGTTGCAATGTCCCTTCTTGATGTACTTGTTCATACTCATAAATCCAGTGTCTCCCAATGATCGTACACCTTTATCGTAACTATGTGGTAAACACTTGCAGATGGGTAGGAGTGTTAGTTTGCGTTAGAGGATGTCCAGATGAACAAAAGATACATGCTGTGGCTTAACGGTCATTTCATTTCATGAGCTGTGATTGAACCAGTGACCTATTATAACCCACTCGCTTCTTCATCTGTGCTGTTCCATTGGTCGTCACTGTCATCCTGTGGCTTACGCCTTGCACACTGGGTTTTGCGATTGCTCTAGGTCTGGCTGACTTGCTCCTTCCCTCTCCGTGACTCTTTCAGGCTATGAAAGGGTTTTGTGTCTGTGTTCAACTGCTCTGGGTTTAGGAGCTGGACCAGGCCAGTGTGCTAGCACGAGCGTTTCAGTGCTAGCCCCTTGCACTAGAGAGAGAGAGAGAATATGTGGAGACTGAAAAAGCACTACTTTCTGAATTATTCACCGAACGCAACTCCCTGTGATGTTCAGAGCCGAGCTTGGCTGTTTAAATGGGGGGGGGGGACAGTTCTGGACTTGGTGCAGTGCGCAGACACAAGGTCATTCTCAGCTCATCAGAGAGTGATTTTTTTTTATGCAGTATTTTCTGTGTTTTTTTTTTTTTAGCGGACTCTGAATGCTCGTGCTGAGCCCCCCGCCCCATTTTATTATTATTATTCTTTGCTTTGGCTTCTTAGCAGGCTTCCTGTGTGCTACGCTTCTTTACCATTGTCCCGCAACTGAAATGACTTGAATCACATCACAGCTTGACAAATACATGAACTAAAACACTGCCACAGTGATTTTTTTACTTTTCTTTTTTTTCCTTTTTTAATTTCTTTCTGTTTCTCTCTTTGTTTTTTTTTCGCAAGCTCAGTAACAGAATGCGAGTAGAATTGTTCTGTAAGAGTTAGAGAGCGCAGTAATCAGAGCTGGAGCTGACGAATCCACTTTTTGTCTAGTGCTGTCATCCGTGTCCCTGTGCAGTTACTAGAGCTCTCTCTCTCTCTGTGTCTGCTCTTTTATTGTTTCCCAATATCTGCAGCTCGGACGAGGTGTCGCCCCACCGGCCGGACCCCTCTCATGCCTATGCGCCCCACGGGGAGGAGCGGCCGCCCCCTCCTTACCCTTCCGCCTCTTCCACTTCCACCACCTCCCACGGCCCCCACCACTTCTACCCCAAACCCCCTCCCTGCGCACGCCCCGTGGCCCCAGGTCCCGAGTCCCAGCCCCCCGACTCCCCACCCTTACGTTGGTCCGGCTTTGGCCCCCCTGCTCAGCCCCAGCCCCAGCTGCCCCCTCCCTCCTCCTCCTCCTCTTCCTCCTCTTCCTCCCTCGACATCAACTCCAACCCCAAGCCCAGTTGCCTGCACTTCCCCAAACACGGCCCCGCGTGCGACCCGACGCATGCCGCCCCGCTCGACACGAACGCCTCCCCCCTCTATGTTAAAACGCCCCTGGTGCTGACCCGCCATGAGGTGGCACTCGGAAACCCCCCTAGCCTTCCCTCCACTGGCCCCCCTCCGTGGGCCGCCTGCCCATGCGCCCGTGAGCGAGGACCCCCAAGACTGACTAGGTAAATACCCACATGCCTGTTCCCGTCCGGAGCTAGGGTCCAACACAAAGATTGACCATTTCTGGGTTGGGGAGAAAACATACAGACTTATAGGGACTGATTTTTACCTCTTCCTATGATCTGGAACCACTAGAGCGGTGGTCCGCAAGTTTGTGCAGATCTGTGCGATATGATATGGTTTGGTCAAAAATGTAATGCAAACCTATAAACGTAATTTTATTTATCCAATGTTATTTATTATTATTAATATTATATTATTAATAATATGAAGCAAACTGTATTAATGTATTCATTTTTAATGCCTTTAAAAAATAATACGTTTCTATTTAATCCTCTTCATTCAGGCACCATGAAGTCAACTCTAACTGATTTCAGGCTGACTTTTTGAGGAAAACCTTTAAACTTAAATCTTGCACTCTAGCAGTGCTTGCTGTTGATTACAGTAACAAATGCGTCAGTAATAATATTGCCGAAGTTGCAGATCCACTATGCTGCCTCAGCATTTGCTGTTGCTAGATGCAGTGCAGCAGTTTCTGAACAAGCATGAGCATATGTTTAGATGGGATTCAAATCATTAACAGCTTGTTATTGATATTGGAAGCATTTGTTTAGTCAGATTAACCAAAAGAGATGAAGTCTATGAAGTATATTTCTAGGCAGTCTGAGGGTGAAGAGCTCTACTCAAAGAAATAAAAAACAGTTACACCAAAACTCCCCTCTGTCTCATTCGATGGGCTCCTACTTACCATATTCCCTGGAAACAACAGATAAAATTAGGCACCTGGGTGCATCCTCTCAGAATAAAGTGGGCGGGAGAGGGAGGGGCGTATGCTATGCGTGCCAGAAGGCGGTACGGTAGGCCGTGAAAATGTTCTCTTGGGGAACTTTTATTTATCAGAGCCATCAATCAGATCATTAGTAGATATATTTTTTGAAAAACAGTTTTATCAAATTGAAAAATTGATTCAAATTTGAAAATCTTTGCAGTGTTTGCTGTATTATTAAAACCATAAGAACACATTACTTTATCATATCAAAGCTTTTTATTGTAAGCTGTTTAATACACAACTATGCAAAAAAACATGCTGTTAATTAATTAAATAGACTAACATTAGCTTTAACAATTAGAGATTGTTACTTAATAAAAAAAGGAAATTAAATGTCAAGATTATCCATCACTTAAGTTAGCTTAGTTTGTTATAATACCCTTAACTGACCCTTAAGCAGAGCATTAGGCTCAGCCTGCCGGATGAGGACAAGGTTGGGGTTATGCTCACACGGACCACTGCGCTAGAGGATTCCCATTAGTGCCTGGGGCTGTAGTCGAACCAGTACTCATTCTGGGCCCAGCTGAGTGCAGCATGTAGCATTTATCACCGGATCTGCTCTGAAAACTTGGAGGAGTAGTCTTTAGATTTGGAGCACCTGTCCTTCCTCAACTACACACTGCAATGGTCAGCAGAGCTCCCCGTGCTGCCGGAGCTTCCGCGCTGGCTCTCTCCTTTAACCTTTCTTTTTCTTCACCCTCTTTTTTTTCCTATTATGCTCTTAGTGCTCTTTTCAATGCCATACCTCCGATTCTGTAACATTCTAGTTGTGCAGGGAAGCCTCGCATGAGGGTTGCCTAGCAACTGAGGATGTTACTGGCTTTTAGAGAAAGTGGATCCTGCCGTAGATTAGAAATAAATACATGGATAACCCTGCATATGGTTATATAGCGGCACATGAATGTATTTATTGGCACATCACGAGTTGCATTTGCCTGTCATGGCTGCCTTTCTGGCTGTGAATGAGCAGTTAGAAAGATGCATGATTAAAAGGGCGGAATAAAAAACTGCTGGCAAGATCACAAGGTCAATATATTCAGCCGGAATGAGATTTGAGTAGTACGGTGTTGCAATAAAAACAAAAGATATTGGCTAAACCAGCTCACGCTTGAGGTGAGAGAACCTGTTCACCTCCTTGTGCACTCACGTTCTCATTATAGTGCAGCTACTTTAGGGCTGTCGGGAATACTGGATAAATAAAAATAAGAACTTTTGATTTATCGATGAATCTGCAAGGATTATTTCCCATGGTGCATATTTTAGATTATTCCACTGTTCTCTCTTAACGTAGGAGGCTGATCAATGCACCCATTTCTAGGAAATTTAGCATTTTTATTCAAGCCTTTTTCAAGGTTTCTATGTTCATCTTATTCCCAGTGAAGCATTTGAAATGCATTGCATGCTTGTTGTAAGTATTTTTTTTCTGGTTTATCCTCTGATTATTCAATGTATCACATTATTAAATAGATTCTTGTTAACTGATACAAACAGCCCTGGACTAAGCTGGATTTGGAGCAGTTGTATTACAGGTTGTGTTAATGTCAGAAGGATGCAGTATGGTGCTGTGTGCTAGGCTCAAGCTCCGATGGCCGGCGCCGTAAGATCCCCTATTAAGAGTCATTACCATTATCCTGGTTATATTCTCTGAGCCTGAGAACAAGCTTGCCTGATAGAGTCTCCCTCCCCCCATCTCCTTCCATAAGTCTTCATTCTTATGTTCTCCATGGAGGGCTCAAGGAGCTGTGGAGATTAAGTCATTTTCACGGCTGTAGATGTAGCGCACTAGGCTCTTAAGTAAGCCTGTCAGTGTGAAGGAGAGCCTCCATATACTCCGCTGTATCATAGATAAGCAAGTGTGTGTATGTGTGTGTGTGTGTGTGTGTGTGTGTGGTGTACAATTGTGGGTGGGTTGGTGGGTGGCAGGTCTGCACAAGGACACTCTATTCCCTCTTGCTGACGCACATGAGAAATGTGTTCAGTGTAAACCCACCTTGATGTATCTTTGACTTTGATGTCAAGGGCAGATACAGATATAAAGGATGATAAATTTATTATATATATATAATTAAGCATAACCAATTAAAAAATAATACTTCCTGTGACAAACATTTGCTAACTGTAAATAGCAAATTCAACATCAGTTTCTCCAGCAAGCGCTCCAGTCTTATTTTTGGACAGAGTGAAGAGGTGGAATAAGCTTCGTGCTAGCTAGTGCGAGTGGTCCTTGTGCACTCTTCCTCGTTAAGGGCATGGTGGGTGTGGGTCGTTGGCAGGCCGTCACGTTTCTGTCTCTCCTCAGCACTCTGAAGAGCAAGGAGCTCTCGCCTGTGATTGGCCATAAGGCTGTGCAGGTGACAGGACCAACAGTGCCCCCTCCTGGAGGCCAGCAGAGCAACAGCCAGTCACCCCACTCAGCCGAGCACAGCCCCCACACCTTGCGCAAAGGTCTGTTCCTTTCTTCCTTAAAGAAACAGTCTCAGCACGAAAAGAGCATTTACACTGCTTTCCATTTATCCCAAATGTACATAAAGAGCCAAAACATACTTGGTGTCTTAGGTTAACGGACCCGTATCCTGGTAAACCAAAGTTTCCGCACAATGTACCACTGTTAAAAGTTTTAAAAGAAACATTTTAGTACCCACTTCATACAATCTATACTTCAAATGTAAGCTGGTAATACAGTATATATAGATTTCTTTGTGATGTCATGAAAAAACATCACATTTATCACATTTATCCACCTATTTAGCCTACAGCACTTTAGCGCCACCCATTCACAATGAAGTTAAGAAGTATTATAGCTTTTTTTTCTTTTTTTTAATGAATAAGACACAATTCAAGAGGCAGAAAGATCAGATGTGCACTGTAACAAAAACAGCATCTGTCTTTTTAATTGTAAAGGATAACGAGAAGTTGGAAAATGGTTGTAAAAATTATTTTGGAATATCATTATTGGAACGAAAGTAAACCAATATAGAATAAAGAAATAATGGAAGCTTATACCGCATGAATTAGCACCATGCAAACTGAATGTCTGTGTCATCACAAACTTGCCTTAAACCACTACATACCTCAATATAACTTGTATATGAGCATAATTCTTGGTGGCTGGTACTACTATTTGCACATTGATGTCAATAGCAGCATATGAGGGTCAGAAACTACCTAAGAAAGATTGGGTTATAATTCAACTCATATTAAGGCAGATGCAATACAATGATTTAGAAATTCCATTTGTATAACACTAACTGGTGAGATATAAACTTCAATTGTGTGTTCACTACATTAGCCTTGTAGTTTCAGCAGAACTAAAGACGCACACTTCTAAAGCCAGAGAGTGAGTAAATTGACAGTAGTATCGAAAAGCGCAGACAGACTTCTCAAAACACTCAGACATTCATTTATAATCATGAGAGGTCTTTCTAAACAGCTGAACAGTCATGCAGCCATCTACACACAAGACATGCCTTGTGAGAAATGAACATGAATGAGCTTAAGTATGATTGATGTTACTTTTATATCAATAACAGTACTAGGCATTTAGAGTCTAGTAACAGTGGCCTGCATGTTAGCACTGTATCATATTATTATTATTACATGTTTCTAGCCAGAAACACACCATGTCTTTTCTGGTTTAAGCAGGTTTGTACTATGCCAAAATGGCTTATTGGAGGATGGTGGATTGGGAGATGCCTCAGTCTTCCCATATTTGCTTGCATCATCTTTCCGTGTTTTGAATAAGTGCTAAGATATGCTGGTAACACATAGACACATTTATTTACTTATATAGGACATCAGAGCAAAGTCTTCCAACATGCCCGCCTTATGATTCTGTCACCAACTGCTAATGACACAGTCAGGCAAGGGTATATTTCACCTATGCAATGGTGTGCAGTGGTGTATCTCACAAGCCTAGAATCAAAACATGTTTTGGCTGATAACCTTTGAGGTAAAAGGAAAATTATGTATATTTAATGTTTTATCAAGCTATATCTGTAATGTGCTCTATAGTTATTTGTGTAGTGTAATAAAAAGAACCCTATGAGTCGTTTTTTTATTTTTCCTCTCTCTTTCTCTGCAGCCTCGAAGAAGCTGGCCCCTGTGCCACCCAAGGTTCCATACGGCCAGTCGGGGGGGATGTCAGACCAGTCCACAGGTCAGCCGTCGCCGGTCAGCCTGTCCCCCACTCCCCCAAGTACCCCCTCCCCGTACGGCCTGGGCTGCCCCCCGGGGCACGCACCTGCCTCCTCCCCCGGGCAGGCCCCACTCGGGGCGCCCCACTCTCTGTCCTCTCCCCCTTCTTTGACCGGTACGCTCACCAAGTCGCGGCCCACCCCAAAGCCCCGGCAGAGACCCAGCCTGCCCCCTCCGCAGCCGCCCACTGTCCCCCCCACCGCCCCCCAGCCCATGGAGCAGGGCCTGCTGGACGGATTGTCCCCCGGGGAGAGCATGTCCACAGGTAAACATGTCTCCGTGGCAACAGCGCGAACGGGAGGACAGCATCCCTCTCTCAAACTGTCTGTCTCACCGTCCTACGCAGGCGACGGACTGTGAGGAGCCTGGTCCCCTGTGAAGTCTGACGCATTTTTCGTTGTATATATTTGTTCATTTCTCCTGAGTATGAGGTGCCTTTAGATTCAGTTGCCTTTAAGCTCAGTGTTAGGTAAATGATTCATTCATCGTCAAGACGATACGGTAACATGAAGCACTTGAACAAAGGAACATGAAGGGAATGCACTTTAGACTGTAGAGACCTACAATATACATCTTACCTGTTATGTTCAGTCTGGGTAATCTCTCCACTACTGTCAGACTCTGTTTTCTAAGTAAGGCTTGTGGTCTGTGTTATCATTCTAGTGGGCAGCTGTGTGGGCACTGACTGTATGTTCTCTCATGTGAGCCTCTGAGGTGTGTCTGTCGGTCATTCTCCTGATCACTCTGATTGATGTATGACTTTTTTGTCCCCTGCCATCGTCGTGCACCTTTGCAGCTGTGTGAGGCCAGGCACTGAGTGTGGGCTAAGTGTGAGGGGGACGTTTAGGGTAAGCCAGAAACCTACTGCACTGCTGCGCCCCACGTCGTAGCCTCATCTCACACCGTCGGGCCTGGTGCTGTGGCTGAGTCTGGGGCCTCCCGCAGCCTGTACCCTCTGTACATTACGCCAGCTCTCTCATACTCACTCTCTCAACCATGGAGTGTCCAGATCTGGTCCTGGAGGGTGTTAGTCCAGCATGGTTTGAGGATTTTCCTGTTCAAGAAAATCTGATTCAACTCAGCTTTTTGTTATTAGTAGGGATGGGATGGTATAAACATAAATTATCAGGACGTAGGTGGCATTGTCCCAGTACACTAAAATAGTGTTTGTTTAACCCTTTGTGTAAGGTCTATAATTTAAACAGATGTCTTCAATTCTGGACCTTGAATCAAGTTCCTAGTCCTGGATTTTGCTCTTACTAATGGTTAGCTGAAACCTTGATGTGACTGATTGGTTAGCTAGTGTCATATTTACTGGTGATTTCTAAATCCAGGATTTGGAAACTAGATTTAAAGTCTGGATTTGACAACCTCTGATTTAAAGGAACAGATCAACCAAACATGCTAACATGGCTATCATTATTTGAAACGAAGCAGCAACTAATCAGCAACTAATCAGTGTGATGAATGCAAACCTGTGGCTATGCAATTTTATTCATCATCAGCTGTTTATTGAAATATGAAATGATCACTAGGGCTTCTACTATTTGGTGTTCAGATTGTTACTATATACACATGACATACATTGTATACAAAATATATTAACGAGAGCAATAGAGTCGGATGTGCACTCAGTCACATAACATAACCGTATGTTCTTTGTGAGGAGACTGTGGCATCCGGTTACTTACTTACACTGACTTGAACACGAGTATCAGAACTTCCACTGCTAGAGTTTTGTACCGATTCCATCCTTAGTATAAGGATGGGGCAGGAAAATCACTAAGCTGAGCTGGACTCTGGCCCTCCAGGACCAGAATGGTCAGCCGTAGTGTTCTCTCTTTATTTTCTACCTCTCTATTGCTTTTTCTCTCTCTCTCTCCCTCTCCCTCTCCGTGGAGCTGTCTGCTGCTGCCTCATTTTGTCCGTGTTCAGTCTGTGCATGGTGTTGGGATTGGCCTGTGCATGGCTTAACGGACCTCCCAGGGGGCCCCACACATTGCCAACGTCGTCGCTTTCTGAAGTCCATCGTAACGTCCCCGCCCCTTGACCCCACTCCCCCTCAAACTTCTCCCCTAACAGCCATGTGGCAGCTCCTCACTGCGTGGGTGGGCCCAGGTAAACCCCGCCCTCTATCTCCGAGCCAGGCCCCCCTTCGTGGGGCGATTCTGAACACCCCTCCCTTTCCTCCACTCGCTGTGACTCCGCTGTGCGTGTCCATCTCATTCTTACACAGGGGAGGTCATCGCAATCAGAACCCAGGCCATACGGCGGCTCCACAGCGAGCCACCTTCCAATCAAGCCGAGAGATTTTGCACTGTCCCTTCACCTTACACCCATCCCATCATCTCTGTGTCAAAAGTATTATGATCACTGTGGTGAATATAAATTGAACGTCAACTGTGATGAATTCCGTAACATGCCGTCCTTGATTGAACACCCAACGATTGATCTGATAGCCGTCAATTGAAAGTTGAACGAACCCATACCTTAACAGCAGAGGACGACTCTAGTGAGCAAGTCCGGTGGCTTACAAGTGAGTCAATATGACAGTATCCCTGTGTAGAATGTTAGGGAACAAATCCTCTTTCCAGCCTTCTCCTTCAGCGAATCGCATTAATAAACCGTGCCACGCTGGCTTTTCCTCCAAAGACGAACCTCAAACTGAACTTGCTCTCCCTTCTTCTTCCCTTGTTTTTTTTTTCCTCACCCTTCATGGCCATATCCTTCTCCCACCGTTTGTGTGTGTCCTGCTTCTCATGCTTTCACCTTCACCACCATCGCCACCATTATTCCAGCAGATCTCTTCAGTTTGGAAATCCCCTCCATCAATGTCAATCTGGACAGCCTGCTGGACGAGTTCAGGGTGGGCGCGCCCTGCCGGAGCTCCATGGCCTTGGCTGACCACTCTGCAGAGGTGGAGCCCTTGACCGAGGAGGAGTCCCAGAGCACCACGCTTTAACCCCTGAGCCCAGCCAGCAGCAGCCCAGCCCTGCCAAGCCCTGCCAAGCCCTGCCTACCTTCTGCTGAGGCCCTGCCAACCACAAGGCCTCCACCAGCTCCCCCTGCCCTGCTTCCTCACCCCTCCATTGGAACTGGACCCCACCCTCTCCCCTATAAATCACTCGCAACCTGCTCCAAACTTCTCACTGATAAGTAGTCATGATAGGTGATACCCATCTACACAACTCACAACTTGTGCCATAGCAGAAACAACGGACGGAGGACTTTGGGAATGTTGTTTGTGTATTGTGGACCTTGTGCCACGCTTGTTTTCTCT
Organism: Megaleporinus macrocephalus; assembly: GCA_021613375.1. NCBI lineage: Eukaryota > Metazoa > Chordata > Actinopteri > Characiformes > Anostomidae > Megaleporinus > Megaleporinus macrocephalus. The sequence continues at coordinate 20,353,514 of CM038719.1, forward strand.
CTGATCAATTCTGCTTTTTTTCTTTCTGCCTTACAATTGGAGCCTGAAGTTAAATTGCAATACAGTGGGACACAGGAGAGGTGTTTGCTGACTCTAAAGGAACCTCATATTATTCTTTGTGCTGGAACGCATGAGACCATAGTGCCCCCTCATGGTGTGAGAGGGTAGTACTTTCTCGTATTCTCTACAGGGTCCAAGGAGGTAGACCGGTTTCATTTCTTGTAGATGAACTGAAGACATGAAGCATGCAAACTTTGTTTAAGTCTAGTTTTACAACGCTGAGGCCTCATTTAGGTCTTTTTCTCGCTCTCTCTATGTCTATCTCTATCTATCTATCGATCTCTCTGTCTTTCCGACATGCACGCAGACCTATACAGACCACTGCTTTGGCGTAGACAATACCACTCCTTTTCTGATGAAGTGTGCACTCGTCCAGTGTAGCACATTACGAAAATGTTCTTGAAAGGATTGCACTGCACCAGTAACGCAATGAGTTAAGAGCTCACCGTGAAAATTTGTCTCACTCTCCCGAAATGAAACACGAAGGTCAGTGGTACGTATTTCTTTTACTCCTCCAGTGGCAGCTGCAGCTCCACTGGTAAAGAGAGGTCAGATCATTAAAGATATATTTTGTGCCTCCCATTCAGACTTTATTTATCAGGACTTAATGAGTAATGACAGGTTCCGCTCCTGTGTAAATACGAAGACTGTACATAAAGATCTGTAGATACGTGTTAATGAGAGGACAAATGTAAAGGCAGATATGAATTATATATTCATATGTGTGACATGCCATATTTATCTTGTATAGAGATAACGTTCTATGATAACTGAGTATTATTTTGTCCCTGAATACTTGTTGCCAGATTCACAGAGAGAGTGAGTGAGCTTTTGCACTTTTGTAAGCCATGAACACTAACTGTAATAAGAAGAATATGTCAAAAAGAAAACAGGCTCAGCAGAGTTTCAGCCCACAAACAAATCAGAACCTGTTGCAGGTCACTTACAGCCTTAAACGGAAACAATAACAGTGGAGTACTGCACAAGCACATTATCATTTCTCATTTGAACAATTAGCAAAAGCACTGCAAATGAGCAAATTCTTATATTTGTCCTGAAAATTTTGGGTTTGGGTTCTTTGTGGACAGGAATTGGATTCAGTGGGACACGGATGACCAGCACAAACCAACATCTTAGCTGATCTTTTACAAACAGCAGATTATTTACTTCATAAGTGGCTACAAACCACCTGTCCAACTTCCAAACACTGGCCATACTTAGGCATTTGAAGCTGGTGCAGTAAACTCTATAATTAGTACCAGAAGACAGAGCTTATGCTTTGTAGTCACATATGTGGTAAATGTCTGGGTCCCCAAAGCTCTCCTCTTGGCTGTTGCTGTCAGAAATATTGTTTTTCTCATACTTACTTCCCCATCAAATATATATTTCATAAGTCGGTATCAGGGGTCATTTATCAATACGAGGAGGCTTCATCGTCTGATTGCCTTCTCTCTAACATGCTTTGGATTAGGGCTGCACAATATAAACAGAATACTAGTATCTTGGTTCTATTGCTACGTAGTGCAATTGACCTCCAGTAATTACTGTTGATACACCCATTAACCTTTTCTGGCTACCTGGTGGCATCCATATCACTTAAACTAATAGACTTGAAACTGATGTAGAAATACTTTGAGGAGCACATTTGAAACAGTATATTTATATGAATTTTTATACATGAATGTTGGCCAATTAGAAGTAAACAAAACTTAAGCCCTCATACATGAAGGTTCTGTGGTTTTGCTGACAGATTTGTTGCCTACTGTAAAGTGTTATATATATAGGATGCTTAATCTATTTTATAATATATTGGTAATATATCTGTTGATTAATTGTGAATCAACATTGTGATGCTAAAGATTGGCCAGCATCATTACCTACTACAGACCACAATACTTTTTTGGATGAACCTGAATAGATGCACAAAAACACTGATCTGGAACTGTTGTTGGTCAGTATGCTTGCAGCACACATTAAGAAACATTGTGTTTGGATACTTGGCTCTTTTGCGTATTGTAGCCTTCCTATGACATCAGTATTGCAAAGATCCATTTAGCAATGTATTGTGCAGCCCTACTCTACTTTAACGCGTTGACCAGTAGAAGGCTGCGTGAGCGGGTTAGATATGACATCTGTTTCGTCAGTAAAACTGCTGCACAAACATACAGATGCTGCAGTTTGTTGTGCCCGAACGGAGGCAGACAGGCCATAAACAGTGTCGGCGAAAGTGCAATTACACTTTATTCTGTTTTTAACCTCGCTGGGAAGTGGCCCTATGTGCGTGCTGCTTCTTTTCCATCATTAAGAGCCTGACTCAGAGAGGTTCCCAAACATTGTGGCTTTTATTATTATTCTCTCCTTTCCTTTCTTTGACTGAGCGTTAGTGTACTTCAGGGACAAGAGGTCTTCTTTGCTGAAATGTATGGTATGCCTCAGTGTGCATTCTCGATTTCTTCTATTATGATGATTATTGGTGACTGAGTACTCTTTTTAATAGTTGTAGTGATTATACAATATTGCAAGTGCCCTCACAATAGATATTTATGTCCTGAAGCTAATGGCAAGTTTTGTGTGCATACTTGAGATTTATTTTTGTTTGTTTTCTTTTGTTTGTTTGTTTTTGTTTTTGTTTTGTTTTTTAAGGTTTTTTTTGTCTGTGCTGGTTTCTTCAGTGTTCTATTATGAAGAGGCATGTGTGCATCTGAAATAAAGAGTGGTGATTGAATGTGATTAAACCTTTACCCTGACCCTGCCCTGAGGTAAAGGCTTTGCCGATACCTTATTGGAGCTGCAGAAGACGCATGGTTCATTTACTTTATTTAGGTGACACTTCTGCAGTTCATTTGTACCTGTTGCCAGGCACTTTGAATGCTTGTGTAAATGTTGATTTAGGGAGAGGATGTACATGCGAATGCATTAGTCTGTCAGTCACTTCTGGGATTACTGTCATACAATCAGCGAAATTGATCCTGTATGCAGCTGCTTGAGCTGCTGGGACTCAATCAAGGGTCAATCAAGGCTAAATCACTCAAGGGTTAAAGTGTAGTTAACAGCAGCACCTTAAACCAAAGTGACCATTGTTACTTACCAACTAACATTTGGCCAAAAGAACGTGCTTGGATATAACTTAAGTCAGATTGTGTTGTCAGACGTCGGCAATAGGGCTGGGTATCGCCACTGACTTCCCGGATCGATTCGATCCCGATTCACAAGGTCCCAATTCAATTCAATTTCCGATTCCATTCGATTCAATTCAACATCGATTCATTTAGGGATATTTCAGTTACAATAATATGGGGGGTTGAAATGCCCGTTGTTTACTAAGTCGCTGTACTTTAAACTGCTGTTTATTATTAACTACACATAAACAAACAGAAAAATCGAAGTATTTTAAAAAAGAAAGCATTTGCAATCTGTCAAATTCTGAATCTGCACTGCCAGAAATGATACCTTGGCTTATAGATTTGTGAATGTATGTATCCTGATATAGCTTATATTTTCCATTTTAAGGTTGTTGTAAGCTTATTATAATATTATTACATTTATTGCTAGTCATTTTTTACTTTTTGTTTTTAGTAAGTCAATAATCTCACTGCATTGGCAGATCATTAGGTCTGTTTTAGGCATATATTTTTTAAATTAGCTAAATTATCAGTACAGTACAGTGTATTACCAGTACAGTGAGATCATTTGGCTTACTTCAAACAAAAAACCTCTAGTACAAATAGCTGGAAATAAGTTCAATAATCTTTTAAAAAACTTAGAACAATCTTAAAATGAGAAATATAAAGTACATCAAGAAGATATAATATCATTTTACTTGCCAAGATACTATTGTTTGCAGTGTGCTGTTGCCCCTAAGCAACACTAAATAACTTTAAGCAATACGCCACACGTGGTGGTCATTTTTAGACTAAAGAAATTGCCAGGATTTAAACAATGTTGGGGGCTTCTTTGGTTAATTTGTTTTATTTACTGTTAAGCAATAGAACACTCAACGTTTTACTACCAGTTTACCAGAGTGAACCATATGGTCTGATTTCTCCAAGCACATCACTAGTGAAATCATGTGGCATTGGGCACAGTTAGAGCAAATACCTGTGGATAGTGTGGCTTTTGCTGAGTGCTGTTACATCCACAGCATTAGCTGCACAAAATGCCACAAGGACACGTGATTTATTCATGTTTAATGGTAATCTTACATTTGCAACACTTAAATTTCCTTACAGTCCTTACAGAGAGATGTTCAAAGTTCAGTAACAGTGTAGTCTAATAAATGAAATCAAAGAATTACACTAAAGAAATGAACAAGACAGGCATCGCATACGTAATCGAACATCACCTGTTCAGAGCTCGAACGTCGTCTGTTGACGTTGACATTTTACTTTTCTTTTTTTCTTTTTTTTACTGTCTTAAGGTGAGAGAGTGGATGTGACAATGCAGTGCATGCACTTCGTCTCTTCTGATAACTCATGAATCTTGTCACTTTCTTTTAAGACTGCTACATGTTACGAGTAGATTGGGAAGGGGGCCAAAAATATTATTTGTGTGGAGAACTGGTTAAAAAACGAAAACAGTGATGGGTTTACGTATGAGTGTGCAATGTCCATTGATGTACAGCCTCTCCTCTGCATTCATAACTTATGTACAACCTTGCCTGTAAGTCACTTCCCTCCCTTCCCCACCCCTCCCCTCAGCTTAGCATATCAGTGGAACAACACAGTCTGTACTGTGAAGCCTACCGCAATCCTGATCAGAATGTCAGAAATAGATATAAATATATATATATATTAAACTCTACATTTTTAATACTTTTGGTCTGAGTGGTTTGTTTTGCTTGTTCAAGTATTTAAGAACAATTTCATATTTGTTGCCTATCAAGGTTATGGGCATGTGAGATGTACCAGCACACCACAGGGACAGCCAGTGAGAGGTCATGAAGCAAAAAAAAAACCTATTTATTCTGAGATGAATCAGGAACGTAGAATGTACATCATATTCGAGTTAATTGGACATGTCCTTGTCAATTCATAAATAATAATTATAGTATAGTCATACATTATTATTACTATTCTGCTATGAACAGTACTGCATAGAAATCAGAGACCAGCCTACATTCTTTAACTTCTAGGCAAAACAGGCTTTAAATATAGGACTGCTTCTGAACTGAAGTTTAATAAAATGATTATGAAGTATAGAGGAAATGAGGCTCCTAACTGTGAAAAAACTGGTAGACCACCAAACGTGTCACCATCAGGTAAACAAATAATGTTTTTTCAAGAGAGATAGGAGAATCTCAAGCTCCAGTCTTGGTCCTGGATTCTCCCACTGTGAGAACACAATGCTATGGGTCTGAAAGGATGTGAAAGGATCAAGAAACTGAGAAAAGTAAATAGACAAAAAATTAAAAACACTGGCCAATCAAAACCTCTTAGAACCCCAAAGTCCATGTTAAATGAGTTTGAGATGATTTGGATCATGAAAAGCAAAAAATGAAACCAGTTTTTAAGGCTGGATTTTGAAATTACAGATTTCTTTGAAAACATTTGAAGTGAATCTCCTAAATGGAAAACATGGAAATCTATAATTAAGGATGAGAGTAGACACAAAAAGTAATGAACATTGTGATACTATATTTATTATCATTTAGTATGTTGACGCTTCTGTGTAATTTTCTGTTATATACTTTCTGATGTGTTTTTTTTTTTTTTCATGAAAAATCTCAGATAAAAATGGGATTAAAAAAGGCTGATCTGACCTATCTGATAACAGTGTGGGTGTGGCTAATGAGCAGCTTGATTGACAGCTCTCTGTTCAATATTCCTTGCTTTCTCCGCCACTCATACAGAACTAAAATAATTTTCCAGCTTTTATGTGACGGGAACTGGACACACATATTTACAGACCAGCAAATGTGGACAGATACGCGAAAGATCAGACTAAGCAACACTTGAATGAAGAAACGGACTAATGAGTAATGGTTGTGTATGGAAAAATGAATGTATGGCCAACAGGCAGGTATAAACAGGTGCTTTAGTTTGCTTGTGTTTAGTTATGCTGGGTTAGCTTTAGCTCGCTTAGTTACTTTGACTCTAAACTTTATTGTGTGGGCGGGAAGAGAGGTCAGCTTTGTGATTGGCTAGAAAATTGCTATGTAAGCGTTACCCTAGATAACAACTACACAGAGAGGAGAAATATGGTGAAATACAGACATTTATTAGATAATATCTAATAATATAAATATAATATATAAATATAAAAACATTTATGAAGGGTGTTATCTGACTTTTGCATGATATATATCGTCTCTGTCCAGTAACCATGTATCTCCATTTTTGTTGATTTTACTTTTTCTGCATCATTTGAACTTGACAGCTGCCGTTGACATGGTGTAAAAATTTTATGAGTGGAAATGCTTCAAAATCATGTATATATATATATATAGTATACAGAGAAACTACTACAGTCTGTAATTGTAGATGCCCAATATGCTCCTGTATGATATATATACAAACACACACACACACACACACACACACACATATATATATATATATATATATATATATCATACAGGAGCACTTTGGACATCTACAATTACAGACTGTAGAGAGCCGGTATCATTAGAATGGTGGATCATTCTCTGCACAGCAGTGACGCTGTGGTGTGTTAGTGTGTGTTGTGCTGGTTTGAGTGGATCAGACACAGCAGTGCTGTTATAGTTTTAAACATAAAAGGCTCGAGGGTGACCAACACAAATTGTGCATCAACAGATGAGCTGTCGTCTCTGACTTTACATCTACAAGATGAACCAAGGTGGGGCTGATAAATTGGACAAAAAGTGTAGATACAACCTTTAAAGACCTTATACCATATAATGTAGGTACCATTTTAGAACCTTTATTTCTAAGAAGGCATGGCCTAAATCTTTTATACTTACTTTATAATATTAATACAACTAATTGCAACTATACAGATCCGAAAACCATCAGTGAGATTTGTAAGCTTTTTCTTTACCCATGTTAAACAAGGTTGTGAAACACTAATATAGAGTATTTCGACTGTTTCACTCTGTGGTCAGTAGGTGAGAGGGAAGGAGAGGGAGGTGCAGTTTTCCAACCTGTGAGACAAGAAGTGCCTGACAAGCAAGGGTGTGCCTGAAAAAAAAGCTCCACACAGGTATTCAAGCAGCATAAAGACACACCAACATCTCCTGATCCACTCACACAGAAACTAAGTTACTTTCTCAGAATCTCCATGTCTGAAGTGCTGTAACTTCATCCCACAAACATCTCCCCTTTCAAAGCATCGAGCGGCCTGCCAGCTCATCTTCTCCTCCTCGTTCAAATGATCCTTCCTTCACATGAATAATTTGGTGCGAGAAATGCTGCCAAGCAGAACTCGGCTTGTGCTGTTTAATCAGCTTCAGATCAACCGTTCTTCGCTTTTGAGAAGATCCCTCATGTCGCAGGGTGACAAAAGGCCAAGCTTTGGTGAAATGTAAAGTGTTGCAGTCCCTGTGAACTACAAAGTCTGTCAGATCACTGATACACTGGGGTGGGGGCGGGTGGACATGATCTTTGCATGTTAAAGCATTGTAAATGAAGGCATTAGATCTAATATTTCTCACTACGAGACTGTGGTAGCCTTTAAGTAAAATCTACTTAAAAAGTATGATGTCTTCAATATTCCTAGTACAGTCTCATAATGATATATCAGATATAGTGCTTACCATTCAAAAATGCTTACACGATACTGTGTTTTGCAATGTACAGTTAATAGGTTTGCTTCTTATTCACTTGCAAACTTTCTGTCCCACCTAAAAAGGGGGGTTACATCAGTTTTGAAATGTCTGTACAGTTCAGTGGTTGGGATTCAAACAACGTCATTCAGACCATTTTGATGTGAAATGGTTCATGGGCAGAGAAACTTACAGACTCAAATTACTTTACAATGCTGGCGATGGGAACCAGGAGTCCCAATGTTTATAATGCAAATAATAGCCATTAAATTTACTGTCTAAAACCATCATGGGTCTTCTGAGTTAATGTGTAACACTGATGATCGTAGTGATAAATCTGAAAATAAGGTTCTATGTGCCATGGACGATTAGAATATACTGATCAAAATACATTTTAGACCTAAATCTTATTCAAAACTATCATAACACAGTGTGTCAGACATCAGGCAGTATATTCAGTGTAGAACTTTTTTCATGTAATAATTTCAGAGGCCTAAAGCTGCTCTGGTTCTTCTGTGAACAACACTGACTCTGTTTCTCTTGAGAAAACATTTCACACCAAACCACTCTGAATGATCCTGTTGGCATGTTACTCCTTTAATTATGCAGAAAATGTGAATTCCTCTTTCACTCTTGCGCACATGTAACTGCTGCAGCGTTTAAGGTGGAACAGAAAATTCGAAAAGAAAGCAATTCCAGTTTGTAAATAGTCATTTTCACATGTCCTGACGTCCTTCACAACAGACTCTACACCAGCAGAACCCAAGGCAGCGTTGCTGCGACGAGAGCCAGCAAAGTAAAAGCTATCAGGAGGACGAGCAGGCAGTATGAGGTCGTGCACATGGTCCAGTTTCGGCCAGTGGTGTTCTCGTGGATCACCGCGTTTGTGCCAACATCAATAACATCCTCCTCGGCCATTGGGCGCCCCATGTCGCTGATGATGAAAACCTGCAAGGAGTCTTTAGGACAGACCAGTCTCTGACGGCTCAGCCTGGACGAAAGCCATCTCACGCACGCGCTTATCCAGGCGAAATGACCGCTGTCCGCGCTTACCGAACGTGCGACGGACGTCGACGGCACTTCCAAAATCTTCTGCTCCTTCTCCCCGGCGTGCCCCAGCAGTCCCTGGAGTTTTGTAATGAACGTGACGTGTCTGCAAACGGGGCAGATGATGCTGTCTCTCGTGACGGCTCCGTCTCGGTTCACGATGACCAACGTCCTGACCAGACAGTCGTGGCAGAACGCGTGTCCGCAGCTCAGTGTCCTCGCGCTGTCCAGTAGACTCTCGTAGCAAACTGGACACTCGCTGTCCTGCGCTTCGTCCTCATCCATCACTGGTCCTGACTAGAGGGGTCCGAGCAAACCCTCCAGCTCCAGCTCCGCTCCGTGTGCAGCTGCACGGAGCTGCTGATCTGTGTGTTATTGTGCGGCAGGTTTTGCGTAAAATGTCTGGTGACTGTTTAGGTTGCGACTCATTGTCAGGTGGAAAGAATGCTGTCTGACTGGAGAGGCTGCAGAGTGAGGAGATAAACAGATAGCCTGACCTGCCGGTATCGATGACTGTGTCTTTAAAAAGTGTATGAGGAGACCACATGGCCAGCTTTATAGACAGGAGCTTAAATGATCTTTCTGGTCTTTCTCTGTTATTGGCAGAATATCAACATTATAGTATCTCGAAACAATGACCTGTTCATTCTGAGTTAATGATATTTTTCATCCTGAAATAATTGCTTTCTCAAAATAATCTCCTTAAATAATAATTAATATCTTGTTATAATGCTAATTACTCATAAATTTGATGTACTCTTGTGTTTTTGTATTTGTAGTAATACATTTTCTTAATTAAAACAATAATACATTTTCTTAAAGTAGGACATTAAAAAAAAAAAAAGATTGGTATGCATTTAAGCCGGTTTATGGTGGTCTGGCACTGCTATTAACATATGTTGGTGATAAGTATATTAACTTCCATTATCACTGACCAGTATACAAGTCTCCAAAACACAATATGCTGCCTTTGCTGGTGACCAGTATATTAGCTTCCACTATTGCTGACCAGCATACCAGTATTCAAAAAACAACCTATGCTGGTAAGCAGAATATTAACTTCCACTGCTGACCAGCATTCAAAACACAATATGCTGCTTTTGCTGGTGACCATTAGCTTCCACTATTGCTGACCAGCATACCAGTATCCAAAAAATCACCTAAGCTGGTGTTGTTGGTGAGCAGAATATTAACTTCCACTGCTGACCAGAATACAAAACACAACATGTTTGTTTTAATGGTGACCAGTATATTAACGCCCTTTGTTGCTGACCAGCATTACAAACACAACATATTCTGGTTTTACTGATGACCAGTCATGCCGACCTATCTCAAACGAATAACTTTAAGATGCTGTTGATGTTTTTCTAATGTAAGGGTCCTACCAGAAAATGTTTTATAATGGTAACAATTAAGCCAATTTCCATTAGAAAGCAAAACCATGAGTTCTTATGGTTCTAATGGATCAGCATGATTAACTTCCTTAATGACATCTGTACTCACAACTCAAACTGAAAATAGTGACTTAATATCACCTGCTTTACCAAAATAATAACTTATTATCTCAAAAGTGTGACTTGATGATGAATAATGACTTACTAAAAAAAAGACATTTTAAAGTGAGTTTAACAAAAGTCTAGACAGGAAAACTTCATTAACATGAAACTCAAGAGAAAATTTGACAAAATGAAACTAAACATAATGAAGTAAATGAAATTAGTTAAAGATCAGAATACCAAAACTTACAGAATGAGGCGCCACCTTGTGTCAGAGTTAGCAGTTGCTGATGTGCTGAGCACCTAAGACACGCAGTCAGGTGAGTTGGAGAAGCTAAAACGCCCTAGGCATGTGTGTCTTCCCTGTGATGGACTTGTCCAGGGTGTTACATGCCTTTCACCAAGTGAGCACTGCAGCAGACTCCGGTATATAATTATATAGACATAAATGTACTTAAGTAAAGAGGAAATGTGCAGGTTGTGCAAAAACAGCTGTACTTATTGGGAAAGTGAAGTTGGACTGGGCACATGATCTCTGTGGATTTGCCATAAAAAGATAAATATGATGTAAAAAGACAATGTGAACTTTTATTTCATACTATTTTGAACATTTGTCTTGTAAAATTGTAGTGTTACCCAGAACCAACAGATTACATTGTGTGCTTTCACCTCATATTTATTAGTTCATCTCATAGAGAAAAATCATCTCTGTTTCTCCTACAGTCTGTATCATACAATATTTCATATGATATAGCTAGAATGCAACATCCCATCTAGTATCATATATAAAAATCTTTTGGTGCATCATCAATAACATCACAGCAGTACTTCTATCCACTGGACCTGAGAGGTTACTGAATGATTTGCTTAGCACGACACCGAATCATAAGTCAGTGACCCTTCGGACATAAAACCTCATTCCAACTGAAAACATTTTATATATGAACCAAACAAGATGTTTCACAGGAGCAATGTTTTTCACCCAATCCCTGTAATGGAATGTCTTGTGGATGATTTGGAGTCCAGTGAAGTGATGTGATTATTTGGATATATGTTGTGCTTTAACCCACATGATTTTGTGGTAAGCAAGAAAACAATTGTATCTGACTATGGTTTATACGTCAACCCACCCTAAATACCTAAGATATATGGATAAAATAAAAATATATATATAAAAAATATGTGTATGTGCATATGTATATCATTGCTGTCTATAATAATAATAATAATAATAATAATAATAATAATAATAATAATAATAATAATAATAATAATAATAATGTTTTAGGTATCCCCAGAATGGCAAATGTTTTTAAATTCTTTTATTTCGATGGGAATAAACCAATGCACCCTGAACCACTCTTTAACAATCTGAGCTTGATTAATCTGGGCATTGTCATCCTGGAATATCAATATTAAACATAGCCAGGTCGATATTACCAACCATTTAAATGAAATATATATATATATATATATATATATATATATATATATATATATATATATATATATATATATATATATATATATATATATATATATATATATATTCAATAAAAATATGTTGGCTGCGGCGTTTGCACAGTATTTGCTCACTATATGAATTTCTAGAGGCAGAATAAGATACACTAACTACTAACTGCATCATTCTGTTTGAATATTCTTTTAAAGAAAAAAAAAGGGAACTATGTTTTGTCATCAGACGTCATCGACGTCGTCTCGTCAGCAATGATGTAATTGCGTAGGTTCGTCACCTTACCGGAAATCGTGCCTCCTCCTCTGAGAAAGAAAAAAACTCGCGAGCCGCGTTGGCGTTTCGACTGTAGTCATGGGACGTTTGATTCAGTGTAGTGAGCCGATTCTTCTGAACAGTCCACTTAAACGAACCGACAGCCTCGGTCAGCGCCTCATGTGAGTCCAAGTGGTTCAGTATAGTTCAATAGTGTTTTCCTTCATATCAAACAATGACTTTCGATTTAGCGAGTGAGTCTGATGTTCACTACGTTTATTAATAACAGCGTCGTATTCCTCTCTCTAAAAGTTCTGTCACCTGCACAAACATAACTAAAAGAGGAAGTCAGCTACAGCGTACAGAGAGAAATTTAAACAAATGCAGAGCAGTTGTTCTTCACAGGTTAAAGAAGACATTGCATCACAGTTTTATTAAAAGTGTTAAGCCGCTGAACATTGCATGAGCGACATAGAAAAGTTCGATTCAGATGAATCTTGAGAATCGGTTCGACTTTTAGAAAAGAACCAGTTCAAAAAGAACGATTCGTTCACGAGTCAGACGTCGCTGTTGCTCAGAAGCGGATAGTTGGCCGGGCGGAGAGCTCAGGATTTAGAGCTGGTGAGCTGACCTCGCGGACTGGGCATGTTCAGGTAAATTATAAGGTAAATTAATTATATCTACGGTCAGTTGTGAGGTAAAGCGCTTTCTCTTGTGTTGGGAATGAATGTAAAACATCTCGGTTTAGCTTGTACGCTAGCTGCGCGAGCTCCTCAGCGGATCAGTCACCGGCAGACTCGGCCTGAGGTGAATGTTTCGCTCCCGTTAGTGGCTTGTTTGACCTGTCATCCCGTAAAAAACCTATGTATGTGCGGTATTTACATCTATATTTAAACACGGTTCTTGTGCTGATGATGGTGAACATTTATTTAGAATTACAGTGGCAGCTAATGTCTCGTACTACCGTTCAGCGCTGACTGTTGAGTGTCCGTTGAGACAGCTAGCCAGCGTTAGCTAAGTAGGGATCATCTTCAGTCTAGATATGAAGCCTGTGTAGCTCTTGGTTTAGGTTTTCGCTATGTAGGCATCTGTTTAGGTAGCCAGAAAAGGGGACTTCAAATGTAATGAAACTGCATACCATCTTTTTAAAAACACGCAGTCTGAGTTCTGCCCGTCGAAGATTTTCTTTAGGGTGGTCGCTAGTTTTGTTACTTCTTAGAACTTAGTTTTTACCTACAATAAACCTTCACCACCCATTTTAAATCAGTGTTTAGGTCAGCGTTTGTGGGTTGTGTTTGTTTTATATCTATTTTTAAAAATCTATTTTTGAGCGCCGACAGAGGACTCTTCTTCACAGACCGCTTAGACTGCAGGATGGAGGCAGTGTCTGCTGTGTTATTCGGGACTGGGGTGTTCCAGGAAATAATGTAATAGTCGAGGAATCTGGCCTTTCCTCAGAAAGCCCCCCCTTCAGTACAGTTGCTGACTGAGAGCAGAGCCAGAAGAAAGTGACAAACACCATCTCACTTTCCTGTGTTTGGACAGTGTAGGGTTTTGCTCTCAGTAGGAGTTGAGGAGGAAAAATCTCCTTGTTGATTCTTGTAGTTATGAATGTTGAATCACACTCTCACAATAGGGCTAAAAGGTTAAGTTTATATCGAAATCAACAATTTATGTTATGTGGGAAACAAGAACCTAATATGAGAGCCAAGTAAACAACTATATGCTGTGACATCACAACTACAACTAACTGGCTGTCTGGCCAGTGGGAAAAGGAGATGTTCTGGTCTTATAAAGGACAGAATAAAAGGCCTGTAGTTTACAGAAATGATTGCAATGTAAACTGCAGTTGCAGCATCAGTCGGAACAGATTCAGTTAGATATTCCTCCCAAATTGTTCAGCCCGAGTTCAACCTCAACTGATGACAGGGAAGCCAGTTCCTTGTAATTTGGCTTGTTTGTACATTCTCGTCTATTTTGTCTTAAATTTTTAAAAGCAAAAATCCTGCTATGTGGTGGTGATGTTAGTGTCAGGTATTTAGAGAAAATTGCACAGTGCCTGGATGGCAGTAGGACTCTAGTCTAGTTACTCTTCTCTGTCTTAAGTAAATAAATTAAGTTAATATGCTACTATTAACTAATGTTTAAACATGTCTAATTCTTGATGCGTAGCAAAGAAGAAATCACATGTTAATTAAAATATCATAAGTAGTTCCATGTTGGATCATGTGAAGAAACCAGGGTTCACGATCATTTATCAGATTTTCTAAGTACATCTATCAGATTTTTCTAACTTTATATACATAGTGATTGTGGGACAGTGCTGCTTTCTTGGAGAGAACACATGGTCTGGTCCTTCGCTCCTATAAATGTGTCTTTCCTTTCACAACAATGTGCAAGCAAAGATCGTTTTATGTATTGTGAAGTAGTGGTTCTAAGATCAGTAGAAGCCAGTAATTTCACTTGAAAGACATTAGAACTTGCCACTTTAACAGTTGTGGAACATCCTATTATACACAATATCCAATTTTCTGCTTTAACCTTAAATGTACTTTCTAGGGATCATATATCGATATCAGAAGTATATCTAACAAATACTGAATTTGACATTTCATATTTCAAATCAGTATTTTGTTACATGTGTGTTGTGCTCTGGAAGCACTGTACATTTAGGTGATGATTGGCTACTTTGCTAAAATATTTGCATTTTATTCATTTTACAGCATTTGTAACTAAAATAGATATTTTACTGTAATGATAATTTAGGTGTGTAGTCCCAATGTCTATCTTTTGTTTTTGTATTGATGTTGTTATTAATGTGCATGAAAAGTACTGGAAATCACCATTGACCCACAGTTCTTATATTAATGCTTCTTGTAGTACATCACATGTTACTGAATGTCATCATTTGGATGTTCATGGAATTCTACAGGTTAAAAAGGATTTTAGAGCACTCACCTCCAGATAGAATGTGAATTTAGAAAAATGTGCTGGGAATGTTATTTGTATTCCGGTTCAAGATTCTTTTAGTGGTTTCTATTTCTGGATTAACTGCCTGTCTCGTGTGTTTTGGAAACTAAGATGTTTCATGATAACATCTTACCAGCATGTTTTTTTTGACAGGCTGAAGTAATGATTTAAATTAGGTTAGTAACTTGTCTTCGTTTACCAATGTATCTGTCCAGCTTGTCTTCATTTCGACCGCTTTCTATTTTTGAAGGATGGCCACATGAAGTCCTAGAAAAACATGATTAGAATCTTTTTGCTTAAGGAAGCAGTCTGTTTTGTCTGGGCAAACCACAACGCTCAAATCCTCTTGTTAAAGCAGAACACATATGTGTGAAATATTTCTTCTTAGACTGCTAAGCCTTTATAAGCCCATATGCCAGCCAGAGCTGTAGTCGTACATTAAGAGTCAGACTTATTTAATGGCACTGAGGCAGGAAGGCCCACTGATGCTAAAGCATTTTATACTAAGAGCATTTTATACCATAGATCAAAGGTTTGTTCAGACAGTTTCACAGAACAGCTTGGTATGTCACCAGTGCTAGACATTATAATGTAATGTTGTGTCAATGCCAAAGGTTTCATGTCTGTTAAAAGTTGTTTTGCATGGAGAGAATGAACATGGAATTCTTGGGGTACCTCATAACTACGCACAGTAATATCTTAAGCTTGATAGATAAAACAACTACATAGCAATAATGATGATTTTTGTTGTGAATATTCTGAACATGTAAGGAGACAAATACATGCTTTCTTCGCTCAACTTTTACTTTTTGTACTTGGAAAATGAAGGTGATAATTCTGCTGCATATGTTTGGTTTTTTTTTTTGTTTTTAAGCTGCATGATACAGTACTGAGTGGGGGTGGAATTATGCAGTTACACAAAATAGTGGTAAAATCTTTATTTGCTTCTGGGAATAAAATGTCCTGTACAGAATTACCCATGTAGGCTAGAAGAGGACATTTGCTCTGTGCTGTCAGCTTTTGTTCTTTTGGGTAGCTTGATCTGGGGCAGAGCCCTGACTCTTGGCCGCAAACAACATTTAACAGAGTTTTTCTCTCACAGATTTCTACCATGGACACAGAGATGATGCCAAAATTTACCTCAAAAGATGAGGAAATCGAATACTGGAAAACGTTGTCCCTCAAATACAAGAAAAGGTAGGCTTTTAAAGATTGTATGAATTATTTATCTGCATGGATGGATTGACAGTGTCCTAAACTTTCCTTCTTTTGTTAGCTGAATGTGGAGGTTAGTGGAACTCACACCATTCTGTTTGGTGTATTGTCAGCACATGCTGTTAACAATGCCTAGCTTTGCCTGGCTTTTAAAAAGTTATTTTAAATAGTTATTTTATATAAGTTAATCTTTTTTTAACTAAAGCTTTATTTTTACTGGAAGACAAAGAAGCACGCATGGAATATGGAAGATTAAATGGACACTTATTTTTAGACTGTGCAGTTTTTTTCGGCTTTAATATTTATGCTGTGTAAGGTGCTTCTTAAAGCTGACTCATGAAACAAAATAAATATTGATTTTTACCAGTCGACTGGCTGTGTATGTACCCTATTTTTGTTTCTGTACAGGTAACCTAAAACAGAATACACAAGAAAGACAACCCAGACTGTACCTTTGACTGATGCTGACTCTAGCAGGGAATGATTAACACACTGTAGCATGGGGATGTTCTATACAATGAAATCCAGTGTCTCCCAGCAAGTGTGCTCACATTTGCATACTGTGGCACACATAGAGTCTCATTCAGCTCATAGTTACATAAAAGGGAGCTTGTATGGCTGTTTTCAGTGTTTTACACTAACACAAATGGAGTTATGTCATCATAGAAGTGTCATATGACCTTCTATTGTGTTTGTGTCCTGTCCTGTATTCTCCTATTCTGGTGAGAACATAGTGCCCAGTGCGTGTTTGTTAATGGATTGACTCAGTTTGAACGAGATAAAGCTCCATGTCATGCTTTAGGTCATGTTTGCCATTATGATAGTAAAGGGAGGTTTTATTTCTACCACTTTTCTGTTCAAAGTATTTCTGTCTCACCCAAAAAGTTGCTTCTATTACTAAGGAGTTATTTAGAACTTGAAGGTGAGAATGCATGGCTGGCTCTAGAGTACTTAGGGACTTGACATAACAAGACCTATTTTGTAGTGTAATTGTCAGGCCTACACCCCGAGTTTGAATGATTAACATTTCGCTTACTGAACTGAACTGCACTGAATCCATGCTCTGTTTGTAATGAGACTTTCAGAAGGACAGTGTACTGCCTATACTAATGATATGCTGAGAAAAAGAGCATATTGTGGCATGATATAATTTATTATGATAACATTAAATATTGTCAAGTCTATTCTTTCTTGCAATTTGATAGTCAAAACATACATGCTTATTATAAAAGTTATTCTGATGTGTTTTGCCACACAGTTAGCTTTGCTGTAGCCATAAGACTGTAAGAACCTCTGACCTAGAAGAGTGTCTGATGCCCAGTTGCTGTTGGCTCTAGTATTAGGTCAGACAGGGTGTCTGCAAGATCACCTGCTGCTGGCTTCTGTTCATTTTGGAAATGACCTTAAACACACTACTGAACAGTGCTGAAACCCCCCACTGGTCTATCGCATCCAAACTTCAGTGGAGCACAGGAAGTGTTAAAACCCCAGGAATGCTCTACAGAGGAAGGAGTAAAATATCAAATAGTGGGGGGGAAACAACACTGCGATCACAGGCATGGCATAAATAGAGTTTTACTGCAAATGGCGGTGTTTTCAGAAGCAGAACTTGTTGAACTAGACTTCTGTTTTTCCCCAGTTCTAGATAATTATTTTGAATAATGAGACAACACATACACTCTAAGCCTGTATTATACTGTACATTACTGTGGCAGAACCTGATGAGGAACCAATGTTAAAACAGGAAATTGACGTCAGTTTCGGTCACTTTTTGTTTTTGTGCCATTTCCTGTTGACTTGTATGTTCTTGCAGTTTGTGCTGAGGAGGTTTATAATGTGAGGCTGCTGTGATAGGAATGTGCGAAGTAAAGCGACCCTTTGTTGCTTGGCAATAAAAACAACCTCAGAGCAGAGCTTCCACCCATGAGCCCTACAGTCACATTGCTTAGGTCATTTCCTGCCACCCACTAGGTTTCCCTCTGTTAGCCACATTCTGTGACCTCTCATTCGACCTCTTCGGGGTCACAGAACAGCAGGTCTGTTAACCAGCTGGACTCAGTGTCAGCACATTTGGGTAACCCAGTCATTTTACGTAACTGACCCAATGTGTTACCCTGACATATGGGCTGTGTATGCTTTCAGAGCAAATAGCAGTGATTGCTGAATGTGGTGTTGCCTTGTTTGGGTTTGTGTGGAACTGGTTATTAGCCATGACTAATCAGCGCTCCCTCCTTCCTTTAAAATGGGTCTGGCTCTTACTGAGAGTAGTTTGTAATTCATTATTCACAGTAGGAACAGCTGTCAGACCCTAAATGACCATGCCCCCCTCCTTTGTGTCTGTCTTCGTTCACGTTTGCATACAGTAATCAAAGTACTGGTTATGTGAAGTCCCAGATGGCCTGGGCTGCTGCAGTGCCTTCTGGGTAGTAAGCTCATGTGCTTTGGGTGTGTTTGTCTCTACAGTTACCATGACGCTCAGGAGGAGCTGCAGGAGTTCCAAGAGGGCAGCCGTGAGCTGGAGGCAGAGCTGGAGGCCCAGCTGGGCCAGGCAGAACATCGCATCAGAGACCTGCAGGCTGAGAATCAGAGGCTAAAGAGCGAGGTGGACAACCTGAAGGTACAAGCTTGCTTATGTTTCGCCTTCGTGTCTGAGTGTGCTTATTATAGGATGTGTGCTTTTTTGGGACCCCTTATCTTGTGTTTCATCCGAGAAGGAAATAGGTGCAGTAGGTCCTGATCTGAGCTTACAGAAAGAATCAGCCAACAGTATATTCTGGCTTTAAGCCCAGTGCATGCTGTAAAAAGCCCTAAGGGTAATCCTTTAGAGCACAGTAATTGGATGTTAGGATCAAGTAGGAGAAAATAGAAAACTTATGACTTGGCAAAAAAACTACTTTCACATGAAGCCACCGGATTATTGCTGGTGGTCAAGATCTTTTTATATTCAAAACATGGGGTTCATCTCATCTGACCTTTCAGTGCTGTGTCTCATTTGAAGGTTAAGTTCACATAAGGAAATAGAAAAGTGATGTCCCATATTCATAAAAGAGTAAGGTGATTTAAAAGTTAAATAAAAAGCAAAGGAAAGCAAGCAGATTAACTAGCTGAGAGTAAGTGAATGGCTTCCAGATCCTCATTAATTAACGATACCCTACTGTACATACTTGCGTACTTGTGGCTTGCCTGCAGTCTGAATTTTGCCCTGTGTACTTGGCCATGTTATGCAGGAGAAACTGGAGCAGCAGTATGCACAGAGCTACAAGCAAATCTCTGTGCTGGAGGATGACCTGGGCCAGACACGGTGCATCAAGGAACAGCTGCACAAATACGTCAGAGAGCTGGAGCAGGCCAACGATGACCTGGAGAGAGCCAAGAGGTACAAATATAAATTCTTTCTCTTTACTTTTATGAGATCCTGCATAAGCAAATAGGACCCTTATCTCAGACTATAACAATGCGTCTCTAAATTTACATGTTGCTTGTCGGGGTTGAACTTTCACAGAGCCACCATTACGTCACTGGAGGACTTTGAGCAGCGACTGAACCAGGCCATAGAAAGAAATGCCTTTTTAGAGAGCGAACTGGATGAGAAAGAGTCTCTGCTGGTGTCTGTGCAAAGACTGAAGGATGAGGCCAGAGGTACCCCTACTTGCATCTTCTCCTACAACCACTATTTTGTTAAAAACTGTTAATTGTTGCTGCATCAGTACGTTTTCTATGATCAACTCTCTGTGTTTTGCAGACTTGAGACAGGAGCTGGCTGTCCGAGAAAGGGCCACAGATGTTAGAATGTCAGCACCAAGTTCTCCAACATTGGACACAGATAAAATGGATACTGCTGTACAGGCCTCTTTGTCTCTTCCAGCTACACCAGTGGGAAAAACCATAGACCATCCTTTCATGAGTCAGAAGGGTATGCAGGGCACAATTTCTGAACTAGTGAAATAATACAGATTATTCTTATTATATAAATCATTGTTTAAGTTTTACAATTATGTTTGTTTTTGTCTTAGTGTTGACCAATGGTTGTGGAAGCTCTCCGCTCACCCCATCTGCCAGGATCTCTGCCCTCAATATTGTTGGTGACCTGCTTCGGAAAGTTGGGGTAATTCCTGAATTCATGTTCTTTCATGCTGCAGCATGCACACTGTTTATATTCCACCTCGTTCCTCTTGCTTACAAAGAGCAGCATGAGGGGAGCCAGGTGTCTTCACAGTGGGCAGGGGTAATCGCTTGTGTGCATTTCTGCACTTTCACAGGCTCTGGAGTCCAAGCTGGCTGCCTGCAGGAACTTTGCCAAGGATCAGGCAGCGAGAAAAAACTATAGTACGGGAAACGGCAACCTGATCAACAGCAATGCCACCAAGTTCTCTCATTCACTTCACACGACTTACTTTGACAAAGCGTGAGTAGGCCATTCCTTTTTCTTCCATCTAGCAATGCAGCTTTGCTGTATTTCAGAATATTCTGAATGATTTTGGTTTTTACTTTAATTTTATTGTTATATGCATTTTTATCACATCGCCAATGATGTATTTGTAAAGTAAGAATTCCTGAACCTAAATGTTCCCTGCAGTTATAGATTAGGGCTGGGACCTCCACCGAGCGCTGTCTTCCTGTGGCACACAGTGCTGTGCTATATTGATTGTATGTTCTGATGTTCTGTGCAGGACTGTGAATGGACTGGACCCCGGTGCCCTGACCGCGATGGCACCCCCACGAGCTGTGTCTCCTCCCGGCATGCTGCCCCTCAGCGTGTGAGAGATCCATCTGCTGCCTCCACACAAGCCGCCAGACACCATGGAAACAAACGGAAAGGACATTTGAAAACCCTGCCGCTCTGTATGCATGACATTGTGTGTAAGTGTGTGAGAGAGAGTGAAAGAGAGAAAGAGTGAATGAGCGAGAGGCCAAAAGACTGGGCTGCATTAACGTTGTGCCTCACTTGTGCGTTTCTGACAGGTGCACGTCAGACATGGTAGCACACATGACTCTGTATTGGTTGAGCCCAGCTCTGAAGATGTCTCAGCATTTCTCATGGTTTGCTCTTTTGTTTTGGTTACCTTGAAGCCAGCTAAATGACAAAGGGCCCAAGCAGGCCACTGCTTCTTTTTGGTTCTTTTGAATGTGTTGCACAGAGAAAATACTGATGTAGAAAATATTTAAAAAAGGGATTTTTTTTTTTAGAGCAGCATTATCTTTGAGGATTTGTGGACACGTGGAAAGCAGGCATGGAAAAGATCAGAGGTACATACACTGTGCACGTTCTTTCCGTGGCCTGATTTGACTGAATTATATGTGGTTTGGATCCAGGCTTCAGAGCATCATTATCATTAGAGTATTTTATGCAGAGAGCAGTTGGTGGTTGCCAAGAATGTCATAGTAGGGTTTTCCAAAATGGCATGGAAAAATTGCCCGCTCTCAATAGTGACCCTATAAATTATTAACAGGCTTGGGTCTCTGTCCCGGATGCTGCTTCACCTTTGTGGTTAGATGGTTACTGGCATGGAGAATTTTTCAGCATATTAGCTTTGGACGTTTACTAAGATGAAAGGGGCACGATCCAAGTACACCCAGACTTGCAGTAGGACCTGTTTGTCTAGCCAGCATCCTTACAGCGGTTAATGTGTGGGAAGGAAAAAAAAGTTACTGTTTTATTTATATGCTATGTTATGTAAATTGTTCTTTTGGTGCAATGTGACCGTTGTCACTTAAAGTATATCGGTTGAGAAATTGTTAGTCGCTGCGTGAACCTCATCTCTGTCCCAATATGGTTTTGTTTTGTTTAATTTTTATTTATTTTTTTTGCGCCTAGTGGGTTTGACATTCACCATATGTAGGTTTCACTTGCAGGGAGAAGGTCTGCCTATATTTCTCACAGTGCTCATTCTTGCTCTTCTCAGTTCAGGCTAATCTATACCAGCACTTTGAAAACAACACACTTTTGGAGCACTTGTTAGCTTTATCTTCTTGCCCCTTAGTGTTTACTTTCGCACAGTAAATTAAGTTATTGAGCACTCTGTTGATTGTTTGCATTGTCACATGTGTATATAGGATTGTAAGTCTTTGCCCAGGAAATTTGTACATACCAACATCGGGCCTTGCAGCTCATTTAATTTATTTCAGATTCTTTATGGCGTGTTTTGAGATGAGGAGTACGTTTTACAAATTGTACATCGTTTAAAAATCATATGATTATAAAACGGTTGTCCAGTATGTGCAAAATAAAGTAAACAAAGTAATTTGACTGTCAGTAATTAATGTGTAGCAACAGCATTACTGTGTGGCATGTACATTTTGTACCTGCTATTGATGTCAGGGAGAATCTCAGCATAAAATACTGGACTGGATTACTGGGAGAGAACAAATCCAATCTGATTCTGTTAGAATGTAAGCCTGGGTTCCATAGAACTGCTTCTAGTACTAGGGCAAATTAAAGTAGGTAACATGGTAGCCTATGTGTATGCCATCACCAATAATATAATAACTGGGTTTTTTTTTACTTGTATCTAAGTTTTCACCTATATAAGCTTTTCTTCATGCATTTGAAAAGAAAGGTCATTATGTGTTCTTGATTACACCTTTGTGTTCTTGAATGTGTGCAGATTTAGCTGATTCAAAAAAGTCAGAAAAAAATATGGATGTCTGAAGAAAGTTCCTATGAACCGTTGGGTGTCACCGACACAAACTTGTGTCTCTTCTCTTCTTGGGGATTTTTCAGAATAGAAGAGAACCTTAGATCAGTCACACTGTTTCATGTGCTAGAAAATACTTTTTGAGCATTTCTACAGATTGCCCTGAAAACAAAGGGTGGATAGCTGTTGACATTTGGATTTTAAAGTAGGATATAATCACTGTGTATCTTCAAAATGGTAACTTAACAGGATTTAGTTTTCATTGTAAGCCAATGGAACTAGAGTTTTGGAGAGTTTATATTGGGTGTTTTTCTCTGAACAGCAGCAACATACAGAATAAATCTACATGAATGTATATGGCATGTCAAGATTCAAGATTTTTATTGTCATATGCACAGCAGAACAGACAGTTACACTGTACAATGAAATTCTTACTTTGCTGTTCCTCTATTCACCAATAGATAAAGATAACAAAAACAAAAACAAAAACAAAAAAAAAATAAATAAATATATATATATATATATATATATATATATATGTATGTATAATTTAAAGTAAATAAAAGTTGTTTTATATATATATATATATATATATATATATATATATATATATATATATATATAGTTAAAAAATACAAAATAAATGTTACGTGTGCCATAAAGTGCAAGTTGCAAGTAAAAATGTAAACAATAATGTTTGTGTGAGTAGTGAATGTAAACAGTATTGTATGTAAACAGCAGTAAAGTGAGTGGAAGGTGCAGTTAAAATCAGACCAGTTAAAACCAGTTCAGATAGGAGAGGTTAGAGAGGTAGTGCGTGAGGTGTTCACAAGCCTGATGACCTGTTTGTCAGTCTTGTGGTCCTGGACTTCACACTCCTGTAACGTCTGCCTGAAGGTAAAAGTGTGAAGAGTGTGTGCTGGGGGTGTGTACTGTCCCTGATCATGTTGTGGGCCCTCCTGGTGACCTTGTTGCGGTAAATGTCTAAGATGCCGTTGGGGCAGCATGGTGGTCCAGTGGGTAGTGTTGCCTCACAGCAAGGCAGGCCTGAATTTGATTTTGTGTTGAGTTTGCAGGTTGTGTTTGTGAGTTTCCTCCTACAGTTAAAGATGTGCAGGAGGTCTGTCCTGTGATGGAATGGTTGCTGGGGTGGTTCCTACCTTCTGCCCATTAAGCACTGGGATAGGCTCCAGCACAAGGCGGTGAGGTGCATAGTGTGTAAAAGTTGCACTTCTCTGACTCAACAACAGCAGAGTTCTAAACCTCCTCTGGCATTACCATCAGCATGGAAACTGCACTAGGAGCTTCATGGCATGGGTTATCATGACTAAGCAGCTGCATGCAAATCTTACACCACCAAGCACAATGCCAAGCGTCAGATGGAGTGGTGTAAGTCGCCGCCTCTGGAGCACTGGAAACATGTTCTGTAGGGTGAGGAATCCTGCTGCTTCTCTATCTGAGAGTGTGGTGGACAAGTCTGGGTTTGGTAAAAGCCTGGTAAATTTGGTAAATTCAAAACTCCCTCAGACTGGAGGAAGAAACCTTGGGAGGAACCAAGACTCCCAAGGGGAGACCCATCCTCCTCGGGTCAAACAGTATTTACTAATTTAATAAGTTAAATACCAAAGAAAAGAAGATTCTCTGTTTGAATTCTGGATGGCAAAGCTTTAGAAACTGCATTGGTAGATGCAGTCTCTGATTGAAGTGGGACTGAATTGAAACAGTCCCATCCTATCTTAATGCTGGTACATCTGGATTACACAGTATTGTAGTTGAGGGTGTTGCAGTTAATGGACAGGAGAGCTGGTTGGTAATTGGTGAGGAAGAGACCCTGATGGTCAGTCTTCCAACAGCGTTCAGCAAACCCCATCAAACACCTTTGGCATTAACTAGAATGGAGATTGCGAGCCTACCCTATCGTCCAGCATCAGTCTGACCTAACAAATACTCTATGGGCAAAAAGTCCCACAGACACACTTTCAACCAGAATCATGTAGGAAGCCTTCTCAGAAAAGAGGAAGCTGGTATCGTTGCAAAGGAGAGAGACCAACTTTATATTAATGCACACTGTATCCAGTAAAACAGGACGAATTACTCACTGTGAGTGGTCATCAAACACTGACGATATCCACAACATAAACAGCAAAACATACTGCGGCATAATTTATCATGATAACAATCCCATATAGTCTTATTTCCCACATCTATCTGTTACTAATGCATTTTAAAGTATAAGCATATTGTAGAACTTGCAGCTTCATGTTTATCAAAGCTTCTTCTTTCAGTATAAAGAATCAAATCAAGGAATTTTTAATGTTTCCATAAAGAAAATCTTAATTTAGTCTTTAGGTTATAAACAAAGCCATTCCAAGTGGTTTGACATACAATTCACTGTACTACGGTACAGTCAGTGTTATTTATGTCCCGAAATAAATTAGGCAGAAGTTGTTTGATGTCATGAAATAATTTTGTGACAGTTTAGTGTAAAGCACGCTGAGATGTTTTCCTGAAAGTTTTGAGCCACAACATTAAAACCACATCCTTCTTTAATTCATTGTCCATTTTATCAGTTATAGTAGTTATAATAGTGCAGCCCCACTATTACAGACTGTGGTGTGTCTGTTTCTCTCCATACCATGTACAATACTCTGGACCACCATAGAGCAGCTGTTATCTGTGTGGTGGATGATTCTCAGCACTGTAGTAACACTTAGTGTGTTGTGCTGGTATGAGTGGATCAGAGACAGCAGTGCTGCAGGAGTTTTTAAACACGGTGTCCACTCACTGTCCACTCTATTAGACACTCCTACTTTGTTGATCCACCGAACTCATCTGTTGCTGCACAATTTGTGTTGGTCATCCTCTAGTCTTTCATCAATGGTCACAGGACACTGTTTATAGGACTCTCAGTCCAGCAGTGACACAGAGGCAAGGGCGTAGAACTCATTCACATCAGCACGTCAGTGTCACTGCATTGCTGAGAATGATCCACTGCTCTGTACTAGTCAAGGTAAAGGTGGGTTAAACACAGTGTACAGAGCTGATAAACAGACAGATATTGTAAAAACACGGAGGGGCTTTTAATGTTATGGCTGATCGATATATATTGCAGTGCTTGCTCTCCCAACCAGCCAATCACTCCACTCATTCTTCACCCCAAACATCTGCAATAAGCTGCAACGACCATAACTATGAAGAACTTTCCAGTGTACGCACTGCTGCCCTCTTGTGGTGTAATGGAGGAATGACCTCACCACAGACCAGCATGTCCATAATACGATCCTCAATGCAACAGCACCCGAATCCGCCCGGGCTGGCGATAGCAAGGCTAAACACAGTCAGAGATTACTGTGACAGTTTTTGTGATACCTTTTTTCAGTAGAAGCTCTTCTATAACTGCAGTTTCCATACTGGGATATTTAATTAGAATTCAGTAAGGTCCTGCAAGAGGAAATTTCCTCACGCCAAGGTCCGGATCGTCATCATTCCTAACTTGTATGATTCAGTGCTATAACTGACACACTGAAGTAGCCTAGTATCAGCAACTTATGCCATCAGCAACTGAAAGACAAGCAACTTACAAATACGGTTCAGTATATTTCAACAACTTGTTGTTTTGAATGCTGAACTGAACGAATTATTTACAAAACTCCAATGTTTTTCCTCACTTCAAGTAAAAACAAGGACTACATTAAAACAGAATGGCTTTGAGGAAAAAGTGCCTCTTAAAGTGCTAATTTATAGAAAAAGTAAATACTTTTTTTTCTACTGAAGTAGTCTTTCTCTCTGACTCGCTTAATTCGCCGACTATCTGCTCAGATCTGATTGGCTGAGGAGCCTTTGGTGATCTTACAACGCACGTGATTGGTCTGTGAGTTCCCTGCGATGCAAAGCCCGTATACCGTAAAGACTAGAAAAGCTCCGCCGCTTAAAATAAACATTAAGTCAACTTAAGTCAACATTAACTCATTCTCAGTAGTTTATCGGTTTGGGTCCGCTCCATGGTTCGCCTATTAGCGACCTCTGCTTTATAGAGTGCTAGCACACATTCATTTTAACCAGATTGAACTTTTTAATTACTTTTTAAACTCAGAATTGAACTTTCACCAACCTCTCTCCCACAGAGTCCTATTCGGAGTGAAGAGTACCGGTGAGGAGTCGATTCTTTAACTCCAGCTCGTCTGGAAATCGTCTCTGGTTTAACTCTTGTCCATTGAGTCGAAATGCTTGCGTGTTTTTCCACCATAATCCACTTGAGGGACATTTTGTCAGAGGTGAGTGTAAAGCAGTAAGGAGTTTGAGTTTGAGTAGAGTTTGTTTAATTAGCAGCTTTAAACAACGCCAGCTTTTGCTGCGAGCACAAACCCTGATCACAGAAACTAATTCTTAATTTTTGTAGTGATTTGTGTCGCAATAAACACTTATTAGTAACAGTATAAGACGAGACGATCCCTTCTGTATCCGATTCCAGAAAAGATGTCGTGCATCTCTACTGCAGGGAGTTTTCCGACTCATAAGATCACGTCGAAGCCCCTCCCCAAGAGAAAATAAACAAAATAAAGTAAAATACAATAACAACACTTATCCAATCAATCAAGGGTGTCAATCAGTGTGGCAGATACTTTGTCGTTTTAAATTGCCTACTTTCCATCAGCTACAACAACATAGTTCAGCTTGACAGAGTAAGTGTGCTACAGTTTCTCGGTAGGTTGAATGGATTTTTTGCAAAGTCTGTTTAAAAAGAATTTCCTGCTGTGCAGCAGTTGCTATTAAATACTCATCTATGAGGAAAGCAGGGATTGGTCAATTAGTGGAAATGAATAACTGGTACAACTAACTGTATTTTTTGCCATCTGTAATTGGCATGCTCTGCAGCCCCCGGTCCTCTCTGTTGACCACTTCTGATACCAGTGTGGTTTTTGCATAGAACAAGATACAGACAACCTAGCACTTCTCAAGTGATCTCAGGTTTGGTTATTCTATGTGGATTTTCTCATCAACAAGCCAGTTCCATCCACAGAACTGCTGCTCACTGGATGTTTTTGAAATTATTATTGTTGCACCATTCTAGTAAATTCTAAAAATCTCAGGGGATCAGCACTTATAGAACCAGCCCATATGGCAACAACAATAATGCCATGGTTAAAATGACTAAGATAATATTT
Source organism: Megaleporinus macrocephalus (assembly GCA_021613375.1). Lineage (NCBI taxonomy): Eukaryota > Metazoa > Chordata > Actinopteri > Characiformes > Anostomidae > Megaleporinus > Megaleporinus macrocephalus. Next base: position 20,381,572 of record CM038719.1, read on the forward strand.
TTTTCTCCACTTTATTGGTTGATATTGTGCATGATGTTGTGTACTGCACTTCTGGCACACAGTTGATTAGATCATTGCAAAAATAAGTATAGGTGGTCCCAGTAAAGTGCTGTGTGAGTATTTATACAGTGTTGTACAAAAGTCTTAGAAAATGCTGTGTAAAGCAGCATACATTTATTTATTGAAAAAGTTAAAATAAACCTTTTGGGTGTATATTTTTGGGTGTATTTATCCATTTCCAAATTTGCCCTTGAGGCCCAACATTTACAGTTCAATACCTGCTTCAGCTAATTAATCATTCAGTTAAATTATATAAGGCATACTTCTAACCTATGCAGGTTAGAAGTATGGCTTATATCATTTAACTAACCATATAAATAACATATTTAAAAAGCTATCCAACTTGTTATATTTACAGTACTTATGTTCTAATGTATTTACATACTATATCAGTTACCTTGGCTGCCTAAGATACATTACTCTGCAATAATGTGCATGTGGTGGTGATATTCACAACAGGCTGATGGTGCAGCTTAGTTTTCATTGTCTTTCATAATGCCGGTACTCTAAAGAGCACTCTTTAATCAAGAGGTCACCTATTAATTCTACAAACCGGATTCCAAAAAAGTTGGGACACTAAACAAATTGTGAATAAAAACTGAATGCAATGATGTGAAGGTGCCAACATCTAATATTTTATTCAGAATAGAACACAAATCACAGATCAAAAGTTTAAACTGAGAGAATGTATCATTTTAAGGGAAAAATATGTTGTTTCAAATTTTCATGACGCCAACAAATCCCAAAAAAGTTGGGACAAGGACATTTTTACCACTGTGTGGCATCCCCCCTTCTTCTTACAACACACAACAGACGTCTGGGGACAGAGGAGACCAGTTTCTCAAGTTTAGAAATAGGACTGCTCTCCCATTCATGTCTAATACAGGCCTGTTCAATCAGCTTGGGCCTTCTTTGTCGCACCTTCCTCTTTATGATGCGCCAAGTGTTCTCTGTAGGTGAAAGATCTGGACTGCAGGCTGGTCATTTCAGTACCCGGATCCTTCTCCTACGTAGCCATGATGTTGTGGTTGCTGCAGAATGTGGTCTGGTATCATCTTGTTGAAGAATGCAGGGTCTTCCCTGAAAGAGATGACGTCTAGATGGGAGCATATGTTGTTCTAGAACCTGAACATAGTTCTCTGCATTAATGGTGCCTTTCCAGACATGCAAGCTGCCCATGCCACAAGCACTCATGACACACCATACCATCAGTGATGCAGGCTTCTGAACGGAGCGTTGATAACAGCTTGGGTTATCCTTGTTCTCTCTGGCCCAGTGTTCCATAAAGAACTTCAAATCGTGACTCATATGACCACAGAACAGTCTTCCATTTTGCCACACTCCATTTTAAAAGACCCCTGGCCCAGTGCAAACGTCTGAGCTTGTGGAGTTTGCTTAGGAATGGCTTCCTCTTTGCACTGTAGAGTTTCAGCTGGCAACGGCGGATGGCACGGTGGATTGTGTTCACTGACAATGCTTTCTGGAAGTATTCCTGAGCCCATTCTGTTATTTCCTTGACAGTGGCATTCCTGTTTGAGGTGCAGTGACGTTTAAGGGCCCGGAGATCATGAGCATCCAGTAGAGTTTTACGGCCTTGACCCTTATGCACAGCGATTGTTCCAGATTCTCTGAATCTTTTGATGATGTAATGCACGGTTGATGATGATAACTTAAAAGTCTTTGCTATTTTACGCTGGGTTACACCATTCTGGTATTGCTGCACAATCTCTCTGCGCAACAATGGTGGAATTGGTGATCCTTTTACCATCTTGGCTGACACTCTGAGAAGCTCTTTTTATACCCAATCATGTTGTCAATTGACCTAATTAGTGTTAATTGGTCTTCCAGCTGTTCGTTATATGCTCAATTTCCTTTTTCCAGCCACTTATTGCTACTTGTCCCAACTTTTTTGGGATTTGTTGACGTCATTAAATTTTGAAACAACATCTTTTTTCCTTAAAATGATACATTCTCTCAGTTTAAACTTTTGATCTGTGATTTGTGTTCTATTCTGAATAAAATATTAGATGTTGGCACCTCCACATCATTGCATTCAGTTTTTATTCACAATTTGTTTAGTGTCCCAACTTTTTTGGAATCGGTTTGTACTAATAAAATAAGGCAAGAGAAATTCACAATAGATAAGGATGTATTTATTTGAATACAAAGATGATCTTGTATAAATATGTATAAATTATTACTTGATTTGTAGAAGCAGTATATCCAAAACCTTCAAGGCTGAAAGTGTTTTAATCAAAAAATCAAAATAACTAAATAAAATATATCTAAAACATAACTGTGAGTTTATTGCACAAAACTATCTTGTGGTTTTCACAGTATTGTATAATAACTGTGCCCAGAATTCACTAGAGTAGACCTATCAGTCACTGGACAAAGCACTACCACATTAATGCCATGTCAGCCTACCTTGTATCTAGATGAAAGTAAACAACAACAAATGCATTAAGTCATTAGTAATAAATGAACATACTGTGTTGTTTGATAAAACTTTACCAAGACTTGGTCCATTACATCTCTAGAGGGGGCTGGGTCAGTCAACACTCTCCCTGTGCAAATCAAACTTCCACCGCCAGTCTGGGTTGGGTTTCCCCAAAAGTATCAAATAGTACAAAGATGACTTTTCAGTAGTAGAGTACATCACTTTAAACACTTTCTCTTTCAGTTGGCCTCACGCTTTTGGGGAAAGTGGGCCCTGACTGGCTGGAAAATGTATCCCAAAACCCTTATCTGGCCACAGGAGGGCACTAGAGGGCTAATAGAGGGGAAAATGACGGGTAAGGAAAAGTGTGAGAGCTTTCTTATATACAAAATACCCGCAGAAGTGTGCAGAAATACACTCTAAACTAGGAAAATCCTGGAAGACCTTAGTCTAGCACAGTTTAGTGACTGTCCTGCTCAAACAGACCTGATTTAGCTCTGGCACAAAGCTGGACAGAGTCATTATCGTTGGTGCCATTCAAAGTGATTTAGTTAGTAGTGCATGGGCCACCAAAAAAAGTGTTCTAACCCATTAACCCTGGCCCAGCTTAAAGTCCTCCGGCCTTCATTTACATGCTTCCTCAAGGACCACTGGGCTGTAAAATGCCCCGTTTCTCATTTTGCTGTTCAAAAAAATGCTCACAAGTGGCCTTTGGTGAAAGCTGCATTGATGCAGGTGCATTTGAGCAAAGAGTTCACCAAACTGTGCTGTATGTAAGTCTTCCAAGACCAAAATTAGACATCCACACTTTAAACTGCATCTTTCAAACATCAGTGACAGCTTCAGCATCCTGGTCTGTTATTCCCTGTAAAGGCACTTGACAGCTTCTACTATCAATTCTGAGGTTAATGCTGGGCTTCAGGATGTCATTATCTTTAGAGGAGAGGTGCCTCTTCTGTTCCACATAGGTCTGTCTGTCCAACCAGTAGAAAGAGACTATGATGAAAAGAGCAGCACTGAAGACAGACACACTGCAGGCGAAGAACACATAGCTGTAATGGCCAGTGTAGTCCACCAGCACCCCTGCAAGACAGCACCAAAATGTGATTCAGCATGAGATAAACCCCACAGTGCTCAAATAGTAATGTAATTAGTGGTTAGGGAGATCAACAGTGAGATCAGCGCCAAGCCATCGAGATACAGCGTTCCCATCGGACTGACATTTGCGTTGCCATGGCAGTGGTAACCTGAGAGGGTCATGCTGTGTCTTTGGTGTGCTAGCCATCTATAAACCCACAGTGGAATCAGGTCTGAGCCAAGCCCTGATCACCCAGCGCATGACCCTCGCTTGCCTCTTTAATGCCTCTTTTACACAAACAGAAGATTGAACATTCCTTTACCTTGTGACTTCCTGCCAGCTCCTTTAGAAGGCATGTCAAGAGCCCATCTAACTATACCTGAATGCCATACACGCAAGTGCATACTTGGCTTCATGTCACATGTTAAATTTAGTTTTGTGCTGATGCTGCAAGGCACCTGACAAGTTTAAAGGTTTATAGCCGGCATTTATCAATGTGTAAATTATTGCTTAAAGGAGTAATGTGTAAGATGGCACAGCTAGTTGAATTATTTCTCCAAACAATTGGGGGGCAATATATTACCAGAAAATGCCCTTCCTCCTCACCCTTCAGCTCCTATCTGCCTGGTAGAAACATAATGAGATCAGTATCAAACTTAATCTCTGCACTCACCAAGAGCATCTCCAGCGACAATGGTTAATCTTATTTGGCTTCTGTTTATAGCATGTGTTTTGTTTACTGCCAAATATGGATTCTTACTAAGAGTGGGTGGCAGAAATCACCAAGAGCTTCAGCCATCATTGTATTTACTCTTCCTTTCATTAGCTACCTGCCCTTAAATGATCTAACCGGAAACAGAACCTTTAACATGATTCAACATGAGCAGTGTAACTACTTCATCCTCTCAGGTTGTACTGATTTGACTCTATGCTATAGTGACTCACTATCACCCCCTGAGGTACGAAGTGGTATTACAAGACTAGGGCTAGCTGGTTAGCATGCTAAGTTCAGTAGATTTTTCTACAACTCAGTACACAGATATTTTTTTGACAAATCACAAAATCTGTTATTTATGAACTTTCTGTTGATGATAGAAGTTAATTTTGGAATTTGATAAAAAAAATCTTACAAATAGCTCCATTAAACTAATAGTTTAGCACAAAATTTGATTTTCAATGTTGGTAGAAAACACTAGAAGTCAATAAATCCCCAAATCTTTTCTGTAACTACATTCACATAACATCCCCCAACCCACATCGAGGTCTATATTAGAGCTGTTCATTCTTGTCAATATGGTTTAGAACAAAATTAAATTGAGCTAGAAAAATTTACAACACGTCTTTGTGAAACTAAATGCTGTCAGCCATTCTTGGCAACTAGTGTTCCAATGAATTCCCCCACAATATCCTTGACCTCTTAGCTTGAACACACAAAGTAATATGGATGCTAGATTAGATTAGATTGTTTAAATTTTAAACATGTTCAGATAAATCATTAATTATAAACACAGAAGCAAAATAATTCAAGGTACTGTGCATTTAGCACCGTGTCAATAATGCACACAAAAGGCAACACTTATTATCCAAAAGTATTTCTTGCAGAATTGGCCAATACAGTGAATAAACCTTTCAGTGGATGGATTATTTTGGGACCTCGTTTGTTTCTATACCAATTAATCATCTTTCTGTCTTCAACCATATATCCATGAAATTTTTGAGATTACTAAACAGTTCCATGCATTTTCTACTCAAGGTGATTTTTTGGCCAAAACATCACTTTAACAATACATTTACTCAACACAGTAGGAGTGCTTCACCTGCTAGTGGTGGGCCCAGAAGAAGAGTGACACTCTCCATGATGCTGATGAGGCCCAGGGCAGAAGGGAATCGGCTCATCTCGACCGTCTCCATCAGCACAGTGAAGAGCAGTGAGCCCACAACACTCATAGAGGCACCAAATAGCAGCACGTAGGCCAGAAGCACTTGGAAGCTAGTGGCTGCACCACACACACAATTGCTTAGCCCGTTGATCAGGAGAGCACCTGCGAAAAGGTAGACAAAGTGGCGGCTGCCCCTGAAGCGTGGCAGTCCAAAGACCAGGGCTGCCACCGGCCTGACCAAGATGTTGACCAAACCAAGGATGGCCATCAGCAGGGCAGCACGATCCTGCTCCATCCCGTGAGTGGTGGCATAGGGCACCAGGTAGACCAGTGGTACAACAAAGCCCAGCATCATCCACGACACACCTAGGGCATAGGCACAGAAGCGAGGGTGGGAGCGCATCAGGTCCAAGGCCATGTGCCTGCGCAGGAAGGGCATGAGTCCTGAGATGCTGCTCTGCAGACGGCCCTTTAGCCCCTCCTGCTGGATGTACAGACTGCTGGCTCGATGTGGTGACTGAACGACAATTCTCTTTGTCTTTGGTTTGGGTTCCAGGGGTCTCATCACAGCCCCGCACACACAGCAGTTCAGCAGGACCCCACCCAGCACAAGGAAGCTTCCCCGCCAGCCGAACTGGCTCAGCAGGAAATTAGCTAGCAGGGGCAGAGTGCTCAGACCCAGTGCTGTGCCGGTGGAGGAAAGGGCATTGGCAAAGGCACGGCGGCGTACAAAGTAGTGTCCCACCATGGTGATGGAGGGCTGGAAGCACAAGCAAAATCCCAGTCCTGTTGAGTTGGATGGAAAGCCCAGAATTACCATTAGCATGAATTTCTGAAAAGAAAGACAAGATCTAAAAGACCATGAAAAATCTGCAAAACACGTTTTGGAAAAAAAATGCCGTAGGCTGATGGAAAAAATGATATGAACTACAATGAAAAAAAGAAGAAGCAGCATTTGGTAAGAAGCATGGGTGTGGGTTTATGCTTTGGGGTTTTGTGGCAGGCAGTGGCACAGGAAACATGGATCCCGCTATAGTGGAAGATAGCAACAAAATCATCATACAAATGTCATCATACAAAAGGTAAACATAACATCGCAGTCATGAAAATAAAGTTAAGAAGAGGTTGGCTTCTACAGCAGGGAAGTAATCACATATAAAGTAACTATTAATTGACATTTACAAAAAATAAGATATTGTTCTGGTATTGTTATGTTCCTGAGGTGTTATATAGCAGCAAAGGCTACACTAGGTATCAATGGCAATGTGTATCTTTTACTTGATAGGCAAGAAGGGAGAACTAGTCTAGCCATTCACACAATGTGTTGGGTAGTTTTTAACATAGCAATTATAGAGAATGAAAAAGGCCAATAATACGATTAATAATATGGAAAATGCATAATAAGAATTTTGACCAGCACTAGAGTCCAATGAGTCAGACCTGTGATAATTCCAGTGGTGATGTACAGGTCCACCATGGTCTGAGCGAAAGAGCTAGCCACCATTCCTAGTCCACTCAGGATACCACCCACCATTATCGTTGAACGGCAACCAATGCACTCCACAAGGACGCTGCATACAGGACCTAAAGAGAAATACTAGTATTGTTATAACAACATGGATAAAAATGGACAGAGACAAACTAAAGACAAAACCAAATGCCCAAACACTGTCAGACGACAATGGCAGTATTTGAATTGCAGATTATCCCTTTTAGTATCACCACACATATGGAGATGAGCCTAGTAAACCACAATGAAAGACAATTGCACAAGAGTTGCACACTGTATCCTTTACACAATTGATGAAAATGACTACATTTTCATTGGCCATGACTACAAAAGGAAACTCCAGGTTGCATAAGCCTTCTTCTCAGGTCTGTTCATACTGACCAGATTTAAATGGAAAAAAATCCTTATCCCTCAAATCAAAGCTGAGTGTGAACAATTAGATTAATGAACAGCTTTTTCTAAATCACAAAGGGTCTTTGATGTCTGAAAAAATGAGTTCCAATTATTCTTTATGATTTAGGAAAGATTATGTCCAACCTGGGCACTTTCCTCTCAGTGATCATTTTCATTCTTTACAGACAGAGACTGGACTGTACTGAGCACTTTATTAGGTATACCTTTTTGAATCTACACTCATTTTATCAGCTACACTTACTATATAGGAACACTTTGTAATTCTACAATACATACTCTAGTTTAGTAGCTTCTTTGTGTACTTTATTATGCTCAGTATTCCTACAGGACCACCACAGAGCAAGTATTATGTGAGTGGTGGATCATTCTTAGTAAAGCAGTGACAGTAACATGGTGGTGGTGTGTTAGCGTGTGTTACTCTGGTATTAGTGGATCAGACAACAGTGCTGTTGGGAGTTTTTTTAACACTGAAGGATTACTGCTAGACTGAGAATAGCCCATCAAACAAAACTCTCTGGCCAACAGTGTTCTGTGGGCAGGGTCCTATGACCACTGATGAAACACTGGAGAATGGCATTAAAGAACAGTGTTAAAGGGGGTAACAAAGCATACAGAGAAACAGATGGGCTAAAGTCAATAGTTGTACCACTACAAACTACACCTGTGTGGTAAATGGAATGGATAGATTGGGCAATGATTATTAGAAACAAGGTTCCTTTTAAAATGCTTTGTGTACAATATACCAACTTCATCTAAACATTCAGCTTTCTAAGGTACAATTAATAAGTCATTAAATATCTGTTAAAAATATAATTCAGAGCAATTATCTGCCAAATTCAAGATGATTCCAGAAAAGGGATGGCAATGAGTGTCACAAAACTTTACAATTTACCATTATTGTTGTATTATTACATACATCTAACAGTTACAGTAGCATTAATGACTCATAATTAAAGTCACACATCATTATTGCAGTAATGGCTATTGTAATGAAACTGAGCCTTTAACAAACCAGATTATCAGATGTTCTACATGAGCTGGGATGCATCAAGGCGTTCATATGCTTCAGCAAAAAAAACAAATGAGTTTGGTTAAAATTAATTCAGAGATTTATTCATGTATTGTTAATATATTGCTAGGCTTATCACAATTTTAGTTTGAATATTTTGGTAAACGTTTGGAAGGAGACCTATGTCTAAGCTCCTTCCCCTTTTAATCTGAAATCTTTTTTTCCCATCTCTACCCTTTCTATTTTCTGTGAAAAACTGCCCTATCTCCTTGCAGTTCCTCTGCTTCATCTTAGTACTATCTTTGTTTATCAAATAGTGGTCGCCACCTAGAACTCCTGCCTAAGTTCTCAGAGTTCTCTGCCCTCAGTACAGTAATACAGTTTCATCTCCTATTACACTCATATGTTAGCTAGTGGAACGTACACTGCCACATTGTGTAGTCCTTCTCTCAACCTTCTCCAGGTGGTCATGATCTCTAACTTAAGTGAACATTACTGCTGTTCAAAACAAAGATTTGCAGGATGCGGCACTGGGCTAGAATTAGTTTGGAGGATCATCTTTGTTTTGCTGTTGTATTTGGCCTTTCCAGCAGAGACAGCCGTGGAAAGATAAATACACATTCTTACTGTGGAACAACGACGGCTATAAAACCCTCCTGCCTGACTCACTGTTATCAGAATTAACTTGATGCTCTCCCAAAGGGCATAAGAAAAACTTGCCTGTGTTCCCTCTCAGCAGCAGCTCAACTTGCCTGAAAGCAGACAAAGCATTTTACCTTTCTTCTCAAGTGTTGTCTATCCAGTCTCTATCAATGAAGAATCTTATCGGGCTATTTCATTCTTTACACTCTGCAATGATGTACAACAAACATAGCTTGTTGAACCACAGTAAATAATGGTGTGAAGAGAAGATGGGCTTCCTCAGCCATTCTTCTAGATAAAAATTAAAATAATGAAACAAACGTAAACGTAAATCCTCTTTCCATTAACTTAAACAGAAATTAAAGAATGTTTTGGTCTCTTCTGTAGAGTTACTGCTACATGTTTATCTTTGAACAGTGTCCAGACCAGTCACCTGCTAAAAATATTTGCTATATAAAAATAATAAAAATAGGACAAAGGAGACTTTAGACTGTAAAACAGCTGAGCTCTTGTATCAAGCAAGAATGCAAAAACATTTCTACAGCAATCAGTCTCCTCAGTTCCCAAACAGATAGAGTGTTATTAAAAGAGGAGGTGCTGTGGCAGAGTGGTAAACGTGACCCCATCCCTATTTTTCTGAAACATGTTGCCGCCATCAGATTCAAAATGGGTGCATTTATATATATATATATATATATATATATATATATATATATATATATATATATATATATATATATATATATATATATATATATATAAAACGTGTATATATATATATATATATATATATATATATATATATATATATCGCTCAAAAGTTTAGGATCACAGTGAAATGTTCTTGTTTTCAATGGAGTAGTCTTCCTTCCTTAACACCACAATGGACTGACGGGTCTCTAAAGAAAGTTGTTTCTTTCTGGTCATTCTGAGTCTGTCAGCAAGCCAACAACTGCTGATGCTTCAGATAATAAACTAACCTAGAATGTACTGCTCCCTTTATGCTCACTTATTAGTAGAATGTTTTTTTTAGCTGTGCATCACAATTGAACAAGAGTGTCCTAGCAACAAATTAGTCCAATAACATCCTTATCTTGGATTGTCGGCCGTACCAGGAGATTCTCAGAGGACTGAGAATTGCTGATAATAGGACTATATGCAAAATAAGCCTCTATACAAAAATAGGCTTTAATACAAACATTTGTATTCTTTAAAAATCATCTGATACGCTTACATTAATTGTGAAATGGACAATATTCCTTGTGACTTGCATGAAAATTGCATGAAATGAAATTCTAAAGTGATCCTAAACTTTTGAGCAGTAGTGTATATATATATATATATATATATATATATATATATATATATATATATATATATATATATATATATATTAGGTCTTGTGTTTTTATATTTGTTAAATTAAATATGACATAAATATGATAATTAAATGATTTGCACATCAATTTATTCTGTTTTTTATTTACATTATGTACAACGTCCCAACTTTCTTACACCCCAGTGCCCTTCCTACCGCCTGCATGTAGCACTGCTGTCATGATGGCTGGCACCCAAGATGTCTCGGTGTTGCTCGCCTGGAACTCGTTCTGCAGATCTGTGTAGAAGATGCCGATGCAAGAGGGGAATGCCAGAGTCAGTGCTAGGACCAGCACAGTGGCTGCCAGCACCACCCAGCCCCAGCCTCCGTCTGGAGATAAGTGCCCACTGCCCTTTTCAGCTGCTCCTTCAGCAGGGTGTTGCCCCTCCCCAGGTAGACTGGATGACTCTTCCTCCTGATCATCCTGTTCCTGGGGTTCACTGCTGCCTTTCTGACCCCGCTGTGGTGTCATCTCCGAACAGTGGGAAGCATTAGGGCTGGCTCTCACCCGGTGACTGCTAAAGCAGTTGCTCTGAGGAGCCTCCACACCCTCTGTCATTCTGTCTGCCAGAGGGGCTTCTGTTCCAGTTGTTGTCTGCATGAATGACAGCAGTAGGAAGATTGTAAACGGAAATTAATACAGCCAAATTTTTAAAGGCTCTTGCACAAATGATTTTTGTAGAAGTACCCAAACATGTTTAGTGTGAAAAGTTTATGTCTAAAGTAGGCATACAGATAAGGAAATTACATTGTTCCCTTAAACAAGATTAAAAAAAACAGGGGTCCTGTGGGGTTTGGAACCCCTAGAATGCTCAAAATAAAAATTCTGGGACTTATTATGATGTTATCCTGTTCACTAAGGAAAAACAGATGCTTTAATATAACTAACTAAAGCACTGGTCTGCCTCGGGTTCGCGCTACAGCAAATTGGTTCACCCAGTTGGTCTTTATAGCCTATCAAATGTAACTATATATGGAAAATCTCTGATTAGTTCTAAAATACCGTCGCTGTCCAAAGAAAAACGTATCTCAATTTTTGTCAATTTATATTTTTCTACATCAATTACATGCAGTAACTGCCATTTACATTGTGGGACAATTTCATTTCAAGTTCTATTGACTTACATTGAAAGTAAAGTATTTGTTCTGTCTGGTAAAGTTGCCATTTTTGAGATAATTGTTTTTCATTGGACAGCGATGATATGCTGTAGCATATTTGTAAATTTAAATACTCGCCCAATTTCCTAAATAATTGGTGGAACGTGTGAATTGCTACTTATTTCTCAAACCAAAGACTGAAGAAGAGATGACCAGCCAGCCAACACTAGAGTAGCCAGCCAACAAAGGAGCCCTGAATACCAGGAAGATATTTGAACACTGCTCTTATATAATCCTATATTATATATTGGTCATTCTACAGGAAATCTACAGAAAAAATCGGTAAGATCGGAGTCTATTAGAATGCCAAGTTTTCAGATTTGGAGTAAATGAATAAAATAACAGTGCATCATTAGCAAGCACAGCTTTGAAAAGATCATAATCATAATATTTTTCATTAAAACACAAAAGAGTTTATTTAGTTGCAGACATTTCCTTCTGTAGTGACAATTCTTAATGTTACACAGATTTAGTGTAAAACAATGGGATGGAACTGTTTATGCAGGATAATATAAGTATTGGCCTGTAGACTAAAACATGTAGACTTAATACAGTTTTTTACTTTAAAGGAATTAAAAAAGTATTTAGAAAATTGAAGTCACAAATGGAAATGTAGGGATTCATTACTTTTCCTCCAGGATTTTCTCCCACAGTCCAAAAACATGCATGTTAGGTTGATCGGTCATTCTAAATTGGCCATAGGTGTGCATGAGTGTGTGTTAGTCATGCAATGGACTGGCGACCTGTCCATGGTTTACCCAGTCTTCGCCCAGTGACGCTCCAGCCCCCCTGTGACCCCGACTAGCTGGATAAAGCGGAAGATGATGGATGGAATTATTGCTGAAAAATTCTAACTTAACAACAGAGGCCATCAATCCCTTCAATGTGAGTTAATGGAAAGACCTTTTGTTCAAAGCAGTTTTGGAGCATTTCTATTGGTCCAATCATGAACATTCTGACACAATTTAAGGAACAAATTTAGAGTTATTATGTAGAAAAGCAAAAAAAATGCCAGAACATGGAGATGCTTGGTTTTGATATTTAGGTAGTTACAACTCGAAATAATGTTTATCTGAACTATAAATGTCTCAGGTCTAAATGTTAGATTGTTTCTAATAGAGGGTCCGCAGACTGAACTCATTTTTGAACAGCGGTCTATATAGAAAATGTTTTCCTCGACAGGAAAAACACTTCAGCCAGGACCCTCTTAGTGTCCTCAGCGGCCACTGTTCTTTATTAAAAGACTAGACTAGAGGTTCTTTGGATCTTTGGCTCATCACTACTGTCAGGCTGCTGACTGACCACCAACACGAACCGACCGTTCCGTTAAATTCCCGCGTCCTTTCGCACAACTTTGACTGCCGCGAGCTCGGAGAGCAACAGCTCCGCGTGGGCGCTTTAGTTCCCGCGCTGTTGATGTGGCTCTGCGAGCTCAGAGTCTCTCTCATGTCCGTCTCGCTGCCCGGCGGCTTGTTCAGCGCCCCAGATGTGAGCAGCGTGTTTCACCTCACCCGCTAGTATTAAATCACTTTGTCTTCTGGCGCATTGGTCTCCATGGGAACAGCAGCACCTGTTCGCGCTACAGTCGATCTAATCACGAATAACGATCATTTTGTACCTTTAACAGGACCTTGTTTAAGGCTGACCAGAGCGCAATAACTGCCCATCAGTGTCTGCAGTACATTACAGTCCTACCTGGCGTCCAAACACTCCTTCATAGTCGGAGCTCGTGCGCTCTCTTTCTGTGTCTTTTACTCCATCTCTCTCTCTCTCTCTCTCTCTCTCTCTCTCTCTCTCTCTCTCTCTCTCTCTCTCTCTCTCTCTCTCTCTGCCTGTCTGCCCAGTCAGTCCTGCTGTTTCCGTCAAGTTCACGTACTTAATCCTCACCTTAGCATGAAGATGGCATCTGCGCTCGACATCAAGTGGCCTGTCTCCTCCCCGCCGGTCACTCTGCGGCGGTCAGTTCTCCCCGGGCAGGAGCAGAAACAGCCACTGTGACCACAGTGCAGCCCACTGGCAGGATCAGAGGGGGGACCAACCCGTGACTGCTGGGTGATGGGAACTCAGCTACGTAACACTGACGGCAGCCCTCACTGATCAGACACTGAACCTGTCCTACACTGGAAACTCGGGTTAGTGTTAAGTATTTAAAGGTGGTATTAATTCTGATTATAATGTAAGTACTGAAGTAATTTAGTTGTTTGCGGTGTTTAGCTGAAATGTGCGGTGCATTGATCATGTTATTGATATGACGTCATTTTGTAGCGGCCACCACGCTGTTATGCCCATATTTGCCACTCCGGGTCTAAACTGGATGTAAATGTAAATGTAAATGTTCTGTGTACATTTTTCTCCTGTGTGTCTCTGTGTTACAGAGTCAGCGTATATGAATATAGCAATATGCATGTAGGCTCAGTGAATTGACGTCATTAGACTCGCACTGTGCAAACAGTTACGTTGAGCCATATTGTTATGGTGCTCATAACGTTGTGACCACTTTAAAATGTAATTCCTCAGAGTTGTGACAACGCTATCTGACAACAACGTAGTGGTAAGGTTGTCAGTACATTGTCAGAACCTCCTTCATACGGTCCATTATATCTGCCTAGAACTGGATTTATTTGGAAGTTACCAACAAGAGTTGTAATACCGTAGGCCAGGTCTATTTAATTAGAATTCATTAAGGTCCAGTTAAGAGGAAATTTCCTCAGGCCAAGGTCCGGACCCTCGTAATTTCTAACTTGCATTTTGATTCAGTGCCATAGCCTGTATAGTGGAGTGGTCTAATATCAGCATTTTGTCATTAGCAACTTAAAGGCCGACACATTACAAATACAATTAGTCCTTTTAGTACTTTATTAGCTAATTGGACTAATTAGTCCAATTAGTCCTTTATATATTTCAGTTATAACTATATGTGTATTTTCTAGCTTATTTTTACTCTAATATTGTCTATTTATTGTATGTTTGCACTGTTTTACATACATAATGCTGCCCTGCTGTAGGGTTGTATCTGAGCCTCACCCCAAGCATTTCAATGCATGTTATGTCCTGACATGATGTGCAAATGACAAATAAACTTGAAACTTGAAAACAATTCAGTATATTTCAATAAAATGTTTTAAATGCTGAACTAAATTAAATATTTATAAAACTTAAAAATAATGTTTTTTTCTCACTTCAACTAAAAACAAGGGCTACATTAAGATGCTTTTGATTCATAAAGTGCTTATTTAGAGAAAAAGTAAATAAAAAGTCTTCTTGTTAATTCAATTTCACATCTTAACAGTTTAACTCTTGTATTCCTTTCTCACACGTTCTCTTGTTTAGTGAGAGAAGTGAGCTTCTGGTTGTCCAGCCAAGACTTTTTTTTTCGCCATCGACTTTTTTTTTCGCACGCCGTCTGAATGAACCTTCCTCTCCTACTCGCTTTATTCTCAGACTGCTGCTTCTCTCTTCGTACCTCGCCTGTGCACGCGCCACACTCCCGAATCTGCTCAGATCTGATTGGCTGAGGAGCACCTTTGTTGATCTTACAACGCACGCGATTGGTCTGTAAGTTTACTGTGCCGCAAAGCTTGTTTACCGTAAAGACACGTAAAGTGCCGCCGTTTAAAATAAACATTGTCAACATTAAATCTCTCAGTAGATTATTATTTCTCAGTAGATTATCGCTTTGGGTCCGCATTGGACAATGTCTGGGTCAGTTCTTGAGTGTTTAGTATCCACAAAACCTCGGACGCACTACGTCCTCCTTCTTATCAACGTCCTGCCACGCAAGATGTCACACCATCACAGCAAAAGCCCTATTCAAACATTTTAGATACTGTTTGTGTCACTGACCTGCTTTTTTGTCTAAATCTGCACTCAGACAGTGTCAAGCTGTAGCTTGGACAAGACAAACCCGGAGGAATTTAATACATTTTTACCTCAGAAGAAACGTAATTAGCGTTAACCTCTTCAGCAGCAGTTCACTATCAATAGCTACATTCATACAACTGACTTACCACTTTCCGCCGTTTTTCTTCCTTGGCTTCGAACACGTCCATGACTCCAGGTGACTCATGAGACAACACAAGCTGCGTGTGAAGCACAAGACAGTTTGTACTAGATTAGAGGCAGTACACACTGCTGGACCAGTAAAGTAGTTGGCTATTGTCTATGTGTTTGTATATCTGTGTTCATATGTCTATGTATGTATATCTGTGAATGTATATCTATGTGTGTATTTCTGTGTATGTATATTTATTTATGTATATCTTTGTGTATATCTCTGTATTTCTGGGTGTACATCTGTGTGTATATCTCTATGTGTATATCTATGTATGTTAATCTGTGTATGTATTTCTGTGTATGTATATCTATGTGTGTATTTCTGTGTATGTATATGTATATATGTATTTCTGTGTATGTATATCTATGTGTGTATTTCTGTGTATGTATATGTATATATGTATATCTGTGTATGTATATCTATGTGTGTATTTCTGTGTATGTATATGTATATATGTATATCTGTGTATGTATATCTATGTGTGTATTTCTGTGTATGTATATATATTTATGTATATCTTTGTGTATATCTCTGTATTTCTGGGTGTATATCTATGTGTGTATATCTGTGTGTATATCTATATATGCATATTTATGGACAGGACGAGGTAAAAAAAACCTTTTTTTTTAAGCGTCATCGGGCGAAGACAGTTCGCCAGTCCGTCGCATGGCCAACACTCACACCTACGAGCAATTTAGAGTGACCAATCAACCTAACATCCGTGTCTTTAGACATGTGGGAGGAAACCCACTCAAGCACGGGGAGAACATGCAAACTCCACACAGAACGACCCGGACCGGGAATCAAACCCGGATCGTCTTGCTGTGACAGTGCGACAGTGCTAACCACTACACCCCCGACAATGAACTAGCTAATTTTAATTTTCTTTCTCACTCTAAAGTTTCTTGTGACAGATGTTAGCACAAAGTTCCACAAACTGTTTCACAATCTAGAGCAGAGGTCACTCTTGGACGGATCGAGGTCCAGACCCAGACGTTGTCCAATGCAGCCCCAAACCGAAACTGTTGAGAATGATTTAATTTTGACAGTGTTTACGGGTGTCTTTACGGTATACAAGCTTTGCGCTCCTCAGCCAATCAGATCTGTGCAGATTCGGGAGTGCGGCATGCGCACAGGCGAGGTAGGAAGCGAGAAGCAGCAGTCGGAGAATAAAGCGAGTCGGAGAGAAAGGCTATTTCATTCTACAATGAACATTATTAAGAACAAATATCGTTCCAGGCTCAACAACGAGCACCTTCATATGTGTATGAGAATGGCTCTGACACCATTTCAGCCCAGATATAAAGACAACCAATAATTCACTTCTCTCATTAAAAGGAATACAAGAGGAAAATGAACTGTTAAGCTGTGAAATTGAGTTAACAAGAAGACTGCATGTTTTATTTACATTTTCTATAAGACTCTGATTATGCACTTTATTCCAGAATTAAATATTGTTGAAATATACTAAACGGTATTTGTAATTTGTTTGTCTTTCAGTTGCTGATGACGTAAAGTGCTGAAACTAGGCTACTTCAGTGTACAGGATGTGGCACTGGCTCAGAACACAAATTGGAAATTATGATGGTCCGGATCTTGGCCTATCTGGAATTACTGAATTCTGTTGAAATACCCCAGATCTAGAGTTAGGTCCTCAGGACACACTCACAGTGCACAAACACCCTTCAGTTGTGTGGAAAGGCTCATGTGTGATGTGATAGAGGGTCACAGTATAAACACTGCAATTCCGGTACTGTAATCCAACACTACTTGGTGGTATTCAAAATATTTCTTGATTTTATACAGATATGAATACAATAAGGAATATATAATGCATTACATATACTATTAAAATAAAATGTATATTATTATGTTATGATCAATAAAGAGATCCATAAACGATCCGGATAGAGTTCCTCTGAAAATACACCCAACGTGAGATCTCTCACACGTCTAGATTTCAGAGAGATCAGTTAAACAGCGCCGTCCACCGGCTATATATCGCTACTGCGACTGCTTATAATATAAACCTGAACATTTCATTATGATTAGAGACACATTTCTTTGTTCAACAGTAATGCTAAAATATTTGCGCTTATTTTTGCTAATAGAACCAAACTGGGACTATTTTACAGATTAATCTCACTCAGTCATCAGGAATTACAGGCACAATTGTAACAACATTGATCTTATACTTGATCTTATTGATTATAGTCATCATATTAATGATAAAAATCTGATTCTAACAATGTTTAACATAAATTTATTTTTAAAACTTTAGAATAGTTTAGAAGCGTAATATTTTTTTCTAGTGCTCCTCTGTAAATATGTACTCTCAAAAGTATAAATAATAGTGAAATAGAAAATATAAAAGGGATTGTTACATGTTTTGATATGAAACTTTGTAAAGATTCATCCTTATATGGATCTATGAACTTTAATTTTATAGTTTATCACACTTAAAAGAAATTTAATTGAAAAGATATTGGTCTATGTATGGTCATGCTTTGTTTTCTAAATCTGAAAGGCTTTTAAGAGCAGCGTCTATGTCTCTTACAGGTTTATTTATACCAAAGAATTTGTACACATTAATAATAAATTCTGTTAGGAAAAACAAATATTATATCTATTATTTTTGAGAGGGGATCAGAATGTACTAAATTACTTCACTTCATATTTTATTGTTACTTCTGGTTAAAAAAAAAAAAACATTAAAACTCTTTACTGTGGCATATTTTCCCCAACTATTTTTCTGATCAATGTGTAGGTATGACCTATTCAATTGTAATTTTTATATTAACAAACTATTACGCCATTTAGGTTTTACTAACATATACTACAAACATGTTATATATATACAGCCTTTCACCAAACAGTGTTTACATCATTTAGAATAACATGTACCCTTTTTAAGCACTGGTGGATGGATCGCACAGACATTACTATTGAAAATTGTGGAAATAAAATGGTTCAAATCTTGTTTAATTGTTCATGTATTTCTCATTCAATTTTTTTGTGGCTCTCATGGTTTCATCATCTAATGTGAGAGAACACTGAGAGTGTGTTACAATTAAAAGAAAAAAAAGAATTTTTAAGGTTATATAAAGAAACCTGCTAAGCTTACTTTAGAAAGATTCAGACTGGTATAGAATATAACTGCTTATTCTGTAATGTAGAAAGCAAAACTACTGAACAACTTTTTGGAATATGTAATTGTTTAGTTGTTTTGGCCCGACATGTTTTGATTTCTGAATGCTCAGCTTACACAGATATTATATCCCTAAAACATGTAATTGTTATAAGGGGTGTTTCAGTCTGCATTATATGTTACTTCTGTAATCTTCCATCAAAATCTCCATCTGCCTCTAAAACATTTCCTGATTTTTGATTATATCATTATTATCAGAATACATCATTGTACAGCCCCTCAAACACCACCACATCATTGATATAAAGTGCAGAACCAGACCCTCCCTGACACCATGATCCACTCAGAAATAGTTTATAATAATAAAGAAAAACACATGATGCTTTCTTATTAATCAACATTAATGGTTTGTGCTTCATTTTAATCCAATTATATTTTACATCAGATATTCAATCAGAAATAAAATAGTATTTATACCAGTAAATATGAACAAAAAGAAAGAATGAACAAATAAAAGAAAGAAAGACAGTAAGAAAAAAAGAAAATTGACATGTAAAATGTTACGTTTTAAAGTGTAAGTATAAATTTTTCATATGTGGACACTGAAATTTTAGGTGTTTTCATACTAGTCAAAACTGAATTTTTACATGTGCAAAGGAGAATTTACTAACTACGCTTATAGCACTAGAAATACACTAATATAATATTATCCGCAATAATAATACTGTACGTGTGGAAACTGAATTTCTGATTAAAACCTGTGAAGTAAAATCTAAATCCATAACTGGGTCTAGTTGTGGAGAGCAGTCGTTGCGGCGCCGCGCCGCTAGGGGTCAGTAGCGCTGAGATGGTTCTGTGACCTCTACGCAGAATCCGGTGTTTCCGCTTCTGACGGCCGTCACGCTTCTGTCTTTGCAGCGGCGACTCGATCCTCGGCAGGCAAGTAGAAGAGAAAACCAGTTATTTACCCTCAATCACACATTCAGATCATTACAGCGCATCACTACTGGCCTGTACTCCTCGGAGTCTCGGACATGTCTGTGTCCAGTGTAGACCGTGACCTTGTTAGAAGCCGCTGTGGAGAGTCCTTCGCTTGTACTCAGTTAGAACCGTGACTGAACTGCTGCAGCTCGTTTACAGAGTATGTACTCGAGTATCCACACACTACGAGTTTAACCGCTTCAGCGTCTCTAACCTCCATAGACAAGCACTGACCGCAGGACGGGACGCTCAGGAACAGTCACGCTGGAAAAGCTCAACTGCTTTCTTTCTGAAGTTCGCTTCTACTCGAGTTCCCCGGTCCACCTTAAATGGTGCCGAAGTTACTCTCTGGGGCCTGAGGCTGAAGATAGCTTCTCATTTGAGTTCCCCAGTCCACCTTAAATGATGCAGTAGTTACATTTATGCGCCTCAGACTCGCTATCGGTTTGCTGGAAACGCGCAGCTGCTTGCTTTCGGAAGTTAGCTGCTTATTCGAATTCGCTGTTCCACCTAAAATCATTATTCTGGCGCCTGTTACTGCTGTACGATTTAAGGTGGAACGGTGAATTCTTATAAGAATTATATTCAGTCACGTCTGTCTTCCCACGTCTGCCCAAGGTCACTGTGTATAAAGTGGTGTATGTGATCCAGGACTGACCTTCCAACATCAGTACCTCACTAATACTCTTGTGGCTACATGCAATCAAATCCTTACAGCCTTCCTAAAGGAGTAGGAACTGTTCCTGCAGCAAAGAGAGAGGGTGGGGGGCTAGGGCTGGGCAATTAATTGGATTTTATTTTCATTCAAGATTTTGGCTTTCAGCGATTATGAAAACAAGATATTTAAGATGCTGCTTGTTTTCTCTTGTGTTATAAATCCAGTGTCCGTGCAAATCAGTGTTTAGTTTCCTTGGGCTTAATTACTGGTGTTAATTATAGTTTTCAAAAATCTGGAATGTGCATGCACTGCAACATATTTGATTTATTTTTAATAAATTATTCTATATATGTTTAGAAGTTTTCACAGGGCTGTTGAGGTTCACTACAACGTTTAGATTTTTTACTTTTAGGTACTCCCTTGAATATATCGCTGCTGTCCAATGAAAGCCACTTATCTATTTTTATTTATTTTATTTATTTTAAGTTTTCCCCATCATTTACATTGTGTGAAAATTTCATGACCAATAGAAATGGCTTGGAAAAAATCTGCTTCTCTGGTTCTGGTTACATTAAAAGTAAATTATGGTTTTGGTCTCTCCTAGACAGCATTGGACAGCAACGATATACTATATATTTGTTTATTTTTGTTTGTCAGTTTAGTATGTTTAAATTTAAAGTCCATTGTTAAAAGACTAGTTTTTCAAATAAATGCAAAATTTTTCCAAGTCTGCGAGTAATGTTAAATAATTTCTTGATCTCAGTTTTGACTACAGTAATCCTGATTATGATATTTCAATAATCAAGTAGCCCTAAGAGAAACTCCTCGTTTGGATTTTGGATATATACATTGTTTTACTATATTCAAAAATGTCCCAAATAAGTAAGTCACTGTATATATGGGCTGCAGTATGTTTTTTCCCCCGAAATATTACATAACATTAGATATGTAGTAGATATGTGTCTCTGCTTGTTAAACAGTCACAGTTACACATCACACCTCCCGCTATGATTGACTATGATCACTGAATGGCGATTGCATGCTTTAACAGGAATAGAGAGATGGCAGGGCGACGATCTGCCATAAAGGCCATTGACTGGCTGGCCTTTGCAGAGAGGGTGCCCCCCAACCAGAGGGCTTTATTCAACAACCTAAAGACCCGAAGTGATGCCATCTCTGCAAAGTGAGTGCCGTCATGGGGTGATGGATTAATATACCTGTGTAATTTGGTGTTTCATTACGATCTCCATTAAACTGCTGTTCTCTGCAGACTTGCCTCACTGTCTGAGAAGCCAGCACCCATTGACTGGAGTCACTACAGACAGACAGTGGCCAAAGCAGGCATGGTGGATGAGTTTGAGAAGAAGGTGAGTTCTACTGGCCTCTTTGACACCACTGGAACATCTGTGCTCTCAAAGTGCCCTGGCACATAAGGCTGACTGTACTGGATACTGACTGTACTTTTAAACAAGCTGTATTTGAATACTGTATTCCCGAGAGGAAGATATATAACATTGTTATAAATAAACACGGACACAGAGAAGCTCTGAAGCTGCCCGAATAACACACCAGTGTAAAATAAAGCGAGGGATGCTTAGTCATAAAAGACTACTGCAGCTACTGCTGTACAGTGTCATAGAAAAGGGCTGGGGCGGCACATCAATGTAATCGCAAAGATGGCTGCGCCTACTGCAGCAGCAAACAATCACTCTCGTGTATCTAAAGTTGTGGGAGTGTTTCACACAGAAACACAACAGTGTGGTGCTCTGTCAGCTCTGCACAGTGGAGATGATCACAACAGTACAACTGCTATACACGAGCACGTGAAGCACGAACATCCCGTAGCGCTTTATCAACACAGCAGCAGGACAGCACCTGTTTACTAGTTTATCTTATTTTTTTTCAGTAGTGTCACTTGAAAAGTCACATTGCTAACTGTTTCTTAATCGTCCAGTGTAGAACCTAAGACTGTTCTCGATACCGCAGGAGCTTTAAAACACACGTAGCTGCCGACTCTCTGCCAAAATATATAGTCCACAAACTTTCCGATTTCTTGTCCGTGTCCAGTCAGAGAGTAGACATGCGCACACACACAATCATCCATTGGTTACAAATCCATGACAAAATAATAAAAAAATTAATTCTTAACACACTCACTTTAGAGTAATCTTAAATTAGTCAGTAGATTAATTGACTAATCTGAAAAAGAATCATTCAATTAATCGTTAGGTGCAGCCCTACTGTGCAGATACATTTTACATTTAATAAGGTATATACAATGCAAACTGTATTTGGGAGTTTTTCCCCTTTGTGTTACCCCTTTAAGTTATGTATCTGTACCTAATATAACCAAATATGTTTAAACAAAACAATAAAATAAAACAGGGTGTGTGGGGACAACAGAAGTTGCAGTGCCGTTGCAGTGGAATATGGAACAGCTATGTTCCCTAAGGTGATTGAAGATGTACCCTTAAGTGTTTGTATTAACATATAACATCACAGGTTTGTTAAAAACTGAAAATGTTCATTAAGTACCGATAAACAAACTGAAATCACCAAGTTTTATACTGAAGACTGCAAATAAAACTCACTCAGCACTGTTTACACCCCGGTAAGCCAAGTAAGTCAATCAAAATATCCTAGTTGTTATTTTAACGCTAGTCCAGTTTTCTGACAAGCACATTTAAACACATTAAAACAGCCTACCTGCAGTAATAATGAGGCCAAAATTAGCTTCCTATTTCCTGTTGGAGCCTTAACAATCTGGTGCCTGAGGCTTTAAAATAACTGCTGCACCATCTTAATTTTGATTATCATTAAAACCATGGTTGTTGAAAAACTCTGGTAAATAGGCTCATCATTACACTCTCCCAGGCGGAGCAGAAGAATGTTACGTGGGTTTGTTTTGTATCAGGAGGAAACATGGCAGAAGGCAGTGATGGTGCTCCAAATTTTCAGCCATCTATGAGAAATGAAGTGTTATCGTACTTTGGTTTTTCATAAGCGTGCAAAAGAATGCAAAACAATTTCAGATGTAACAGGAAAATTCGAACAAGAAGCTGACTTTTAACATGTTAAACCTGGTGGGCTTTTTGAATAAGCTGATTTTAGCTATCAAAATACTGCTTTATGAAGACCACTACCCATAAAAATACAGTGTGGTTCAATGTTTCACAACGGTAGCACAATTCGTCAGAACATATTCACTGTAAAGTTTTGGGTTTAAAGTTTTGGGTTTTGGTCACGAAGAGGACTTTCTTTTTGCATGTTGCATCTTCAATCTAGTTTCTTTAGCATCAAAACCAAAGTACGATCACACTTCATTTTTCTGAAAATTTGGAGCACCATCACTGCCTTCTGCCATATTTCCCCCGATACAAAACAAACCCACGTAGCATTCTTCTGCTCCGCCTGGGAGAGTGTAATGATGGACAGTAGCCTATTTACCAGAGTTTTTCAACGACAATGGTTTTAATGATAATCAAAATTAAACTGTATTACTAACCGGCACAAGTTTTACTGTGAAACTGGTAACCGGTTCCAGACTAGAGTGTAGAGAGTCATTTCTCTTCATGCTGGCGGTGAGCTATAGTTACAGCATGTTTGAGTGCAGATTTTCCCAGAAGGCAAGATGTGATGGTCAGCTGGCTTCAGTTTATGTGCCTTCTTCCTTATTAGCTTGGTGTGTCTTGGCCATGTGGCTGATTAGCATGTTGACATCTCTGTTCTTTCTGCCTCAAATCTTTCAAACCACAGTTTGCTGCGTTGACTGTTCCTGAGCCTGTGGACACCCAGACAGCTAAGATCCAAACACAGGAGCAGGAATCTGTAAGTGATGTGTCATCTGACTTGTTCAGATGGTTTTTTTTTATTGTTTTTGTTTATAAAAAGGCACCACTGTCTTAACTAAAGAACCCTTGAAGAAAAATATTTTTTTCACAATACTCGATTGCTCAATTTTTTTTGGGATGTGATAAGTTGGAACAGAGAGTGTAGTATTTGATATAATATCCAAATACTATTATTCTTTTTATACATTGCATAGCTATACATCATATTAAACTTTTAAATGAAGCATGCAGGAAACGTGGTTTGAAGTACTAACAATTTTTATAGCGATCACACTGTGATACTGATAAATATTATCATATGAAATAGAAAATGTCTTTAAAACCTGATTTAAAGGGAGCTTTGTGTAGTATTGCGAATATTAACCAGCAATAAAGTATCTATCGATCGTTCCATGTCTATCTGTCTGCCAAAAATGTGTATATATTAATTAATCAATTTGAATTGCTCTTAAAAATTAACAAAGCCTCCAGCAATATATACATTCAATGTTTAGATATACCCCATTAAAAAAAGGTTGGTATGTGACACCATTTATGATTTATTGATAATTGGGTACTCATGATGGGGATGGGAGGCCTCACAAAATTCTAACCCCTTTGAAGTCAACATAAAGTGAGCTTTAATTTGTATCCTTTTTACCACTAATGAAGAATTACAGCTAATGTTGTGTGTGTTTATGCTGCCATGTTTTATCCTAACAGTTGTTTTTCTTTTCCATGTTGATCTTGTTGTGCTGCAGAAAAAGAATGCTGATGCCTACGTTCAGGCTTCCAAAGCTCGCATTGCTCAGTACGAGAAGGAGGTAAGTTGCATATTTTATGTTGTGTGTAATCGTACTGTGAGTTGTTTGGTTTGTATTGACCGCTCTTTTTGCTTCTGGTTATAGAAATATGCCTCAGTGCCGTTCACTACACTACATCAAATCACTACAGCTGAGAGGTCAACCTGTACAACCTGCCCACAAACATGTTCTTTTATAGCTACTATTGCAAGGTTGGACATGCTGTACTGAACAAAAAAAGAAGTCCTTTATGCGGACTCTACACAAAGTTTTTCTCGATATGTGCATTCAGAGAGAATGTCTATAAAATATACTTATTAGAAATGTTCTTGTTTTGGTGTGCTGTCCTCCTGCGCTACAATTACTGTAATTATATTTATTATAAAAGTCTTGGCCTCTGTTTCTCTCTGGTTGTCTTTCTCTGACATTTAACTTTATGCCTTAAAACATTATATTAAATATGTTCAGTGGTGGGGATGAATGTTTAGCTGTTGAGGAGTAGGCCATGTATACCTATGATGGGCAACTCTAGCATATGGAAATTCTTTATAGCCTGCCAATCAGATGTTTATTCCTAAAAATGTATATCGTCTAGGTTAGCGTAGAGGGTGATTCTTGTCCTGATCTCCATTTAGCCTTAATCATACTCCGTGCCCATCTGCACCTGCCTGCTCTGTTCATGTTTGGGTTTGTATGTACTGGATTAGAGCCAATACGTACTGCTCGAGCAGCAGACTAGTAGGTCATTTCAGTAGGCGAGTTTTAGTAGCCACACAAGCTCGGACGTACTATGTCCGCCATATTGCCAGCGTCCTGTGACGCAAGACGTCAGACCACCACCGTAAAAGTCCTGCTATTCAATTAAAAACTCAGATTACTGACAGATTTAGATGCTGTTTGTGACACTGATCTGCGTTTTTGTCTGAATATGTACTCAGACGGTGTCGAGCTGTAGCTCAGAGAAGATGAAACGGGAGGAATGTAATCATTGTTTATCTCAGCAGTAGCTCTAGCTTTTGTAGCGGCAGTTCACTAGCCGTAGCTGCGTACACACAGCCGACGTTCTACTTTTCACCGTTTTTTTCCTCCGCTTTGAATTCATCCGCGGCTCCAGGTGAATCATGGGATAGCGCAGTGTGCTGTGTTCGCCTACATAAAAATGGCTGCCAATTCAGTAGGTCATCCGGGTACCGTTCGCCTACTACTCGATGCCTACTAGGTATTCGGACATACTAGTCGCGCTTGCTTAGTGAGTAGTAGGCAAGTAGGCGATTTCAGACGCACCTTGGTGAACCTGCCTGGTGGAGAACCTCACAGTGTGACCTATTACACACGTATATAATCAACATATACGTTTTTATATAATAACAAACTCTTAATATATCTGCGTTCATAAAATTAAGTTATGCTGTAGAACTTCTGAATGTGATTAATAGAATGTTTGTAAGTTTCCTATAGAACTTCACCAACCTTGACTGTGTTAATATGAAAGAATGCATTTGTGAGTGGCACACAGAAAGATGTATACCGACAAATAACAAATACAAATACAAAACAAATGTACAGTTCATAAACACAGCGCTAGTAAACTGGGAGACGGTGCTGATCTATTGACAGTATCTTGCTGGAGCGTTGCTGAAGCCTGTAGTACAAAGAATATCCAGCTGTAATTAAGCATTAGCACAGCAGTTTAGTTAAAGACCGGGCTAAGAAACCTTTTGGAAACAGGCCTTTAAAATTTAAGATCATAGAAATAACTTCTGTCCTTCTTTTTTTTGGCAGCTTGAGAAGTTTAAGACCATGATTCCCTTTGACCAGATGACCATTGAAGACCTTAATAATGCTTTCCCAGAGACAAAGCTGGACAAGGAGAAGCATCCCTATTGGCCACACAAGCCAATTGCTGACCTGTAATTTATTAGCAAAGTCAGATTGTTTCTAAGTTAATAAATCATTGAGTTCAGGTTAAACTGTATAGTCCAGTCTGTATAATGCTTCCAAAGTAGAACAGATTTTGTGAAGCGGCTCAACACTGTTGTATGTATGACTAAAAAATTAAATAAATGTTATAAGTTTTGATTCTGTTTCATTTGGAAGAAGCCTGAGAAGTGACAGTTGTCAGCTGCACAGAATGTACAACTTTCTCTCTCACTGTCACATCTCAACCAACACAGATGGTCTATTTGAGAACATCGTTATTGATTCAGATTACATTCGTTGCAGTCAGAGTTATGCAGCTCACGTTTAAGAGGAAGGTGCTGTAATGGATTTGTAGAATTACTTTTTTAATGCCAGTGAAAAATCCACACAAATGTCAGACATATATAATGTTTCGGTAAATGAAAATGGGCTAACAGTGGCTAGAAAAATAAGGAATAGGAAAATCTTTGAAGGATCAGGTCTTGTGTAAAGAGTGAGGAATGAAGACAAGCTGGAGATGGAGAAACTGGGAAAGGAGGTTGTGTCTGGGGAGGAGAAAGATGAGATGATGGTGATGCCAGAACGTTCTGGAAGCACTAAAAGCCTGGTTAATTAGAAAGAATGAAGTGGAGGATATTGAATTACCAGCTCCACTTCACAACACATTCAGTCAGTTCTTGTGTGGCAGGTATTGAAGTTGGTGTGGAATCTTAAGAGACAGCTGTTAAGAAAGATCTCATGAAGGAATGTACCAGACCGATGAACCTAGAGCAGGGAGCCATCAGGGTCTAGTCTAACTACACTGAGATGATTAATAGAACTGGGGACTGAGAATGATGATGATGAGGAGGAGCAGGGGATGCAAGATGTGTTGGAAATTCGTCCGTAATGTCTTTTGTGTTTGTTATCCTTTTGCCATTTTTGGGACAACAACTTTCCATACGCCACATACTAGGGTCGTCCATCTAGTAGTTCCATAATGAGTGTTTAAGGTGGACCATGTTGAAGACAGCCCAGATCTTTTAGGATCCTTTGTAAATGTCAGTCAACAGAAAACAAGATTTTAAACTGTCAAGTCATTTTTATTAAAAAAAGGAATTAATGTTTAATGTTATTTAATTTTAACAACAAAAAAGCTTTATGATGAAGCCTATTGCTGCTAGTTATCCTCATAATAGTATTAGCTCTGGGGTAAGCTCAGTGCCTAAATGAGATTTTATGTCAACTCTACTCTTAATACAGAAAATATAAGCTCATAACAGAAAGAAGTGACATGTTCTTTACAGTATTACTGTATGTAATGATGGATGGGTTCAAGCTTATTTCTGACATATAAAACTAAGCTGCTATGTAGCTCCCTACAAATCGCTTTCTTACAGAACTACTGACAAATACCAAGACATATTAAATAAGCCATCCAAGAAGAATTATATATTAAAACACATTCTGAGAGGAGTTTTTTAACCACTGTGTGAAAAGTCTTATCCCACAGATTCTCATTTATTGTAAGCCTAGTACAACATCGTTAAGACGCTGTGCAAAATGTAAATAAAGACAGAATGTAATCATGTGTAAATCATTCAAACCTTATATTTTAGTGGAATTGGTGCAGAGAAAACACAAGAAATGTTGAAACATTCAGGAACTGAGGAGACCAGCTGCTGTAGTTTTGAAAATAAAATGTTTTTATTCTTAGATGTTATGATATTTCAGCTGCTCAGCAGTTCAGGTCTCCTTTGTTGTGTTTTTTAATTTCCTAATGTGTCAGATATTTACAGTGGGTGACTAGTCTGGACTGCAGACTGCAGATTTTAATAAAAAATGTCTCTCGTCTCCAGATTCTCTGAATCTTTTAACCATATTATGTGCTTTTATCAGTAAACTTATTTGGAGCATGTTACTGGCATGTTACTATGCTGTCTTTGTACTGATTAAATATAGGGTTTAAATGATTTGCACATAATTTAATTAATTATTTATCACTCACACATTTAATTTTTTGGGGAGTGAAGTGACCAATTTATAGAATTCACCCTAACCTTAAAAATAAATAAATAAATAAATAAATAAAATGTATGTCAGAAGGTTTTGTACTAGCTGTATTTCTCCAGCTTTGATAATTTATTTTGTAACAATTACTTCTGATCTTATCCAGTAGATGGTGCTGTAAATCAGTTTATTTATATTTCTCAGTCTGATGCCACACACTAGGTTTGTCAGTTGCATTTCTGTAGTAACCCAAAGCTATTTTCAGTGTAACTGTATGAAACGTGAGGCGCACATGTACACATGCACGTGTACATGTGCACGATAATCTACGGGT
Organism: Megaleporinus macrocephalus; assembly: GCA_021613375.1. Lineage (NCBI taxonomy): Eukaryota > Metazoa > Chordata > Actinopteri > Characiformes > Anostomidae > Megaleporinus > Megaleporinus macrocephalus. The sequence continues at coordinate 20,410,858 of CM038719.1, forward strand.
TTACTGTGTGTTTAGGCTGCCAGTTTCTATTTGAATTTTAGTGAAAATGACAACACAGCAGTCCTTCCCCAGCCAACATGTAGAAATGGACCCCATAGTAGGTAACAATGCACTACCAATTCAAAAATTTAATGGTCTGGAAATCAAACAGGTTTGTATTCATTAATGCTGAATAGTTAGTGTAACTAACAATTATATAAATGAATAAAATCATAAGGTAGTTATCCTCACCACGGATTATCAGTGATGCCACTTATAATTAGTGTACAAAAACACTATTAAGCTTTGTGACCTAGGCGCATATTATTTTACTGGAAAACCTTTGGTCATTTATTCTCTTTATTTGTTCTCATGTTAAAACAGTAATTTCATTTAAAACCATTTAATTAACCTTAAGTGCTACAGAATGTGTTCAATATGCTGCCGCCATGTGTGAGTGTTAATCTTTTACTCCCATTCCTGAGAGTAAATATGTGCTTTGACATGAGCCCAAAGATAGAAATCCAAAGGGGTTAAATCAGGAGAATGTGGTGGCTACATGACTGGACCCCTACAACCAATCAACTTTTGGGAAAACTGCACATGCAAACGCGTAATGAGGTGGGACACCATCTTGTTGGAAGAAGTACATCCTCTGACAACAACAAAGGAAACCCCTCCTCATCAAACAAGCTTGCATAATCATCTGCACCTAATGTTCCCTCAATAAAGAAGGGTCCCACAGTTCAGCTCCCCCCATACACCACACCATACCACGACTTTAGCTGAGGCAACCTCAGCAGTCATGAAGAAATTTGCTTCATCACTAAACAAAACAAATTTTATTTGATAAGGGAAAATAAGGCTTTATCTGAAGGTGCTGTATCACCTATTCTGCAAATTCTGTTCAACGGTCTGGGTCGTCCTCAGTCAGGTGATATTTTAAGGATGCCATATACTGGTAGATGAAATTCACTGAATGAAGGCACAACTAACCCCACATTCTAAAGCCAGATGACGGGTGCTACAGTGTGGGCTCCTGCTTAATGAGGCCAGGACGGCGGTCGCTGTTGTTACATCTGTCACAGTGTTTGAGCGTCCAGTTTTTTGGTTTATTGGAGGCAGAACCTGTTTCTTGGAATTCTATATTTTGCCAGTTGCACTGTGAGTAGTGTAAGGCCTGTCCGGGTGATATTGTTGAAACCATGTGCTTCATTTATAGAAAAGGAGGATGATCTCTACACATTCTGCTTGGGATACCGCCATCTTTCATAGGCAAGGCAGGGCAAGGCAAGTTTATTTGTATAGCACCTTTCATACACAGTGGCAACTCAAAGTGCTTTGCATAAATAAAGAAATAAGAATCAAAGTATTAAAATAAATCAGTTAAAAGAAATAAATACGCTGAGGCTGTTTTTTCTTGAGTGTAAAGCACTCAGATGGTTATAGCAAGCTAGAAGTAGGAAATAAGAATAAGGTTTAAAAGTGCTGTTGGACTGTGTGCTGAGAAAATATTTACAAGAAAGGAAATGAACCTAAAAAATGAAGAAGGTTTAAAATTAATAACTAACAGTTCAGTGAGAGTAAGAGTTGTAAACTGAGCTGCTCAAACAGGAATGTTTTCAGTCTGGATTTGAAGGTGTCCAGTGTTGGGGCTCTTCTAATACTCTCACTCAACTGTTTACATTTAACAGCAGCATAGAAACCAATCGCTGCTTCCCCATGCTTAGTCTTTACCTTAGGAAGGATTAGCTGACTACTTCCTAACGATCTAAGACTTCTGCTCGGCTCATATCGCTGTACTAGATCACACAGATATGCTGGTCCTATTCACTATACCCTTTCCTATACATTGCACATACAGAAAAAACATGGTAACAAATTAAGCTATCCTGATTTGAACCACACCAAAGTTTTTCTTTACCAGTTTAATGGGTAACACACCTACCTTCCCACTTGTGTGTATGTGTGTGTGCCTTTTGTGAGCAAGTCTTCATAATATCAACACTGACCTATAGCTACTTAGTCCTCGTCTCATTTCTTATCACCTTTTCAGGCTCAGAATAAAACGTCTCCCTCCAGTTTTTACTCTTGTAGTCTGCATTTGTGCCTCATCCTGAGGTTAAGTGTGCATAACTCATCATGTTCATTTTTAGTAGAGGATGTTCAGCAGTTCAGCAGGTCAGCCTCAGCCTGCGGGAGGGAACAGCTGGTGTGTTTCCTGCTTGGATGAATATATTCAGCATCGCTCTCATAATGTGTGAACACGTGAGATGATATTACATGATATGCAGGCTCCATCTGGTATTCAGTATATGTCACATGCCAGATCGTACTGAGAGACGAGAGGCAGGGCTGGCCTGTGGCATGTCTGGTTGTCTGGTGCATCCGTTATAAGGGTGCCAAGTGACAAGACACAGACTGAGAAAAAAATGGGACCGAAAGAAGTTATGGTGCCACCAAAGATTGTTGTGTTCCCAGGTTACCTGCCATGAGGAACTGGAAAAAAGAAAACAACAACCGCAATATGCAGACTTATCGGTCAAGTAGGCTGTTGCTAAGTTAGTGTTGATTTGATTATGCAGTAAATTTGACAGCTCCCATCCAAAAAGATGTGGGCACATGGCTGCCAGAAGAACATGCCCAGTAGCATACCTATTATTACACTAGTTGGTAGTGCTGAAAGATATTCACTCTGGCAGAATTTTATATATCATCGCTGTCCAATGAAAAACAGTCATTATCTCCAAAATGATAACTTTACAGGAGAGGCCAAAAACCTTTTCACTTTCAATGTAAGTCAATGAAACCAGAATTTTTTCCAAGTTATTTTGAAGCATTTCTATTGGTCCATTCATCATGAAATTTCCCACAATGTAAACAGCAGCTGCTGCATTAACTTTATGTAGAAAAATAGAAATAAACAAAGATGGAGATACATGTTTTTCATTGGACACCGACGATATATATTTATAAATCCAGGCAGTGGAATATTAGTTAATATATTTTGTTTGCAAGTTTGCATCAATAAAGCTAATGAACAGAATTGCTGCCACTGTATGCTAAAATCATTTCTGATATGGTATTCATGAGTTTGCACAACACCTGCATGAGGCTTTCTTGTCAACTGACATGAACTTATGTAGATGTTTATAAAAGCTTGTTCCAACAAGCATCAGCTGTCATAACATGTCAAAATTGACCAACACTGCTTTATGACAACTGTTCCTCTGCGTGCCCTCTAGCCCCCTTTTCACACCGTTGTGGCCACCACTGTGCAGGTACTGTTTAGGTGGTGGTTCAATCTAAGCACTGGTGTGGTTAGTAGAACATGTTAGTGCTAGTAGTGCTGCTGGAGTTTTTAAACACTGTGTCCACTCACTGTCCACTCTATTAGACACGCCTACCTTATTGATCCACCTTGTAGATGTAATGGTAGAGATAATAGCTCTTCCGTTGCTATGTAAGTTGCATTGTCCATCCTCTAGTTCTTCATCAAAGGGGCATAAAAGGGGCACAAGAACAAGAAAGTGGGTGTGCTTGGTTTCCAACATGGCTTCTGCGTGTTCCTGGTTCCCTGCTGCATGGTTGCTCAGTGGTGGTTACTGTTTGTGATGGGACTAAACTGGTGGTAAAACCTTGTATACCTTCATGTATCCTGTGTACGTAATTTGTTCTCTCTGTGGGGAGAAAAGAGTTTTTCTTTATTTGTTTTCTCCTGGTTTGTTAGTTAGGTAGTTAATTAATGATTTGTATTTCATTTTCTTTGTTTTTGTAAGGCAGGTTAGTTTCTTTTTCTCTTGTAAGTTAGCTTTGTTTTGTTTGTTATTTTCTTTTTTCTTTCTTTACTGGTTATCTTTCTTTTGCCTTTTGTAGAACTACAAAGTGCTATATGGTAAGTGGAGCTGATAAAATTAACAACCAGTGTATTTACAAGGTTGGTGCCTTATACAGCGCTCAGTGAGTATAGATTCATCTGTATAATCCCTGTATGACACAATAGTTTACATTAATTAATTAAATAAATCCATGACTACTCTGTGCTAATAGAAAATCTGACATTGTCTTAATTGGACCAATTTGTTCTTCTAAAATCGTAAGTTTGTAGATGGTGGGTGTCATCCCAAACCCAATACGCTCGAGACAAGACTTGGAGATGATTGTCATTTTGTGAAATGTACTTCTCCAATCAGCCTGATGTTCAACTGCAATGCCTCCCCATGCAGTACCTTTAAACTTAAATAAGCTTTAGAAGAAGGAAGACTGTGTCTGATTTAACCCAGGAGACTAGCCTTTGCTGCAGGAAGTGGACTTCAGCTCTTACTGGCTCTATGGCAACTCATCAACTGAGCAGTGCACATAATAGCATCTCCACTGAAGTCCTGCATTTAAGTGCCTTTTTCCACGTTGTGGTAAATAGTCCCTCATGGTTAAAATAAACTTCCCTTTATTTTCCCTACAAACAGCAGGGAGATGAGAGCTATAGCTCTGTCATGTGTGGACAAGGTTGGTTTATAATGATGCTGATGCCTCTAGCTATGGCGTAGCTTCTCTAGATCTGGGTGTTTCTGCTGCTGGGCTCTAAGGAATGCTAATGTGATCCCCATCACAGTCGCAATCTTGCCTAATCATCACTGCAGCTCTGCATACCATTCAAAAGTGGCTTTTTCTTTCTTTTTCTCTCTTTAAATTAGTGAGAATATTCGTGTAGCGCCTTTTTAGATGCAAGGCACCTCATGAACCGTATGCATGTTTAGCAGCTTGTGTGCTTAGACAGGCTTTTGAAACATCTCCAGAAATGAAGACTGGCTTATACCCCCGTCCAATTAAGCTGTTAGTTGAAAATGCTGTATGCTCTTTTAATCAACCTTATAATCCTCTCTGCTATGTATGCTCATCCAATGAATTTTTCTGAAAGAAAGGATATTAATAGAGAGTTTATCCTATGCTGCAGTAACAGCCTCTTATCTTCTGAAAAGGCTTTACACTAGATGTTGAAATATTGCAGTAAGGATCTGATGGCATTCAGCAACATGAGCATTAATGAGGTAAGGTACTGATATTGGATATTTGTTCTGAATCACAATATCCACTCCAAGGAGCTCTATCATTTCAGAGAATGCAGTTCTACTGCTCCACAGACCAATGTTGTTGGACTTTGTGCTTCTTCAGCTGACGCTTGACTTAACATGCTGACCTAAGGCTGCTGCAGAGCATCCAATATATTAGTAATGTTGTCTATGGAGATTATGCAAGCAGAGTGTGTGTGTGGGTAAATAGCTGTGTTTGCAGTGGGTGCATCTTAAAGTAGTTGAACTGATTAATTTGAGAGAATATCTAGATACGTTTGGACACATTGTGGATATATAATAAAAGAGAAACTCCAAGTGGTTTGTGTTCAGAAACATATTTAGCCACGTGTCTTGAATCTTGGCTTTGCTCTTTGTTTCTTTTTGTTTTCACTGCTGCATAAACACCATCAGCACATATGCAAGAAACACATATTGCAGTCTATATCACTTCCTCGTAATTCATTTTTGTTTTCTGTAGGGGACATGAGTCTCCAAAAAATATTTCAAAAACTAAATAAGCTACCTTGCTAAAACCTGTCGTGCCATGACATCCTGGTCTTTCCAATGATGTATCATGTGTTGGGGTGAGTCATTCACAACAGAAGTTCTGCCTTTTTAAAAATGGCTGCCTCTCAGTAACCACATTTTATGGGAGTGAGAGAGATAAGCAGTCAAATAATACACATTTGTTACGTTTCTAAAGCCTATAATTGATATGTTTTAGGAATAGTGGACATTGGGACTTACTAAATCTGTTTTATATGAAATGAATTGTGTCACAGGTAACTGAGACAGAGACAATTTTGCAACATGTAAGCTCTGTAAACATGTAAATTCATTACTAATTTAATTTATTCCTAATTTATTAGAAAATGTTACATAATTGTAGATTTACAAATAGAACATTAAAATGAAATGGCCCATAATAGAAGTTGGGTACCACCTATGCAAACTGGGAAACTTTGACTCAAGGTTTGGAGTGATTAATACAGGTTTAGCTAGTGTGCCTAAAAACTGTTTAAACCCAGATTTTTTTATTTTAATCAAAGTAACTGTGAGCTTTGGAATGGGTTATTATTTGTTCCTGTTTATGTTACTATACATAACATCTGAAGTATTTCTATTTCTATACTGCCAAAAGTAGAAATGGTAGTTTTCCTTTGCACTATTTTCTGTGATTGTGTTGGTGCTGATATTGTAGAAGTGTTTTTGAGTGGTCTGATGCAGAACAGGAAACAAGAAATATGACATCAACAAGGTCCTGTTGTCCACTATAAAGGACATCCCATAAAAAGTAATTTAAAATGGTTTTGAAAAAAACCCCACTGTGACACTTTTTTTTTTCATCAAGTGGACTTCATGTTGAAATTACTGAAATTCTCAAACTTGAATTTTTCTGGGTCTCAGGAGGATATGTGAGTGTCTCCCTGTTAACCAGCCAATCATAGCAGTTCGTCAAATTATTCCTCAGCGGCACCAAAAAAAGAAAACAACATCTAGTTGTAAAGGGGCATGTAAAACTGCATCTGGGCCTTTTTCACCCTGACCAAAATCACATGTAGACATCCGAGAACCATTAAAAATGCTAAATAAAAGCATAACACAGCACCACCACTGAAGTATAGTGACTGGTGTGTTAACTTGCTTTTCTCAACAGCTCTTTTAAGGACGGAACAACTAACAACATCTGCACTGTTTAACTTCATATGACTATAATAATCGCTTATTACCAGTTTGTTGTATTTGGCTGATCTAGTGCAGAACTTGTTAATATTTGGCTTTGCATGCTGGGCCCGCAATTATAAAGCCATTCTGTTGTCACTTCTAAATCTAGTTATCTTACATTCATGTCATACCAATAATACACTAATAAACAATGAAACTGGAATAATAATTTTTTTTAATATTCTCCATTAGTCGATTACACAGGTTGTGTGGGAACCACTCTAAATAACAGTTAACATTAGCTATGTAGTGATAATTCACAGTTATTGTCTAGGCTCACTGGGGCTGCTATGTACAGTAGTGCTTCACATCACTGACACTGTGTAACCGTTTTAGAAAGATGATACAAGTGTACACTCTCGAGAAGAAACTGAAGACCCTTTTACAGTCTTACAGTATGTGTACGCTTAACTACCATCTACTATTTCGCTGATCTGGTAAACGGTGTTCAGGCAAAACATCTTGTTGCCAGGGCAACAAGAAACGCAGAAATGAGCGAGGAAAGCTTTTTTGGATCAAGTTCTAAAGAAGACACCCATCAGCGAGTCCTGCCACGTGCTGCTAAGTGAATCATTTTAAACCATATGCTATCATGTGTAAATGGCCTGCATCACTGTCTGATGATGAATAGCGCTCCCTGCATTGGTAGCACATATTCTGCACAAGCCTATTCAAGACTTCCAAGGAAGCTGTCATTGTGTTGTCTCAAGCTGTAATCCATTGTAGTCTAATAACAGTTGGCTGCTCTCGGATGTTGGGTTGGACCTGGGAGAACGGAGAGCTGATCACGAGTCTGTTACACATGCAGCCTGATTGAGCAGCGCACACTTTCTGTTCGAACTGTCTGTGCTCAGCTCCATGTGGAAATTAGCAGTTCCTGTCCTCAGAGAGCTTCTTTTTTTTTTGAAAGGGCATGCCAATTCAGTGTCTCAAATAACACCATGTACTCACACATTACAGTGAAATGATATTTTCCTGAAAGAGCACATTCTCTCTCTCTCACTTGCTCACATAATCTTACCAGAAATAACATTGAGACAGCGGGGTTGTTTATGTTTTTCCAGCTCCTCTAACTAGGGCACTAGACACCTTACCAATAGTGTCAGCTCTAAGCTCATCATGGGTCGGCCAACATAACACATCTGATATATATAGGCATGCAGTCTTCAAAAGGTTTAAAGATTCTTGTTTTGCCAAAGACCCTGATGTGTCAACATGCAATACCTAGCGTATAGTGTATATGGATGCAGCATAGGTGAACAAGTGTTTTCTTTTGTTGTCATATGTGACATTTTGTATCTACTCTTTTATGGTAAACTTACGTTTCCATTGAAAGTATCAATTACTAGAACTTGCTGGAACACACTGGAGTAAAAGTACACAACATTCCCTTTCAGATTTAAAAAATGTTGGTATCTTAATATAAGAAGTCTATGATTATATCAGCCCAGGGCAGTCTAATTTAGTGTTCCTCAACCCTGGTCCTGAAGGCCCACTGCCCTGCACTAGTACTTTATAGTGCAATTGCTACTGTTTTTGACAAGCATGTAATGTTTTGTTGGCTCTAGGTAGTCATTGTTTGGATTCCAGCATATTAAGTTAACAGAAGTGTTTTAATTTAAGACACATTCATTTCTGGTGATGTTTTTAAACTTCCAATGAGCTAGAGTGTGTTCCCATTTCCTGAAAGTTTCTTGTCTGTAAAAAAGAAAAACAAATACATTTTAAAGACTGAAAAAGTTTTAGGTGCAGTTAGACTATTTTATGTGGGGGAATTTGTGACGTTTAATTAAAATATTAAATGTCCCTCCCGTCTGACCTGAGGATGCTCTCCTGCTTGTTAGCCTGAATGACCGGAACTACTACAGTAGAGCCACCACATCACTACCTCCTGAATTAGAATGTTTATGAAACATGCTTAAGCCGAGCTTCTTATTGTATTCTGTGTAATAATCTCATTAGCTTTGTTGCTCTCTCTCTATCCGGGGTCTATTAGAGGGGGATGGGTCCCTCCCTTGAGCCTGGGTTCCTCTCAAGGTTTCCTCCTTTTATCAAGGGAGGTTTTCCTTGCCACCGTCGCCTCTGGCTTGCTCTAGTGGGGCTTGGACCTTGAAACCCTTTCTCACGTTTTGCTATGCATGGACTCTTTTCTTACCATCCTTCTCTTTGATTTCTCTTTTTCATAAACTCCTTTTCTGTAAAGCTGCTTTGAGACAACACTGGTTGTAAAAAGCGCTATATAAATAAATGTTGATTGATTGATTGATGAATATAAAGTCTGTAATGAAAATGCTTGGGCTGGATAGAGAACCTGATTTACTTGTAACAAAGGTTTATTTGCCATATGTGTGCCATATCAAAGTATGTGTTTATGAGTATATAACTCTATGAATGGAATTTTTAAGGTATAGTTCAAGGTGAGAACAATTAAAATAAGTATTTTAAGACATGGGGATATTTTCACCAGTCGCGATATTTCTTAAACATGACAAATTACACCCCCTTTACGCAGTTCTGTGGGGTCTTATTAAAATGTCTGTCATGTTCTTTGGTTAAAATGCCACACGTATCAAGCACCACAGCATTTATTTCACCCTAATGCTTTAAATGATAATGAGCCACTGCTCAATCCGCCGTACCACATGCACATCATGCTGAGATGAGAATGGCCTTAAGCTACTCTCACTATGAAGCTCATCCAACAAACATTCAGCTAACAGACTAATAGTGTTACCGTTATTGTGAATTATGAAGCGAGTCATGATTAGAACTTTCTAGAACATTACACATCTATTAATATATTACCTTTGCTTAAGAGATGGATAAGGTGCAGCACTACACATGCATTATAGTAATAACTGCTGCAAGAGGCTGAACAGGTAGCCTGAGGCACCAGCATAGCTGCTGCCACATTTGAGCTGGAACAGAAAGAGTATATCCAGAAGCTTGACAGGTAGTTGAGGTATCAGCATCACACCATTCTACACCATTTAAGGTGGAATTGGAAAATTCAAACAACAAACTGACTTCGCTTCAGACACAAAGTGGGTAACTCACAGGTTTTTGCCCGCTGTAGCAAAAATACACTTTATCCAGTCAGGTGCAGCTAATGAGTGCAGTTTTTGTGTTTAGCTATTAGTTTACGCCTAAAGCTAGTGATGAGAAAAAAATGCTATGGTTATTTATGAAACCATAGGCAAAGATACCCAGATGGGGGAGGTTATGGTGATGAGGGGTTACTGTCCCCCAGTTGGGAAACATGGGGGACCTCAAATGACCTATTGAACCCCATGTATTTTAGATCTAGGCAGCCCACATAAAACTGTGTTGCATACCCAAATGTACAAGTACTGAAAAAGTGAGTTTTTCATAATATGTCCTCTTTATATTTGTTTTTCTAAAAATTCTTTCTTCATTTCAAGCACCGCTTTTGTTTGCTGGTTAGTTTAACTGACACAGAAGAAACCAGTGAACAAAGTTTATAGTTTTCATTACTAAACTAATTTAAATCATTTAGTTTACATGTGTGATAAGATTTTTAGGACTTTGTTTATGATAAATGACTCACAAGTTCTGTGAAATCACTGTTTGCTAAATAAATTGGAATTCAAGTGCATGATGACTAGCTAGCTACTGGTAACTCACACATTTGCTTCACACATCCTTTGACTCTCATTTAGTGTCCATGCTCTCTCTTCCTCTTCGTGGACTGCGGTTAGTAATTGAATGCAGTCACGCGGTTGTGCACGTGCAGGTAGTCCCTGCGCTATTGTACTGCTCTGAAAAACAGCAGTTCTCGGGGCTTCAGTATTCTCTTTCTCTTCTCTTCTTCTTTCTTTACGGTTCTGTCTCTACCTCCTTGAATCTGTAACCGCATGAGCTGTCAGCCTATCATGGTTGATCAAACACATTTCCATGTCGGTGTTTTATTGTCCTACAACCTGACTTCATACATAAGCAACAACACCACCAGTGGAGAAGTTCTGTTTTACAGGCCATCATGAAGGCTTGATTTGAGATAAGTTTAAACACTGCCAGCACTCTTAAAACAGATAGAGATTTAATTACCTGCCCTGACCTTCCTTTCTATTGTATTTTTCTCTAAATCTCTCTTAGCTTTGATTATGGCGTGCATTCGCCCTGGTATTGTTTCAACCATCTTATGGAATGTCACAGCATTTATTTCAATTAAGAGCGGTATTAATTTTGGCTGTGATCTGTATTGATTACTGAAGAATCAATCTACCAAATAAAGTTCTCTCCAGCATATCCCAACATCTTTATACGGGGTGAAGGTCAGGACTCTGTGGTGGTCAGTTTATGTGTGAAAAGATTTCTCATGCTCCATGAACCACAATTTCTTAATCTCAATTCAGACATTGTCATCCTGGAATATTCTTGTGGTTTCAGGGAAGAAAAAACCTGTTTATGGGATAACCTGGTCATTTAGTACATTCAGGCAGTCGGCTGATTTTATTTTATTGCAGTATAATGTTGCTGAACTTAGACCTGACCAACTAAAGCCATCCCAGATCATAACACTGCCTTCAGAGGCTTGTATAATGGCCACTATGTATAATGGGTGTATCACTTCTTGTGTTCCCCTCCCTACCCTGACGTGCCCATCGCTCTAGAAGAGAGTGAACTGGACTCATCAGATTATGACCTTTTTCCATTCATCCACAGTCCAATCTTTATGCTCCCTAGCAAATTTCTTTCCCCAAAATAGCCTCACTAACAAATGCTTTTCTTATGGCCACACAGCTGTTTAGCCCCAACCCTGTGAGTGTGAATAGTAATCATTTAAATATTAATGGATGTTGGATAGACAATGTGTATATGTGTTAAATGGGGTATTTTGTGCTGGGCCATAAGGCTTGCTTAGAAAGGTGGTGTTGGTACCTAATATCAGGAAGAGTTGTGTTGCTATTGATGACTTGCCTGCTATTCCAGCTGTTCTGTAGCACCAGGCAGCAGTTTCCACAGCTGTTGTGTTCAATAAAAAACACCCATGAAAACAGGGTTTCCCGCATCTCCTTCTTGCCAAGATGTCACAGTGTTACACAATATGTATGTCCCCGACTTCAAGTGAAACTTGCCATCAAAATACTGGAACTGCACTTGGCAAAGGTGTCACATTTATTACTCAGGTAGAAGTATTGATACTAGGGTTTAAAAATACTTCTGTAGAAGTTAAAGTATCAACTCAAGCGTTTTACTCAAGTAAAAGTATAAAAGTACTGCTTTCAAAACTACTTAAAGTATTAAAGTAAAAGTAATGAAAGAGAAAAAATGCCACTAAGGACAAATGCTTAGGCACCACTACAGGGGTCTATAGTGCACTAGCCCACCTCCCCCACAAAAAAAATAATTCTTCTAAAAGCCATAATGACTATATTAAAATGTTAATGTTGAAAATTTTGAGGTGTGCTAGGCTTCCTGTTTCAGCCGCATATATGCCCATAGCAAAATTTCAAACACGTTATCAATAATCTTTACTGGAATGTAAATGTACATGAATGAAAACAAGCTGAAATGAAATAGCAGTAACGAGGCTATTTTTAAAATGTAAGGAGTAGAAAGTACAGATAATGGCATGAAAATGAAAGGATTAGAAGTAAAAACACAGCTAAAAAAGAATTACTCCAATATAACCAAATAACCAAAATTTCTACTTAAATAAGGTAACAAAGTATTTGTACTTCATTACCTGACACCTCTGGCACCGGGATGCTAGCAGTAGTGCTGTGGTAGAGCTGTGTTTGTTTCCCTCATGTTTGACATTTATATCCTGAATTTGGAGGCCTAAATTTAATAGTCACGTTTTTCTGCTGCACTGACCTCACCGCCAACTCACAACTTCCACCTTTCAAGCCCTTTACTTATTTGTTTGCTTCCCTTGCTAAGGTTTGGTGTTGCAGTGAGGTTAGAGATATTGCATTTATGAAGAATAATAATGGAAAGTTTAAAGCATAAAATCTATAATCTAGTCTTAACTGTTAATATAGCAAGTACTAGTAGATTAAATCCTAATCTGATTGTGATTTCATGACATTTATATATGTTTCCTAGGGCAACATGTTGCCTAAGGCGGAAGCTTTACGTTTCTGCCCAGACTAGACAGTTAATGCAGTTTTTTGTGTTATACTGTTACTTTATCTCTTTATGACACATTTGGTGTTCTAGGAATACTGATAATGTACAGTGATGGTATTTATTATGATAAAAACAGCATATTAAGCTTTTATAATTATGTATGTTGATTTCAGTCTGGCCCACGTTTATGATAATTCACAGTGTTGTTTGGGATATAATTAGTGACATTTTTTGGGGGGCGTTGTGGTAATACATTTCCAGTGCTCTTGGCAGCAGGCAGCCAGCTCCTCCTCCTCCTCACCTTCCGCTCGGCTCTCGCACTTCAAACGGACAGAACAAACCAAGACAGCGCTTCCGCCGCCTTCCTTCCATTTTTAATGCGAGGCAAAGGCAAGGTCTAGCAGGGTTTTTTTTTTTTTGCTATGCATCAGGCGAGAATTGTAGCAAGGCCTCATTATTATCCATGACAGAAGCCCCAAAGTAAATCCGCAGAGACACAGTAGAAGGTTCCTAGACTGTCACACATAGACAAAGAGGAATGGAGAATGGACTCTCTGAACTGAGGGTAGACCAACAAAATGGCTGAGCTGTTCTAGCAGATGTGATAGTGACTGAACAAAAGGGACTAAAATCGTGTTTTGGGGCAGATGCAACAGAAAAACCACATTTGATTTCTTAAAGGAACAGTTCTTTTTTTAAAAATTGTAAATAATATGTTTGCAAGTGTAGGAGGCACGGTGGTGTAGTGGTTAGCACTGTCGCCTCTCAGCAAGACAATCTGGGTTGGATTCCTGGTCCGGGCCTTTCTTTCTGTGTGGAGTGTGTATGTTCTCCCTGTGCTTGAGTGGGTTTCCTCTGGGTACTCTGGTTTCCTCCCACATGTCCAAACACATTCATGATAGGTTGATCGCTCACTCTAAATTGTCTGTAGGTGTGTGTGCGTGAGTAAATGTTGGCCATGCGATGGACTGGTGAACTGTCTATGGTGTACCCGCCTTCACCTGATGATGCTGGGATGGGCTTCAGTGACCCTGACTAGTGGGATAAAGTGGAAGATAATGGATGAATGGATGTTTGCAAGTGTGAATGTTCTTCAAATAATATAAAGGTGATATAGCAATTTAAGCTTTTTTCTCGAACTAAAGGACAGTAGGGATGTAAGATTTTTTTTTTAATATAACATTGTCGCAATATTTTGTGTAGAATAATTGATTGTTGTGGACAGAGGATTCCTGTGTGACTATAAATCTTCTCTGGTAATATAATTTGCCATTGAAAGAAGGTAATAAATCACAATATATTGCATCATCTGTTATCACAATACTGATCATATCTCAAAATCACAATATATGTTGTGAATTAAGTATTGTGATAATGTTGTGACACTGGGTCTATGGCAGTGCTTAATTTGTGCTGGATCTTGCCAGAACAAGATCCGGCACCTCTCATATTTCAGGTACCTGTGTTCCAGAACTTATTTATGTGGATCCACCACCTCTTTGACATCTTTTTTTTGTAGGACACCAAAAACTATTCGTCCAGTGGCATCTCTGAGATTTTATGGTTGCAGCTCCTTACTGCATTCTTTAAAGCTAGGATTATTTTATTGTATAGATTGCTACTATATTAGATGGACACACGAAGCACTGTTGTGTCTATGTGTTCCAGGACCTTTTCCCTCACTGCCACTTGCAGGATCACCCCACCTTTAGTGTTCCATTACCTGAGGTTTTACAAATTAAGCACAGGTCTATGGTGATTCTCACAGCTAGAGAACAGGACAACTAGTGTCCAGTTCTCTTACATACATAAAAATACCCACTAGACTTTAAAAGACAACAGACTGAATCATCTGCGTTTGAGCAGGTAAGTTAACAAACTGTGCTTGTCCTTCTGTGGTGTCCTGGTATGAATCATATTTAAATGTCTTTGGCTATAAGACTATAAGACTAAGAAAAAAGTCTTCTACAGCCTTCTGCATTAAGGATATGTATTTATTTCAACAATGTCTCTCCAGAACGATATTGATACATGCAAATATTTCTGGAAGTCACAACACACAAGTCAATTTCAGAACATTTGTGGAAGAATGATGATGTTTGGCCATGTTTTCTTTCTCCATCGCTTCTTTTTTATAGATAAGAAAGATTATTTCCGTTGTGGATTTCAGCCAGAATTGTAGTCCAAGAGTTCAACGCAGCCGAGAAAGCATCTGAAAATGGCACTAATGCTCTGGGCCTCTGGTTTAGGATGCATGTGTATGCCTACATAACATACAGAGCATAAATCAAATTTGTTTGTTTTTTGTCCTTTAGTGGGTAAATTCTGATTTTCAATTCATTGAGATATCCGTTTGTGCTCCTGCAAAATATCACAACACAGTCATTTTCACAAATCTAAAAAGTAGCACAGATAAGATCACCTCTCACATAGGTTTAAATCCATGCGGGTTCAGGAACGCCCCTCTGAGCGTTTTCACAAAAAAAGCTGTTGCCTTTAAACAGCACAAAATATGCAATCTGTCACGTCATTTAGTGAATCACTTCAGTTGATAAAAACCCTTTTTTGCTACCATGTCTTTATCAAAACAGAAAACAATTCCATTCAAAGACATGAACCAAATAGTCAAAAAACCATGCTATAAAAACCCAAATTATGATGTAGCAGTCTTCTGGGGCTGGTTCTGAATAAGAACTAGAGCTAGCTGAAACCTGGCACTGAATGATAAGCCTTGGTTTAGATGATTAGTGCTTTAAAAGCCTTTTACTTCAGTCACAGTTAGAGCGAGGCAGTTGAATGGAGCCTATGAACGGAGACTTTCAAGTCTTTTTTTTTATCCAGCTCTGAAACTAAATGAATCACGTACCACAAGTGATAACAGCCCATATCAGCTCGAGTTCCATATCTGCCTCTACTTGTGTAATTAGATTGAGACTTTGTCGTTTTTAACAATGCAGCACTTTCATATCTGTTTCTCTGACACTTGCCATGGCACACATTTCAATGATACACTGACTCACAAAGGCAAACTCATAGTGTCATCATTGGCTCTGCATAACGAGACTGGAACTGGGCTGTTGTGAAATATTACACAGCGTAAGCCTAAACCATATACCTGAGAAATCCTTAAAAACACTTTCAAGTCTGCAGAATTCCTTCATAATGTTCCTTCAGAGAACTGTCAGTAGCATTCTACTTCTCCAACCAAAGTCAAGTGATTTTTAGACCACGTGGGCAATACCACCTCTGAATCACTGGCATGCTTGGTGGCGTAACACAGCCCTATTTTCAGCACGGACTAAACACCCTCTGTGCTCAGGGTAGCGACAGGCATCTGTATGCACTGTGATCACATCGATAACATCATCTGAGCAGCCCAGGCCTCGCTCACAGTGAGAAGACCCATTGAAGACAAATCCAGTCTGCTGACTCACAAACGCACCACACAAATAGCGGCATGCATCCACTCTTCAGATTCCTGTACGATGCCGTTTTTGGGGATGATGGGTAGTTTTGGTTAGAAAATAAACAGTTGTTTTTTGTTTTTTTACAATTCAATTGACTGTAATGGCAACTGGGTATTATTACTCTCTATGATGCTACAGTATAAAATAAATAGCAAAATATCAGGAGCACGAAACCAAAATAAATAACGTGACAAAATAACAAAAAGAGTCTACAATTCTTTAAGTACTAATCCACTGATCTAATGGATGTTAAACCACAGAAAGTACCACTTCCAAAAATCACATTATGAATCATTTTGTGTTTTTAAAGTTAATCTCTTTCAGTTTCCAACCTTCTCCAACAGTGTTCTCTGTTTTGTCCTCTTCTGTGCTGACCACCGTTCTTTCCTTTCTTTTTTGCAAGAACATATTGCTTTGTGGTGTTCTGGGTCACTCACAACAGAAGTTTGTTTTCCTCCCACTGTCTATTGTTGTTATTTGTTTAGTTTCCGTTGGACTGTTTATGGTGGAGAAAAATGGGAATGTGGAAAAACGGACTTGAAACCCTCAGACACAATCAACGGGATATGATTGTCTTCTTCCCATGTCATTCCCTCAGAGACACTCGTCATAAGGAACAGTCGACAGCTGAAGTCTGGCTGGGAACCCTCTGTAGAATGCTTACATGGTGTTCTAAACTTGACACGAGCTACAGAGCATGAGTTCTCCATTTAAGGGCTGCGGTCCAGTTATGTGCGTCCCTTTCTACGGCATCCTTACACGCAGATCTCGATGGGCGTGGCCACGAGGATGCGGCCACCGTTGGCGTTACTGTCGCGGGAGACGCGCTCGTAGCTGGTGTTCGAGGAGGGCGAACTGTTGGCGGAAATGTTGGCGTAATGAGCCGCCACCGGCTCCATGACCACGCAAGCGGGCGACAGGCTCTGCTGCTTCAGACGGTCCACCAGCTCGTCCTCATCTGAGGAACAGGAGCTGAGCTCAGCCAGGTGCCCGTTAACCACCCCATTGCTGTTGTTGGCAGCATCTCCGGGTGGGGTGCCCGTGTTGCCATTCTCTGTGTCTAACATCCAGCAGTGGTTGAAGTGAGCGAACACCTCCTTGACGGAGCAGCGACGGTCCTGCTCGATGGCCAGCAGGCGGCGGAACATACGCAGCGCCTCTTCGGTAAAGCGGCGCCACTGAGAGGGTGCCGCACCTGCCCGCCTCTGCCTCTGCTGCCAGCGCACAAACTCCTCATAGAAGGCATCAGTCGGCAGCGCCTTCTCCCATGGGAAGTTGCCTGTCAGCATGCAGAAGAGGAGCACGCCGAAGGCCCACACGTCCGTGCTATAGTCCACGCGAAAGCCCTCCTGCCGGCCCGGGTCGCACAGCTCTGGCGCTGTGTATGGGATGGTGCCACTCACCCGCTTTACTGGAGATCCAGCCCGCCGCGTCATGCCAAAGTCTGAGAGCTTTACCTTGCGACACTCCTTGTCAAAGATGAGGATGTTCTCAGGCTTGATGTCGCGGTGCACCAACTTCTTGCAGTGGAGGTAATCCAGGGCAATGGCAACCTGGTGCACGCAGCGCTTAGCCACGCTCTCCGGGAGCCCCACCTACACAAGGAGGACAAACAGAGAGAGGATGGAACGAGAGGCTTGACGAGAAGCAGCATGCAGTTACACAACAGCAGGATCAGAATCCACGCAGGCAGCCAAGACTGGAGCAGTTTAAGCCCCCGCATCAGAAAAACCTGATCAACGATAAGCTGGAGACTTATTGTACCGTGGCAGCAAGATGCTACGGAACATCAAGTCCTCTTTAAATATGAAACCTGAAGCTGACATTTCTCAAAATACCTGCTATAAATATCTAAGGAGGTTTTAGGAATGAGGGAATAATATGCTTAGAAAGCAGAGTTAATGATATGAGAGATAAAGGTCTGTCTCTTATTAAGGTCATACTATAATTTTAGTTTCACACAGCATTAATGTAATAAGGACAATCAATACACTTCATTATTTTCTCTCATAGTCTAGAGTCGTGGTCAAAAGTTCTGAGAATGGCAAAAACATTGGTTTGTCTGCTGCCTCAGTTGTTTTAGAATCTGTTGTCAGATGTTCTTTATGGTATAATGAAGTACAATTATAAGCATTTCATACACATGTTAACCTTATATTGACAAATAGATCCAGTTTAAGCAACGACTTAATATTTACAGTGTTGACCCTTTTTCTTTAAGACTTATGCAATTCACCCCAGCATGCTGAATATCAACTTCTGGGCAAAAATCTTGAATGATGGCAACCCATTCTTACCCTGCTTGGAGTTGATCACAGTTTCTGTGTTTTTGTTTGTCCACCCTCTTTTTGAGGATTGACCACAGATTCTTAATGGGATTGAGATCTGGGGAGTTTCCTGGCCAAAGGCCCAAAATTTCAACGCTTTCTTCACCAAGCCACTTGGTTATCACTTTTGCCTTGTGACATGGTGCTCCATCATGCTGTTTATCTCCAATTTGCTCCTGGATCATTGTAAGAAGTTGCTCTTGGAGGATGTTTTGATACCATTTCTTATTCATGGCAGTGTTCTTAGGAAAAGTTTTGAGTGAACTCACTCCCTAGGATAAGAAGCAACCCCACATGAATGTGTCTCAGGATGCTTCACTGTTGGCATGACACAGGACATCTTTTCTTCTTAGGACAATAATTTTTCCAGATGTCCCGAACAGTCTGAAGGGGGCTTCATCTGAGAAAATAACCCCAGTCCTTTGCAGTCCAATCCCTATACTTCCTGCAGAATGTCAGTCTGTCCTTTATGTTTTTCTTGGAGAGAAATGGCTTCTTTGCTGCCTTTTTTGACACTAAGCCATCCTCCAAAAGCTTTCGTCTCACTGTGCATTCAGATGCATTTACATCTGCCCTCTATCAATCCTGAGCAAGCTTTGCACTGGTGGTGACCCGATGACTGCACGTTTTTTATTGAGGTAACCATTGAGGTAACCATGCTTAAAAGAAGAAAACTTTAAAGCACCACTACCCTTTCAAAAGCAACCAGTCTGCTCTTCTAATCAGCATGATATAGAATGACTTTGTAATTAATTACCATTCATCTGATCACTCTTTAAGTTAATACAAATTGTCACCATAAGAACTGAGGCAGCAAACTTTGTGAAAACCAAAATTTGTGCTGTTCTCAAAACTTTTGGCCACGACTGTAGAGTATTTAAGGACTCTCACACCCTTAACTAAAATGAACTGACACACGGAACACCTCGGTGACTCATCGAAAGTCTTACTTATTAGAACAATGCAATAAAAATAAGATACAATGCTTATAACAGACACTTAGACAGACCCAAAACTATCAGAATCCTTCCACGTGAGCACCTAACAATGCTCCCAAAGAGTAATAGTAGACATGAACTTCAAGCATTATTCCTAAATTCATTTTAGCCTTTTGTTTTCAGCATTAGTCATATCTTAGTAAGCTATTAGATTAAATTACTTAGTAATAAGGAAGAAATGAACCTTGGCTTTCTTAGATCTCTTTTTTTTTGTTAAAAGAAACCCTGTCACATTTTGCCAATTTGGGGGCTTAAATTTGAATTCCGAGGTTAAACTCTCCCTTGTGAGTCATACCTTTACTTAACGGGAGAATGAGAAATATGGTAAAATGTAATGAATGTAATTTTGCAATACTTGAATAGTACATGTTCATTATGCACAACATGTGTCATGATTAGTTACTTTGGCCATGGTCCAAGGGCAATTATGTGCCTGGGCCTTTACACACATGGCCATTTCAAAAGTTCTACAGGTCAGCTGAGCTTGGAAATATAGCCTACTTTTGTGACACACGACTGATCCCCCTGGTTCAATTTTTTAATTATCAAGAGAGGTTCAATTCTTTATCTGGTGCCATGGCCCAGATGAATGACCTTTGTCACTCATACAATTAGGTGAGTGGGTCCAGTTAATACAACCCTAGAATCAGGAAGATAACCATCTAACATTATTAAGACTTAGGGGAGCTTCGGTAGAGAGGGCTGAATTAATTCTTGTAAGCCCATTTCCAGACATAGGCTTGGTTAAACTGGTTCAATTCCTTGATTAACAAAAGGCGTTCAATTCTTTATCAACCAGTCAGCTCTGTGTTACTGGGCAGCACACAGTGTGACACTACTGTTTGCTGGTTGCATAATTGCGCACCCACCAAAAAAGGTCTAGTATGCAACAGATACCCAGATGTTGTTTTACTTTGGCCGAATATTCCAGTACCACCGAAAGCTATTTTTCACAATATACTGCATAGCAGGAGGGCTATGAGGTGGGTCTAGGTACGTGCACATGGGACATATTTCAATTGTGGTATACTGAATACTATACTGCATTGGGGTGTAAAAAGTAGTATGCAGTGTACAGTATGCTTTTGGAGCACAGTTAATCGCCACAAAATCCCTGAGATTCTGAAAAGTATGGAATATGCCAGTGGGCTCACCTGAGGGGGAATGATGTCAAAGAGATCCCCAGCTAGTGCGTATTCTTGGGCAAAGATATAGTACTCGTCAGTCTCGAAGGCAATTCCGTACATGTTGATGATGAAGGGGCACGGGGAAAGGTAAAGCGAGATGCTATACTCCCTTAGGAAGCTCTTCAGCTTTGTGGTTTTCTTCCGCAAGAACTTCAGGGCCATCTTGGTGCCTGTGGGAATGGACAAGCAGGGTTAGTGTTCAGCTCTGCCGCAGAATCCGTGCTGCAGCCCCCCTGTTGCAAACAAGCTACAGGCCTAAATCTGTTGCGATGTCTATGAGGCTGCGTTTCACTGTTAAAGACATTTACATGGAGTTTCTATTACGAACTTATGAAGATCAAGGCAGCTGCATAATGAGTTTTGCGGAATAGGGTTTCTTCCAGACGTCATTCGTTATGTAAAGCTGTAATGAGGCTGAAACAGATTCTAGTTCTGCTGGGAACAGAGCAAAGTTGCAGCCTCCCCTCATCCAATATTCTCTCATATCCATAACAGAGACACTTAGATCCTGAGGACAATCTCCAATGGACATAAAACGTCCAGTTATAAATCACCAGTGACGTTTTAAATACCTCCTACAACACCTCTTTTCCTTCATCTTAATGAAATAGCTCAATTCAACTCTGAAACATGCTCAAGATTTCCTACAAGGCATGGTTAATTTCGAGCAGCTGCTGCGTATTTATAAAGAAGGTCAGAATAGCTGCCCCCTCTTTGTTATTATATAATACAAAAGGCACAGATCAGGACGCCAACCCATCAATCAGAGTAAAGAACCAAAGAAAGTAAACTAAAGCTCACAACAACCATCACATTCTCAGCCAGTGGCACCTGTCTCAGCAGATGTGTCAATGTGTCTGAAAGGCAGAGAAGTGGAACAATATTTGAGAATTGCAATGCTGCTGCTATGAGCAAGTGAAAATGAAGGAAGTAAAAGCTTTGAGCATGACAGATCTCACTAAATGTTCTTTGACGCCACAGTAATGTAGCAGCAGGATTACTCATTGTAAATATCAAAGTGTGAAAATGCAGATTTCGTTTTTTCCCCTTCCTTTCTCCCTCTAGTGCTCTGAAATATTAATCATTCCTAAATATAAATATTTTATATTGATTAATCTTCACCAGTCACCCCCTGTCACTTTATTTCTGTGCATGATCTCTAACATCTAATTACAGCTGGTGCAATATTTGTGCAAAGATATAAGCAGGGCCTTCAGGCTACTAGTAAGATTGTTCAAGCTCTCATGTTTCATCATGGCTACGGTATAGTGCAAAGAGAGCTATTACTTAGAAGTAAAAACACTATGACAGGTAGACAAAGCATAGGACACATATGTATCTCTTTTCAGGTCCTCATTATGGGAATAGCAGAGAAAAACAAGGCCAACCGACGTTGTCAGGGTCAAAAAAAGCTCCAGACTTCATAAACTGCTTTTTAAAGGTGTTACAGAATGGCAAACTGAATAGTTGGTACATGGAACAGACATACCGTGAACCTCAAACACCTCAAAAACCCTCAAATACAAATCCTGCATTTGCAAAACGGGGTAGTAAAACGACCCAATTCCAAAACAGTTACATAACAGTCTTAGCTAGTTAATATTTACAACCCTGTACATATACCAGCCCACATTCTTGCCCAGCAAAACAACAACAATGAAAATGGCTGACTATGTGAACAAATCTACCACTCCTAGCGTTCTAAGGAAACAACTGTCAGCAGGTATGGTTGGTGTTCATCTTTAATCGAGGCTGCAGTTGGCTTTCTATTCGCTTCTTAGTCGGATGTTCTGTTCCATGTTTGATGCTACAGCTGTTTTTTTTTTTGGAAATTCAAGTTCCCGAATAGGAAGCCAACTTCAGCGCTAACATGTTTAACAAGATCCTGGACAACTTTAATTCAAAGTGTAATGCAGCTTGACACATTTTACTCTTTTTACTTTTAATATTTGGACAACATCAAGCAAACTTCAATCTGGGTTTGACTGAAGAGACTGAAATAAGGGGCAGGTTGAGCTTTATTTCTCTCACAGTACCAACCAAAAGTCATGTCTTGTGATTTTATCAATTTTTGTTTGAGGGCTGAAGCAGATCATCATAAACTGAAGATTTCATTGTGAGCTAACAGCTTTAATTTAATTTTGATGCCGAGATAGAAAGTAAATAGTATAGGTAATTTAGCTACCAGCCAGCCAAATTAAATAGCTAACTAGCTTGTAGGGTGAGTTAACTAACTTGACTGACACCAACTTTGATTTCTCTGTGTTGTGTCTCAGTCAACTTTGAATTGTCTTGCAATAAACCAGCAAATTAGAGCAGAGGTCACCAAATTATTCACATGGCTTCATACTAGGGCCAAATGATAGGGGTGTAAATAGTTGTGTCAAACTGCATCTGGGTCTTTTTTATCCCAACCAAACTCATATATCTACCAAGTATACTTCAAGAGAACAATTTAAAAACTTTACCCAGTTATTCCATTTAAAGTATTGCATGGCATAACTGGTTTCATTTTAACCAATCATTGTTACTAAGTAGTTTAAAGATTAGTATTGATATGTCTAATAAACAGCTTTGTGGATGACATTATGCTGCTGATGTCAACAATTCACATATAAAGCTAATAGATTAATGAAACTGCCCTTGAGATGGCATTTAGGATAACTTTGAGGAAAAACTGTGAGGCCAAGTGGATGAGGGCATATTAAAAGCATTACGTGTGGCAAAGATTTTCTGAAGACTTTCCTCCGGCTATACTTCTGTTAGGTAACTACTGACTGATGCAAACATCTGGGAAACCTAGAGGGGGCTGTCTGCTTTGGATCTAAGTCTTTCTCAGAAATCTCCACACATTTACACAGCATATTCATCTGAAGTCAGTGCCTAAAATAGCCCTCTATTAGCTTTATGCTTTATGTTCGAAGTGGCATTGTGGATGTAAGAACCATCTGCACAGTTCTTCAGAGTCCTGAGCCCCTACACACTGTTCTTTCAGCACAACATAAACAAGAGAGAGAGAATGATGGGGGTTTGGGGTGCCAACAGATGGTGAGTTCTATTGCAGCTCTTTGGAAATCCTCAGGACCAAATGACTAAACATTGGGGCTTTCTACACACTGGAGAGTATGTGGAGGATTCTGGACAGCACAGGCAGACGCGCCATTTAACCCAGCCTGCTCCTGCGTTTGGCTTTCAGAGAGAGGCATTAATACTGCAGCCACGAACAGATGGTTGGTGTTTGGCCTCTGTCACGGGCAGGTTACACAGATTTTCAAGGGATGGGTATTTTGAAGGACAGTAAGTCACATGTTGTGTTTTACTGCTGATCTCTACAGACTATACTGTACTGTTTCCTGGAATTGAGATCTGCGGCTAGATGCCTAAAATAGCAGGCTGCCAAAGTATCATAAGCCATGAGCGGGCTGAGCACTGAGGACAAGGGACAAGATGAAAGGCCTATTAGATAAGTGATGTATGTGGCAAAGTAAATTTGATTAATCGTGAAAGTGAACTGCAGGCCTTAAAAAATAAATAACAGGTGCTTTGTGCTTGCCAGTAAAGGGCAGAGTGTGTTGTTTGGTATGTGTTTGCTGTTGATCAGTGTTTTCCAGGACTTAAACTGAAATACCCTTGTCTAGCACATGTTGGTGTTGTCTCTGCTCTAACACGCCAACTAATAAGCCCTTTTTTGAGTTGAGGGAGTTTTTTTACAGCTATGAAAGAAGCTCCTTTCATTCCTTTTTAATAAATGGCTTTTTTTCCACCTACCCCAGATGCAGTCGATTAGCCATGGCATGTTTAGTCCAAATTTTTGCTTCTTTTGTTTATCGTGGGAGGTTAACGCTGCTAACAAACACTAAAAGTCAATAGTCACCCAAATCATTTGTGTAAATACATTTGTAAAACCCACACTCAACCCACTCAAACTGCATCTAGGTCTTCAATAAGGTTGCACTGATTTATTAGTTTGGTTTAGGACATGGTATGCCTGTGAGCCATAAAAATAAAAAATGACCTTCCCCATGCAGCTGAACTCTGAGGGCAGCCATCCAACTCCAGGCATATGGATGCTAGATTACATGTGCAATTCCTTTTGTTGCTGTTTAAAAATAAATAATAATCTTGACGTTTTTAACTGAAAAATAATTAAAACAGTTTTGGTTATTTTTATAGCTTTTAATATAACATATTACATTACAAACTAATGTGCCTTTAAATGAAGACCTGGTGAATTTTAAGATATAGGATGTTTTTACAGAACTTATTTGTGTGACTAATGACTTCTATTGTAGCAACATTTGCCTCAAAGCACCAGCACTAAAGAAGCAAAATTTGGATGCCAAGCATGTCTTGGCTTGTGTAGCAGTGCTATTCCAAGTTGGGGTGTTTTTTCGCAGAACCATATGTCCAAAACAAGAACCTTTTGAAACTTCTGTAATTTCTTTATATTTAATAGTGCAGAGTTAGATTTGGAGGAAATTCATTTGGAGGAAAATAGAACTAGTTTATTCCTGAATGTGTAAAAACAGAACAAGAAAATACTGTTCTTTACTATATTTGGGGAAATTAGTTTTCCTGCCTTTCAGGCTTACCTCTGATTTTGTGGACAACCAGATCCACCTTGCCATAGGTGCCCTTGCCCAGCTCCCTGATGACCTCATAGTATTTGTTGATATCCAACTTTTCCAGATTCTGGGCCGCAATAAGCTGCAGCTCCTCCAGGATGTCGATGGAGGCACGAGACACAAGGGGGGAGGAGCTCATTCTTCCAGTGGGAGGGTCCAGTTACCACAGGAGATCAGTGTCAACAGTTATCTCTGAAGACAAAGAAAGGAAGAGAAGTGAGATGTCTATTCAAAAAATTGCTCTCTATAGATCTTAGAGCCATTAGAACCCAGTGAGCCCTGGGTCTATGGCATTTTCAAAAACCACGCCATCACATTCAATGGTTAATGAAAGCCTAGGGGTTTCATTCTATGGACATTACGTGGTTAAGTAATGTGGTTAAGTGTGATAGTCAAGTGATTTTGTCAGTTTGAGTGGCTGGTGTTATACAAGAGTGTTAAACAAGTTTTGCATTCCCGTAGTAGCTTTACTATAACTTCAATTCAGAGGGCGGTAGTAATCAGTTACAGTTCCTTAAGTAGCCTGTAAAATTTTGATGGATTTGCATGCACTGATAAGATGATTCTATATAATTTTGACTAGCTGCAATCTAGCCTTTTTGGTGACTTCAGTATATTCTGAAAGTACTTGCCAACTTCGTCACCATAATTCCTTTTGCCAGTGTTTTCTCTGAACCCCCCCAATGGTCCATTTATCTTTAATCTATATGTGTCGTGGGTAAGGTTAAAGAAAAAACATGGACAGTCTGGCAGCCCTGAGGAGAAAGTTTGGGAAACACTGCTGTATGAGTTTTCATAAAACTGAAAAAGGTTCCTAACGTTCTGATTGGGGTCCAGGGGACACTAAAGGTCATTGAATAGACACCAAAGAGCAGAGTTTTCAATTGAAACGAAACTGCTTCTAGCTAGGCTAACCTTAATGACCTAATTAGCTCAAGAAGAAAACTTGAAAACTGTCAGAACATAGCATACATAAACAAGTCTTGTGTGGTTTAAGCATGGTGTACTGCTCTTTTTGGTGTTGCTAGCTGTATGGCTGTATCACTGTATAGCTCTTAGCTTGCTAACTATGTATACAGGGTTAAAACATCTTTTGTGACAGAACTTTTGTGATATAGCGACTGTCAAAAAGCACATTAATTATCCTCGTAGACAAAACTGACTCCGGAATATAACTGCAAAATGATGTATGACCTCAGAGTTCTGTAGAGAAATGACAGCCATTTCAAAGCCAGTGCATGAAATTGATTTTAGATTGTGCTGTTGTTTTCACCTTCAGCAGAACAGCATAAATCAAATTCTGCACTCACTCATACACTTTATCACGAGAATCAAAGTCACAAAGTTCAGGGGGTTGGGCTTGTGAGCTCCGTGTCGAAGCCAAACGGGTTTTTATATAACCTTTTTACGTCCTGCAGTAAACACTGATCTAGTTTCTGCTCCCTCGAACCTCTTTCAAAGCGCTCAAGATCACAAGGCCCGCTTTCCGACGGCAGAACAGAAGCGGGGAACAGAGCAGAACAAAAGATAAGAGGGGAACAGAGCGAGCCAGGCGAATCCCCTCTTGAATCACATCACACCGCTTCTCACCACTCGCTGTTTACTTTTGCGACACACAGAATTGTCGCTAGACAAAGTTTTCTCACATTGCATAACACTCATTAACATTTGGCTCCCACAGAAGCCTCAGTCGGGCTTGTCATAAAGAGGCTGAACAGACACAGACCTTCTCAGCCACTGAGATAGCTGGGAACAGACGGGAAAAGGGATTCTGTTGCTTTCATGTAAGATGGTGAATATAACTGGAGACGACGGACCTACAGAAATAATAAAACTGCCCGAATAGCCCAAGAGCATATACATGTGCTTTGCAAAGATGGCAAGAATATTTGTTATGTCTAACTCTCTATAGTTGCAGTTAGCACTGGTCACAAAAGCATGGTGTTATCTGATATGAACTGTTTCTCACTGAGACATTCTGTCTGCATTATAAGCTTTAACAGCCTTTTCACATTTGTGGTAGTCAGGAGAGGACAGGAGACGATTTTGATTAGAATTTTCTGAAAAATTACTCCTGTGTGTTGTTTTGTGGAGACATCCTTCACTTTGGGTCTTGGGTTCACAATAAACACATCACGATTTCAGAAAGGAAACTTGGTTCACTTGTTACTTGACATCATCATTACATGAAGCTCACTCTCTGCGATACCACTGCACAGGTTCAATATCGACTCTCTTGCGCATGCGCATAACACCACACTAGAACTGAACCCTTATTGGCTGCATATCACTACACCAAGTATTGTTATTGTTTGACATGGTAGAAAGAAAAGTTCAACGTGAAATCTGTGCGTACCTGTAAATTGAATGCAAATGTAATTCTATAGCAAATTATTTAGTTACATTGAAAGCATAACCCTACTTAATATCAAATGGTACATCGGTTTCATGTAAATAAAATACGTTGCTTTAACACGTTTGATATGTATGTGGATTCATGTGGAAGCGATCTAATACAGTACAGACAGTGTTATTAAGCTTTTTGTGTATGTAAACTCTCTCCCACTTTTCTTACTGGAATTCAACTCCTGTTCTCTGTTACAAGATGACGTAATCTAATAACACGTATCCTTATTGCCTGCCTACCAGCAAGCCTGAAATGCCCACACACAATATACAGAGGGCTAAAAAGTAAAAGCATACCACTCAGAAACGTCTCCAGTCTAGACTGCGATGGTGGAACCGGTCTACCAACCTCTACCTGACTTTCAGGATCTGACTCTGGTTCATATGGCAGAGCGGCAGAACTGATGCTATTAAAGAATAGCCACAGCAGTCAGCGAGGACGTAACTCTGCTGGCTGATAAATCAGAACAGAGTGGGTGAGCTCACCAATCAGAGCACACCAGGCTCAGCAGGAGGAACATTTCAGATACAAGGGAGCATAAGAAAAATGTTATGTTTTGGGACAGCTGAAGCATGAAATACTGCTCTAGCAGAACCCAAATATAAAATGATAAATTCTAAATTTATTATGAACTTGGGAAATCAGCAAAATTGGTCCACATTAATCACAATCATCCTGTATTGTTTTCAGTAAAGGCACAATTCCAGTTACTGCTGTTGTTGTTATTGTTATTATTTTTATTAAATATTGCCAATAGGAATTTTTGCAGTTGACCAGACATTTGTGTCCAGCATAATTTGGTCTAGACAGTATTCTCACATAACAGCAGACTATTCTTAGCTGATGGGATATTTATTGCAGCCCTCTTTTTCTCCTTCAGCAGAGCGGCTGGTGTGATTTGTAAATGACTGAATAGACTTCACAGTCCCGACGGCTTGCCAGTGCTCCTTCATGGAGACCAGTGTGTTGAATGAGACAGGATGCATGGCACATCCTGTCCTTAGACACCATCTGTGGAGATCTAAGGGTTCACGTTGAGAGAGTGCATGCTGTATGGAAGACAGAGAGTCTGTGTGTGTGGTTCAACAGGAAAGCACCCTCACAGAAAGTGTTCCTCAGTTTCCACTTAACAAGGTCAGCACTGACAGTCGACACAAAGCTAAATAGATAGATAGGCAGACAGACATACAGACAGACTTTGTTGTCCATTCCTGATAACGTAGGTATAATCACTCATACTGTCTTTGCTTTTAATGTAAGTAAATGGTACGTTTTTTTTTCAAAACTAGAGTCTTTTTGTTCGTCCAATCATCTTAAAATTTTCAGACAGTGTAAAGGACTACAGTAGAGTTCAGAATATGCAATAAAACTAATAATCACAAAAAATGAAGATTGGGCTGCAATAATATACACCTTTCATGTGAAGATGGTTGCAAATGAAAAGATATAAGGCTACAGGCTGCTATGAAGCTGAGGTTGGCTTTCACCACCAGCTGGTCTCTTCAGCACATCTCGCATGTAACTACAACTACCAAGACCCTCTGTGAGCACTTTTAGCAGCCCTCATGTGCACACACACACACACACACACACACACACACACACACACACACACACAGACACACAAACAATGCCTGGCAACATGTTCTATCCTCCTCAATGCAGTTCAAAGTAACTGAACTGATCTCCATTTCGTTTGTTGTGAGAGAATAGCTGCTCCTGTATCATGCAGCACAGCATTCAGCACAGAACTCTCTTTCTCTCTATTTGCCACTATCTCTCTCTCTTTCTCTCATCCTCTCCTTTTCTTTTTCACCTCTTTCTTTCTCCCCATCTTCTCTTTCAGATTCTAATGGCTTTCTGTGAATTGCAGTTAACAGCTGTTCCCAAAGCACTAAAATGCCTTATACTATTTTCTATATTATTTACTGCCAATATAAGATGTAAAGAGGTTTTATTTCTTTCAGAGAATTTCTCTTGGCCCATTCATACTAAAACTTTCATAGGATCAAATGATTCTACAGTATATTAAATGATATAGAAAAATGAAAATCATTAAAAATGGAGATGATTGTTTGATATGATGAATAGTACTGATTAAGAAATGTCCTTGCAGTGTGTTGGGGGGTTGTTCAGCATCAGGGTGAAGCCAGTGACAGGTGGTGGTGATTTACCCCCCTAGTTCAGTGCTCAGTGTGTGCTTTTCTACCCTAGGTGCCATTAAAGAGCTTTTCTCGTGGTGGAACTATGGACTTTCTGTGAGTCTTACCTGCTGCCAACCCTACAGTACATTTGTTTCAGAGCACATATAGCACAACATCAAACCTGGATAAATATTCCAACCAGACTGCACTAGGAGTACTCTATAGCACAGAGACGGAGACATCTAGGGCTGTTTACGAAGCTTGTGTTTATTGATGGTATCATAAATGATGCAAACAATAGTCTGCACAGAATGACTGGCAGGATAACACACTAACCAGATTTCCATTTTTTTATTTATATTTTTCCAGGGTGCCAATAATTCTAGAGCACACTACAGAATTTTAATCTACAGAATTTCAATCTCTTTTCTCCTCTCTGTCTCTGTTTCTCTGTCTCTCTCTCTCTCTCTCTCTCTCTCTCTCTTACACACAATGCCTCTATCCTCGCACACAAAGAGGCAAACGCTGCCACTCCAGAAATGATTCTCCAGGGTCTACATGTTCCATTCGCCTGAAGAATGCTATTCACCAATGAACAGTCACAGGCCAGCATCTCCAGAGCAATGGTGCAATCATGTACAACAGCTTGCTTCATGTGACTCTGCTCACAGAATCTACTGAGCAACGCTGGCCTCTTCCCCTATTGCTTATCACTGAAGATGCTGTTTGTTCCGTTGGCCGCTCCTCCGTCCCTCCCTTTCCCAGCCACTACGGAAGAGGCGATGCTGCAAGAATCTCTCAGCTAACAAATCAATGCTGTCCGCGAAAGCCTCTGCTTAGCCTTTTAAAAGTAATAATCGTTGTAACAGCTTAATCGATGTTATAGTGCCACTTTACAAGGCCGCACAGCCACTCTAGCCTCAGACTGTAAGACGTCCACATGTAATTACTTTATAAGTGGACAAGATGATGAAAATGATGAGACAAGTGGTGTTCTCTCTACTAGTCTTGCACCGTTTAGCATATAGAACTACAGCCTAAAGGCACATGAAAATATTTAAGACTTCTAAAACACTCCATGCTCTGCTTGTACACATGATCATTGTCATATTCACTTCATTTGTTGAACATTTCATTATAAATGGACCAATACAGATAGTTCACTGTGACTTTTGGACTTTCTGGTTACATTAAAAACACTCGGGTTTAGAATATCTTTTACTTACCCTATAAAGTTACATTTAGGAGATTTATGGTTTTGTTATGATAGTGGCAAAGGTTCATTACATATAGCTGTGAAATGCTTAATGATAGATTGATGTCACTACTACAAATAAAAAGTAAGTAAATAATTAAACAATTGCCTCATCACAATTGTTTGAGCTGATTGCAGTTGCAATGTTACATAAAAAAAAACAGCTATGCAGACCACCATTAGAGGGTGGTGGTGAGTAATGTTTGTTTATTTGATGTTTGTCAATAACACAGAGCATAGTGGTGATGAGTAATGTTTGTTTATTTGATGTTTGTTAATAACACCTTTAGAGGGCAACAATGAGTAATGTTTCTTTATTTGTATTTGTAAATAACACCTTTAGAGGGCAGCAGTGAGTAATGTTTCTTTTTTGGATGTTTGCTATAATACCTCTAGAGGGCAGCAGTGAAAAATATTTGTTTATTTGGTGCTTGTAATAGAACCTTTAGAGGGGTGAAAAAAGTTTGTTTGTTTGAGCTTGGCCTGTGCTTTTAAGTATTGACAGCTATGACAGGTCTAAGTACAGCCACTGATATACATAAAGTAATATAATAATATAATAAATAATAAATGGCTTGTGACATTTAATTCATTGTACTTAAATTGTATGACCTTTATAGTCTATTACATTACTGAATTTGTTTAACCAGATTTAACCGTATCTGATGCTTTTTGTCCTTCTCTTCACATTCACTCAGATCGAGGGTAGGCAACACAGCTATGACAGAACACCACACACCATTGGGAGTGTTTATGATGCTACTGCAGCTTCTGTACACGGTTCTCTCCTGATTTATTGACCTTTAAAGCTCTGAGTCAAGCCTTGATTCCACACCGCTTCAGAAAACAAAGGAGAGTGTGGCAGCGTATTAAGATTGTTCTGTGATCTGTAGAATGGTCAATACATTGAGATGAGTGTGTGTGTTCCATTTCTATGACCAACCAGTAACATCTCTAATCTAGTAACATCTCCAGTGAGGCCAGCAGACTTGAAACCAAGGCCTTTGGCTCTGTCCCACTGATCACACCACTTAGCTCTTTAAATTAGAAACAAGCCTCTAAATCCCCAGCCCATCTAAAAATCTGCTGGGGAAACACAAAGAATGCTGTCAGGGTCCATCGCTTTTTTCAGAAAATTCCATTTCTGTAATAATGAGGATTTGCCCTGCACTGAAAGCAGAACAATTCTAGGTTCAAAACCTTTCATGAGTCGTTGGCTGTCTGGACTCTCTGAAGCTTTTAACATGCTCTTAAAACGACATCTGGTGTTACAGTGAAATCGGTGCACTGGGTATAACCATGAGACTGCTGGTTGCTGATAAGTCAGCTGCTTCTCAGACCACCTATCATTATCAGAGATATAATGCAGAAAACATAAGCCAAATTTATTCATTTGACAGCAATATGTACTCATATTTATATCATTACTGCAATTTAAGAAGGCAGCTGCTTTAAAAATAAACAAAAAATAGCCAAATGTCTGTGTGCCAGGATAGATGATACTGGAGACCATATCTAAGGATTCAATATGGCTGGCATTTAGACAAACCTGCACAAGACAAACCCTATTATTCAAGACAAAAATCCATTATTCTTAAATAATTTTTAGATTCTGCAGATCATTTTCAGCTTCATATGATTGGAACTAGTGAACTAGGTAAGCATATATGCAAATTAATTTTAAATATGCTTTGCATTTCTTTTGTGAACATACAGAAACTCTAAGGTTTAGCTTAAATAAAATTATTTTGCATGCAAAAAAAAAGAATGAATTTATTTTTATAAATGTTTCCCTGACCTCACTATATTTGTTTTTTATACACAAAAGAAGGAACTTATTTAGAGTCCGCCTGGTGGCTTGGGGGATATAACTATTGCCTATATATCTGATAGAAATAAACTACACACAGTCTAACATAGAATGGCACGATAACATATACACCTGAACACACCTTGGAAAGGCCCCCCATGGCAACTCCTTCCCACTGCCAAACATGCTTGCCAAAGCATAACACTCAAATCCCTTGTCAGGTTAAAACGTTGCCGGATGACCACGGCCAACACTAGCAACCTTGCTGGCCAATGTTCAAGCATCCTTCCTGTGGCCCGAGCTCTGTCACTGGTTCTTGCCATTCTGCAGCTGTCTTGATCGCCTATCCTTGCCGTGTTGCCTGTTGTCCCACAGACACTCATTAGTGTTGTTTTTCTTCACTAGTCATGACCCATGAGTGCCATTCCTGTCAATATCACTACAAGGCGATCCCACTTCTGACACAAAATTTGATGTCATGAAACAGAAGACGCTGCAAACATAGTATTTTGAACCTGGCAGCAGTGGTAAAACCACCAGTCAGTGCTAACTAAACAACCAGGACAGCAGGAAGGGCGGTAACAGCCATATATATGTACATTACAGACACTCAATAAAACTGGGCCCGTATTCTGACACAAAATGACTCTTCTCTTTCTATATGATTAAAAGTCACTAAATGCTCTGCTCTCCTGAAGTACAATGAACAATTCAATTTTTTTTTTACAAATATCAATACAGATATCATCCCCATATCACTGTGCATCCCTAATCATTCCTATATGTGATTAACCATAGTCCTGATTTACAGTTTTGAACAATATCCTTCACTACTGCATGTGTCATCATGATGCCGCTAATGCCTGAAATTAGCTTCGGAAAATCTCAGGCCCTGGAAGCCTGTTTGTGCTGGTCCACTTGCTGTCTCTGTTCACACATGCAGTGTAAACATACAGTGTTCATGGAGTCTTGGAGCACATCAAAGGCCACAGGCCCGCCCAATGTCCACAGTCAGCGTATCCTTAGTATTGGAAGCAGATCAGTGCAGGGACTTTGGGATCTGCAGTGGGTTTGTCTACTCTCAATCCCACTCGCATAAGGCTTAGCTTTGTTGGCTGTAGGTGACTAAACTCACGCTAAAGGCTGTGTTATACTTCTGCTTCAACGAAAATATTCAACTCCGCAGTGGTTGAGAGCTTTGATATCACACATCCTCTGAAATCAATGTAATGCATCTGTAATACCAACTTAATCAATGCAGCAGAATGTTATGATGGGTGTAAAACAGCAGCTGATTTCTGTTGTCCCCTCTAGATTTGTGTCCTCAGGTTATATTCCCCCACAGCTCATCGACCAACTCTATTTTTTATTATTAGGTCTGTCCCATCTGTCCTGGCGGTTCATGTTTGTTCACTCTGTAAGTGACCCACACCGTTTCTCCATCACGTTAGTCACTGCTGACACTCTGCTTACAGTGGATGATGATGACAGTGCTATCAAATCCGTACCTGATCCAGGATCACAGCTGATTTTTCTTAAGGACTCTTTGGAAAGGGCCTTGTTATGACAGCTCTGTGTATCAGCTCACTGAAGCAAACTCAAGCAGCGAGTGCACACTACAAGCATAACACCTCCCTCTCAGCCAACTGCTTGGCTAAAGTCAGCCCGCAATAATGATGAGGTGTGAACTCAAATAAGGCTTGCTCACCAAACACTTTCTGCTGCCGAGGAACAGCGAGCACAGGATGTGGATATTTCGAGCTTAGATAATCGCCGCGGTCTGCATACAGTTAGAGAGGGAAAGGGGATGGAGGTTATTGCTCGCTCAATATTCCGCTCCCCTCTCTCAGTGATTTTGGAAATGAAGCCACTGGCTGCTTTCAATCAACATATTGACCAGCTGTCAGGAGCTGCACAGGCATTCATCAGAAAAGATGCCTCATCATCACTCCTAGACAGTCCAGAAAATGCCTGAAGACTCTTCCATAGATGTGTGTGTGTGTGTTCAAAGAATCCAATACAACTCTGTGGGGCTTTCTGCAGAGCAGTGTGTGTTTCTTGTACATATGCAAGTGCTGATACTCAGTAATCTGGTGTACCACGATATTCAACATACACTGTGTTGTTATCATGGATACTTCTGTCACTGAATTTCAGTCAAACAAGTTGCAATTTCACTGGAGCTTATTCAGATAACCTGACACTTTCACAAGATACTGCTCTGCTATCATTAGCAGGGCTTCCATTCAAATGTAAAGTGAATCTGAAGCGAATCTCTGCAAAGTTTTTAAAAGAGAATACAAATCAATCAGTGTTTCCATCAAAGTCTCTCATTGGCCCATATAAGGAGGGCTGAAATCGTTTTCCCACTCCATAATGTATTGTTGATGGCTGCGCTTCACTTTGCACACTAAACAGTATACTCAATATAGTAATGACACCTTTGGTGTTTTGACGCTGCTTGAGATGCAGCTGCTGATTTTCGTCCGCCGCTTTGTTTGTTCTCATGAGTTGGAGCAGAAATCACATTTCTCATTTCTCAATGAATCATCTTTCTCACCTCATCCAAGCATAGAAAGTTTTCTGCAGTATTTTTTTTGTGTTTTTTTTATGATTCTATGCACATTTTAAGGATTAACATAAAGGAGATGGATGGAAAAACACTGTATTGTGATGCCATGCTGCTAACAGGAATCCAGGATAGTTGTTGCTATTCAAATAGTATCCAGAACATTATGTGCATCTACATGTATTGATTTTTTTCTTTTAATGGAGGATAAAAGCATAGGCAATTATTGTGATATCATTTTTTATACTGGCATGAGTCTAGTTGTATGGATTTTCTGTGTGTTTATGCGTCTGTACATGTGTATCTGTTTTACTATTTAGCTGAAATCTCTCCTAAACTGAAAACCTGTCTGAGACACAAAGGTCTAGAAGAGGTTGGGTGCCACCAGTGCTTGCAGACAGCAGAAGATGTGCACTGGCCACCTATTGTTCCGATGCGCGGACTCCCCCCAATGCAAATACACTGTTAAAGGCGCAGATGCATTAAAATATAAATATCAACAACATGAAAAAAATGAAAACGATGCTTCGGATGCTTCATTAGCGTGCTTTCTGCAGCATCAATGCAACGATACAGGACGGTTTATTGATAACACCCTGCGCTCCTCTGCCGTGCAGTTGCAAAGGACTGATGATAAACGTACGCACGACTAGGTGTGCGGCTTTAATCACTTTAAATCTCGTGCAAATCTGTTTGCAAACAAAACACAGTCAAACAAAGCCAGCTGACAGGATAAGGTTATTACAACCTACCTTTCAAAGCGTCCTGCACACAAAAGCCTCGACCGTCATTGTCTTTAATTACGATGTGGACATTAGGATGAACAGGCTGGTGACCTCGGCTGTGGTGGGTGGTCAATAAAAGATGTTTCACTGTTGATGCTCTGCTCTGGTGGTGCCTGTTCGCGCACGCGATCACCTTGCGGATCTCGCGCGCTGCTGCGTCCGGCAGACTGAGCTGAGAGCTCTATTGTGTCTTTACTGCTGTGAATGCAGCGCTACGGTTTCCCCCCCACCTGGGGTCCGACAAACCCCGCCCAATGTTCTAGAATTGATTTTTGGTATATCTGCTTGGGTTGGATAAGGATGTGTTCTCTGAGCTATTATTGGATGGTAGTATGCGTGCTCCGCTCGGATTGGCTAGTCGTGCTTTGTCTTCTTGGCTAGGGTTGGCTACTAGTTCATATTCACAAGCAGTTCATTCTCATTAGCCAATAAGAGCGCAGGAAGACTGCTCGCGACCCAGTCCCAGCAAAGGGTGGGCTTTGACGGAATACAGTTGGGGGGAGAACAACGCTGCTGAGGACGCGAAGACAGGACCGGGAGACAGGCCCCAGCCCACCGCACCTCCCGGCCAATGGCAGCTCAGGCCGAGAGAGCTGCCAAGTCAGCCGGTCCTGGTGGGGTTCTGTCTCCGTACAGATTTCTTCTAGCACTTATTCTGCGCATGAAAAGCGAGCAGCTGCAACACACGGTCACAAAGAAAGACTTCTATATGACCGTCCTGCTACTACACTGCCTTTTTATTCGAAAGGAGGCTGCTGGTACATTACAAGTCAATTCTTTTAGCTATTAAGTTATGATTTAGGGTTACACTGTATGTGAGTATTACAAGAAGAGTCTTTAATAATGGGTTAGCATATATTTGCATAGAAGATTTCCTTTTTATCTATCTGTATCAATAAAGTGGACATAAAAAGTCTACATCCACTTATTGAAATCACAGGATGTTATAGTATGAATCCAAAAATTAAAAGGGAATTTCACATTTTGCATAATTCTGTCATCATACACAACAAAATCATTCAGAGCAACAAAGTCATTCAAAGCAGTTTAGCATAAATTGTACAATAATTGAAGAGAAACTCTTTACAGTGGCGGTGACAGAAATCAGTTGTTGCCATCTATAGATAACAAAAATTGCCATTTTTTCTTACTATTTAAAACCATCAGTGAATCTACACGTGTCTTCTGGCTTTTGTATGGAATGGTCATGATGACTAAACACTGAAAAACAAAAAAAAGACTTTTATAACCCTGTGCAAATCCCTCCACCTTGACTTGATTAAAGTATATGTACCAATAACATACTTTAGGCCAAAACCCAATCACCAACTAACAACATATCAGACATCAACTAGTGTATTTATAATTATTCTATGCAATAACCTTGTGTGGGGGAGATTTTAAAGGTGGACGCAGAAAAAAACAGATAAATAAATAAAATTAAAATAAAATTCAGCTCTTTCTATAGATGTTCCCGATGCTGCCATGGCTGCATCTTCTTGAAATAGCTATTAACCTGACAAAACATCTACAGAAACTAATTGTTAAAAAGTAAAGGGTATAAAAGAATACTGGATGTACCATTCAGCGCTGTGAAGACTCTCATCAGTTGGTGGAAAAACATGGCACCACAGGGACATCGCAAAGGTCAAGAAATACAAAACTAGAAAATCTGGAGGAATTTCTGGCAGGCACCTGCAATTCCCCCCATGTTTTAGATATGCAGGCTTTGGAATGAAGGAAAAAAAGGAAGCTTAATGGAAACATCATCCAAGCCTATTTAAAGTATACAAAAATATGTTTAACCTCCTAAAAAGAGCTGATGAGGTTTTTGGCCTTTAGTTCAAAAATTTATGTTTGGTGCAATGATAACACTACTTATCAACTAAAGTACACCATACCTACTGTAAAGCCTGGTGGTGGGAGCATCATGCTTTAGGACTGCTTTTCTTGCATTGCAACAGGGATAGATGAGATACATGACTGGCTCCAAATATGACAAAATGATATGATGACAAAATGAAGACAGTGTTTGGCATGCTTAGTCTTTATTTCTGGCTTTACATCACAATATACTCTAGTATTATGAGACAAAAAAGTAAAAAGCAAGACAGCTTGGGCAATATTCTTATTTAAATTTTCATTTTGCCATGCCTTCTTATTCACCTTTCTATAAGAATATGAACATGCAATGTCTAACTAAATTGACTACAGTGTATGTTATGGCTATATTGACATCCTATCTATAATCAGTCATTGTGAGCTCAGTAGTTATGCCAGTTTATTTTTGCAAATACTATTATAATGTTGGAAGGCTTAAAGGGGATATCCCTGGTGGCAGAAGTGTTTTTATGTTTGTTGTGCACTATTAAAAGAAACCCATCTCCAGGTGGGGCTCCTCAGACCATCCCTCTGGAGCTTTTCTCTCCAAGGCACTCCCTGGCAAACTACAAGGGTTTTACTGCTTACCCTTTTGTTGATTCAACAAGCAGATAATTATCAAATGTGGTGCTACTCCAAAGTGTGCAACTCTTTGACTCTTAGTGACTGAGGAACGTAGCTTTAGAGAAGAGCCTTTCTGATAGTACACTGGAATTATTCATAGAGCTTTTACAAAGACCCATAGACCGGTCAACTCAACCCTAAAAGACTTATAATACTTACAATAAGACTTACAATAATGTTTTTCATATCAGTCAATATCGATATATATCACGATATTAATCAAATCACTATTGCCTTTTTACTTTAAGTGAGAAGTGAAGATATAAAATGTAAAATTTTGTTAAATTGTTCCTCTGATTTCTTTTCTATCAGAAGATAGACAAATGTATTATATATCATATCTATATTTATACTAACACTGCCCTGCTTAAAACTGTGTCTGTTCATACTGATACTGCTATATATATATATATATATATGGTAGTATGGTAGTATCAGTATTTTACATTTTATATCTTCACTTCTTCACATATATGGCAGTATCAGTATGAACACACACTGTGTTAAGCAGGCTGTTGCTGGCCCTTTAAATTCGGGCTGAGGAAAGGAAATGTTCACTCATAGCGGTGAGTCGACTCTCTGTTGGATCAAATGGGGGAATTGGTTTAGCGATTCTGTTTTCGGTAGAAAATAAAGTTTCCCTCCTCAGGATTTTTGGTTTTAAAGTCAACTTTGCCTCAGTGTTCTCTCTCAAACTTCTACAATATACATATTTATCTTTATCGATTACGAAATTATATCGATTAGCATAACATGCATCTCATTGGTTTGGGGTGGCGTGATTCTCATTCTCATTGGCTGTTCGTGTTGTCTCTCAAATACGGACAGAACTTAATTCAATGGACTTTCTCTCGACTAGGTCTTATAGTTCTATCGAGGAAACATTATTTCGCGATAATTATCGTTATCGTTTTATCGCCCAGCCCTATTTGAAGGGTATAGTATTTACATATAATTGTTGATTTGTAGTTAATATTGGCTCCATGTTCTCTCTAAAGAAAAGTTAACACCTGCAATGTATGTAATCAAAATAATATGAAAGTCAAAAAATAACACACATAAAACCTCTTGGTCATCGTCAAATTTTAGAAGTAATTAACTTGAGCAGACCATACCATTCTAATGCAGTGCAGTGCGATCACCAAAGCATTCTTTTTTAAAGGCCATATATGGCATATATTCAATACCTTAGATAACCAGAAGCATTGCTCAATGAGTGTTTGGCAAACAGTGATCGCAATTCAGCTAAACTGAGTGATAAGATCAATGAGCTGTGATACTAGAAAAGGTGATGCAGTAAAGTTTCTCAGTCCTCTTGCCGGAATCAATAAACGCTGTGAATTTCTAGGCTGTGAATTCCTAGGCTGTGAATTGTGTAGCAGGCTGTCACCTACTTTGTTAAAATGCATTATGGACTACTCCTCTGTATCATCGTGCTCTGTCAACGAGTTCACGTGTCTAGTCTATCCTGATGAACGCTCAGTAGGCAACGCTCTCTTGCTCACACATACACTTTTTGGTGGAGGCTGATTTGCCTCAAGCTAAACTCCCCCCTGAATCATCGCTGAGCTCCATGCAGGCTCCCACGTCACTGTGGCGGATTGCTAGGCTTTTCATCTAAACTGGATTTGTCTCGAGTGAGACGGGACAATTTCTGTAAGGTGCTGCAGGTCTGCGAATAACATGGAAAACATATTCTTAGCTGAGGACGTAGATTTGAATTTAATTGAAAAGGTTACTTAATTAGTAGGCCTCACTGATGCCACTTGCTTGTATTACTGTCCTAAGGCCTACAACACAGTGATGTTAGCTCAGGCAAAGGCTAAACAACCATCTTCTGCAATCAGCATCCCATGGAGCCCTATTCAAATATAGAGAGAAGAACCATGTATCCTGCTCCGGGGACTGTGTTAGTTAGAATAAGATTAGAGAACACTTTGTTTAATCTGTTCCCTTGAAATCTGAATAATGAGGTCCCCTGCTCCTCTCATCAGAGCTTAAATTGACAAACATCCGTTGCCATGGCAAATGTATGGAAAATTTACAACACACTCAGTACATACAGTTTGTGCCCTCGGAACATGACGTTCAGCCACTGCAGTATGGATTCAGTTCCGTCTCTGTGGAGAAACTACTGTGTCAGAATAAAACACAATGATCCACAAAATAGCTCAGAGGACTGGTGTCCCTGGAATACGGAAACATCTGGGCACTGAATGCTGCTTTCTGTTTAATCTCCACTGGATGCTCTCTCTTTCCCGTAGAGAGTTTTTCTAGAGTACTAGGTAACATTAGTGTAAGTAATGTGTTCACGCTGATATTTTATATATAATGTACGGGTAATGCCTAGGCAAGGTTGCCACAAGTGAAGCTACCAGGTCGCTTTACTACAACTGCTGAAAGTAATTAAACATGAATAATAAAGTACCAGCTCTTAGCAGTTAATCGTAACAATTTGTTTCTGCAAGTGTCTCTATGGGATTCTTGTAGTATGTAAGCACTAAGCTAACAGTGATTCACAGCATTTACAACTGTTCCAGATTTAACACAGACATTTGAAGTTTTCATGTTCATGTTTACATTGTAATAAAATCCTGGTTTAGAGCTGCTGCTGTTTTGCGTTTTTAACATCTGATTATTTATTAATAAGTGCTTAATTTGTGCCGGATCTTGCTGGAACAATATCTCATATTTCAGGTACCTGTGTTCCAGAACTTATTTATGTGGATCCACCACCTCTTTGACATCTTTTTTTGTAGGACATCAAAAACTATTCATCCAGTAGCATCTCTGAGATTTTATGGTTGCAGCTCCTTACTGCATTCATTAAAGCTAGGATTATTTTATTGTATAGATTGCTACTATGTTAGATGGACACTTGAAGCACTGTTGTGTCTATGCGCTCCAGGACCTTTTCCCTCACTGCCACTTGCTGGATCACCCCACCTTTAGTGTTCCATTACCTGAGGTTTTACAAATTAAGCACTGTTAACAACCATATTCACTATCAGGGACATATCTAGGACTCCAGAAGGCACAGAGGGATGTTTTTTTTCACAAAACATTGCTGTATTTGAGTCGCTCACTTCATTATAACATACAGACATATTCTGTTTAATGTACATCATCCAAGCAATTCAAATGAGAAAAATTACATAGTGTTAAGAATGTGCCACTGCGTAGGTTACAGACAAGCTGCTTAAATTTGCCCCTCCCCCACCCCCCCCAACATCTTCCTGTATCCCTTGTACTTAGATGATTTACTGGAAACACTAATAGAGGTCTTCACAGGCCTGATTATTAATGCTTGAGTCTATTTTTCATGGATCAGCAGTAGAGAAAATGATAGGGCAGCAACAGAGCAAAACTCAATGCAAGAAATACTGAAACTATAAAACATACTATAAATACAGAACAATAGAGTTGACAAAACAACTCAACAGTTTTGTTATCATAAATATTATTGCACACAGCAAATTTAACTAAAGATTTCCAAGTATTCTAATTAGCCTAACATATATATACATGTATATATGTGACCAGATGTAGAATTACAGCTAAATCATTAGTTGCAGTAGCAGTTCAGTTTAGGCTGTAAAGTTGTTGAGCCTGCTTTTTCCATATTATGAACTGGTTCCTTTGAATGAATGGAATGACCCACATAAGTGCTCTCTGTCCTCTGCTGACCTTGTTGATGGGAGTTAAATATTGCCAGAGTTTCACCACAGTCAACAGTAAAGTTTACCAATAAAGTATTTTTTTGTGTAATTAATAGAGGTCAGTGTCAGCTTAAATCAGTGATCTATCGTGAACCTAATGGTAATTCTGGAACTTTACTAGATCTAGCCAACACTTCAGAACTCACCACGACCGGGTTTCTTTGAGAATACAGTGATTATAACCTCCCAGCCAACTGGTATCTTTCAGTTAAAGCCTAATTTGGAAGATTCATATGGCAAACCCTTACATTTTGAGTGACCAGTTCTGACAGGAAGTCAAAGCTTATCACTGTCTCAGAGCCATCAGCCAGGGATCAAACTGACAGGCCTGATTTCTCAGGGTGCGCTTTAATTCACTCAACAGGCTTCTGGCTACTTTCCTCAACCATACGCTCTCTTCTCTCTCTCTTTCTCTCCATGCAACAAGCTGTCTAGTTCTCTCTTATTTCAGCCTGCTTCTATCCTTCTTTTCCTTCTACATCCTATTTTACTCATTTACTCCACCCCACTCCTTTCCTTCCACTCCCTCCTGTCCTCTGTTGTCCTCTCCTGCCATAGCTGAGGTATGCTTAAAGACAACCACCTCTATTTTCTCCTCCTCCTACTTCCGTTCCTTGCTGCCTAATGAAGGACTTGGTAAACATCCTTGGATGTAAACATAGCCAGTTACATAATTGCACGGCGGCGACTATTGGCCAGGCGGAGAGGTCACAGCAGGGCAATGGCACAGCCAATGTTGTGGCTGTGCTTTCGTGAGTAACAGTCGTGCCGTGGTGCTGGCGGCCCTGTCGTGAAAGAGGGAGAGGTTTGCTGGAATGCAGCCACTCTAGAAACCGAGACAGGAACAGTTTGTCTCCACTCAGGCATGCAGGTTCGATCAACACCTTCCCTGAGCACACCGCCAGTCTTTTCCACCAAAAGCTCCCCTGGGGAGGGCGCAGAACAATCAGTGACTCCTGGGGTGAAACCACTTCCGCCACCTGCTGCAGCCATTCTGCAAGTCCCACCTTGGAGAAAGAGGAACAATGCAAGTCCGAGTTATGTAACTGAACAGGAGACTGACAGAGTCTCGTCTGTCAGCACCTGAAGACGGGAACCCTGTGGGATCATGTGTGAGATGGAGCAGAACGGTCCCCCATCTCCCCCCTCAGTCCTGGCAGAGTTTTAGTTATGCATGTACAGACAGAGCGCTGCGAGTGGCGCTATGGCAACGGCTGCCCTCCGAGGCTTGTAAGCTACAGAGAGGGAATGGGACGCACGTGCCTGCCACACACCATTGTGCACGTGCAAAAGTGATGAAGATGCACAATGAAATGACCCACCTAGATGGTTTCTATCTGCTGCTAACCTTGCTGATGGGAGGTAACCAATAGTAATGTTTTAATAAAGTATTTATTTCTTGTGTAATTAGCACAGTATAGACATGTATCTGTCATAAAACACTTGTAAAATTGAACTGCACCACTTAGTATTGTGAGACTTGTTAGTAAAACTGCAACAAATGCGACAAATAAAATCTTATTTATGTTAAAGGGCCCGTATCGCACAATTTCCTTGATGTCCACTTCTAACTTTCTAGTTTTTTTACCACCAATAGTGGGGGTTTACATGAACTGGATATACTTTGAAACTTTAACAATGTTTACATACTCTTGAGTCCCGCTCAGGGCTCTTTCGGCCGTGGAGGTGCAGTAGGTATGGCCATAGCGAGCGTGGAGCACCACAAGTAGCACCTCAACAGCAATAACACCAACTTAAACCATATATATAGTTGGGACTGATAGCTTAAAGCTGTGTACATGTACTGATGGGGATGTGCTTTGCTGGACTGTGGGGACACTTACTGAGGTAGTGTGCGGTGTCAGTGGCTACGGTCACTGCGGAATGTGTGGTTGTTAATGGCCTGTCTGCCATGTTTGATGGAGGGGCTTTTGTCTGGGTCACTGTGTTTTTTGCTCTATGCTGCCTCTAAAAAAATAATAAAGCAATAAACAATGGAAAAAAATGCTATGATACATTACAAGTTCGGTTTAATAAGACCAACATATGCATATTGCAATTAAAAAATATGAAAATATTTTTTTGCTTAAATTTTAAATAGTGTCTGATCCACTCATACCTGCATGACACATACTAACACACCGCCACCATGTCAGTCTC
Organism: Megaleporinus macrocephalus; assembly: GCA_021613375.1. Lineage (NCBI taxonomy): Eukaryota > Metazoa > Chordata > Actinopteri > Characiformes > Anostomidae > Megaleporinus > Megaleporinus macrocephalus. The sequence goes on from CM038719.1 coordinate 20,455,688, forward strand.
ACTGCAGTGCTGAGAATGATCCACCAACCAAATAATGCCTGCTCTCTGTGGGGGTCCTGTGGGGGTTCTGACCATTGTAGAACAGGGTAAAAGCGGATTAAACAGATGGATTACAGTCTGTAATTGTAGAATTACAAAGTGCTCCTATATGGTAAGCTGATAAAATGGACAATGAGTGCAGGTACAAAGAGGTGTGGGTGTATTTGTAAACATATTGGTATTCTGTGACATTCAGAGCCACGCATACCATTTGCAGTCTCCACAAAGTCACACCTCACACACCAATGCTTCCACTTCAGTCCTCCCTCCTGTAAAACAGTTTGTACCATTTGTTGGTCTGAGTATAAGTATACTTAGACAGAACGGAATAAGGTAGAATTCATATTTTAACTTCATCTTCGTCTTGTTTTAAAATGATGTTTGCCGAAGAGGAGTGTACTGTCCCACCCATATATTATCTGGACGGGTCTAAACAGAGGCTGCTGCTGCTGCAAAGCGTGACTTTAATTTTGTGCATGAGCAAATAAGCACATGGTTATCTTTTCCGAGCTGCAGTTTGTAAAAACCGTTGCCCATTGCTATTCATGAATGTAATAAATAGCTCTATTTCTATCACGTTGGTCAGACACAAAGTTCACAGAACATCAACTTTTAATTGGTACACATTATTCTTATTTGTTGACGTCAAGCAGGATGAAGAGAGAACACTCGTTTACCTGATTTCTGGTTCCACAGGTCACTGTCTATGTTTGTTTTTCATGGCCATATGAAAAGTTTTTCTTCATCCTTGTAAACAGTTGTAAACTATATATAAAAAATATTCAGCTTTGATTAGAGAAGAAGGCAAGACTCTATACAATGCATGTAAGGTAAGAATAGGGCCAATTGGTTCTGGTGACATCACAGAAACTAAATGTTTTTATCTTATATGGACTGTATAGACTGAGCAGAGACTGGGCAAGATATAGACCCCATAAACTATTTTCCTGGCCTGAGCCTACTGCACTGCAGTGTACTGTCTGGTGTGACTGCAACCTATAGAAGAGAACACCCTGTACAGTACTATGCAGTCTTTTAACAGAGTGCATATGTACTTATCTCTGCCAAATATGAGTGAGCATACATGAGTGTGTGTGGGAAGGAATGATCCTGTAAATGTGAGCGAGCATAATTAATGTGAGTGAGAGAGTGTTTGTGTGTGTGTGTATGCACTGGACAGGCAATGCACCGTTGTGACAGCGTACAGCAGGTCATTCTCTGCTTGCATTCTCAGCTTCTGGCCCTCAACTAAAAGTCCAGTCCTTTGACAGCTTGTGGCTTAGTGGGTAGAATACTAATATTCTCTTTATTATTGCAGCGCCACAGCTTTCATTCTGGCAATATGAGTGCGGGGGGATTACAGACGCACAGCCTGTGATACGCATATAAACTATAACAGGAGGCGGCCCAAACGCACGGCAGGGCCGCTCCTCGCTCTCGCCTTTCATTAAAAGCTGATCTCTATCTGACACACCGACCTCGTGCTGCTGACAGAGAGAGGATGAGAAAATGACAGAGACAATCCTTTCTTTCTTCTGAATACACAAGAGCTGCTTGTCATGCTAACGAACAGTGAGGAACACGTGATATGGGCTCCATTATGGCCCTTCCATATCTTCTGCTGGTCCAGGGTGTCTGCGGTACGCTTTTGTTTACCAGAAC